>JAVJGJ010000060.1:32216065-32229635 GCA_035590215.1 Microhierax caerulescens
CGCTCCTGCCCGCCGCCGTTCCCCTGCCCCCACCCGCCCCGCCGCGGCCACCGCGCGCGCGCCGCAGGGGACGGGGTGGAGGGTGGGGGCGGAGGCGGGAGTGAGTGCGCGCGCGCGCCCCGTCGCCCTTTTCCCTCCCCGCCGGGGCCGCCTCCGCCATTAGAAACCAAAACAGAACAAAAAAAAAAAAACCCAACGAAACACCAAAACGCGACAAACGCCGCTTTTCGGGGTAAAACCCCGCCCATATGCTGCGCGCGGGGTACCCGGATGTTGGGGCCGGCAGCGCCTCGGGGGGGGCGGGGCGCCGTCACGGGTATTACATCATCCCCCGCCCCGCCCCCTGCCTCGCCGCGCTGCGCAGGCGCGGGGGAGCGGCACGAGCGCGGGCGGGGGTGGGGCACAGAGACGTCATGAGCGCCGCCTGTTTCTCTCAGGGGAGAGGCTGAGGCGGGTGTTGGTGGCTTCGACCCCGGGACCCGGTGCTGTGGTGGCAGCTCACGCTCGCTGCTCGCCTGAGGCTGAGGGAGTGGGCAGCGGGAGCCAAGCCGCGGTCCCGGCGGGGCCAGCCGCAGCGGCGTGCCTGGCCCCCTGAGGGGGCGCGGGGAGCAGCGCCTCTTGCCGCTCGTGTCCCGGCCCAAGGCCGCAGGGACGCGCTGGGGGATCTCGCCCGCCCACAGCAGGGCCGCGCAGGCTTCGCCGCTGGCAGCACAACTGCTGGCCAAATCAGCATCGGTTTACCAGCCACGAACGCTTAATGGGTTTCATAATCCCACGATTTTCAGTTGCCCTTTGATGAAGCCTGGCCTGTTGACAAAAGGAACAGGGAGCCCGTTCAGGGAGCGGCGGGGAGCACATGTAGGGGACAGGCTGTTAGAGAAACCTGATTCGCCTCACGGGGGGGTGTGTGGGGTGTGTGACAATGTGGCGGGGGTGCTCGGGGAGGCTGCCGTGGGGGCGGCATGGCCCTGTGATTCCTGTGTGGCTAATTCCAGCAAGCTGGGGCTAAATCACGGGGCTGGGGATTTTTGAGGTGGAGTGTTCGAGAAGGAGTGCTTTTAACGGCAGGATTAGGAATGCATAGTAGTTTTGAGGCTGTGAAGAAGGAATTCAGTACAGAGGACAAGATTTGGAAGAGGGCTTGGGAAAGGTGAAGTGGGTACTTGGGTAAAGGGTTGGGGAGGTTGTCTACTGTAGACAGTTCCCCTCTTCAACAGCAATCAGAGCGAACAGCCCTAGTTAAGGTTTACTGAAACAGTGTTTGGAAAGCCCTCAAACCTCTGGTTATGTTGCCCTCGCCATTGCAGATAACAATCGGTGCAGCAGCTTCCGGAGCATGCCAGTGGCTGAGGGCAGTTAATGGAGGGCTCTTGCGCAGATAAGGCCTACAGCAACAGCAAAGCCCGACCCAGAGATAGCTAGAAGAGCTGTAACACATAACAAAACCTCATCATTGTAGAGCTTTCCTGTCATAGATAAATTGTTTCAGTGCGATTACAAAATCTCCAGTTTCCATTGCTGACTGTGGCTGAATAGTATGTTTGGACCCAATCTCGCTGTATTCATCCTAATTGTGTTTGTTAGCATGATACTGAGCACTGCTCGGTAGGGCTCAGTGCTGTGTAAACTATTTCAGGCCTTTGAATTGTAGTTAAATACAGAAAAATTGCTTAGCAGAAAGAAACATTTAGGGAGATTTAAATGCAAAATATTCTGAAAATACGTTGCAGGGGAGTAGCATACATGTAGCGTGTTCCACAAGGAGGGGGACATTTTGGAAGGTCATGGGTTAATTCCCATCATCTTCATCAATACAATTTTGAATTTCCTCTTGGTATCTACAGACAATTGGTTACAATTTTGATGCAGTGCAGATTTTTAAAACTGCATTTCTCTGTGCCCCCATCCCCCCCCCCCCGGCTTCTACAATGTACAGACAAAATAGAGGTTATGCAGAATTGTTTCCTGCAGGCATGTGCCATGCTTCTTTAACCTCTACAAACATAAATTTAATTTTTCATCCTCCTTTTCCACTTTAGTAAGTCTCTCCTGACACTGGAGAGTCACTATACAATTGTGAATTTCATTTAGATCCTATGTTACCTACAGCTGTGGGTTTGTGCATGGGTTTTTTTTGAATAAAAGTGAAGGAAAACATGGCCCAGCTTTTTTTTTTTTTTTTTTGGTGATGCCCTACTTTTAAGCTGCAAGAATGTAATGACAGCAAAGAGTTTGCTGCTGTCATCTTCTATTTATATGTTTTTCTTGGGAAATTGGATGGAGTCAAATTACCACAGTATTTTCTTAAAGTGTAATTTTTATTTAGTTTGCTAGTTTTGCCTGGCCTGTTGTACTGACAATAGTAATAAATATTTACAAGAAATCCAAACATCACATGTAATTAGGATAAAACATCTGTGTGTAATGTATGCCTTTACTATGCATACTTGTAGCTAACTGCTGAGACTACTTCTCCCAGCATACTTTATTTTCTCTTTAGCTGTAGACCAAGATGGGATACAGATGATTGGAACCTGTAGTCACTGGAGTCATTAGCACCACAGTCGAGAAGCCAGTAACAGGAACCACTGTGAAACTATTTCAACACTGCATCATAAACCATAAGTGAATTATGGAGAACATTCATATTTCACTGTTTGGAACCAGAAATTTCTGTTAGCATAATAAGGCATATTCCAAGTGACACACTGTTCCACAGTGTATTTTTAAATAATACTAGTTTTAGAGAATTTTTTCTGCTTCCTGTTACAGTCTTAAAAATGCCTTTAGATGGATGGTTTTTGCCAAGAGCATTTCCCCAAAAAAATCTATGTATCTAAATAAATAGATATTTACCACGTATGCACACTTGGTTATTGCAGGCAGGAGGGTGATTTTTTTTCAGTGTAATCATTAAAAACTGTCAACTTAGAAAATTCCACACTTTGCCCAATGAAGCTGTTCCCAATGATATAATTTCCCATTAAAAGAGAATAGGGGACTGCAGTTGTCACAGGGATCACATGGCAATTTAACTGCATTTTGGAATCTGTTTCCATCATAATGGCCATATTCTGTAGGAGTCTGCTGTAACTGCTGTGTGTCAGTATTGCTCCTTTTAACTCATTCGGTTTTAATACCAGTTGGTTAAACTTCTGTTAGAAGGTATATCATGAGGTGTTGGAATTTTGTCTGTATTCTCCTTAAACAGGAGACATTTAATACAAATATTAACTGTTATGTTGCATGGTTTAGATTTCTTGATCCCTAAGTAAAAAAGCTGTACTTCTTCTAAGTGTCTCACCTGTAGTTTATTCAAAAGGTCAGAAAAAATGGAGCCTTTTGGTTTCAGCTTCCCTTATTTATCATCCCTGTTTCTCCCCTCTTATATTGTGTGCCATGAATATCTGATGTAGGCAGGGAATAATGTATTTGAAGTTACTCTGCAGCCTAGAAAGCTGGTAGACTGTGGAGTTTTGGATTGTTTGGAATAGGATTTGTATCACCAAATAATACTCATGTAAATATTAGATGTATAATCAAGGTGTTGTCCAGGATGTCTTGCTTCAGTGGAGGGAGACAGGCACCTTCAGATAATCATTACTCCTATGCTTGCGCTGCTGTCTAAAGCAGGTTGTGTGAGTTGCCTTCTGAAGGTGACTTTTTCTCTCCTATAGTTTTTGTGACTACAGAAGAAGCTCAGATGATCATCTAAACTAGACCCTTAATTTTCAAATGGCTAAAATGGATCACCTGTGGTACGTAGAAGTTACTTAATAGAAACTGTCATATTAATGGTATGTGTAGCTTTGTAATAGTGTGATCATGAACTTGCCAGAACTTTATACTTGGCTTGTGAAGTATTGATGCCCTGCCCCATCTCTTCTCCAGTGGGCTGTACCTGGTTTTGGGATCTAAAAGCCAGCTGGATGACTATGCTGCAGGCTTTATGTCTTCTTGGTACTGTTGCTACAACGCCCTGGTGTGATGACATGTGTAGGTATCTGCTAAGGCAGCTGTGCCATTGGGAACTCCATAAAATGCCAGTACTGTAGCTATGATTAATAATCACATGATGTTTAATCATCAAAAGCGCACACCTAGGGTGTATCCTGTATCCAAACTGAATTTATCTGAAAGATGTCACAAACACTTTGGTCTTTTGAAGAACATCCTGTGTGAGTGTCCTGCATTCTTGAAATGCAGGAGTTCTGATAAAAGTCACTTTCTGCTAGAGTCTTGAAAAGTGCTACACGAACTGCCACACAGGCTCCTCTGAGACGAGATTTATGCTTTCCTGACAGCTTTTCAAAACAACATTCAGACATTTGGGACATTTGTTAAAAAACAATTCTTGTAATTTTCAGTTGACAAAATTAGGTGCAAAATCATTAGGACATCACAATGTGGTTTTCTTATTCTAGCTGTAAGAGAAAGCAAGCAGTGCTTGGTTATGAGTTTTTTTTTCCAGTGAGAATTTGCTGATGGAAGTAACTTGCAAATCTGGAAAATGAGCAAAAGCAAAGTACAGTAAAGACCAAAATATATAGAGAAAATCCTTTTATGCTGAAAATTAATATAAAGATTTATTTTAGAATATTGTTATTATTTTTGTCCCTCCATTTTTCTCCTACTTTTTTGTATGGGAGATATGGAAAAAGCATGACACTTCCCAATGTCTTGAAAAGACCAAAATAAGATGAAAAAAATTCAGGCAGCTCAGGAAGTTAACTGCAGTTTGTCAAAGTTTTCAGAGGTCATTTGCAAATCACCTACATTTCACGATTCCTTCTAGCTGTAGCAAGATGTCACTAAAGACCTGGTGGCCAGGAATATTTGCTTTTCATGTGAAATGGGGAAATTAAGAGCATCAATATAGTCTACAAGCATTTTAAAGAAAATTAAAAATGAGGGGGAAAAAAGAGAACCAGTTAAATACTGATTTTATTCCCCTCCCTTTAGAATCTCAGCTGCCTCAGTAGTTGAAATGGAGAAGTCTTGCTAGAAAGCCTGTGTGCCCTGAACTTGTTATAGAAAAAGGGACAAGACAGACCTAGAATAATAGAACTGTTTAGGTTGGAAGAGACCTTTAAGATCATCGAGTCCAACTGTGAACCCAGCACTGCCAAGCCCCCCCCTAAACCATGTCCCTAAGTGCCACATCTACACGTCTTTTCAATGCCTCCAGGGATGATGTTTAATGTCTGAGGAAGTGCTGGCGTGGCATGCCAGGGTATGCCAGTTCATCTTGGCCCCTGTGCTCTCTACCCAATTTGTGATGGTACGATGGAAATGGTCTCTTTGGGACCATCTGCATTACTACTCAACTCAGAAACCATGAATCAGCTTAAAGCAACATTAGTAGAAAACATCAGCTGATGTGCAGTATTCTGCGGGCTGGGTTGAATTCACACATGACTGGACTCCAGCACAGCTACCTTCCATGGTCCTTTCCAACCTGAGGGGAATACACTTTATTGAATCTTCATCTGCCAGTGGTGAATGCTCACGATATCTTTGTGTTCCATTGCTGAAAGTTCAATTTTCTTGACAGGATCTTCTTTTGCTATAAGACAAGCCGTGAAGTAGAGAACAACCAGAATATTTTATCAGCTAGGCTTTAGCTTATTCTGTTCATTGGATAGTTCTGTTTTAAAAATGTGAGGGTATATGTAACTTGCTGGTTTCATTTGCTATTAGTAGTCCGTGCATGAAGGCCTGTACCCTCACTGAAGTCGGTGACAAAGCTTCCACTGACCTCAGCGTTGCAGGATCAAACCCTTAGTCATTAGCATGTTGTAAAAACGGCTGTTATCCCAGCCAGTTTTAATGGGCCTGCCTACAATTGTCAGTTGTTTAACCTAAAAATTAGTTTAGCAATCACAGCGAAAATTACATGTCAGACTGTTGATGCATAAGAATACTTCATACTGAGTCATCATGAGTCTTATGATGCTCTTAAAGTTTTATAATTATTAACATTCAAGCAAAAGACTCTGAAATTCAATAAAGACTGGAATTTCCAGATGTGATGGAGATAAGTCCTGATGAGAGGATAAGATTTATATTCTTTAAAATCCTTTTTTTTTTTTTTTTTCAATTACTGGTCCTTTTCTTCTTTAAATAACTGGATCTAGTCATGTTCTTTGTACAACCAAACACAACTTTTTGCTACATTCATTCATATAAATCCGTTGAATCCGTTGTCTCTTTTAACAAGCCTGTTATCTGGACAGAGCTGAGGGGATAATTTTTGTGTGTCAATTAAACTAAAATGAACATGTCAGAATCAAATAGTCAAGATGTGGAGATACTTGAAATGTGAACATTGCTCAGTATTTTGCTGAATAGTTTTTCCACAGTACCAGGGAGAGTCCAGGATCTAAAGGATAATCCTATTCTGGTTTTGCCACTTACGCCTTTTTTAGCTGACAACAGAAGTGAAGTTTAGTTGCATTACATAGGTGCTGATGTGGTATGACTGTAAGAAGTAAAGATATTGTTTCATGTTTTCTGGCGTAAGGGACATGATAAAAATGGATATGAGATCAAAAGCTGTATGTAATGGTTTTCTTAGGAAAGCAAAACAAGTAGTAATTCGGATTTTATAATTTTTATGACAACCCTCACCCCCCACCCCTCAACAGTGTGTGTTACTTTGGGGATGGTGCAGAACAAAATACTAGCAAAGCAGTAAGGGTCGTTATGAAAAGAATCTGTGTAGCAAAAACTTGTGCAGCTCAGTTTCAGGAGGAGGAACGTATAAGGAAAGGAAAATCTCAGGAGGAAGAGCCTATGAGGAAAGGAAAATCTCATATTGCAGATCACATTAGCTTAAGTTCTTCTGTGGAACATTTTAGTGCAAGTAATGTGGTGCAGCTTCATGTTAGAGTATTACTCAAAATGTGGATGCTATTTGGAGATAGTTCAGGTCTCCACCCTAAACAGAAAAGTATCCTTCCTTCTCAGGAAATTTCAATTAATCCAATGAATTAGAAGTACTACTTCTTGAGAGATTTGGGAATGTGATTTCTTTCAAGGATTTGTAATAAGTTTGTTTTCTTGCTTGTTTTCATTCATTGTAGTATATCACTCATATATTTATCAAGGCGATTCTGTTTCCATTATGTTTGTGTGTAGAGGCATACATTATATTTTTACAAGCACACTTCTTCTTTTTTTCATTTTTTAACCTTTATAGGAATAATCAGAAAAATTGGCTAGTACTTGACATTTATTGTGTTGTATTCTAATTACTCCCTTGTGTTGTTTTACTCTGTTTTATGTTCAAAATACATAATATAATCCCTGGATTATATTACTTTAAATATTTTTATTCTATTATAAGGAAAAAAGCTTGCCTTACAAGGATGAGAAAAACAATGAGGTGAAAAAGGGAAAGCACTGGTGATATTAATTCACAGCAGTCTGCTGAAAATGGGGTTGGAATCATTAGCTCACTCTACAGAGGTCACAAGATTGCCATTCTATGACATAAATTTCAATTAATATAGACAGTGTCTCAACATGAAAGTAGCAGTTGACCTGAGCTGAACCCAAGTTAGATGAAAGGCTCATTACCAGCTAGCTAATAGGAATCTTCCTGCAAGTGCAAACTGAAAAGCAAAATTACATACCTTCAGGACAGTGACCAAACACTTCATTCTGCTGCGAACTTGCTAGGTAGAATTTGTGAATACTGAAATATAGCAGTTGTGGAATGCTTTGTTCTCATCTTGCAGGGAGAGCAAGTTACTGAGAAACCGCAGTAAACCCCAACACCATTCTGATGCTATTTCTAGTGTTGTCAACAAAAATAAATTGTAGGATCTTTGCTGAACATGAATGCTAAAAGCACTGAAGTTGATCCAATGCTTTTCAAGTTAAACTCAAGTTTCCCAGTGACTTCAGCGATTCTGGGTTGGGTTTAAATTTATTGGCTCGGGGAAGCATCAGTACTGTCAAAATTACTTTCATCTGTTTAAGATGGATTAATGATACAGTAGTCACTTATAAAATCATAGAATAATTTTGGTTGGAAGGGACTTATGGAAGTCATCTAGTCCAACCCCCGGCTCAAAGCAGGTCCAGTGAGGTGGAGTTGCTTAGGTCTTGTCCAGCTGAGTTTTGATATCTTGTGAGAATGGAAATTCCACCTCTCTGGACACCTGTTCCTGTGTTTCCAGTCAGAATTTCCCATGTTGCGATTTGTGTCCATTGTCTCTTGTATCACTGTGTGCCTCTGAAAAGAGTCTGCAGTTGAAGACAGCAATAATATCTTCCCTTAGTGCTCTCTTCTTACAGCTGAACAAAGATGGTTCTTTAAGTCTCTCTTCATCTTGGTGGCCCTCTGCTGCACTTTGTCCAGTATGTTGAAGAATTCACTTATGCGGGAAAGGTGACAGGAGGCTGCTTACATAGCTTTGATTTAAATACTTGTGGCTCATATCTTGCCTGTTGCTATGACATATAAGATGCTTTTTAACATAATTTAAAAACTCGTCTATGCAAAATAAAACATTACTATCTTTTGCAACTCTTCTGAAGCTCTCTGGGTAGATATAGTATACAGCCAGCTGATGGATCCTCAACAAAGCACCTGGTTGCTTACACTGAGGCTTAATGCCAAGTAAAAGTTGACTTTAGAAAGTGGAATAGGTGAAATGCTCATCAGATTGTGTACATCTTGGATTTGTGTTTCTGTAGATTTAAAACAAAACTTCTTGCAGCATACCATCTCATACACCTCAGAAGAGGAACAGGGCCACCTTCCTGACAGACCCACATCTGCCTGATCCTGGGCAGCAGGAAACTTTTTTTAGGTGTTGGAAGTAGAGCAGACTTGGAGCTACTTTGTCTTGAGTGAGGTTACCAGAAAGGGCCTGCTGGTGTTCCAGCTGCACCAAGCTTCCCCTCTCCCAACACCAGTATGCCTTATCCTTCAACTGATTAAGAAAGCACTGTGCTGTAATCCACTTCTCTGACACCCAGGGATTTCCCCAGATGAATAATTAGATCAGCTCCCTGTTCTATTGTGTGGCTGGAACGGATGCTAGTATTTAGCCGCTGTGTCTTCTTACTTCTTTACCTCATTATCTAAGCAGGACTACTGCCTATGACATCTGTTAACTGAGATACATAGAAAAAACACATCCCCCATAGTGTATGCTTCTAGAGCTCCTTACATAAATCTTCATTAAAATGCCAGTCACAGGGTTCTGCTAAGAGCCAGGTCACACTGTCATCAGCTTTTTAGGCCACGTTCACTTTTGGACTTTTTGCCTGAGAAATTCCACAGGTTCACATGCTTCATTATGCAATTATATTCTTGAATTCATTTAAAAACTCCCTCCACGGTCAGTTTACAGCTCTAAAGCTGATCTTCCTCATAATTTCTATTCTGATAGTAAAAGGTTTAGAGACAGAAATCTGGATTTTGCTCTTAAAATTGTTGGTGGTTAATGAAAATTCTGGTATTTTGTGTTTTGCTTTGGGAAGACCAGCAGAGGGTGCCTGAGCTAGAGAGCAAAACCTGTCCCAGATATGTGCTGGATTCATTAATAATACGAGTTTAAAAAAAGAAATAAACTTTAATTTAGTTCTCTATTAAAATCAAAGAGGAATACATTAATGAAAATGAAGGGAAACACACTCTTTCAGGAAAACTGCACAATTAAGAGGCTGTCAAAAAAGTAGTACCAATAACCAAGGAAAAAAATAATTTGGGGATTAGGAAAGGCATTTTAGTTATCCAATTCTGTTGTTGGCTAAGAGCTACTAAAGGACTGGTTCCCTGAAGTATCTTTTAATGGGTTTTGGGAGACATTCCCTCTGTAAGCTACTCCATAAGCTACCTCTGTGTAAGGAGACAGAGGAGGGGAAAATCCTTCACTGCAGGATTCAGAGCAGGTTCCTAATTTATGCTCCCTGGCCACCCCCATGACTTTGCTTCTGCTGACTATAGTGGGTGCTGAGGGAGACAAAGTTCTGCAGAATTCAGCCTTTTCTTTTCCTCCTCCTGTCTCTCACTTAACATTAAATGTTACAAGAGAGAAAGTTTACACTAGTTCCCTGCATGAGTAGTCTTTTCAGTACTAGTGCAATGAGGGAGCCCACCTGGAAAGAAACCTTTCTAGATTAATCACAACAGATTTAAATTGAATAAACATTGCTTTATGTGTCTATATATGTATTTGGAAAATTCCACATGTGGAAAGGGGGCACAGATCTTTCCTTTGACTTTGGTGATCTTGAAACCCAGGCCAGTATGACAGATGCAGAACAGGCATCTAAGAATCAGAATGGACCTATCAATGCTATTGTCTGCCTTCTCTTTCACCATCAGAAGAGGTTTGTTCTATATCAAGAAAGCGAGGAAGCTTTTTCAAAAAAGAAGATCATTAAATACTTGCTTTCCCTCACTTATCCAGATATGATACATGACATGGTATGTTCAGATATATTCTAGGCTTACCAATCTATAGCTATTCCTCTGAGGAAAAGTCCTTCATCTGTCTGCATCCAGACTTCTTCTAATATTTCTTTTAAATAACGAAGAATTACGTAGAAGTAATGTCACACAAACAAAATAGCATTATCATCAAATGGAGTTTTGTTCAATTCACTTGAACATGTGCTATACTTCTGTTATTTATATAAACACAGGTGATTTAGTCACACTCTTTAATGTAAACTAAAGAAAGTATGTTACAAAAAGGAAATGGATAATACAACTCAAGGACTCTGGGTGCCATCACTGTCCCACCATAGTAAACAAATCTTATCTAATCTTATAAATGGCCCACCTTCTGCAGGAAAGGTTGGCGTTTTTCTGGATTTCTTTTTATTATTTTTCTGAATAAAAGTGCTTCTAATATCAATAAGCAGGAAGAGAAGGTAAAGTAGTATGGTCTAGAGGAATGATCAGAATTCAGGCAGACAGTCCGGTAAAATTCGCCCTTATCTGAAGGACACATCTGGAACACTTAAGTCATATTCAAATATACAGTTAGGTCAGCAAGGGAGACAATGTGCAGGAGCTCTTTGTCTGCAGGCTAACGTTGTCCTTTAAAAAGCATCCCCTTTTAAACAGATACAGTTAATGCAAGTGTCAGTAAGAGCTTACCCAGCACTTCAGAAACAAAAGGCAAAGCCAAACAGTTTATAATCTAATTGAAAAGTCATGGATGTGAAATTTGGAGGAAGGGCAAAGCCAAGTGTAGCTGGGATCACGGCAGAGCTTTACAGCTTCAAACAGGAGCGTCACACTGGTTAAAGGGTAGAAAATGGCTCTTGCTTCTTATATTGAGGAAATCCCAGGATATACCACAGAAAGTCACTGTCAAAGCAGGAGTCATCTGCTTCTGTGTCTGAAGATGCTTCCTATGTTCATCTGGCTGTCTGAATAAGGATTGTCTTGCCACTGTGTGTTTTTGTATTACTCTTTTGCATTTTTCTGTGATACTCTGTTGTTATCAGATGTTTATATGTATGTATTTTATTTATTTTTCTGAGGGAGGAAACAGTGAGGTATGGAGAGGGGAGAGGAGGAAAGAATTACTTAGTTACATCACTTCAACTTAGGGTTTGCTTAACTAAACAGTTGGAAAGACTTGTGTAACTATCTTTGCTATGTATTTCCTAGTAAGTAAAACAATCTTGACTTTCTAGTCCTGAGACCAGCTGGCTTGGCCTGGCCTATGTCTATAGCTGATGCCCCTCAGACATACCCCACATTTCTTGGTACAGTGTTTGTGGGCAAAGCCATACCATGAACCATGACATCAGTTTTAATGTATGGATGCCCAGGTGCCAGTGTATGACTCCACACCTTGGTCTTGTCTGACTTACTAGTATAGATGTAGCTTACTGGCAAAAAAGTGATTTGTCTGGTTTACCTTCTATTGCTTGGGAACAGGTTGTACTAAACTGTAATGTCATAGCCAGGAAGGCAGTACCAATATTTTTATTAACTGTTTTAATAATGGATAGAAGACACAGTAGTTCAACTTGCCCTAATTAGAATTAGATTTCAAGTTTTAAATTGATGGGAGCTCACACACAAAACCGTAACTAAACGGACTGAAATTAAATGGATGCAATGCGTAAGTACAATTAAGGAGACATTTGAAGGAAGAAAAGATGGAGGTTATTTCCTTCAAGTCTGTCTTTAAGCGGCTTGAGTGAGGAGGCAGGCAGAAGGGGCTATGTGTGAAAAAACATGAAGATAGAATGACATACTAAAAGCTGAAATGAGAGGAGATTAGGGTAGCTAGGAAAGCAGAGGCTTAAGTGCACAAACACTCAGGCTTGAACTCAAGAAGGTGATTCTGATGCAGAAAGCACACAGCTTGTGCTTTCTGTAAGCAATTGGAAGAGTTTCGCTGACATAGCAACAGCAGAACTGTACCTCAAATCATCATCGGATCAAATGATTCCTACATTTAAAAGTCTCAAATGGATGCCCCTTACCTCGGATAAATTTGAAAAGTTTTCAGTAAATGTTATTACAAAAGAGACATTTTCTTGTATAATAATTTGTGGTTAAACCAGATAAAAAATAAAAATTATAGAAAGAAGGTATATATCCACTGTCTGATCAGACAGATTTATGTAAAAAAAAGTATTTTTGGCACTCCATTACATTTATGTAGGACTGTCTTTGCCTGGATATGTGTGTGTTTTTTTCCTCTTCTAGCAGCACTAAACCATACGGCATGGGAAACATGCTGAAGCGGATAGCATGGAGTCATGGCCTTACTTCACTTGCACTTACTTTTTGATGGATTCTCCCTAAAATTTTGTTTCCTAAGCAAAGCAAAGAGCTTTCCTCCTTAGAAGCTGTTCTGTTTTGCTTGCAGTGGAAAAGGAAATATAGGAACTATAGTGATGCTCTACTTACTGCTATTAATTTTAATGTTACTGTACCTGCATAAATAATTTAGTGAAGTAAGAGCATTTTTAAAATCTATGTTTTACACAGACACTGAAATAATCTCAGATAATTGCACTGGAGGTTTATTTACTCTAACATGGATCAAAGAAATTGCAGCACAGTACTGTGGAAAATATTTGCACCCATGCACTCACAGTATTACTACCATGGCTGGCATCAAGTTATCCGAGGCCCCCTTGTGAACATTCAAAGAGGAAGCACTTCACCCTTAAATATATGAAAAATTACTCGGTTTATAGAATCGGAATCACAGAGTGGTGTGGGTTGGAAGAGACCTTGAAGATTATCTAGTTCCAACCCCCTGCCATGGGCAGGGACACCTTCCACCAGACCACATTGCTCAGAGCCCCATCCTATCTGTCCTTGAATGCTTCCAGGGATTGGGCATCCACAGCTTCTCTGGGCAACATGTGCCAGTGCCTTGTCACCCTCACATTATAAAAGTTCTTCTTTATATCCAAACTAAAGCTATCCACTTTCAGTTTAAAACCATTGCCCCTTGTCCTGTCACTATAGGCCCTGGTAAAAAGTCTGTCCTCATGTTTTTTATAAGCCCCCTTTGTATATTAAAAAGCCACAGTAAGGTCTCCCCAGCACCTTCTCTTCTCCAGGCTG
>JAVJGJ010000060.1:32233964-32244518 GCA_035590215.1 Microhierax caerulescens
TGCTGCCGTCTCTGCTCTGTAGGTCCCTTGCGGCTTCTATGAAGATGTCGAAGAGCCCCTCCAGGCCGCGGCGGGGCCAACGGGGCGGGGCCAGCGGTGCGGAGCGGAGCCGCCCGCCCCTGCCCGGCGGGGAGAAGGGGTGGAAGAGGAGGCGAGAGGCCGGGAGGAGCCGGCGCTGGGCTGCTGCGGGCCGGCACCGGCTGCAGGCAGCGGGGGCGGCCCCTGCCGCGCCGCGGCCCTGATAAAGAGGCGCCGCGGTGGGCGGGCGGCGGTGGGCGGCCATGGCGTGGGGCTGCGAGCTCTGCCTGGCGCTGGCGGCCGCAGCCGTCCTGGCCCTGCTGTTCCGCTGGCTGCGGGCCGACGGCGACCTCACGCTGCTGTGGGCCGAGTGGCGGGGGAAGAAGCCAGGTAAAGGCGCCCGCCAGCCGCCGCCGAGCGCCGGGAGGGGGGCGGCGGGGCCCGGGGCGGAGCGCGGTGCCGACGGGGGCGGGCTTGGGGCGCTCCGTGAGGGGAAAGGGGGTGGCGGCGGGCGGGGAGCGGGCGAGGGCTCGGGGTCGGGGCTGACGGCGCCTCAGCTCGGTGGAACCAACCCTCGGCGGCTGCCCGACGGGCTTATCCATAAAAACAGCCCCGAAGCCATAGTTTTCCAGCCCTCGCCCAGCAGGGCATGCGGAGCCCCTCACGCCAATAAAGTAGCTCGCTAAAGGCAACTCCGCAGCGGTGGCGAGCTCTGGCAGGGCTGTGGCGAAGGCTGGTGCGTTTGGCCACAAAGTGGTTGTTCTGGCCGGCTCCTGGGCGGGCAGCCGGTGCTGGCACCGACCGGCCTGCGAGCAGCTGGGGCTGCCCGGTGGGTGCCTGGCTGAAGGGCGGCGGGTGCTCGGCGGGGTGGGCACGGAGGAGGGTGCTCGGTGGGTGGGAGGCAGGGTGGCCATGAAGGGGGATGCTCGCCGCTTGTGGCTGGGATGAGTTGCTTCTTAGTTTGTTTGCTGTCCCGTTTCAGTTTGTTCTGGCATCCTCAAGCAGATCTCAGCATCACGGTAGTGCTGGAAGTGTTTAACAATGAAGTAGACTTCTGTTAGTGTGGAAGTATGGATTAGGTGGGTTTCCTCTCGTGAGAATTGTGCCCTGTAAGACATAAGGGAACAACAGCACCACACGGTTGCTGTCTGGCTTTACACCACTTTCCTGTAAGGTGCTGCTTTTGGCACCTGCGGATACAAAAGCAGAATAATCAAATGTCATCAGGGATTTTCAGTTCTTGCTGCTGTTGGTCTTTATAATTGGACTGTGATTATGCCTGCTTCTGGATAAAGATCTTTAAAAATCATAGGTTTTATTTGCTTAATAGGGGCTTTTGATCAGGAAAGCCTCAAATTTCTGAATATCCCTTCCCAGCTTAGCCAGCAGTTGCCATCTGGGGCTGCTGTGAGCTGCTGTGAGCTGCTGCGTGCAGGTGGCTCAGGTGAAAGCAGGGAGCTGGTGCCATTGGTGACCACGCAACAGCCTTTCCTTGCACCTGGCCGGTTGGTAGCAGAAGCTGAACTGAAAGAAGACGGGATGAGGGACACTACAGGCTGTCCCATGTGGGAAATCAGGGCATTGGGTTGAGATAGGGAGACAGGACTGCATGGAATGAAGATGGAGTAAGGGTTTGGACTTGAGACCGTGATTTGGTAAGGGATGGTGGTACAGGTGAATATCAGCATTAGGAAGAGCTTGAGAGAAGAGTAGGACAATTTCTTGAGACCTGTCTGTCTTTTGCTTTCAGCAGAAGCTTACTGCAAAAGTGCTAGTCCATGGGATGGACAGAACAGAAGAGCATGCATGAGTAATAAAGCTCTAAGAAACACTAAATTTAGACCTGTGTGAGTGATCTTCTGTAACTCTTTGGATATGCAGCCCAAAGTTTTATAAGAACTCCATCAGGTAGTTGCTTTGGTGTAAGAAAACTACAAAAAAGCTTTGTGTGTGGACTTTGCAAAGATCACGGGAAGACTTAGGGCAGAGAAACCAGATAAATCTCAACTAATATAAACAGAGTTGAAGCTTTGCCCCAAGGTATCTATGTGCAATGCATATCAAGATGTAAGAGCTCTCAGTTGGACATAGTGTTATTTGAATGTAGCCTTCAGTCTTGTTGGAAGCCTGGAAACCTTTTAACTAGTCTCTAAAGGTTCCCATGTAAAGAGCAATGTAATCATTTTCTGATGTAGTTGTTTCAACATGTAAGAAGAATCGGGCACAATTTTGTCAACATAAGCTTCTTTACTCTGCAAAGAAGTGAGCTGTGTTTTGTGTCCCCTCTGCTGCTCCCCCCCGCCCCCATCTCCTAGCTTTAGTGTTTGCAATTAAATGCTACAGTTTGAGCTACATATTTTAGTGAAGTGGCATTCTGCTGATTGTTTAGCCATATACATGTGGAATGGTGGTGCCACAGTGCTGATCCTAACTGTTCAGGTAGGAAAAAAGAAGGGACAAACATAGAAAAGATGTTTCTTGAAATATGTTCTTCCTTTTTTCTTCCTCGTCCCCCTATTGTGCACATAATGTGGCACGTCTTGGTAAGTGATGTGTGAATCCCATGGAAAAAAACTTGATTTTACTTAAAGCTGTTACTAGAGCTGTCACTCTTGCAGTCATTATATCCTGTTATGACTTCTACAACAGTATTACGGATGTTGAAGTTTTTGGAGATAAAAATACCAGAAAGCAGTCTGATCTCATTTGTTTCTTTCTCTTGTGCTGTAAACTATAATTATGTAAAAGGCCTTAATATAAATAAGACAAGTTCCATTTCGATGATTCAGTTCTGTAGGGAGAATTTACTTCTGGATTTTGTCATTGGCAGGTGCTGGATTGCTTCCCATCTTCTGAATATTTGTGTGGTCAGGAGACAATGGTTACTGGGCGCTGGATGACTTTCCTTGTGTGCTGTGTTTCATTAGATCAACAGCAATCACTCTAAATGGTGTGACTTTCACAGGCAGAGTAACACTATCAAGCTAAGGAGGACCCTTTCACATATGAAAGCCTACTCTTAAGCTGGGGAGAATGGTATAATTCTTTAGGGCTGTGAGGAGGATGTTCTGCTTTAAACCTCCTCGCCCCAGATTTTTTTCATGAAATATTGGGAAAAAAACCCTGAATAGAGCTACAAAAACACTTCTTGGGTTACTTGCAGTACTATTCTGTTCAACCTCTTATTTGTTATGCCTTGTAATACAGTAGTTAATGGTTAATGATAGCATAGTCTGCTTTTATTCTTTAGTTTTTAAACTTATATTTTCAGTAAGAACAGGACATTTATTCTAGAGCAGGCCAGTGGTTTGATATTTGTTCTACAAGGGCATTTGAGCTAGGTCTGCCATTATGTTAACTCCCAGTAGCTCAGTGCTTGGTAACTATCAGCACTGGGAAATCAGTGGGAAACTTTCCTTATCTCAGTTAATTATTCTGTCCACAGAACAAGATCCTGAATAATTTCAGTGAAGCTGCCCAAGACAGGTTGGGAACAGGAAACTTAAGTAGTAGTAGTAAGTAGATTTGTTTTCAGTAGCAAGAGGAGATGAGTGTGGTAAGCAGGGTTGAAAGTATGTCCATGTGTTGTTTTGTTCGTGTAGTATCTGTCTACATTGGTTTTCTGCCAAAAAAAACCCCAAACGATAAGTCCCCATGTTTCTTGTGGTTAATTTAATGAATTGGTAATATATTGGAATAAAACTGTAGGAAAAGAGTGTGAATGAACTTTATGTATAGCAGCCATTTGGTATAACTATTAATTCAGCGGTTACTCCTACAACTTCAGCAACACCTCTTTCCATCTCCAAAGTTCATACCCTTAGAATACATCAGTCCTTTGGAAAGTGACTGTTTTCCTCTTGTTATTGTTTTAAAAAGTGAATAGAAAACCCCAGAACCACCAAAGCTTGGTTTTACTAGGGATTTTCTTTGACTAAAATACAGTCATCTTAAAACCAAAACAAATAATACTCACTGCCAGTGCCACAAACTCAAGCTGAGCTCTGATAATCAGTCATGAGTATGTGCTCATGAAGGGTGGAAGGTTTTGGTGTTAATCTCTTAATGGGATTTATGTTGTTAAGACTCTGAAAGTGAAATTTGAAACAGTGTGGTGTAGAGAGAACTGGGTGTGGAAGTAAGCAGGAAGGAAAAGCAGTCCCAGCCACTGGCTGCAGTGTAAAAGAAGTACTTCTTCTAAATTAAATGAGTGGCTAAGTTTCAGTGAGCTGAAAAATGCTATTCTGGCCTTTTTCAAAATAGAACTGACTTTTAAGTTTCAGGAGCTGCATTTGACTCTGCTGTTTGGATTATATCACATAATCTTCCTTGTTTGGCCAGGCATTGTTGGAATATTCTTTTTGTACAAACTTGAGAAAGAGGAGCTCCTGTCACCAGTGCTCTTGAGTATGTGAGTTGGATTTTTGCTAAGACTAATCTTGAAGAACACATGCGAGTGTTAGGCAATGGCATGTTCTGGAAGGTGCTCTGATATTAGTGTTAATTTGTTCTAGAATTAAATCAGTGATTTTCAGCCATCTGTTGTATTTAACGATTTTGGATACGTGCCTGGAAAGCTAAGCCTTTTCCTAGTACCCAGGTGTATCACAGAGTGAGGATGATTGTAAACAAGGGGGAACAGGCATATAAGCAGAGGAGTAAAAGGAGTAGGGTGCTATTATTTTTACTACAGGTTGAAAAAGTGTGCCTGGGCAGGAACTATTGAGTACATGGGGAATTCACACATGAGCTTACACCTTTGGAACTCTTTGTACAGGACTCTGGCCAATGCAGGAATTAACCTGCATCAGATGATAACAAAGTGAATGAACATGTGTTTGGTTTGCTGTGATTAGCTGTCTTTCTTCAGAAAATGTTATTCTGTTGGTAGTTACTTAGGAACATTTTTGAGGTAGGACATTATTGGGAAAGGTTTACTTAGGCTTTTGTTTGCATTTGCAATACAGTAGCTGTTTCCTGTCACTTCCAAGAATTCTTCCTTTTCCTCTGAAGCTCTTTTTGATGAGGTTAGTGGAAATGCTATGTGAGGATGGCTTGCAGAAGTGCAATCAAATTACTTCCATCGGGTAGGTAATCAGTGTTTACTCAGATTAGCCTTGGAACAAAGTCCAAGTGGCAACAGAACAGCTATGAACAGTTTCACAACTGTGTGTGACCAAAAAATAAAGAAATCAGGATTTTGTAACAGCCACCCCAAATGAGCATATTTCTTAAAAACAATATTGGATTATTCCCTTGCAGTGACTGTGAACTGCTGTCTCGATTCTTTTGATAGAAAATGAACTACGCGGCAAGGTTGTCTGGGTGACAGGAGCTTCAAGTGGAATCGGAGAAGAATTGGCTTACCAGCTATCAAAGATAGGAGCCTTGCTTGCCATCTCTGCAAGAAGAGAGGATGAGCTGGAAAGAGTGAAAAAGAAATGCCTTGGTAAGTACAACTTACTACTTCATGTGAGCAGCTCCACTCTTGCTGTGATGGAGTTGCCACAGATGTACTGACCCACATATCACAGGAATAAATTTCACGATGAAAGTACACTTTACACATAACTTCACTGTACATTTGAAGCAGGTTATTTTTTCATGAGTGAGAAGCCTTTGTATAGACTTGCCTTATGAGTTCTTTCATAAGCCAATATTACCTAACAATCTCGTTATCAATTGCAAGTGGTCTTGTAAGATACTAGGTTAAGAAGAGGACTAAATACTGTGGGGAATGGAGGAAACAGTCTGAGTGGTGTCATCCTATTAAGAACCAAACCGTGTAGCTGCATGCTACTAAGAAGTCTTTTCCTTCAGGTTTGTCCATGTTACAGACAGACTCATAATTGAATTTCTTCTTTGGAAATGGAATTAATAGAAACATTCACAAAAAGTTGTTGTGAGCAGGTGCAAGAAACAGGATCTCCTATATGTAGATCAAGAGGAACAAATGTGAAGTGGAATGTCTAACTATTCCAGTTGTCTTTCATATGCCTGCTGAGTCAATGGTCTGGCTTCATTCCTCCTGTTTCTCTTTTTCCCTCCTGTTTTCTGGCTTAACAGTGAGAGGGGTAGATGGTGAATTCACGCTGATAAATAGAGGTTTTGAAGATGGTTAACGTTATGTCTCTTTCAGACCATTTATCCTCCATAGCTCAGTATGCAGTATTTAACACAGAGTATATTATCACACTGAAAGTTCATTCCTAGTAATGTTGATAGAATGTCTGCAGTCCACTTGGAATGTGTGCTAGTGGATAATGAAATGTTTGTCTTGGGTTAGCACCTAAACATTTCTAGATATCTAAAAGTCATAGCAGGGTACTCTAAAAATCTGTCAAGGAGCTTTCAAAAATCCACAACTCCTTAGTTCAATTTTCTGATGCTTCAAAAAAGTGGTCACTTAAATAGTTCTCTTTGAAAGAAACAAGGGCCATAAGAGAGTGTGGTTAAGTGGTAATCGTGGCAAAATTCCAGTGCTATATGACGCAATGTTTAGCGGTCAGTAGAAGTATGCAACTACATTTGCGTCTGTGGCTGTTTGTTGTTATTGCAAAACTGATAACACCAAACAGGCTGGCAGGAGTCGTAATCCTGGGTATGCATTTTCAGACAACACTTGTATGAGAGTGCAGTGTGCTAAGGAATATTCAGAAACATTATTTCAATTGATGTGAACCAAGAGCACAGATTTATCTAGGATGATTTCTGCCTCTGCCAACTTTAAGTGACCCTGTAAATGTCTTAGCTGTTGTATATGCTAGCTTCAAAGTCTTATGTAGCCCTGTGTTCTGCAGGTATATGCTGCTGAACTTCAACTGTAGGTCAGATTAGTAGGAATACTGGAAACTCTTCAGTAACATAGTTACTCCGTGTTCTCTATAGCCAGCCTTTAAGTAGTGGAAGACAGTAATTGGGCCCACTTCCCATCTTCCAAGGCCAGCTTTCACCCCTTTCCTTGATTATTATGTGTGCTAGCCCCTCTAACTGTTTTAGTGGCTCTATGCTACGCTATCTCCAATTCATCTGTATTTATCTTGAACTAAGGGGATCCAAAACTGGACACAGTACTCTAGATTAAGTCTTAGAGTAATGTGTAGAGGCACTTAAAAATCACTTCCCTCAGTCTGCTCTTGCTAGCACAGCCCATTAGCATTTGTAATTGCCAGAGCTAATTTCTGACTTAGATTCAACTTGCTGTTGTCCTTCCATCAGGTCCTCAGGTCTTGTTTGGAGAGCTGATACACAGCCATTTGGGCGTTGGCCTGTAGTACTGTATAGCATTATCCTGTCCCAGGTGTGAAATTTTGCATTTGACTTTATTGAGCTTAATGAGGTTTGTCAGGCTGTTCTTACTGCTAGTTAGGATGCCTCTGAATGACACTCCTAACCTCCAACGTAGCAACTGCTCCGTTGAACTTGATGTTAACTAAAAATTTGCTGAAAGCCTGTGTTTTGTCCCATCATCTGGGTCATTAATGAAAACATTAAAAAATACTGATCATGGAGGGATACCACACAGAACTGGCCACCAGTTAGACTGTGAAAGGTTTGTTGCTAATCTTTGGGCCTGGTGATCCAGCCTGTTTTTCACTTGCATTATAATTCACTCATCTAGACCCCTCATATTTCCCCAATATATTTTCAAGGATGCTATGGAAGACAACATAGAAAGCTACACAGTCAAGGTAAACAACATCCACTGCTCTCCCCCTGTCCACGGAGCCAGTCATCTCATCACAAAAAACAGTTAAGTTGGTCAGGCAGTATATGCTGAATCTATGCTGGCTTTTCCCAGTCACCTTCAGGTATTTGGAAATTGCTTTCAGGAGGAATTGCCACATAATTTTCCCAAGGACTGAGGTTAGGCTGCGTGACATTTGGTTTTCTCCAGTCACAGGGAAGCTACTCCACTTAGCAAGTACCTTCCAAAGATGAGTGACATTGGTCAGCTCTTAAAAATCTTGATGTATGTGTAGCCCTGCTTATATGTGGAGTTTGTCCCTAACTTGGTCTTCCTCTGACGCTGGTAGTATTTCTTTCCTGCAGAGTCTAGCCTCAGGCTTGTGGGAGACCTGAGAGGAGATCTCGCCAGTGAAGACTAATGCAAAGACTAAGGCAATGAATACCTCATGTCCTTCTGTGCCCTTCGTCACTTCCTTGCCATCCCTATTCAGCAGTGAGCTTCCTGTTGTTGGTGCTGTACCTACAAAGTCCTTGTTGCCTTTCACATTCCTCACCAGCTTCCAACTCTGAGTCTTGATCTTCCTGATTCCATCCTTGTGTGCTTGGGCAGTGGTATCACGTGCTTCCTGGGTGGCTTCTCCCTGCTTCCACCTGCATGTTTTCTTTTTGCAATTGAGTTCGAGAGTATTCTGTAAAATTTGAGTAATGTGGAATGTATTAATACTGAGCTGCAACATAGGACATCAACTTGAATTTCACTGTTTTATATGGTGTAAGTGGAGCTAATAGGCTTTAACATGCCTGCTGTAGATGCTCTACACAGCAGCAACTTAATTAGATAATTTGCATATTAATGTCAGAAGCAAGCATGTGTATCTTGTTTAAAGTTTACAGACACCACCCTGTGATAGGTGTTTATGCATTCTACACTGCTTAAAAGCTGAAGGAGAGAGAGAGAGAAGGAAAGTACTGTAAAAGCTATGGCAATACCTGATGAGTCATGCATATGACAACTCAACACTTCATTGCACTTGTGCAGGAGGGAGAGAAAACAACTTGTGTAACTTGGTTCCTGCAAGTGGCTTCTGTATTTCCCTGAGCCACTCTCTGAAACATAAGTTGAATTTCACCAGTAATGTTGGAGGCTGTTTTCTCTCAAAAGTCCTAAAAAGAAAATGAAGTAGGTGGGGGAGTATTTCTTTTTTTTTTTTTGACAAAGCTCAAATACAATTTAAATATGGATAGGCCAAATGAATGACAATCTATAAGTTCTAGTATTATACAGTAATTGACATTAGAATGGATCTTAGGAGGCCATGTTGTTCAGCCTCTGCAAAAAAGCTTGTGTTTTGTTAAAGAAAATTATACAGGATAGAAATAAAAGGTAGAAGGAAATGCTGAAGAGATGGAAAACAAAGGTTCTATGCAGAGTATTAGTGTTTACTGTATTGGGAGAAACTGCTATCTTGGATTAACAGGTATTGAAAAGAGTTGATCTGAAAACCTCTAGGAAATCCTAGGGGCAAGAGGTGTACACTTGATGTTGTAACAAAGTATTATTTTAAGTCAGTATCAGTTGTGCAGCTGTCTTTTCAAAAAAACAAGTTGGCTTTGGGTGGTTGTAACCCTGTTTCAGTTAAAGAGTAATTAGAACTTAACCCTCAACAGGGAAGAAGCAGCCCATGATTGCTTGAGAGGAAGATGTCAGTCAAGACTGGCTGCTTGGTGGTTGGGCAGTTTGATCCCAACCAGAAGCTGTGTTGAGTAAAGCTGCGGTGTAAGGAGGCTTTAAAGGACCTCCAGGAAAACTGTGCACTAGTAGTGCGCAGTTTCACAGCTGGTGAAAGTGGCCGTGTAAGTTGGTGTAAGCTCAACCAGTGTAGGCTGAGCTTTGAGTGTGAAGTTTCAGATGCATCTGAAAGCTGGTGGCCATGTGCACTTTGCAGCTGGAGATACTTCACTAAAGGATGTCAACTACCGTAAGTTAGCATTTGTGTAAGACAATGAACTCTAAACAAAGGTCTCCCACTTTGGAACAAGTGGGTTATCGTAATTATTGCCTTAGAGACATTGGTTTGGTAGTAGGCAGAAAAGGAAGTGGAATATTAGGGGTCATTAGTAATATTAACAGTAATAATTAGGAGAATATCATACTGATAATGTATAATCTGGGATTTATACGTGCCTTCAGCACTTGCACAGTTCTGGTCATCTGCCACAAAAACAATGGGATGAGTGGATGGTAGAAGTTCAGCCTGGAAAAGAAGTGAGGAAACTGATAGAGATGTACGGTCTGAGTACTTTTGGGGGTGGAAATCAGGCTGGACTGTGGATTGCTCCAAAACAAAAACTAGGCTTCTGGTTTGGTATTTCCTGAAGTCAAAAGTTTCTTATGTGATATAAATGAGCACTTCCTTCTATATCAGCAGTCTGTGTCTCTTCCTCTGCTTTTTCCTTTCCCCACTGCATCGCTTTCTGGGCTGGGTTGATGGTGTGGTCTTGTTAATCCGTGGCAGAAACACTCCACATCCCAGTAGGTTTCAACTGTGCAGATCTGCTTGAGGGAGCATGAAGTAGAGGTGTGGCTCTGTAAACATAGTTTAAACTACATGGATTTCATTGCTGTGTTTCTGGAAGAAAGGGAGGGGAAAACACACATGGAGGGGTTGAAGTGAGCAATAAATAAAAATACTGGCAGCTTTAAACCAGACAGATGGGCTTATTTTAATCAGTAGCCTAAATACTAACAATTTTTGAACAGAGGCGACTTAGGGATTTAAGTTGCCTCCTTATTTGTACATCACTGTAAAGACAAATTTAACCTTACCTGTAAGACAAATTTAAACT
>JAVJGJ010000060.1:32253061-32273424 GCA_035590215.1 Microhierax caerulescens
CCCCCCCCCCCCCCCCCCCCCCCCGCCCAATATCTTCCATCATTGAATCGAGTTCTGAAAGGACTTTTGGCTTGCAAAACTTCATACTTCTGTGAAAGATGTACTTTCTGAGCAATCTCAAAAGCTTGCAAAACAAATTCCTCAGATTTCAGCATGGCAGAAGACCTAGGAGGAAGACCTAATCTAGGCCAAATTGTTTTTGCACTGAAAAATAGAAAAAGAGATTGTTAGAGCGATCTGTTACTGCTGGAATGAAATGCAAATAAATTCACAGGGCTGTGGCTTACAGTCACTGTCACTAAGTGATACCTGTGGACAAGATTCCAAGTAAGACACCCCTGCCACTGAAGCAGCTGGTTACTTTTCTCTTGCTCCAGATGACTGCCCACGGAGCAGAGCTGGTAGGAATATTTAAGTTAATGGGGAATGTGGCTTCATCTACTAAGTTGGTTACTGTGTAACTTGTAGCATACAATGGGGTAGGCACCCGGGAACAGGAAAGTTCTCTTTCTCAGAGCCCTCAGCTGCAGAATGGGTGACCTGTTACGACAGCTCCATTTCACAGTAAATTAGAAGCCATGCTGAAGGAGGACAAGAGTTTGGAGATCCATGATTTTTTTTAAACCTTTGACCCATCAATCAAGGCATTACCTGAAAGGGTGCTTTATTTAAAAGCATGTATGCTACAGCAAGGTGGTTGGTGTTCCCATGCTGAAAACTAGAGGCTAGTGAGCCACGGGTTCCCCAGCCCCAGGCTCTGCTGTACCAGCTGGATTATTCTACTGGTACACAGTGGAGAAACTGGTAGGGCTACATCAGCTACACTGAGCCTGGCCCTTTCTCTCCCTTGTTGCGCACAAACAGAGATTCAGTTCCAATCCCTCCTCGCTCTCTCTCCACTCCAGTCCATAAAGAACAGTGGTGATCAGTCCCACAAGATGCCAACTGATCGGTGTGTCAGGCTCACCCTGGTGAGCACAGCCAACGACCTGCAGGAGGCTTGGATCAGTGACAACCCCTACCTGGCCGTTTGCTACCTCTGGCAGTACGCGCCCACCTGGGCTTGGTGGCTGATGAACAGAATGGGCAAGAGGAGGATACAGAACTTTAAGAGCGGAGTGGTAAGTTTATTCCTCTCTGTTTGCTTGCTTTTTTTACTCTGCTGACAGGCTCTTTAGCCACAGGAATGTAGGGATTGCGTTTTGGATCCGGTTCTTGTTTTCTTCCTCACTTCCCTAGCAGCTGGTGGCAGGCCAGGCTCCAGTACTGCATGCCTGGTAGTCTAGAATTACTGCAGTGTGGTCACAGCGCAGCACAGTGAAATCAGCACATCTTGCAGTGCCAAAGGTCTTGCCTCTGATCTTCATCACGTGGGCTGCAAGTTGAGAACTCACCATTAATGCAGAGCTGAACTATAAGTCACTAGCATAAATGATTTAGTGCAACTTGGAATTAAGACTGTTGAAAACATCTCCCTTGGTTGTGTCTAGTTTTTAGATCAGGCACATAATCTGAGCACCTCCCAGAAGCACATTAAACCATTCCGCTGCCCGTCAGGGCTCCTCACTCGCACTTACATCCCTGAAGACAGATCTGCACTGCAGTGTTCTGTTCTTCCAATATTACTCGGTAGATGATATTTACTCTTGAGTTTCTGTTGAACTTGATACAAAAAAACATGTTAAAAGTACTCCAAAATCAGGAAATGCAAAAATAAAGGTGGCACATGCAGCTTAAAACTTCCTCCTTCTACACTGTAACTGCCCGCTGCCACAGGCTCTTTCAGGTGAAATAACGCTGCAGGTGAAGGACTTAAATCCAGCAGGAAGCAGCACACTAAATCAGTATTTCCCCACTCTCTCACTCCAGGATGCTGATGCCTCTTATTCAAGAAAGAAGAAGTGAGGATGAGTACCTACAACATCCTGCTGTTCTTGTGCTAAGGCTGAGAAACCTTTTGTTTGCAGTCATGCAATATGAAAAAAAAAAAATTCTGTTTTCTTTATCATCATTTAACTTGACAAACCTATCAAGCTGTATACGTGCTTGACTCAATAAAAATCTCTTTCTAAACATCCATGTCTCATGTCAAACTCCCATAGGCTGAATTTTTACACTTACAAGAATTGAGACAGAAGAGGCCAGGCAGTATTACTTTTGTTTTTCTGCTGCTATGACATTTAGCAAATACTAGGTGGGCAGGGCAGAAATTATACACCCACAGGATCCTCTTTCTCTCACTTTTGTTCCTAATGGATATTGAGCAAAAAAAACCACAAGCAGAAGCTCGTGGTATGAAAGGTGAGGATGTGGAGTCTGTGTGTGAGGTGTTCCTTTGGGAAAAGGAGATGGTGTTTCATCTGCGCTGTACAAATGGTCCGAGATCAAAATGTGTATTTAGGGCTAAATCCCTTAATGTTGTATGTGCAGTAATGTTTAATGTGCAGTACTTCATCTCAAGGTCTTCTAGCTCCACCACAGCATCCTTCATCTTCTGGTGGCTCTGTAAAGGCTGAGGATGGGGCAGTGTACAGAGCAGTAGTGGGGAGAGCGCTGGTGGGGTGGTAACCCCTGTCACAAGCAGTACTCAGCCCTTGCTCTAAGCTGGGATTGTGTTAAATTGACAGAGCATCAGGGAGAGAGGAGCGTGGGAATGTTCCAGTAGCACAACAGCCTTTAGCTACTTGAGGGGGCACGATATTAATGAGAAAGCCATTTCACACCAGGCTGCTTACAGCCAAGACAGCGGTGCTCGTGTCAGAGCTGAATTCTGGCAGACACCCCGTTATAGGCAACTTGGGCATGAAATAGAAGCTGAATGCCCAGCTCAGTCAGAACCAGGCCACTCCCTGCAGAGCAGAGGCCACTCTCAACCATACTGGTGGTGTACTGGACAGCAACAGCCAGGAGGACCTGAGGTCTGTACCTTCAAACATCTGCCATCCCACTGACACCTAATTCAACCATTAGCAAAAAGTATCTCTGTAGCAGTAACTCATCTGACCTGGCAGTTGACAGCAGCGGTATTTGGACGTATCTCAGGCCACAGACGATCCAGGTAAAAATTTCTTACATCGAGTGATAATTAAAGAATAACAACTCATTTATCAATTATTGAAGCTTTCCCAACCATAGCAAAGAATAAGCCAAGTGATGTTTTTAACATGACATTTAACAGAGACTGAAACTACTGTCTAGTAAAAAAAAAAAAAAAAAAAAAAGGACTAATAAAAAGCGTCTTGTCTCCTGCTGTTGTGGAAAAGCAGAAGGTTCATTTCACCAGCTGACACACCAGTTCCCACACTGGGGTCTGTGAGATGCGCTTAAGAGGCAGCAGTAAGTCTGCAGGACAAAATGCAGCAACTCTTAATACAAGACACACACAGATGATGCTTGGAGGGTGCTTTAGCTTCCATCCTCTGATCCGCAGCAGATTTGGCAGCGGTGTACACAGCCAAAGGTTTGCTCTCTACCAAAAACACGTAAGCCTTCCTGCTCACATATTTCACTTCCCTTGCCTGAGCCAAGGACAGCTGCTGCTACATGTGCAAGCACAGGCCCACCTTCGTGAACTCTGCCAGCAGCAGCATGAGAAAGAAGAGTGTGGAAGGAGCAACAGTACCAGTGATGGGGACCGGGTGGTGATGGTATTACCTCTTCCAGAGAGGAAGCTGAAATTCAAGGAAAATGCCAAAAGCAGAAATTTCCCCAAAAGGACAAAGCATTTGCCATTTGAAAAATTCACTGCCCCAACACTTTATTCCATTAAATGGATTCCTGTTGCTTTATGGTACAGGAATGGGACAGAGGCGTCTCTGGGACTTCAGATGTTTTTGGTAAAGGCCTAAAAAAGGGGGTGAAAATCCTCTAGGTAAGGACTTAAAACTGATCGCATTGAATAAAGGTTCTCCAAAGGCACGGTGAAGGTCTTGTGCTCGCTTACCTTTGTGCGATGAACGCTGTGCTCTGCGAAGCAAGTAAAGCCAATGCACACACCTGGTTAGAAAACAGCCATTCTCATGGTCACACGGGACAGCAGCGGGTGGCCTGTCGTAAATTTAGTCCTAGATACTAAGCCCAGTACTAGCATTCCATCAGCAATCCAACAATGTACGTGCTCATAAGAGCTGCAGACAAGACAAGGCTCGAAGGTGCTCCAAATTCCTGATAAAGGAATGCTCCAAAACAAGCAGGACGCAGTCCAAGAGCACACAAACAAAACACACTTAACAGGGGCACTCAGCTGCACAAATTTGTGCTGTGGACTAAGAGCTGTAATTCATGTTTCTCCAAAAAAAA
Organism: Microhierax caerulescens; assembly: GCA_035590215.1. Lineage (NCBI taxonomy): Eukaryota > Metazoa > Chordata > Aves > Falconiformes > Falconidae > Microhierax > Microhierax caerulescens. The sequence goes on from JAVJGJ010000060.1 coordinate 32,257,361, forward strand.
AAAAAAAAAAAAAAAAAAAAAAAAAGACTTGAAAGAGGGTTACAGAAAGCCATGACATGAGTCAGGGTCATACTATTGCAAAACATGCTGGAATGCATGAACTGGCTGTGTGTATTGAGTAAGGGCCTGCGATAGCAGGGGACGGGATGTTCCAGTGCATCAGAGCCCAGCTCCACGTTCCTGTGCACGAACAGCAATTCTGCACAACACTGATTCCACTCCTCCATCTGGTACCAATTGGGATCTCTGCTGGAACACCGGGGCCACTTACCAGCAAGACTTTTCAAGAAGGCTGGGTACTCGGTGGACAGCACCAGAGGAAAGCAAGAGAAGGATCACAGCTCTCTTCAGTTTTTTTCTCAACTAGTTTATTCAGTTTACAGAAGACAAAGACCGAGGGCAGAAGTTAGAGCCATCTTTAAATAAAATCTGCTACAAAAAAAAAGAAAAAAAAGGTAATTGAATTTTCTGTGACCGTACAGAAGACAAGTAATAAGAGGCTAACAATAAGGCAGGAAGGTTTAATTAGATTTAGGAAAAAACATGAACTTCCCAACTGCTGCAACAGCAAAGAACTGGAGCAAACTAATTGGAGTTCGTCATACTCCTGGTATTTAAAGTTTTGAATCAGATTAAACATTTTCTAGGAGTAGCTCCTTTTGGGAGGGAGACGCAATAGGTACTCTCTAAAAGCCCCTTCCAGACCAGCTTCCATGACTGTATCTCCAGACCATTTGTGGCCAAGCAAGGTGATTTGAGGTGATCAGGGCCTTCACTCCTGCACACCAGCCAACTACTAAAAGCTGCTGTTGATGTTCTGTGTGAATTTCATCCTGTACCTTAAAAATGTTACACCATGGAGTGTGACGGGTGTTCCCTTACCACTCCTGAAACCCAGTACACAGTTTGCAGATTTTTTTTTTAAATCATTTTATGGTCACTGATCAAAAGAAACAGCAAGTGGCCAAGTACGGAGTACAGAGTCCTGTAACAAATTTTACCTGACACAAAAAGGTCTTGAAGGTGAGGAGTAAAGTAATAAACGTGCTCCAAATTACAACACTGGGTGTTCTAAACCAGTACTAATTCCAGAAGGGAGCAGATCTGATTTAAATGGATGCTACAGGTTAAAGACAGACAATTACCTACACCTTGTTCAGCATATGCAGCAGTTACTATGCTGTAACTACAGATCTACAGAGAAAACACATTTATTGTTATTAGCATATAAACACATTTATGTGCTAATAACTGGAACAAACAGGATAAGCCACTGAAGAGATGACCCAGACCTGTACTATTACAAACCAACTGCCAAATTCTGTTCTAACCTGTGGTAAGGTTAAAAGCTTAAAAAAATAAAATTACTTCTGGCACAGACAGCTAGATTTCTGCCCCCCCTTCATCATCAAGCTCTCACTGTATTTGTGGAAGACTGGGTAGTGATGTGGACACTGGCTGCGAACAACAACGTATATATAAAACTATGGATATTGGAAGAAGGAGATAAAATTAATCCATTTGGACTTACATTTCTTCTCTCCCCTAATGACATATTTACTTCTTTCATCAGTATGTCACACATGTTATTAATGCATCAGGAGGCACACTGTTTTATATAAATTCGCATTGTCCCCAAAACAAATGCTTTGATAAAAACTGTCCCTTACAACTTACTTTCTTAGAGCATAGCTGATAACTTACTACAACTAAGGAAAATCAGCAAAAGTCATATAACAAATGCTAAAACTGAACTCCGTCCAATACAAAATGGCCAGAATAAAAAAAATTCATATAAATAATTGTATGTACACTTTGGTTACCAACTCTGTGGCTGACGGTACTACGCTGAGCTGTAACCTGACTGTCAGTGCAAGTCACCTGTCCAAGAAAAAGAAATAAAAATAAACCAGAATGCATCAAAAATAGTTAATGATCAGTATTATGCTGCTCTTCTCTAAACTGGAGAAGAGAATTTCAGCATCTCATGGCTCGTCAGCCACACAGGCAATGGTGTCTCACATGTTCCAGCAGCAAGAAAACAGTTCAGGACTTCCCGCCTGCTGAAGGCTCTGGGTAGCACCATCTCTGTGCAACTCATGTACGCTGGCTCGGCACCGCCATCCAACGCCATTTTGAGAGTAAAATCGTGTTTGTAGTGCATAAACGTAGCACGAGCATTTGATTCCCAACACGCAATGAAAACTACAAAACAATAATAATAATATTAATTAAAAAAAAGTGCTACCAACATTCTAGAACAAAGGCAGATGCAGAAGTTCAGATGAATACACAGGGTAGCCCAGCGGTGGGTCCGCAGCTTGCACCGTTAGGTTGCGCAGAAGAACTGGGTGTGCCTGGATGCTGTAGCGTTCTTCATCATCATTTGTAGCATAGAGCAGCTCCCAGGACAGGTTTGCCCACTGACCTCGGACAGCTTCATCATTAAGTTTTCCCACTTGTACTAGCAATTCCTGAAGAGTAAGGACTCGCCCAGTGTAAATTCCCTTCAAGAACAAACACATCAATATGTTCAGAACACTCTCCAAGAAGATACACAAGCATTTTGCATACAAAGCACCAAATGAAGCTCTGGGGCTACATACTATGAATATTGTTCCTTTACAAGTGGCCATGTATAAACCAGTCTCCTTGGTTCAATTTTTCTGTGTAGAAAGATAATCAGGAAATATTGCTGCACCTGAGGAACAACGCAGTGTGATTTTCAAACAGTGATGTCAGCCCCTCTCTAGTACAAACATAAACTTTGTTTACAGCCTTCATGTTTTGGAACACAATTGGAAAAAAAAAAAGTAACAGTGGAAAAGGAAACCAAACTTTATCCTTGCATACTAGTAATTTTTCTTCTTACCATGTTTGGGTCATGCCCCAGTGCAAAAAGGTATGGCTTTTCCTGAAGAACTGCCTGCTGCCACTCAAGATCTGATACCAGTCCAATGTACCAGTCATTTTCATATTCTTCCAGGCAGTTAACCAGCTCTTTGAAGTTCTCCACCGGACCCAGGCTCGCTTTGTCAACCATAAGTTTAAAAGTGTATCTGAAAGGCACAGAAAGTCATACGGTAAGCAGTGCAGCACAAAGCAGGAGGAAGAAAGCCTCCTCAGGGTACAGAAGGTGGAGAGGCACCATCACATGCTACCAAGCACTAGCAACTTTCTAAGTTCTTGCTTGTCAGCCGAGTCACCGGCAGTTAGTACGGGTATGCTTTTAGCTCACCCAGATGTAAAAACACATTAGCTTAAACATCTTTCATTCACCTCAAATCCTGTTCTTGCTGCCTGATAATGGAAAGTGTCAGACCTCTAACTTGACTGCAGTTCTCTTAGATTATGGAGACAATGAAAATGGGACGTTTTTTCCCCACTTAACACAGCAGATCTCCAGTGCTAGAGGCAGCTGCTGGGGGGAAGGGAAGAAGGAAGGAATCTCCTTATCGCAGTGTTCATTCACTGCCTGGGGTTATGGGCAATGTTTATGTAGGAAGAAGCTATAGATATATTAAAATGATACAGTTTTAACATGAACTACTCTTAGGGAAGTGATACTTACTTCAAATTACAAGACTCTTTATATAATTTTTATAATCGGAGGGAATGTTTTTCTTTTACCTGAATGCTTTTAATGCAAGTTGGAAAAGCTCTGGTTTGCCTGTTAGCCAGTCCAAACCAACAGACCACGGGATACCACCAGTGTAGGCTCTGAACACGTGGCTCGGGGCAGGCACTGTGTTATCCAGGCCAAACAGACCAAAACAACACGACAGTACTCCATGGATGTATAAGTCTTTCAAAGCTTTATCTTTCATAAGGTCTTCAAGTAAATTACAAGGCTTTTCTTTCAGGTGAAAAAAGTCCAGTTGACTCAAAATGAAGTGGTACCATTCTTCTGGAAACCTCCGCCTCATTTCATTGACTTTGGAAGAAGGCACTGGGGCTGTTCTCCATTCTTCAGGGAAGCTCAATAGCTCCGAGTAAGAGCAACTAAATTCAACCTGAGGTGAAACTTCTTGCTGTTTCCCTTTGTCTACAGCAGGAAGCCCAAGCACAACAGCCCTGTATAATTTATCTTCCGGTGCCATTTCTGGTGGGACGTCTCGGCTCTGTGTTTCTACAGATCCTGGAATAGACAGATGTACTTTTGGTGTAGATCCCAACTGCCCAAGTTCTTTTCTGTCTTTCATTCTGCCACTGGGTTCAAGATGAAAAATGACACTATCATCAGTCCAGTCCTCAATTGTATCGACACTAAAGCTGTCTTCTTCCCTCAGAGGCCTGGATCTTTCTACTGAACTGCTATGCTGATTTTCTGGAAATGATTCTTTCTTGCTTTTGTTGGCATTGCCTGAGCTTTCCCATGTTTTTGATTTTTTATAACAATACTGGACTAGCATCCATACAAGCACTTTAATGAAATCATCTTTCAGATGCTTTAAATTCTCATGAGAGTCAATTATTCCAGATAACACATTTCTGGCATCAGAATACAGCCGCACAGGTAGAACAGTACAAGGAGTCAAAATGTGTCCAAAATGGTGATTAGGAGAGAGAATCTTTGTGTGCTCCTGATGTTCGAAAGCCATTTCAAAAATTTCATCAACTCTGTGAGCTTCAGCGGCATGACAGGACGTTTCCTGCAATTCTAGCCCCTAAGGCATAAACAAAGGTTTTAGCCTTCACCAGTACACAACCCTAAATGCTAGCAAGCTGGTCTCTCGCAACAAATTTTTTCTGAATAAAGATACATTCCATTGTCAGTATTTCCACAACTGAAACCACAAATCTAATTAGAGATAACAGTAAGAGCAAAGCGCTCACTACAATATTAGACACAGATCAGTTCTTAAAAAAAACAAACCTCTGCCTTAAAGATTTTATTAGCCAGCTTATTCAAGATGATGTGTCATCATGCTATATGATAAAAAATGTCACATCTGCTAAGCATGTCAGTGGCAAGACTAGTTAACATAGCAATACTACTCATCTTAAAAAAATTTACTGTATTATCAGGTAAATTAGTTACATTGCTGAAATGTTACACAGCAAAATGTTTACATGATTTCAAACCATTAATATGCCAGTCCCCAGCATGCAGTTACCTTAAAGTTCACACCACAGTAAGTGAAGCCTTTTTCTAACACCAACATCCACATCAGTCTATCCTGAAAGCGGCACAAATAATGTGATCCAGGTAGAAAGAGACCTAGTCAAGAAAAAAACAGAACAAAACCTATGTATTACTGTGGCATTATATTAACAAAAAACTATTCTATGTGCCAGCTGAGGAATTCAACTGCAAACAAAATATTTCTGCTTCAACATCGAAACCAGTTAAAACTGGCTAGCAAGTACATTCACTTAAGAAACTAGCTGCTAAGCTAGATCCTGAAATTGTAGTGCCCTCTGAAAAAGCTGTGGAAACCCTCACACAGCTTCAGGACTACAATATTCATACTGGGTGAGGGTTAAGCAACCCCACCCTCAATTCCCTTTGTAGAGACAACTTTCATGATTAAAGATAATTTTTGGCTGAATTTCCAACTGCGCAGTTCCCACTGACGTCACCTGGAGATCTAAAAGTCCTCTGACTGCTGAATACATTAAGGAATCATCATCTAGCACATAGGTATCTTAATGATCCTATTTCCCGTGGAGTATGAATTTTATTTCTCCCATAAAAAATAAAAGCATAACTCAGCAGGACTTGCCTGTATTTCGGAAAGATTTGAAAATATCCCTTAGGATGCAAAATCCCAAGTGTAAATTATTCTGCTCAAGTGCCAGTTTACCAATGGCACAATATCACACCCATTTTACAGATCATAAATAGAGGCAGAGCAAGAGCACCTGCTCATCTTGAAAGATTTGTGCATCAGTATCATACACATTGAACACTAACAGTAGATACAGTGGAAATCATCTGTGTCTGGAGCATGAGGGGAAAGTATATCCAATCCCACTGTATTAAGTTTGACATCACCAAAAATAGCCACACAAAATTAAATGGAATTTGAAAATCAAGTCCTGAACAACTTCAGATCATACCAAATGATTAGTACTCAAAAATCCCAAGATCTGGCTCTCATTGTAAAAATTAGATTATGCTTATGTCCAAAAAAAAAACCAAAACAAACAACTTTCTGTCTCTTCTACCTATTTCAATAAAAAGTGCAATGCCTAACTTCCTAGCAGCTGGTGGTTATACTGTATTTCTTTTAAGTTATAGCCTGCTGTCAACTTCTCCAATACAACGATGCTGCTCTTAAGGCTGACATTTGCTGTGAGTTTATGACCTGCTTCTGCTGTCACTCACATCCAATTGACCACTCACACACAGTTTTATAATGTTGTAAAATTAAATCAGTGAAATCAACCATTAAGCTGTGGTTAAAATTTAAGTAACCTTTTCTATCCCACTGAGCTAATGAAGTGCATTTTCTTGCTAACATTTTGCAAAGATTTTAATTCTTTCCTTGCTAGCTGTTAAAGCTACTAAAACTCCTTTACACAGAAAAAAGTATGGTTTTAAATTAGAGACACACAAAACGCTACCTCTTAATTTTGAACTTATCTGAGAAGCCCACATTTTTTCTTGCTTGGAGACATTCATTCACAGGCTTTCCCATTAAAGAGAGGATTTTTTCCTCCTCAAGACCAGTGTTTTAAATTATTTAATCTGAGGCATACATGCCACCAGAGTCATGATGGCCATATAGATATTAAATACATGTATAGATAAAAAATAGATAAGAAATACAGACCAGACAGATATATTTATATCTATTATATATAAAACACACATAGGCTGATGCAGTAGACAAACCAAAGTGTCTCTCTTCTTTAGAGGAAAAAAGCTTCCTAGCTTTATTTTTTTAATACCTCTCTGTACACCAGTACTAAAAGTGCAGTAAATGTTTTCTAGTAAAGCACTTGCATACAGTCTTCAGAGAAGTGCAATTAAAATTAATGTTCACTGTCTTCAAATATTAGTCTACTTTTTCTAGTCATAAGCCATTTTCTAAAAGGCTTATATAAATATTTGCCGCTTCTCTAAGGGCAATGATCTTTTGATTATTTAGGTTATACAAAGACCACTTCTCAAGAAAACGAGCTTGTGATTTTAACAGTTATCCTGCCTCCACCTGACAAAAAGACTCGACATTTCTTCACCTGTTTATATAATTCTGTGGAACGCCCATCATGATGTCTTTCAAAGGCTTAAGACTATTACGGTCCTACCCTGTGTGTGCAAGATATGACATTAAGTCTTATCAGCTGGTTCTGTTCTTAACAAATTACTGCTAGTTAGGCTACGTCACGTATTTTACATACATCCAGTCCATATTTACCATACCTAATTAACATAGCCAAATTAGCAAAGTTACCTTCTGGATCTTGAGTGATGCAGAGGAAGACACACAGATACACAAAGAACAGCCTGACACACCTCTCTCTCTCTGCTGTCAAGAGAACTCAGTTTATTGCCTCTGATGACATGGGATGAATACATACTATCCTTTTTGTTCAGTATAAAAAATTAGGATTGATACTGTTACATCACCATTTAATTTCTCCTTATTTTCAAGATAACAAACCAGATAGATCTTTTTACAAGAACGTAACGACTAGAGATGTATGAGGATAGAAGTAATCACTTCCCTCAACTGAACAATCTCCAAATATCACATTTAAACTCCGCTGTGAAAAACGCTTTAAATCAGACGCTATGATTCTCCTGCTCTCCAGCAAAATCATGTTTCCCAGAATATTTAGCTACGTTCCCTGGCAGTGTGGCTAGCGTACCTACCTAGGCTACCGGCTGCGAGTGCAGACTGCAGAGCGACAGCCAGGCTGGGAACCATCTGCTGGTAGTACACTGTATCGGAGCAAACACACGCTGCAGCGCCCACAGGGCCCGGCCAGCTTCGGACAGGCCTAGGAAACCCAATCAAAAACACCGGTAGCGTGAAGAGCGGCAGCAAGGGAGAAGAAAGCAGCGCAGAGATGGCAATGAAGGTCAGCAGGATTGGGAAGAAAACAATGTTGAGTGTGATTAAGGTGGCGGTAGATTTACGACGCTGCTTTTTCTCTGTCCACGATGTCAAAAGAATAGCTACGGCAAACTGCAACTTGGAGACAAACTGAAGCAGTCGATCCCGTAGGATACCAACCTGCAAGATACATACAACACGCACGTTTATTTGTAGCCTGCATCATATCATATTCAGCACTGCCAAAGCTGCCTTATCTACAATAATTTTAAGAAAATGAAACATTGATTATCACTAACTGGTATTAACATGTGTATCTTAGTACAGTTTTTTAGCTTCTATTTGCTAGGTCCTAGACTCTAATTCTCTAATGGAGGAGGGCAAGGAAACAAAGACTTTCAGCGACAACTATCTGCTTAAATTTACATTATGAAAATTACCAGTAAAAGTCTGATTCCTGTATCAAGGCTCCTGTTCCACCAGAGGTCTGGATTAAACACCAACATCTGTGCTACTGACACAACCACTATGTCCAGTAAGGCATTTTCTGTATTCTGCCAGACCTAAAATAGAGATATGTTAGACATACATTTAAAAAAGTATTTATCTTTCTCTGTTTTCATGACCTGGAATATTTCTTCCAGGTCATCTTAACACTTAAATCATGTAGAAGAGAATCTCTTAGGCTATCATATTTAAAATTAAAATTACCATCCTAAATATTCTTGTGAATCCAATGCAAACAGACACAGAATGAAGATTCTGTAGCGAATGGTCTAGTGACAGGAATGCTATCATAGCAAACGGAGACACTGTAATTGAAATAAAAGAATCATTGATTTCCTTTGAAGATCATAATTAAAGTCTACAGAGGTAAGCAGTCTTATTGCAGAATGGAAATCTTAGCACAAAAAGAGAACTCTTCCCTGCATTATTACAATCTCCTCTTTGCATTACACTTCCAGGATATCAAACAACAGATTTGGACTAATGGCCCAAGACAGCACACACTTATGTTGATGCTTAGTTATTACTTGCTATTGCTTTTTTTGTTGGTGGTTTGTCTGTTTCCCCAGGAGAATGGGAACACTCAAATAAGTAAAAATAAACATGGGAACAGCACTCATCAATCCACTTCCCCGAACTGATGCTTCTTTATGAAATAATTTAGATCAGATTTTGGTTCCCCCAAAGTAGATACATTGTCCCTAACCTACCAGAAAGGAGACCATTCCCTTTACTAGCAAGCTGTAAGAAGCAAATATTTAATCACCTTGAAGACTCTCCCAACTCACTTCCCCCACCCCCACCCCTGAGTACCTTTTAAAAAAATCTACAAGAGCCATTTTTTTCAAAAGTGAGTACCAATGTTATAACTAAAATTCTTTAAAACGCCTTGCTTTCTGAGTTGGATTTTAAAAAGCTCAACTTTTTAGGTTTACCCCTAAAAAAAGAAATAAATAAAATCACTCATCACTTTCAAGTATTCTGAACCAGTAGTTTTGGCCTCAATGCACAATTTAGCAAAACATCAACAAGTATTTCCAGCTACTTAGTTTTTCTCAGCTCATTCACAGAAGCTTGCACGTACAGTAATTCTAGTATTGCTTCAATCTTCCTACAAGCATCATCTAACAAACAACAGACAGTGTGTATTCCTACCTAGTGTTAGTAAAATCCTCCTGACAACACCAACTTTCATTAGCCTTCTTTGCTTCTCCATGAACACAGTCACAGTCCTGACATCCTTGGGATAAAAGGGATTTCGGAAGACTCCAAACAAGTACACTCTCTGAATCTCTCTAAGAATCCACATAGTTATAAGTAATATGATCAGAATGTAACTCACTATAGCCTGAGGACTGGCTTTGGAAAATGACGAAAAGCCTGCAAATTGATGCAGCAGGCTAGCTTCTATGAGAGCAAATGCCAACACAGTCAAATAAAAAACAAATTCCCTCCACCCAAATTGTATTCTAAGACCTCTCTGCATATTTTTAGATTTGCTGGAGGCTAAATGGCTGATCATGGTGTGTTTGAAGGCAAACCCAATCTCACTTAGGTTAAGACTCAGTATGAACCCAAATCCAGTCATGAAGAGGATCACACCAAGAGTGCTGGGAATGAAATACGATGCTATTGCTGTTCCAGCAGAAACGAGAAACATTACTAATAACCTGTGAAGGAGAAAATAAAAAAGATTTGCTTGAAAAGAAAAAGGTTATCAACAATATTGATATATTTTACTATTATATAAACAACATTTACTTCGGGTTACTTGACATAGGTGAACCTCCTAGTCCAAACTCCAACAGTTGTTCCATTCCCCACAGAAAAAGTGCATCAAGTGGGGGCAGAATTCCTATTGCCCACAAGAATGGCAGAAAAATAAATATGATGTGCAAAATCTGGTTTGTCTGTTCTAGAATGGGTGCGTTGACAGCAAACCTGGATAAAAGAAGAAATGTATTTGACTTCTGTGAAGGAAATGATACCTGATGTGCAGGAAGACTTTCTGTTTAATTACAACAGCAAATCCAGAAAAATAAACATTACATATTATATCTACAAAACCTCAACCAGTATCTTTAAAAAAGAGGGTCATACATTTATGCTTGGGGCAGTAATACACTAATTAGAACATCAGAACACGGGCTTATTTTTCACTGAAAAGATCTGAAGCCTTTAGATTACACAGATCAGTCAAGCGATGTAAGTATCCTAATAATTTTGATACTGTTGTGATAATATACTGAAGAAATACTTGTGAGAAAAGAATGGTCCACAGGCTCGAAGACCTCAACCGTTTAACAAAAAAACGCTAAGTATTTTTTCAGAATTACAAAAGTGAAACTTTGTGCAAATTCAAGACCCAAGACATAAGCCTTAATACTGAAAGAACTGGCACGTTGCCTGTACACCAAGAGAGAAACTTTCTTTAGGAATACAAAATGTTATTGTCTACATAAAAGCATTAAAATCTTCCTGTAAAAGTACCAAAATCAGGGTAGAAATGTGCGTAAATTCTAAGTCACATGTAATCCACCAGCTAGCTAATTAAAGGCCGACTGCTAAGGTATTTGGTGTCTTTCTACCTCTTAATAAATAAATAAGCCTCAAAGGATTTTTTCCCCCAGAAATTTAAAGAATGTCTGAATTTTCTCCTCAGGAAATTTGATAGAAGAATTTGGAGTCCAAAACCACATGTGTAATTCTTGTATCATAAGTGAAGAGGCAACTAGGGCAAATCATTAACAAAGACATCTCCAAGTGCAAAACTAGTAAAATCAAAACATACCTTTTTTTCAAATACCTTTGAAGTACCCCAAATATAAAATATGTACATGTGACAAAGTGATATAAATACCACCTGACAGGGAGAAAGAATGCAGAGTAAACCTAAAAGCATCTTGCTTTAAGAGATGCTAAATACTTCAGCTAAGACACTCATCTGAAACGTGGAAATATAAAAGTCTCCTATTTTTAGATTGACATAGTTCTTTTGTATTACAACAGCATTTAAAAATCCAAGTCCAAAAATCATATAACAAAGATAGTGCAATGTTCACATCTGCTTATCCATTAAAACCAAATTCATAGTCCTTTTCTGCCCACAGTTTAAAACCCTCTGCAATCACTTTGCAGAGATTAAATTGGAAAATACTCCAGGACAAATTCTAAATATAAATACAGTACTCCTGAAGTATGCAGCGTTTAGATCTGATTCCAGGTCAGGAACATGTTTTCAAAACACATCCTTTAGAAGGATGCTGATGCAAATGTTCTTGTACAAAAATACTGAAATTGACACGGTAGAAGATAATTGTAGCTATCCCTTACCTAGAAACTGCTCTAACTGCTCTTCCTAATCTATGATGAATGCTGTAAAAATTTAAGAACAACCTTTTATGCACAGTGTAGAGCCTCAATTTTTACCATATACTCTTCTAGGTTCTTTCTTTGGTATTCATACAGCTGATTAAAATACCAAAATAAATTTTCTCAGAAGAGTAATTTCATCTGTTTCATCAAAAATATATAGAATAACCATTACTTGAATTAGCTAAATGCTGTATTAGGTTTACCTGTGTGCAAGATCCACTGCAATAAAGACAAAAATGTAGAAAGGTCTCATCAGAGCAGTGATTTCGTAAGTATCCGGTGCTTGGAAAGTAGCTGTTTCTGTAGCTGTATTTATGATTAACGAATACTCTCCTATACATATAGTCACCCATCCAAATATAAAGATCATAACTGTTCCTCCAATGTTGCTATACAGCAAGGTTATTCTGTTTGGCAGCAAATACCAAGTTCCCAACCCACACAATACTCCTGCCAGAAGGGAATGAAATACAGTGTTGATTATATACTTCTTGCCAGGAATAATAAATTTTACTGTCTCTGAACCTAGACAGCTGGAAAATTCAAACTCATCTTCATCTGTTAGGGTATTCTGAATTTGCATTCTTTCTACTGTCACTGTTTTCTGCTTTGCATATAGATTTGCCATCTGAAGAGCAAGTGCAGTAACAAACATCAGTCCTCCTGAAAGTGCTGCGGTACAGTAGTCTTTCATAATACCTAACTGGTACAAAAGTGTACCTACGCCTCCCAGAACCCATGGCACCAAGAAAAGAATGATCTGATTCACGTATATGTACGGAGGGGCACAATAGCCTAATTTAAACCGGAGACCTCCCAGCACGGTCTGTGGAAAACGCTTCAAGAAGAACTCCTGCTTGTAATCATTTAGCAGAGGTACATCTGGACCCATTCTTATTACTCAGGAATGCTGGATGACTATCATCTTTCCTGTAAGAGAACACAAAGACAAAGAAGGAAAAATCACTGAATCTGGAACTCAGAACTTAACCAGGGAATTCTTCTGTCCTATTTTTGTTTACCAAGTTATAGTGGAATTCTGACAGTGTTAGCAGGCATCATCTTAAAGCACCCACAGAATCTACCAGAATAAAACTACTAAGCAAACACCTAAAATGGAAAAAGACTATTTTAAATTGTGAACATATTCTTTAATCTGAAGCCTTAGGCAGCAAATGAAACATACAATCTGTTCTTGGGAGATGATAAAACTCACTCGTGTCCACAGCAGAACACCTTTCTAGAACTTCATTTTTTCTCCATCCAGTCTGATTCCTGTCACATCTTGCCACAGACCTCTAAATCCAGTTTATCCTTTTAAGGATCTCCATACACAAGCTGAAGAGTCAGTGATTTCAGTGAATAGCCACGTAAGTGCAAGCATACAGTCACACTGAGGTCCCTGTAAAAATCAAAGCCTTTGAAATACACTAACTGCAAAAAAAACCCCAACAAACTAGTAGAAGCATCAAAAATTGTTTTCCACACCAGCATTTTTACTGTCCTCCCTACATAGCATAGTGGCAGAACAGGATCTCACTGTACTAAGTGCTACACAAGACATAAAACAGTTCACTTTCTGCTTCCTAAAACATATAAAATAAAAAAAAGACAATACTTGAGTTGTAGCAGAATCAGCATATATTCTTCTAGATGTCAACGAAGAAAGCTGAAAAAAAGGAAGATATATACCTGTAAACATTTGCAATTAATCAAATAGAAATCAGATATGAATACTCATTTAGAGATGATCAGGCAATGTAGAAATAATGAATGTAAGATGGTAACTATGATATTCAAATGTAATTTTATGCTACTAGTCACAAAGGCAAGAATCCATGAATGACCGGTAGAAACTCTCAAGCTAAGAAACAGGATGAAAAATCAGCACAAACCCACAATGCTAAAGCACTTCATCAGTGATAATTCTAAAAAAAAATATACGATAGTTTGCATTAGTAGATGTGCAAGCACTGAATTCTGACTTTCTTCTACTGGACCCATATAAGTTGATGGATTAGCCATCATTGCAGATATTTTAAAAATTAAACACTCAGCTCCCGTGGAGTTTCCAAGCTACTGTGATCCCCTCTTTCTACAATACCAAATGCTTTTAGGCACTTCTGAGAATGATTTACTCCTTACTTTTAAACAGGTATTAATCACCTGCCTGTAGGTACATACAGGTCAACATGGGATAAATTAGAAACAGTGAAAATGAGAGATAAAAGCCCATTCACATTCATTATCATGACTGGATTTTGCATTCAGGGTCCACTAAGTTCATAATGAAAAGAAGGACCCCATGAGCTCTCTAGCCACATGCCATGTAGGCTGTGGAACTGGGGGTTTTTTTTAGAGTTTGGTATTTTTTTTTCAATTTGGAATTTGTACACATAGAATATTGAAAACATAAGAGGGTTTTTTAGTCATATTATTTAAAGCCATTGAAAGTTTTTTAAGTGAAGGATAAGGCAGAAGTCACTCTTAATGAAAAAGACACATGTTGACAATGAAGAGGGGAATTCATTGCAGTCAGCTCAGGAATTTGAAAATGTAATGAGGACACACCCAACTAAAAACAAATTTCAAATATAAGTAAAACAAAAACAAATCACAATTCAGCCAATCTTATTTAGAAAAAGAAACACTGTTTAAAGGCTGCTGTGGAAGTTACATGCAGTAGAAGATTTATAAGCATGCAAGTGACAACCTGAGTTTTAAAAGAAACAGAACCAACACATGCACGGTCTTGCTTGAAAAAACAGTTTTTGGGCATCTGTTTTTCTGCACTAAGAAGGGCTATTTTTGTTTCAAGTTCTAGTCTGCATTTGTGTTTGTCAGTTTATATTGCTGACAAAATGTTAACAAAACACTCCTCTTACAGTTTCTGTGTAAACAATAGCCATCTTTGTGCGAAACAAAAATCTACATTCATAAAACAATACAGTTCTACTTGGCTATACTTCAAAATGAGCCATAAAAAGATCTGAACTTATTTATAAATTAAAATCCCAAGACTGAAGCTCATGAACTATGGAAACGATACTCTTGACTTATCCTCCTGGCTTCCAAACAGTCAGGTAGCACATCAGGACTTAGAGGCACTTGTGCGTGTGTGCATCTCCTCATTTCTGTGCAGAGCCCTAGCAACAAGACTCCACACATTAGTGTTTACTGGACCTGGCTTCAATATACATTCCTAACATACAGGCCTGGCCTGACTCTGACAACTTGCCTGGTTACCCAAACAATTTGCACCACAACAGTCTGTCATCACCAGCTGGGACCCCTGCAATTTAGGTAGTATCTTAACAAGTATCTTTAACATCATAAAGCAACTTAGCAAGTTCCTCCCTACAATATCCTAGGTCCTTATTACAAAAGGAAACAAAGCAAATCTTGCTCAAATTCAGGAATTCACAAAAAGGCATGAATTGTTCTCTGATGAACACCATCCTTCATGCCTACTGATGGTGGATCTGCTCAGCGTGGTTCGGCTTTACTTCAAGCAGATTACAGAACACGTGTACAGCTCCCAGCCATCTAAGTCCTGAAGCACCTCAGCCTTCAAAATACCTACCTCGGTGGTCTGCCAGGCCGAATTTTCACGTGAGACCACGTAAGGGTTATAAACCACCTGCCGGCACAGGCCAGCGGAACGCTATGGCGGAGGCGTGGGGGAGGCCATGGGCAGCCCAAGGCTGGGTGCCCCCACACCACGGCTGCAGCCCGGGCTGTGTGGCCAGCAGGCTGGGGTCTCTCCTCAACAGCGTCCATGCCGTCCCCCAGCAAGACCGGGGATGCGGCGGTTTAGGCCCCAACACGCTCCATCCAGTTCGGGGAAGCGCATCCCGGGACCACCGTTGGGCAGGGCTGCGGACCAGCCCCTTCCCGAGACACCTCCGCCCTGACCTGAGGGGCTCCTGTTGGAGCCACCGCGCTTCCCAGGCAGCCGCCCCTCCCTCTGGGCTTCTGCACTAACGGAAACTAAAATAATCAACCGAGCGAGCAGAAATGGAGCCTCTGCCACTTTCAGCTCCGGCGGAGAGGAAGGGGAGCCAGGCAGCCCCCGGGCCCGGCGGGGTACGCCCGGTGGGCAAACCCGGGAGAGGGCTGCGCCGGCTCCCCCGGCCGCCCCGGCACCGCCGCCGCCGAGCCCCGGGGAGGCCA
>JAVJGJ010000060.1:32273517-32310466 GCA_035590215.1 Microhierax caerulescens
ACCGCTGCGCGGTGAAGCGCCTCTGCGAGGCGGGCACCTACCTCTGGCCCGGACACGCAGCAGGTCAGGGGCTTTGCGGGGCGGGGGGAGCAGGGGAACGGGACTGAGCCTGCGGCGGGAGGAAGACAGAGGACTACGGAGCGCTCCCCCCCCCCTCCCGCCCCGAGGCTGTCCAGGGGGAGTGTGAACGGCGCAGGCCGCCGCCAGGCGCTCCTCCCCGCTGGCGCTGACCTTCGCACCCAGCTGCTGCCGAGGCCGGCGGGGAGAGAGAAGGTGGAGGCGGCAGCTAACGGCGGTGGTGAGGCCCGGTATCGCCGCCGTGGCCCCCTCCATTCCCCGCCCCCTCTTCCCTCCCCTCGGCCACTGCCGCCATTTTGCTCGCCTGAGGCAGCCGGTGGCGGCGGGGCGCCGCGGGAGTCTGCGCTACCTGCGGGAAATGGCCTCGGCAGCGGGGTGGTGGTGGGCTTCGCGGGGTGTCTTCTCGGTGGGGTCGGCACAGGAGCTGCGAGCGGCGGCGATAGGCGAGGGGCCGCCCGCCTTCCCACTGCCGGCTGGTGCCCCGAGCCCGGCGGCTCAACCGCCGCCCTGGCCGCCCGCGCTTCCCTCAGCCGCGCGGTTGTTCGCAGCTCCGCTTTCCAGCGCAGCCATCGTCCTTCTCCTGTGAAACCGGGCGTGAGGCACCTCTCCAGCCGTGCCCTGCCAGCGGCTTCCCGGAGCGCAGAAAAAGAAAAGACCCCCCCTCGGCGGGCCGGGAGCCGTGGCACGCTGTGCGGGCGGCCGTGCCCCCCGGCGGCGCGGCGCGGCGCCTCCTCAGCTGATGAGTTTGTCACCCGGACAGCTTCGGTCGCCTCAAGCTTCTTTTCGTCCCTCCGAGCTGGCACGGAAATGGCAGAGGCTGTTTTTTCATCACTTTTTTTAGTAGTCATCATAATTACCCGCATTAACAAAAGTGCACGACTGACCAAATTGGTCTGTTTCATTACTATAACATTTAACATTCAATACACAACATTCTAGTATTACATTAAAACATACAGCACAAATACACAAGCCACAACATTCTGACATGATACTAAAATACTCTTAATAAAAGTTTCCATAATCTTGACTGGTCTTCCTCGTATGTATAACTAATTCAAGAGGAGAACACAGAAAATGCATTCTCAGTTTTCTTCTAGGTTAAATAAACGTAAGCACTCGTTGGCAAATTGAAACACAAATCCAAATACTGCAATACTACTTACCACTTCGAATTGCACCCATTAAACATTGAGATTATTTAATAGAGTGAGCATGCTTAATATAATCTGTATCTAAATACTAAAATGTATAATTCACTGTATTCATTAGAACACCAGGGCATGCATGTCTACCTTAATATCCATGTTACAACAATCGCCATATACATTCTTACAGTTATATCCAATTTCATCTGAATCCCTAATGTAACACACAGACATACACTTAGAATTTTAGATAAGCTAAATGATTCACAGTAATCAATTCTTATCAGAAGCATCACAACCTTTCTGTGCGTTTGTTAATCTTTATTCCTCAGAGGTAATAAAAAGGCAGATTGGAGTATCCAGTGTAAAACCTTGGAAACACTTGAAAAATGCTCATTTACCTTTGCTGAATTTCTTTTAAATGAAGTTCAGCGGTACAACTAGAGTCCAGCCTCCTGGAAGACAAATACAAGTATCTAAAAAATAAATCTGGTTGGGTTTTTTTTTCAGGATCCTTGATTTAAGATTTATTCACCCTGTTCTTCAATCTGTTATATCTGTTGCAATCCTATTAAAATCAGTATTTTTATGTCTCATAGATATTCCAAGGTAATATAATCTCTGTACAATTCACTAAAGGTTGGTAGCAGGTATTTGCTTTTTGTTGACAAGTTTCATCCTGGCTCAGTTTACCAATTCAGTTATGATTTCATGAAGATGACTATTTTGTGGAATATGTAAATCCTAAATAACAATTGTAAGGGGGGGAAGCAGAAAACATCAGATTTATTTCTTTGCAAGCTGCACCACTTGTGTTTCAGAACTTGGAAGGCTTCTTGCCTATCCTCATTTCCTATGATTTCGCTCTTGCTCAAAAGAATAAATCAGAATTTTAGTCAGTGTAAACTCCAAGCTATTTCCTGGAGAAGAAGGCATGCTAACTTACTTCTCTTAAGAGTTCTAAGAATTTTCTTGGTCATATAAAATAAGATAAAGCCTGCTAACAGAGTGAACTGTTGTTGGTAAACTCTGCCCACCTCCAGCTGTCTTTTGCAGGTTATCACACAATGTGTAACTGCAAGCATGTGAACTATCCTACTGACATTAACAGGACTCCTCATCTGCTCAAAATGATAATACATGTAAACTTTTTGCAGACTTGGGACTTGGGTTTTGGCTTGCTTCTTATTAGTTTGTGGAAGGGCTAGTCTTGACTCCCCAAATAAAAAAAAAATCCATATTTCCATATTTTTAATGTTTACTTTGTTTAGAATGATGCATGCACGAGCAAATATTTTTCTTACCTTTCTCTTCTTTAAAGATAAACTGAAAAAGTGATTTCTGTTTTGGAATGCATCTTTGTATACAGTTATAATACTAGGTAGGGGAAACATGCTTTCTTGCATTTACAAATTATTAAGGAAGACAGAGCTTGTAGGAATTTATTATAATAAGAGAATTAGTGCTAAGTAAAAAGAATGGTTACTTTCAAATCAGATAATGGAAGTTAGTTATTCTCTTTTCCTGATGCCCAAAGTTAATTCTTGTTATATGGAGATCTGTGGGCTGGCATTCCCAAATAGAAGATGTGAGAGTCAAGTCTGACTCCTTGTTGTACTCAGTCTTTTTGTTCTGCATCCCATAGGGGACCCATCTTGTGTTTATCTGTGTAGCTTTACGGACTGTAAATGTGTATGCCTGATGTATGTTATCTATGACTGCTCTCCCATGGCTCCCTTGGAAGTGATGCCTTTCAACAATACTTAGGCTGGCAGAAAAACATACTAAGGAGCTTTCTTCTTTTTCTGAATGACTTTATCCATTGAAAATAAACTTTATGAAAAAGTACTCCTTTCCTATATGTGAAATGCAGCTATGTTTTCCTGAAGGCAAAGGCTTTTGATGGCATTTCATAGCTACCTTTAAGAGTTCAAGGGTAACAGTCATCAATGTAATGAGTTTCATCAGCTGAAGTATTACCTCCCATTCAGCTACCCTTTTGTATGGCAGCTAAGCATATGCTTCAAGTTATTTCAGAATTGATATCTAGCTATTTATTATGACATTATGGCAATATGAAAGTATTTCTTATCACTTTCATTTTGTGTATAATGTGGTTTGGATTTTATGAGAACTGTATTCTTCCGGTATTGTTCCCAGTGAAGGATAAAACAGTCTGAGTTTGCCGATTTCCTTTTAGTTTGTGTAGGATATTCTTAAAATCAGGAGCTGTGAGCTGAATACTTGTTACTGTTTAAAGCAAGGTTTCCTTTTTTTTGTCCTTGCATTTAATGCTGAAAATGTCTTCATTATGGAAGCAATCTAGTTAAATATTTCATATTTTGGTAAGACTCATTTGTCTTGGAAGTCTCTTTCAATTGCTGTGTTTTGAGAATCTACCACTGATTGGAGGAGAAAGGGACAGAGAAAAAATTACAATTTCCCGATTTGTGTACTACTAGAATCATAAGTGACAACCCAGGATTGACTATGGGATATTCTGCATCTGTACTTTGACAGTGTGCAACAGTCCTGTGGCCATGCAGACTTCACAGTTGTCATTTATACCACAGTTTGTGGCCACGCAGATATTGTGGTTAAAAATCGTGTGCAAGATGCTCCACTCCAGTTACATGCAACCTTTTACTGCTAGAGCTTAAGGCAAATTTGTAGCTGCCATAGCAGTATTAAAAGTTTGTATCATCTGCATGCAATGCAGCATATCCGATGTTCTTGAGCACTTCACCCAGTTAAGAATGGTTCCATTTGCACGTGCTAGTTGTTGAAGACTAGGTTCAGATCGCTGCCACCCAGCATCCACATTTGCAATGACTTAAAAACATATTCTTGACTCCAAAAATTAATTCAGAGATCTAAGTGAGACATCTGGGCTTTGTGCAAGATTGGGAACAGAGCGAAATAGGTGTCTCTGGAGGACAGTTCGATGCTCAGTGAGTGGAAAGCTGCCAACATTA
The DNA here is from genome assembly GCA_035590215.1 of Microhierax caerulescens. Taxonomy (NCBI): domain Eukaryota; kingdom Metazoa; phylum Chordata; class Aves; order Falconiformes; family Falconidae; genus Microhierax; species Microhierax caerulescens. The sequence goes on from JAVJGJ010000060.1 coordinate 32,277,719, forward strand.
GTCATTAGGGAACATCACTCCAGGAGCAGGTCAGAGCTGCTGTCTCAGTGCATCTGATTTGTGGTTGTGCATGAAGTGTCTTGATCCACTTGGAGTAGTGATGCCCTGGCAGGGCTGGTACCTGCTTAAGAAGGACCAAAAGACAGTGATACAGTGCCAGGAGCTGCCTTTCGTGAAATAGGCCAGTGGATGCCCACCCCAAGAGGAGGGAGGCCAAGGGCCTTCTTAGCCTGACAGAGTCCAGTTTACTGTGCCACTCAGTAAAAGAAGTCCTCACCATGAAGCTACAGCAAGGCTATGGAAGAGCCATTATCTGCTATTCTAGTAAAATCAGACTAGAGAGGGAGCCTGATCCCATCATCCAAGGACGAGCATCTCCCTTGTGTGCCTGACCTAAAGTATTAATTAGTCTTTACCTGTTCCTTCTAATTATGTCTTCAAAAAAGCAGACCAGTGAGGAGCCATCCATCCAAACCTCCCAAGCTGATGAGAGAGTCACTGCCAGCCATCCAAACACTTCCCAGGAGCAGAGGTGGCTCTCCAGAGCTCTTTAGGCAGCAGGACTGAATCGTATGCTTAGACAATAGAGGAATGTGCTGGTTGAACTGGTTGCTCTTGAGAAGAGCTTGTGAGCATGCCTCGGTTTAAGCCTTTCCAGGTCTGTCCTAAATAGTAAAACAATATATACAGAGACACAAATGGTAAAGTACTGTTCTGTGTTGGTGCTCAGCACGCTGCAATACTGTTAATTAAGCTTTGTTAGTTTGATGTCCAGTTTTTCTGACATGGGTTTTGATCTAATCTTGCAGAATTCTAAAACTCTTGTCTTTTTTCTTTTTATGTGCAAGTACATTTTAAAAAGATTTTCATAATTTCTTTGTGTCCGGCTTCTCTAATAAGGTTGGACAGATTCTCACAGTTTCTGTTGCTAATACGATTCCTGGCAAATAGAGCAGAAGGTTCAGGAGAACAAAAGAAATGATCTAATTTTAGTAATGGTGCAGACTGAGTCTGTCATTTTTCTCTCTCTTTTATCCTCCTACCCTTTCTGAATGTCAGAACCTCTCCCAGCACTGCCTCTTTTCAGTTTATATTGAGTTCTTGTTCTTCATCAAGGACTGGGCATGATGAGTTTTTAGATACTCCTCTGAACAGAAGCTGGAGTATTTGAGAGGCTTATCAGTGAAATTCTGACTTGTCACAGGTAATCTGCTAAGAATGAACCACTTCCAGCAAAGCTTTTTGTGCAAATTAGAAAACCTTATATCTGAAATTTCACTTAATATGTATGTCATATTTTTAGTATCCATTTTGAATCTTAAACTGAAGTTTGAGACTAATACAGTGTAAAGACAATAAAGGAATTTAGTTTCTGAAAGACAAAGAAGGTTGCATTTAGTGTAGTAGGTCTGATCAACGTGCAGGGTGGTCAGACCTATCCAGTGATGTTCTTTAGCCTGTGCATAATTGAAGTATGAGAATTTCTGTATAAGCCTTAACATAAAACATATTCTTTCAAAGGCAATGGAAATACTAGCATATTTTAGATTAAATATATACTTCCAGACTTCCCTAGGTTTGGATCTCAGGGGATTGTTCTACTGAACATCAATTATGCTTGTCTTAGTCAACCTTTATTCTTATTCTTGTGCTCCTGTTTTGGGTATGAGAAATAAACAGGCCGTATTTGCAATTTGGAGGATGGCAATGGCAAACATCTGATGTGCAAAAAAGGGCAAGAAAGCACAGAGTAAAGAATAACATGGTTGAAAGCGAGAATTGCTTGAGCAGTAAAAATATGGAGAGGATGTCCTTTCTCAGATGTTAATTTTTTGAGTGTACAACAAAAACACTGGTATGGTTAGAAATAAATTGTAGTTCAACATTTAGAGATGTAATATATTACAAAATGAAAAATAAAGCCAGTCTAATGATTAACTTTGTTTCTGACCGTGGTTACTTAAATAACCATAACTTGATTAAAAATGTGCAATAATTTTTCAAAACAAATCATTCCTTATATCTAGCTCCAGTTTGTTTCATATCATGTCATCGACATAGAAGGAGGCAGACAAGTGTTGCAATTAAATTTCTAAATCCTACAACTATATTCACATTAAAATAATCTCCAGTTATTGATGTAACAGACCCCACTACTGGCTTAAAATTACATTTTATTACTTTTGGGTTTACGTTTATTTTACATTTAATTACTACCCCTATTACTTTGGGATAGTACTTGCTAGCAACTCTTTAGAATGGCATTTTCATTTGCAAATGCTCCATAAATAATTAGGCAGACCTCCTACCCTGACTTATGTGATGGACTTAAAAACTAGGCTGAAGACTTTTGAGATTGGACAAGTATTGCTTCTCAGCTTTCTGTCTTCAGGACTTCTATTTACATTGCTTTTTCTGAAATCATTATCCCTGAAAACCAGGAACTTGAGGTTAACTAAGCCCTCTGCTAAATAGGCAAGGTTTGCAATGGAATCTCACTTATCTCAACCAAGCAGCTCATCGTTTAGCCAGGAAATGGAAGGGAAGGACCATTCCCTCTCCATTCCCCTTTTCCATGCACAAAGAGGTTTTGATGATTCCACCCTGAGGCTCAGTGACTACAACACTCGCACTTGGACAGCATCCCGTACCAGGCTGTCAGGCTGGACACAGTGGGTGGAATAGTGGTGGGGAATGGCTGCACAGCGATCTGGCTGTCCCTCACCACACAGGCCTCCATGCCCTTTGTGCTACGCAGAATTAAGAAGAATTAACTGCCCTCTTCATCCTCTCCCTCTCCTGCCACAGTAAGTATACACGACTGCCAGCCCACCCCCTCCCATCAGTACTCAGTCTTGCTTAGCCCTTACCTCTTTCTGCTCTGGTGCCTGCCCATTACTCCTCCTACACCTACAGTCATGGAATAGCAGGACACTTCAGTGAATGTTCATTAAATGCTCTGCATGCAGGGGCTGGGCGGAAGACTAGAAATGGACGGGAGGACCTGGGGATTGCTGACAGTTTTCCCGCAGAGTACAAAAAAGGTCAGCTCTCCCAGGCCTCTCTGTTGGGTGCTCTGTAACATCTTCATCGTTCTTTCCTTTATCTGGCACGTGTTTGTCACAGCATGATTTTCTGGCTGGGCTGAGTCATTCATGCCCCTTTCGGTACAGCAGAGCCTGCGGCACAGGCTCAACCACCATGTTAGCCAGCCCCTCCCATCGCTATCACATACAGCTTTTATCAGGGTGCTAATACTGTGGCTAACGATGTCTGTGTTCTTGAGGCACATTAAGAAAACTGGCATATAGCCCACGGCTAGAGCTCAGATTCTGCAACAATAATGTTTATATTGGCAGGCCTTTGAACAGAAACTCACATTCACTTCAGCTGGCTGGTGTGATTCTAGCAATTAATTCAGCTTTTCCAGTGGCAAGAGTTTGTTGATACAGCTTGTTGCACTTCCTGTCGCAAAACACATCAATAACATGGAAAAAAACTGGCTAGGCAAGGCACAGAGTCACAGAAGCGCTGAGGTTGGAAGGGACCACTGGAGGTTGTCCAGTCCAAGTCCTGCTCAGAGCAGGGCCAACTAACAGCAGGTTGCTCAGGGCTGTGTCCTGTCAGATTTTTAATATCTCCAAGGTCAGAGACTTTCCTCTCTGGGTACAGAGTAAAGTACAACCTCTCTGGGCAACCTGTTCCAGTGTTTGACCTCCCCCCCAGTAAAAAGTTACGTTTAAATGGAATTTCTTGTATTTCAGTGCATGTCCATTGCCTCGTCTTCTCACTGGGCACCACCGAGAAGAGTCTGGCTCTGTCTTCTTACCCCTTCACATCAGGTGTTTATATACATAGATAAGATTATTCTGAGCTTCTCCAGACTAAACAGACCCAGCTCCTTCAGTCTCTCCTCATATGACACATTCCCAGTCCCTTAACCATCACTGTGGCCCTTTGTTGGAGTCATTCCAGGATGTCTCTGTCTCTTTTGTACTACAGAGCCCAGGACTGGACCTGGCACTGCAGATGTGACCTCACCAGTGCTGAAGAGAGGAGAAGGATCACTTCCCTTGACCTGCTGGAGATGCTGCTTTTCCTGATGCAGCCCTGGAGGCTGTCGGCCTTCTTTGCTGCAAGGTCACCTTGCTGGCTCATGGTCAGTTGTCCATCAGGACCCCAAGGCCTTTCTTGCAAAGCTGCATTCCAACTGGTTGACCTCAGCTTGTACTGGTACTTTGGGCTGTTCATCTCTGGGTGCAGGACTTTGCAATTCTCTTGGTTGAACTTGGTGAGATTGCTGTTTGTTTTAAGTCTTTATAAAGAACCACTTGGGATAGAGCTGGAGGAATGGAGATTCAAGTATCTGAGGTTCCCACAAAATCCACACATTGTTGTCTAATTTTTTAACTCATGACCCTCACATTTATAAGACCATGTCATCATCCTGAGCTCTGGAGGCTGTCAGAAATCTGAAACAAAGACAAAAGCAATGCATACAATGATTAGCTTTGTAAATCTATACAGAAAAGAAGAGCCGCAGTTATTTAATTCTCTGGGTTGTAATTTGAGTCCTAAAATCATGTATTTATAGCATTTCTGTTTTAATGAGAGCAACTCTGCCCCAAAATAAATGTGTGTAAATGTAATCCTCTTGGCTATGAATGAACCACTTATTTTCTGTATATTTATATAACTGAAATTAATGGTTTCCTCTGTATACTATGTTTTTTCTGTAAGGTTGTTCTTTCCAACAACAAGGCCACACCACCTCTGCCCTCAGCTCACCTATGGTAAGGAAGTAGAGTGTCCATGTTGTTTGCCAAGTACACAAAGTACAGCAAAATGCTGGCTGTGAAACGTCACCAACTGGAATGGCCATCAGATTACCAGATGTCCTGAATATGTCCAATTTTTTCTTTACCTTTATGATGTTGCCTGTTATGTTGGGCATAGAAGGGACCTAGAGCCTCATGGAGCAGTCTGATAGAGCTCCAGGTTTCTTCCTTTGCTTTTACTGTTCCCACTGGATGGTCACTGATTCACAACATGGATTTACACCCAACTGTGAAGATTTGTTACTTTGGGCCCTACCTTGAATTCAGACTTTCTGGTCTACAATGGATGGCTCAGACAGTGCATTAAGGCATTAAGAGCATAATCTTGGTTTCTGGGGAGTCAATAATGCATACGCCTTTGTGTTGGAGGCAGCTTGTATTTTCAACCCATTTGGAGGTCAGGAGTACCCAGGCCTGTTTTTTCATCCCCACTGAGAAATTTAAGCACATTCAAAACCTTCTAGCCACCTTTCTTTACCCAAACTCACTGAGTAATTTTAAACAGATAAACATAGTTCACTTGCTTTTTTAATTTACTTCTTTGGTTTGAAATTTCTTTGGTTTCCTTCAGGTTTTATGCTGCAAATTTATCAATAGCAGTAAAATTTAGATTTGTCAAGAAAGTGTGCAGCCAAAATAACAATGTTATGAAGTGGATGCTGCAAAGAAAGGAAGTAGAAATATTGCTAGAATTATTTTTTTATACTTATAATTAATCTGCTCACTCCTAACGTCACTGTTGGAACAGGTCAGGGCATAGGGTCTTTGTAGCATGGTAGTATGAATATCTTTGGGTTCCCAGAAATCTGGGCTGCAAGTATTAACCCCTCAGTTCCATTCCTTGCATGGCCGGACATAGCCCCGTGCCTTGCCTGGGGCTGCCTTGCTGCCTGCACGCCCTGCAAGTACAGTGCCCCGCGCCTCCCCGCTTGAACACTTCTATTCAGAGGGTGAAGAATGGCCTGGTGTTTAAGTTACTGGATTGAGATGCCTCCAGACTAAAAAAGTGGAAAATTGGTTTTAAATGTGGTTTCATCTGACTGCCAGTAAATCTGCTAACTTCAGCTTTCCCCCTGCAAATCAAGTACTGTTAGGTGGAGAAGAATTGGAGAAGAATTACAGAGGAATGAAGGCAGGTTAATTAACATTGATAATATACAGCTGTGGGCTGGCTTCAGGGGCAGTGGGTTGGCTGATTTGGATAATAGCAGCTGTGGCTGGTTCCTGCTAAGTAGTTAAATAGCTCTGAGGAGAGAGAGTCCTGGGAGGAGTAAAGGAAGCAGAGAGAAGAAGAGAGCCCTGGATGTAGGAGAGTAAGGGTGGCTGGATGGGGGAAGGAGAAACAGCATGGACAGTAGAATCTGACCAATGGTAAAGCCTTGTTGCAGCCTGATAGCTCGCTTGTGCTGCAACAGTTAGGCTAAGTTTGTGGATACTAGGTGGTAAGAAGGAACACATAATTATTTTTTAATAAAAACCCAAATCCTGCTTCATAGACAGAGCTCATCTTGTGTAAATAGGTCAGAGTTGTTACGGTGAGTGTAGTGGTTGTCATACTAATGATAGGCTCTGGTATGTTTAATAGGTCCTGTTAATATGTAAGACTTTTTTCCCCATTTCAAGATTTCTGTTTTGAAGTCAGATAATTCATGATAATGTTTTTCCTTTTGTGGGTAATGTGCTGACCTGGCATCTTGGTAGCAGCACTGGGAAACCATGGTGGTGAATCCAGGTTCCCAGGTCTTTCAAGGAAGCACCCATGAAAGGGTCCCTGGGATTAAGAAGGAAGTAGAGGTTTTAATGAAGCAGATACCATTCTTCAGGGGGGTGAAGGGAGGTAAGGAAAGCTTCAGTTGCTTATGTGATTATTGCTAATTACTGTAATTGAACATCCTCATGACAGGAATATTTGGAGCCTGAGGTAAAGCTTGCTTGCGCCCATTACTTTTTTCAGCTGTCTTGTGGTGCCCTCTCGAGGTAGGAGAGCCGCCCGGTCTATTCGCTATTTTGTGGCAGCAGGAACACAAACTGGAAACACAGACCCTGGTAAAGAAGCTGCTGTTCGCTTTAAAAAAAAAATAATCAAATTTACTATGGATTTTTGGATTTCCATTTAAAAATGCACACCAATTTCTTTGTCTCCAGCTTTTCCATGAGATCAAGTACTCCAAAGGACACAAAAAGCAGCACATGCCTTGAAGCCACAAAGGTGCATTTGCCTGAAGCAAAGGGATCGTTGCTCTGTTTATGCGAAGGAAGGGAAAATATTTCCCACAACATGCTCTTGTATCCTTGAAGCTGAGCACAAAATGCATCAGGAAATGCTGACGTTTGGATGCTGAAGTGGATTAGGAAACGTTGCCATGTCATGAAGGCTAACCTTTGGACTCAAGTCAAATAGAGGGTAGAGGGTCTTGTGCTTGTGGGGAGGGTCTGTGAGTGCGGTGCCTGTCCCACCTGCTTGGAAGAAGCCAAATGCCTTGGATGTGATCACCACCTTACTGTGGAAGACTGCAGACTGTAGGTTTCTCTTTAAAAGGGACTGTTAGATGTTTGGTCTTGAAATACCTCTTGCCAGGTGACAGCAGATTGTCCTTCAAAAAATGCCTCATTTAAAATCCAACAAGGTGCAAGGACTGGCAGTACGGTGGGTCCTCAAGAGTCCGTGAGTTAATCACTTTTGTTTAGGACTGGGATAGGGTTGAGGCTGACTGGGGTGAGGACATCCCGCTCGAGAGATGAGCGTGCTATGGGTGTGTGTTGATTTATTACTAGTCTCCCTTACTGCTGTGTAGGATATATTTAACTGCAGCCTCCACGGTCACCTTCTCACAGGATCCTGCTGAGTCATTCCAGGCTGTTTCTATCTGATCCCATTCAATGCTGGTATGGGGTTTTCAGGAGAATAGACACAGGAGGAAATTCCTGGTTCCATTTTGAAGTCTGAGTCCTTTCAGACCCGGTGCCCCGACAGCAAGAGTCACTGAGAAGTCTGTTGCATCCATTTGACCAAAACCTCTGTTTCTTTTACAATATACTCTTCAAACTAAGTGAGCACAGCGTGCTTGATCTGGACTTGGTCTGAAGGCAAGCGGAGGCTGTGGTACCCTGCAGAGGTATTGCACCCCAGAGCCTGTGTGCCCATGAGGCTCACCAACACAGTAGGACGATGAATGCAACTCTACTTGGTTGTCTTAGCAAGTGGTGGGACACCTTTTCTCCTCCTGATAGCACGGCAGCTGTGATTTTCAGAGGCATCTGAACCAGGAGGCACCTGGGGAGTAAGATTTTTTCAGTGGAGGGCTTTTTTGCTCTGACTTTCCTCTGCTGCTATTATAGATGGCAGACTTTGTGAACTACAGCCCCTCCTCCACCCCGTCTTCTATGTGCAGCTCAGTTTTGGATTTTGGAAGGCTCTTCATTTGTTGATTTTGTGCATGTAATGGATAAATTTTTTTTTTAAAAATAACATCTCTGCTTCTCATAGATAACTTTTGAGGGGACAGTTGGAAAAAAATGTAAACAAATGCAGAACAACATGCTGAATCTGAAGGCATAAATCCCCTCCACAGAGCTGCAAATTGAAGACTCAAAGCTCCTGTTGTGTTGAAAAGAAGGACTCTTGGGCCCAACAAGGGGTAAGATGTTAATAAAACCTTTGTTCACTGTTACAATAGGGAACAGCTAAGTGTAGTTTGGGGTTTCTGCCAAGTTAACCCTGACTTATTCCCATTGTCACAAGTACTGCTAAGAAACCCCTTAACATGTTATTAAAGATAAAGAATGAAAAACAGTTAATACTTTTCATTTTGAATGCTATATTTAAAGGAAAAGCTTTAATTTTAAAAACAATCTTTATTCCCTTTCCCTGTTGCTAGACTAGGAGCTTTAAAGAAAATTCACATTTTGTGGCATTAACTTTCTTTTTGTGGGGAAAAAACAAAGTTAACTTAAACGGTCCAAAACTGGCACTGCCTTTAATATTACCGGAGTCTTATTTTCTTTAAGATGAAAGTGCAGGTGTTCTGAGTCCCCCTGAACACATGCTAACATGGCTTATTTGATTCTTTCCTTCCCTGTGGTCTGTGGGGCTCTGCCCATCTGTGGTCTCTCGCTCTGTTGTTGTTAGCTCCTTGGGGCAGGAGCCATATGCAGCACATTCAGATCCATGACCGGACAAAATTGCAATGGTAATTGAGTAATAACAACAAAAAGCCATGGAAAGTAAGACAACATTCAACCAGTATTTCAACTTTCTATTTCTTCAGTGAAGAAAGGCAAAAGTCAGCTTTTGTCTACAGTCCTGCCTTTCATTTGCAACTGTGCTGTTAAGGAATCTGAGGCTGCTCAATACATGGTCGTGGATGAGACCGCCCTCTGGATGAGCATGAAGTTGTAGGAGGTGTTGGTTTAGGCACATCTCCACGAGAAGCAGATAGTTGTGATGACAAGTACTGTTATCTTGACAACTAGGGAAGAGATGGAGAGAGGAGGCAGTATACCTGGGTACTTTCTGGTCAGGTCAAGGTGTTGAGAGCATTGGGGCCACAGAGGTCCAGTAGTGTCATGTTTAAAAGCAGGCTGGCAGAATACACTGGGGATAATCATATTTCTTCCAGCCCTCATACCCTCCTCTGCTCCCCTTTGTGCCACCCACTCATCTAAGGAAAGGTGGCATCTTTATTCTGGTAGAATTAACTAATTAAAATACGCTGTTGGTGACTTCAATTATGAATATTTCCTTCCATTCTTAAAATGTTTCCACTTGTTTTCTTGGCAGGACCTTAAGGATCTCTCCCAAGAGTTCCTTTCACATAGATACGCACAGAATGAATAGTTTATCTCCAGCTCCTGCTGACTTTCATGAATAATTTGATGTAAAAACCTAAGTTGGACTTCTGCTGTGTTGGATAACTTGGGAGTACCAGCTTCTAATATTCCAGCCACATGACAAAACACTTTCTAGTTTTAGAGGCCCAAGTGGCCTCTCTGGCTTCCACTCACCAGCATCCTTTCTTGGAAATTTCCAGTACCTTACCATTCCCTGCTTTAACTACCTGGCTACTTCAGGCATCCAAAAAAATGAGAGAGGCTCTGCAGCTTCCAGCTGGCAGAACTTCTCTTGTGAATGACAGCTGTTTCCTTAAACAAGAAGATTTGGTGGGACATATGACCATGTTTTTTTACTGTGTCTTGTTCACTTCCCCAGGTCTATGTCAGAAAATACTGTGGCCACTCCTGAAGGTGAGCAGCTTTGTTTTACAGGGGGCATTCATCTGCCCAGTCTCACTGAAGACAAACTGAATTGCTTATCTTAGTAATGTCACTCATGTCCCTAAATGGTTGCAAGAGACTGAAAGGAATTGGGAGTAGAAATAATAGCACTACTTCATCTCTCACAGAGCAGCGCCAACAAAATAATGAAGCCATGTGAATAAAGAACCAACCTAACAATCAAGCTCTAACCATTTTTTGAAAATTAGCACTTCTTCCAAAACAGTAATGGCTGCTGGGAAAATGGTACAAAATATTAACTGTCAGGTTAAGCACACCTTAATCAACATGTGCCAAGTCCCACTGATGTGTCCTCAAACCTGTTACTTAAGTACTTGTTAAGGCCAATTAAATAAACAAAATTTTAAAGCCTAATAGCATAAACCACATAAATAACATAAAAGAGCCATAATGGTTGAATTGGGAGGGTGTTTGGCCCTTCTTGATTTAAAACAGTGAAGTGAAAAATGTTGGAGCCCTTGAAGGTGATTTTGAAGATGAGGAAGTGACTGTGCTACACAAACAGCAATCAGACAATTAAGAGAACTGGGACAAGTGCCTCATTCTCTCCGCAGACTGCATGGGAAATTGCGCTTTACATTTCAGTCTTGTTGCATTTCAAATAAGGCCCCCCAGCTATGTCATTTTTCAAGTCCAACTCAAATCAAAAGATATTGCTTAAAATCTTTCTATTACTCCAGAGTGAAAGGAATGATTGTCTATGCTGATGAGCCTGGAAGATTGTCTTGAAAAGAATTTGACAGTTTTGTTTCGCAGTCCCATTATAATGTTATTACTGCCCCTGAAGAAGACTGACAGAGCCTGAGCACCAGCGTAAGTATGAGGGTAGTTTAGGATGGCTCTCTGCTGCAGATTTCATGTTGTTTTTCTGCAAAGTAGAGAAACTGTGCACTATACTATGCATGTGTTTTCATTTAAAGCTTAATCTGATGAAGAATCTCAGAGAGCCTCAAATCTCAGAGACCCTCTATAGTAATAAAAGAACAGAAAATACAAGCAAGCTAAAAAAACCCAAAAACAAATCCCATAAAAATGGAAAGAATGAAACCAGGAAAATTTGGAAATAATTATCCATGTCTAATTATAACCCTATCCCTATGCAGAAGGCGCAGCCCCTGGGTGATACTTTTTTAAGAACTTCCTGGTAAGTATGGAAAAGTTTCAGTATGTGATTCAGAAATTTCCTGACATGCTGAAGGGGTCTCACTTTTGTAGCTGCCTTCACAAAGACAGGAATACAATGAGCTTTCAGAGCTCTTGTAGCTGTTTTGGTTTGGAGTAATATGCCAAGAAACGCAATGTGCCTAGAAATGAGCACCTTAGGTTTTAAATTTGCTTAAATACTGATTTAAGTGACTAAGTTTCCCCTGTTGCAAACGGTCATCTACATGTTATTTGTGTAATACAATAACTTTTGCTGGTGTTTATCCTCTTGGTTATGGATAAAAAGTAATGGGGAAGTTAAGATGAACATAACAAATTAAGTCCCTTACTGGAATATCAGCGCTTTTTTTATGCGATGCATAAGCAAGACAGTTAAAAAAAATAAAATCCCAAGAACAAACCAGAGGGGTGGGATGAGGCATTGAGAGCAGGGTCAAATGTTAAGAGGTGCTGTCTGGTTGTGCCATGCTCAGCTAAATGCCTGTGGCTGTGTTTCCTCTGAACCCTGAGGAAGCCCAGTGCCACTGGCTGCCCAGCCTTCACCTCCGGCTGCCTGCCAGGGAGAGAGCGGCGGCTCAGCATCGGAGTGCTGAGCGACATGGAGACCGGGGGCTTCAGCTGCCTCCTGCCCGTGAGGTGCCCAGCAAACCTTCCCTCAACCAGCCCCGACTGCTCTGCTCACTGTCATGAAAACCAGGAAGATGGAGAGGCTGTGCTGCATACATAGAAGCGATGCAAGGCGCAAGCTTTGCCTGGCAGCAGTTTTCCCAAGGAAGTATCAATTTCATCTTCCTGTTTTCTTCACATAAGGCACTGTTTTTTCTTTTAAAGAGGCTTGTTGTTGTTTTTTTTTTTAATGAAAAAGGCTCTAAATGTAAATGTTCAATTATAATGCTAATTAATAGAGAGTTAGTATAAGATATCTCTACCCAGATACAATCAATTCTGCATAAACCGGGTTATCTGAGAAAACAAGAACCTAAATCAGTTATTTCCAGGTTAAAGATTTAAACTTTTATGTTTTGCTATGTAACAATTGACTGACAGATAAATTAGTTAGAATGATGACAACCTTGTACTTGCTCTCTTCAATCCAGTTACATAAGCTACCCAGATCTCTGGGGAAAAAAAAAAGCAATGCTTTTTAATTTCCGAGAGCAAATATGCCCACTGAAATTAAGAGGAATTTGTAATGGAAACAGGCAGCTTCTGAGCCAGGGACTGTAGAAGTTATTTATAAATGTGATGACCTGAACAAGAAGCCTTTCCTAGTGTGGTGTCAGAAAGCAAGTTCAGTGAGATCACTCACATATGGAACAACACAAGAGAGAAAAATGCTGCAAGACTACACTCACTGCTCTCAGAACCTTAACCCAGTATTGTGATGGACAATGTCTCTAGCAGAAATCTCATCATTTCAGTGGGACTTCCTTGGCACATGGCACTACTCAACTCATGATTGCAAAGCTGGGTCCTGACCTGCTTGTTTTAAAACAGCTTTAGCAAATTTACATTTGGGGGCAAATTCTTGTCACGAGAAGCCCAATAGGAGTTTTGTGACTTAGTTTTTGTATTATACAACAATTAAATTTTTCTTACGTTTTCTTGTACTTCAAATGTGTAACTCCTAACTGGAAGGAACACATGTACAGAAAAATGATGTCTATAAACCCACAATGTTTATTATTTTTTGTTCACTAATAACTCTATGGCTCTGCATTAATATCACTGTCTTGTTTTTTGAAACAGCTGAAAGGCCAATGGGAGTGAAATACCAACCTGAGATAGCAGTCTAGCAAGGAAAGCAATGCTGTCACTGCAGAGGGACTTCTAGCAGAAGCAGTGACACTTGCAGTTTACTGAGACTGTCAGTCCAAATCCGTGTGGCTTTGGTACCCTGGATAAAGATCAGGCCAACTTAAGAGCTGGCGACATGCCACACAGACAGATGGACAGATTGGGGAGCAACACATAGACCGTGCAGGAACATCAAGTGTTGATTCTGAAGGCAGAATTCCCAGCTGGAAGATTCCAAAGAGCTGGCCAGCCTGAGTTTTTTTAAAAACAACTTCTGGTTTAGGAAATACTGCAATTTGGTTCTAGAAGACATAACATACTGAACAAAACAGTAGGAAGGGGTATTGTTAAGTTGGCTTGAGCTGTGCAAAAAGAAGGAATTGAATAAGGGACGTTCCCTCTGAGCCCTGGAGAGAGTGAGGATGAGAACTCTGGTGAAAGAGTTTCCCTGTGTTTCTCTATGGCAGGGCAAAACAGTCACACACTGCGAAGCAGCGCAGCAGAGGAAGTGCCAAAGCTGCTTGTTAGAGATGGGGAGGAGAAATCTCACCTTGGATTCAGAAGCTGGAATGAATCATAACCTCACACTTCAGCCTTCCTCTTCAGAGAGAATCAGCATCAGGGTAGGGACACTACAGGATGACTCCTTTCCTGGGACAAGGGTAGCATTTACTAGACAGGATAAAATCGGACTCTTACTATAAAAGTTGGAAAACTGAAACCCAAAGGTGGAAATCTGATGCCAGTGCATTTTGTTTTTGAAGAAAATAGTTTAAAGAGTCTATGTGAATTAAAATATTTATCTTCAAGCAGTTTATTTCCTAGCACACCAAACTTTAAATGGTAATTAAATGATTCAACTCTAAGTAAAAATGGGGCTGCCATATAGGAATTTGAATGATTGGTCCTCATGTGCACCAGCATCCCTTTGATTTACAATATATCACCCATTCCGTTTGCAAAGTGGACAGGGTTTTCCTGGGCAGATACTCTATCCAGACTGTAATGTATTCTGTCTTCTAATAATCAGTCCAAACTGCATTTCAGATGCCATTTCTACTCCATTTTCTGTAATTCATTCATTACTTCTTTCAGATTCTTGGGTTGCTCCATGTATTTTGCCAGTGTTGATGCCTATTGGGCAGTCAGGTCTAGAGTCATTCTGGGTTGCTCTTGTTTGTGTTACTCTTGTTGTGAACTCAGGTTATATTTAACCTGAGAATACGAGTCATAAAAGGCCAACACACACACAAAAAGAGGAGACCATATCCAGTGCAGTCAATACCATGTCCAGTCACAAACTGGGTTAGAAAGGGACAGTATGAGTGAAGGGACCAATAAAGGGCACAAGTTTCTAGTTTTCTGAACTGGTTTAGATTTGCTAAATCAGAAAACTGTTATAAACTGAGAGCACCCGTTTATTGCTGGGTTCGTCTCTTTGGGTGCGCTAATGGGATGATAACAGAAGTCATACAAATGGACACCCCAATTGTTGCTCTTTGCAGAAGAAAGGAGTATATTATTTATCTGAAACTTTTGTTCTCATGCATGCATGTGATCAGATTAATGTTGTGGGATCTGAGTGGGGCTGCGCATGTGGCAATTACAAAATAACATACTGGGAGTGTATTTTGATGTCAAAGAAAAAATTTAAAGCAGCACCTTTAATGGATACTAGCATATTACATAACTTTTTAAAGTTCATGGAAGAAAAACCTTTCCATTAATGCACTTGCCTAAGACCTTTGTTCTTCTATCAGAGTCAACCAGTTCCCATTAATTTGGCATTGAGATAGGCATGCAGCTGCGCTTTTTGGGCTTCTACAGATTACACTTACAAGCTTAGTAATAATTTTAGGCTTACAGTACATGAAATAAAAGAAATACATGAAGGGTATGAGTATGCCAGCAGAACAATTGAATTGTTTATACTTTAGGGTGAAATCCTAAGCTGAGGACTTCTAATGGGATGTATATTGAAACCAGCTGACCCATGAAGGCTTCTAGTACCATCTCAGGACAAGACTTTGGAACACTACTCCATTTTCCACAGCCACTGTACTTCCCACATAAAGGTAACACCCACAAAGGCTAGATGGTGGTTGTGTTACATTCAGGAGGGTTCTGATTTGGACCATCAGAGGCCTAAGACCACAACTGTCAGTGTAGACATTATCTCACTATTGGCCCTATCTTGGCTTGCAAAGGTCAAGCACAGAACGTTGTGCACCACCAGCGGAGCAAAAAAAACCATTACCGTGACCCCAGATCTAACTCAGTGATGTTATGAAGGGGTGATTCTGGATTTAAATCTGCCTCGGCATTTTTAAGGTCATTGATTCTCTCTAAAGAAACAAAACAACACAAGACTTGTGTGCACACAAACACACACACATACAATAATTAAAAGAATTAACAGGGGACTTAAGTTTGTGTTGCAAAGCAAGGTTCTTGTTAAGTGGAAATTTGCCATATGCTCTCCAACACTAGACACAAAGAAGAGCCATTTACTAACTTAAACCTCCTACAGTTTTGCTGTAGGATTGGAATGCCCGTTGCTGTCGATTGGCTTGTTTCATTTAGAGCATTAATGTTTATTTTGGAGACTATATCAAGGTGACTTGGAAGAAGTTGTTTTTGGAAACTTTCTCTCAGGCTGCTGAGCCCATAGTTTGAAGAGAAAGTAACACAAATAATAAAATGCAGAGGTGCCAGTGGGCTTAGTGTTATGAATACTTGGAGGTTTCTATGTCTTACTTCCTTTTTTTTTTTTTTTTTTTTTTTAACAGTCCAATTATGTACCACATAGCAGCAACTGGGCTAACAACAGCCATATGATGGAATAGCTTGTAATCCGGTTGTGGGTCTAGCTCCATGAGACAGACTCCAAGTAGATGAGTTTTAAATCTCCTTAGAATTAAGAAGGGTTTGGCAACCAAATTAATTGTTTTGGAAAAATCCTGCTTTATGGATCATGAAGAGGATAAAAAGGGAAAAAACATGTCATCTGTAGTGGTTAGTCAGATGTTCTTTTAGAGTTACAACGATTTCCTCTCTAATTCTTCTTGTTGACATTCCCGTTAAAAGAATAATGAGTACTAGGTTCGTTGCCTTAGTGCTACTCATCCCTGTGTACATTACGAAATCTTTGCATTAAGCTACCCAAATGGATTGAATGATACTGTAAGGCAGACATTACAAACAATTGCACTCAGCTGTAAGCATGCATAAAAGCAAAGTATAAACCGATATGCTAAGATACAAGTGATATTAATCGCTGGTACCCTGTACAGTACTTTGTTTCAAAGAAGTGGTGGGGCCCAGACAACCGAGAGCATGCATTGATCTGGTTTTGCAGGACTGAATTATTTTAGCTTTTGGATTTTTAATATTTATGTAGTTCCCCTTTTACCAGTGAGGTTGTGATGCTTTGGAAAAATATGTTATATGTATTATTAATGCCATGTTTAAATAATGGGAGACAATTAAACAATCACTGGGTACTAGTTTCCCAGGTGTATTTCTGGTTTATGTATTTTGTAGATATATAATGTATTCTCACAAAGGCTACATTACTTAATTACCCAATGCTTTTAAAGTATTTTGGTAAAAATAGGTGTGCAAAAAAAAGTATTATTATTTCACAGGTGGCATAAAAGCAGCTTCATTAAGGAGGCTGGTACTGATAGTCCTTTCATACAGAAAGCCAGGAGATGGTTCTTCACATGGTACATTAAACAGTGAAATATGCCAATTTTGACTTGATTTCTATGCTGCTAAACTACCCCACATTCATTTGCTTCAGCTTTAAGCCCTTCCATTCTAGTATTCTCTAGCCCCAGTTACAGAATTGCAGCTTGCTTTTCACCTATCTTCTAACAGTTTAACATAGATGTCTGGGTCCAGTCCATTGTTCCAATTGTATATAGTTTAAAAAGCTCTGCAGTATTTTACTCTTTCCATTATATCTTGGCTTCCCTGAGCGCTCTGCTCGCTGCATTTTGCTTGTACTGGCTCTGTTTTCTAAACCCATTTATGGCTTTTTTTCTGTACGCACTTGTTCATTGGGGAGCTTAAATTGACTTCTCTCTATTCTGTTTCCTTAACTAAAACCGCACCATTAAGGTTGATTGAAGTCTTTTGAAAACACTTCATAAAAAATGAAAGGCCATAAGAAATTAGGCTACCAGTGTTTGCAAATACCTGTTTTCAGCCAAATTGACGGGAAGGAATAAGAACTGAAATTTAAAAATGCTACTGATATATATTTGTTTGCTCCTTATTTTAATAAGACTAGAAAAAGCATATGTAAAACATGTCGAGGAATAAAATACTGCAACATTAACAAAATATGCCATGCAGTAGCTTTTTGTTGCAGAAAGCCTTATCCCCAGAAAACATCAGGCACAGTTTTGAAGAAAGAAAATGACAGAATGAACAGAAGTATCTGGATCGGTTATTTTCATGATTTTGTTTCTTAAAAAATATTTTTTTATTCTCAAATATATTTCTTCAACGAATACTGAAAACGACTTCTTTTAAGAGTAACACTTGAACTATGGGATAACATATTTATCAGGAATAGGAGGAGTTCTTAATAAATTGCTTTACAAAGGAAAGATGCTTTACAAATGGGAAAAAAAGAAAGGTTAATTAAATCAGTGAAACTTTGAGTGTCCTTTCAGCAGAAAAACATCTGTGCAGTGGTTGAGGATATTAAGTATGTTTTACATTATGTACATGTATACTTAATAAACAAAGCAGCCTCATTTCACAAATCGCCCAACAGGAATAAGGGAAGTCATCTGAACAGCATGCTGAATTGTCAGGGAAACTTTTATGGACATATGGAAATGCATCTGCTTTAAAAAGAGAAATATCAAGAGGGATTTGCACAAAGTTAAAAGCAAAGCAAGTGCTTTAGAATCAAAAGTGATTACATTGAAAATGGCAGCTTCCTTGTCAGAGCAGCTGAGACAGCTCCTCACCAAACAAAATACTAATTGTTCCAGCTGTTTCCAGGCACTCCTAATACTGCTGCTTATTAAAAAATATATACTTAAAAAATGTGGAAAGCTCTATAAAATGAAAATCAAATAGTTTTTTTTCTTTTTAGATAATTTTTCAGACAACTGCCAAACATATTTTATTTACAAGATATGGCTTTTTTTCTCTTTTCAGAAATACAGATATCCATTCTGACAGTCATTTCACTAAGTGGAGACATCTAAACCACAGAAGACTTCCACTGTAAGACTTCTGTTACAGAACAGTTGCAAAAAATCTGCATACTGTGAATTTTACAGTTTTAACAGACTTTTTCCAACAACAAAAAATCTTAATATGGAAAAAACCCAACTCCACCTAACCCCAAGATCAAAGTCACGTTTGAATTCAAGATCAAACCTGTAAATGAAAGCTGTTCCCAGACTTTGCCTTTGATAATGTGATCCATATAAGATTTTTATTTATTTATTTATTTTAGAAAAGCCATAGAATAAGCCTGTCAGACCTCAACTGTGGTAGTATTTGATGGTGTATGTGAACACAAATTGTAGCATACTGTATCACTTCCTTTAAGAATTCTCCCATTAATGGAGGAAAAAAGCAGCGAGATCAACAAGAAAAGTAGCTAAGTACAAGGAGGTCATGCAGCAGCGATGAGTTCTGTAGCAGAGCTACAAGGAAACCCTGTCAGTTTCCATCCCATTAAATGAGCTATGAGCTATGTGTTGGACTCACTGGGATTACCAGCAAACCCCTTCCAAGCTGTGTGCTAGCTCTTGCTCACATCCTCTATCAATTATTCAGTTCCTTTTATGCAAATAACCTTTCATAGAAGCAATGGAGATCCATAATGGGCAGAAGAGTAACATCCATTTAGAAGAATTAAATGGTAGATGAAAAGTGTGACACTTTGCAGGCAAAAGCTATTGAAAAGCTGCGGTACCAGTACTTTTAAAATGTCTGCATGTATGCACAGATGGGGAAATTAAAAGTTGGGGGTTTTTTGTTGTTTTTGTTTTTTTTTTTTATGATCAACTTTATACAAAATTAAATAAGAAGGCAATAGACAAAGACTCCTGCATTCACAGTTCAGCCCAGGGGACAGTTGCAGAAGTGAGGCCTGTGTAGCAGATCTGTGTTCTTCAGGCCCTAAGCTTTCCTTTTGTATTTTACAGGGGATGTATGCAACAAGGCTGGATACAAACAGTGTTTAAGCTAACAAGAGGCCTCACTGTTCTTTAGAGTCAGGAGTTACAAGGAAACCAAGGGCCACTCCTGCATCCTTTTATCAAATGGTAAAGCATCCCATCGATCTCAATGCATGTATGGGATCAAAACTACTCTGCTGCAGCACCACTACAGGTCACTGGGCCAAATTCAGTAATGGTGTATGCAGAGGCAACTTCATTCCTGTCAGTGGAAGTAAGCCTGCTGAGTGAGAGTCAGCAAAGACACTCCAGGAAGACTTCTCCCCGCAGAAGAGATGGGTAAGTACATGCAGACAATCCTGGGTGCATCCAGGCAAAGAACTGATCATGTCTCTGTTGCAAGCCTTTAAATCCTTGTCTGGGATTTTACTTGAAGGTTTATCCCTTTTCTTGTCAGTAAACTCATTATAGTCTTCCTGCTGAACTGTCTGTGGGCAGTTTGACCACTTATGTCTGGGTCTGCACCAGCAAGTTTGGGAGTGGCAATACCCCACCAGTGCCTCTCCTCTGCCAAGGCTGTGGTGGAGCTGCTTGTCGTGAAAGGAAACAGTCAGTGGGGGTGAGAAGACCTGCACCATCCTGTGCACTCCAACATCAATTAGAGAACCTTATAATAACCTTGAATTTTATATCAGAAAGCCAGTGTTTAAAAGGCAGAAGCATAGAAACAGGACCACAACCTCAAGGCTTCTACCTCTGTCCTGCTGCAGCTCCTTTACTACACTTTGGTTGTGTGACTCTGTGTGCAAGCACACAATCTATCAAAAGTGAACAAAATGTTACTAAAGCATAGAATCCTGGAATAATTTTGGCTGGAAAAGACCTTTAAGATCATTGAGTCAACCATTAACCTAGCGCTGTCAAGTCCACAACTAAACACTGTCCCTTTCTTTCAGTCTTTCAGCTTAATTTTGGGAGACAACACCTAAATGCTAGGAAACTTCCCGTGTTTGAATCTGTATTTCCTGGAACTCACATACATGCTCCAGTGTTGCAACTATGTCTTCTAGACATGAAGACATCTCTTCTAATAGCTTTGTAACATGAGTGCCCTGTATATTTGTGGTGCTTCTGCATTTAACTGTCTTTAAGTATACTGTTATTTGCAAAGGAAGTTTTTTGCTAAATCAGGAGAGACTGAAATTATGTTTAAATGGAGTGCAGCTAGCCCCCCAAACAGAAATACATTTCTATTATAAACTTCTACACTTAAAAACACCCTGGCAATAGGCAAAGGTGGAATTAAAAACCCTTGAAAGAGTATTATGCACAAGCATAGATAAGTCCAGAAAATTAAAAAGAAGCAAAGCTATAGGGGGTGCACACGTATTTCTGATTTCACGTTCACCACATTGTGCTTTCACAGCCTACAGAAATTAAAGCTGTTTACCTGTAACAGGCTGGCACAGCAATGCTTTGCATCTCAGACGGAGGTAGCATGCCACAGGAGCACCAAGACCTTTAGGAAACTGTCTGCTATAGGGTACAGAGTATTTCTCCTCAGGATTATATAAGGGGCTTTCCGTAGCTCTCAAAATTGCATGGAGAGCACAAGAGCAAAAAGCTGCAGTGAGTGAGCAATCTCTGCAGAGGACTCTCTGAGCTCACTCTCATCTCTTTCCTCTCTCCTTATTCCCAGTTAAGGCCAATTGTTAAGTCTTGCCTTAAATTTCTGTTGTTACCTGTGAGGGGGGGTTGGGACTGACCTTGTATAGAGATGTATAACACAAGGCCATGATACCACATGAGCAGTTCTGCTCTTCTTTTTCCTCCACCCAGTACTTTTACAACCGGTTTGCTCGTTTGGTCTATCTTCTGTTTTGTGTGTTCCTCTGCTTATGTCAGTTACACATGTGCTTCTCTCTCCTTTAGGCTCACCTTAGAGGTACAAACTGTTTTCCCTGACACTATTATGTCCTTGTTCAGGTCCCTCTATGAACAAACCTGACTGCTAGCAGGTGACAGCCAAGCAGTGACCGTTAGATACAATGCAATCCAAGTCATCTCTACGAAAAACACACCAGTCACACTCAGACCCATTTCCCAAGAGGTCAGGGCTCCAAATTAATCAGAAACAAAAAGCTGACACAAAGGCTGTGCTGCTCTCACAGACCCTGTTCAGCTCTGCAAGTGGTCTTTCCTTGCCTTGAAATTTCAAGAATGGGATCTAAATTTGTGATTTATTCTGGTGCAAATCTGCCATAACCCAGCTGAAGCAAGGCGAGTCCCTGTTACTCAATGTACTCTTAGCATGTCTTAGTAGCTCTGACGTAGAAAATCAGCAGTACAACAAAGACATCTCGTGGCTGTCCTGCAAACCGCAAGTGAAACAAAGAGAACTTACCAGACAGAAAGGGGATCTGGCCACGACATGAACGTCTATGGTCTGGTAACAATCTTTGCACTTGCTGCCTGCCATCTACTTGTAAGTATAATTAATACTAACCCCTCTTTCAAATCACCTAGGAGAAACAAAAAATAATATGTATAAGAATATCTTAACTGTAAAAATAAAATAATGTAATTCATAGACATTTACTGATGGCTTCCAAATTAAGCACAGAAACTCAAATTATTAAATTTAAAAGCCCTCAATAATTCTACTAGTAATTTAATTTGATCTGATACATGAAGTGAATGCTATGAAAAATTTGTCAAGCCTGGGAATAAGATCTTATATTAGAGATAGTACTCTAAAGTCTTCTAAGAACTTTAATTTCAAAGTAATATGCTAAATTATCAACATTTACTTTTAAAATACTTAAGAGTTTTATTATAAAGCAGCAGATAGATAATATGTTTATAGTTTTCAATATTGGTATATTTTTTAAAACTATATATACTCTTATACAGTATACCCCAAGGCCTATATTTTAAAAAAATATAATACGAAAAGTGAAATGTATTTTTTAAAACTAGGCAGAATAATAAAGTTCATAATTACATTCTGATGAGTTTAATTGGTATTCCTTGCATCAGTTCATACACATATGTATGTGAGAAAGGCTCTATGGATATAGTAAGCACATCTATTATAGCAAAGCAGCAATTTTTGTGATTATCTAAACTGTATTTTTGAACAGCAAAATAAAATCTTGCACAGAAAATTTACCAGCATAAAACCTTGATCTGATACATACTAATGTTCTTCCTTCCTCACCTTTGGATGAGAATTTGTTATACTATAAACCATGGCATTTTTGCAGCTTAGTAAAAATGAAGAGTAATTAAGTCAGATCATAAAGGTCTTGGAAAAAAGACCAACCCACTCTGTAGTAAAGGTGGAGAGAGAAGACTCTGCCCTCCATTTTCCCAGTGCAAATCTGAAGAAATCATATTGAATTCTGACTTACTGTCAACTAAATTCTGAGACTGTATTGCTGATTTATCCAGGGTGAGTGAAAATGAAAAAAAACCAAAGGGATCTCTTTGAGTGCTACAGGATCCAGATGCTCTGCATGTGCAGAAATGGTTGCTCCACTGAATTAAGTAAGTCCATTACATAACTGATATTTCATATTCATTATACATTCACAGTCAGCATATTAAAATGAAAGTATAAGTGGCCAAATTCTTCCTTTGATAACACCTCTTAAATCTGCGGAGCAATCCTCAGTAAGATTTTTTCCCCCAGAATTTATCTAATTTTCACAGTTCTTTTGACTTTTATGGTTGATTTAGTGTGGGGAAGCTAGAAACAATTCCTCATCAAATGACAGAGACTTTGTTTTAAAAGCTATCCATTTAATTTATAGAAGTAATAATAATACATATTTAATACATTAATAACATGATATTCAGTCCTATCATGCACTCTCATGACAATAACTTTATTATGTACTCCTTCACAGATGAAATCACCACTTTGCTTAATTAACTCAGAGATCTACTGCTAATACAGACAAGCCAAGATTTTACTATGTACTTCAGTACATCTTTCTACAAGCATTTTTAGAACTTTTTTTGTTTTAAGAAGAGATTATTTACAAAGAAGATGAAATACTGAATTCCCTTAGGATCAGATTTGTAAACATACCTCAGTATTGCTCTGTTAACCCCATGAGACCTAAATACTTTACTAGTTTTAATCCTACTGAAAATCAGCTATCATATTCCCCATACGAACAGGAGATTCACAAATGACAAGCCGAGAAATAAGCCATTAGTGGTTCATAAACATCCTGTTGCATCTTTTAACTCTGATCTAACTTGTTGATTTCCCTGGATAAGGAGAAAGCTGTTAGCCCCGTTCCAGTTGTAACATGAAAACAGTACTGACCTTATACTAGGGAACATGCATCCCGGAATGTGACCTGAAAGAACCTGTAAGGTAATAATGTATTATCTTATTATCATTCTCATCTACAAGCAGCTGATCGGTGGAGTGACCACCTACTGCATTGTGCCATCAAAGGATGAAAAGCCAACACTCTTAAAACATGGGTATTTCCTTTTGAGTCCAAATTACCTTTTTTTAATCATCTATTTTGGTAGAATTTGCCTTCCATTGAAATATAATTTATAACTGTAATATTTAAAGCTGAACAAGATGAAGCCTGGAACATCTTAATATTCAGAAAGGCAAACAAATGTGATGTTCTTTTTTAAGCAGGGAACTAGTGGAGACTCCAGTGGTAAAGGAAAGTTGGTTTGTCCATTAAACAATTATCCAAACTCCTCCTCTTGTATATTAAACAGCACATTACCAGGTCTCTAAATAGAATGGGAAGATTCAAGCAAATCCATTTGTTACTTTTTGAAAAAAAAAAATAAGGTGAAACACTACTACCTTTTAGGAGCTTTGCCTTCTTGTGTGAGTTGTTTCTTCCCCTGGTCATAACAAAGGAAAAATACATATGCGTTAAACTTTTGCTGCCCAGGAAGGTTATAGTGTCTCTTTCTTTAGAGATATTCAAAAGCTGTCTAGACATGGTCTTGGGCAACTGGCTCTAGGTGGCCCTGTGGTAGCAGGAGGGTTGGACCAGATGACCTCCAGAGGTCCCTTCCAACCTCAACTATTCTGTGATTACATATACACTGCACCTGAAAAATTAGTTGGCAGTAAATGTACGTTATTAATAAAAATCATACACAAGTATTATGATTAACCATGTCACACAGAAACCTAGGATAAAAGTTCAGTTAACTCCAAAGGGTAATTGTCTTAGTATGCACCTACCAACCATGCACCCTGTGGCCTCCACTGCTAATTTTCATACATTTTTTCATATTGTAGTGGCTCACTAACATAAAATTGTGAAGTGAATGTTAGTTGTCCTAAGAAATGTCATGGCTGTATGCTACCTTGAATATCAGTGGGGAAAAGAACAGTGGGCTGAGTCTGGGCATTGAAAACGCATTGTTGAAAGACCTGAAGCAACCTTAAAACCTTAAAACTTTTTGGACTCAAGAAACTAGGATCTTCCTTCCTACATAAATACAAAGTCAAAGTTGAATTTATGCTACCGTACAGACTAACTCCTTGGCCACCAAAGATTGGGATTCACACATTTTCTGGTGATGGAATGCAGCTATAAATTTAACTTAAATGATTACTGTAGCCTTCCTGATTTGATGTATCAGTGAACCTTCCTTAAAGTTAAAAAAATAAGTACAGATCCTGTAAGCAGAAATAATGAAAAGTATCGCATAATATAATTCTTTTTTTTACTTTAAGGTTGTGTGCAGAATTTATTGTTATTTGTAAAATTAAAATAGAAATTAATAAGTAAACATAAGTAACAATGGTAAAATGCTTAGAGATGCTACAAATTTATCTAAATTAAGAAGCTTAGGGAAGAGAATACGTCAAAGAAATCTGACCACAGTAAGGCAAGAATTAGGCTCTTAAGATACCTGAATAACTTTTACTCTGCCTGAAGAGATGCCATGAGGGAAAAGATTAAAAAAAGCCTGATGTGTCCTAAACCATCACTTCATCTAATCTGAGATGATAAAATTAGTTTTATCATTGTTTAATCAGAGGCAAACTTTTTTTTTTTTTTTAACTATCTGGGTGCCTTTGCAGTGTTCTAATTTTAGCGTGTTGGATTTAATAAAAAGTAAGATTAAACTGGAAACACACAGACAGTACACATAGTTTTGCAATATTATAACAGGCTAAAACTGGAAAGATCAAAGAACAAGTGGCATGTGAGGAAATGCAAACATAGCTACTGCTAGAGGATGCTTTCTACAGCATCTCATCTACATTATTTAAAAATATGTGGTGTCCATGTGTTGGTCTTTTAATGTGTGAGGATCAATCTACAACATGGGGAAGAAGTCATACATGCTGCTTTAAGCCAGAAAAAAACACCTTTTAAGCAAAAGAGGAGTACCTGTAAAAGGTCCCGGTCAGTATGCAGTTAAGTTCGAATCCAGTCCTGTGAAGAGGCCAGCTTAGATCAAGGCTAGGGGAAATTTAGTTCTGTGTAAATCAGCCATGCTGAGTAATGTCACCTCCTTTGACCTCTGCTTTCTCATCTGTAACATCTGAATCAGCACGGCACTACTTGGTTTAAATAAGGTTTAAAACGTTTCCCCTCTACAGGTTTGGTGATACCAGCCACCAAAAATACATGCTCCTTTGGAAACTACTCCTATCAACTCTGTGCATTAGTATAGACCAACTGAAGATGGTTGTGGAGAAACATCTTTGGGAACAAGCCTTAATTAGCTCTCTATTCATTGACAAATATAGCCTACAGCTTTTAAGCACATCTTTCTAGTAAAGAGGAATAATAGCTTATACTATGGTATATAGGAATGATAATATACAAAATATGCCTAAGAAAAATGCTTATTTGGGACTAATCTTCTATGAAAAGCAACTATGCACACTAATTCCAGAATCACTTCACTGACATACACAACTGATTTTGAAGGAATCTCTTTAGGTAGTAAATAATAGTAATCAAGGTGGAAATGGAAAAGTCCCAGTGCCAGACTTGTTGTTCACTCCCTTGTTGTGGAGAAATTTTTGATACAGTAAGAAATGTTGGTGTAACATTCAATCACATGATGGCTTGTTCCAGCTGCTGGCAGTCAGTAATAGCAAGGTGCTGCTGTTTGTATCACAATTATTAGGTATATTTAACTACAGTAACAGCTCTACCTTGCATTTTTGCTTCCATACTTAATATCTTTAATTACTAAGCAAAAATAGACTTCATGCAACAGAAAACCAACCAACCAACCAAACAGAAAGTCTTGAGTTGGTGACAGTACAGGATTAAGCGTGGATTTGGGAGGTAGCAGCTTCTGTTAAACAGCTAGCTCCATTTTACAGTATAGTCATTGTTCTAACTGTAAAATTTTCAGTTGTTTACTAGGTATTTTCTTAGATGCATTGCAAGTCTTATCAGAGGAAAGAGAATAAATGCATTTTTGGTGGATCTGGAAACTGAAGTAAAGAAAATATGGCAGCATTTAGAGAAAGAAAAGTAAGTTTGAAAAGTGCTTTAAGGCTGCATTCTTCCCCTCCCTGTCCCTAAAAAAGGAAAGAAGCAGCAGCAGTGTTTAAGGCTGGTAAGAGCCTTACCTGCCTACATTTTCTGTGTTGCCTTGATGCAGTTGGCTGGTTTGAGATGTAGCACTATGATGCACCAAATGGTTTAGCAGATCAGTTGGTGCGCCTTTGACTTGCTAAGAGCTCTTTCTGCATGGGTGCTTCAAAGATTATTTGTTGTAATTCTTGGGTTCTTAGACTTATCTGCAACACAAAATGCACACAGATACTCTCCCTGCACAGCCTCACACCCGTTGCCAATCATCAAGTACTGTACTCCTTAATTTTCCTCACCAGATCAATGTTACATCATTTCCCTTCAGTTTCTAGCACAGTTTAAAACTTTAGTTTACAGACTGAAGTTCATTAATAAATTAAAATAAACAAACAAACATCGAGCATCGAAAGCACTGAAAGGCTAATTCTTCTATCAATGATTCAGACTGAATCTGAAGATCCATCCTAGGGTGAAGAACTGACAAAGATATATATTCCTCCAGAAAACACATTTCCCATCTCTGGAAGGGTTGTGAGAAACTTACAAACTTGCAAGATATTCAGGTAAGAAAAAAAATGTCCTTGTTAAAAATGCTTTATATGGCCATATAATATGTAGCATGAAGGAGTATAACTATGTTAAATATTCAGGAATAATAATCCTGTTTGTTCATGCTAACTTTCATTTGATGCATTCAGTAGAGGCTCTTCAAGTTCATGACCCAATATAAGACCAGAGCCAAATACATGGTTAAAATTTTCATTCAGATTCCCATTTGTAATTCTGAGAGGATTATGTCTCTGTAGTTTGCTGGCAGTGCAGGAAATCCAGAGTCCTCTGGAGAGTTTGCAACCAGAAAACCCTTCACAAGAAAAGGAAAGACAAAACCAAACATAACAGATCTTGGTCTTTATGACAGAAATGTCATTTTGTTTTTTCAGCAGTATAAACAGTAATGATAAACTTTTTGTGAGTAAAGCGATGTGGGATCAGTTCTTCAGATTACTGTTGTGAGCTTAAGATTTGACTATTACACTTTCTAGATAAGCTGTCAAACACAGAAGCTGCACAAGTTGTGTCCATTAAATAGCACCAGTAGCTACAAAACTCAAATGCTTGAAACAAAATTGTAATCACTTCAAGAACAAAGCTACTGTAATGCACTGAAGCTGTTTTTACTGAGAAAGATGAAAAAATAAACTTTAAAATGTAAACCCATTACAGCAGATGGCTGGCAGGGGACTGATAAAAAATCAGCTTTGGAAAGAGCTTTATAATATTTTCTAAAACTTAGTAGTTCATCAGTCTCACTTTGTGTCCACCACTTGTAGTGACTGATTTAAAGCTGTGTGCCAGTCTGTCCAGATTTGATAATTTTGTTAGAACTGGGTACAGTACAATGACAACAATGACTGATTGTGTCCTGTAAATCATCTCTAATTCAGCAGTGACATTAGAAGAGATTTCATCAAAAGCATGAAAAAGAAAATATTATCGTGTACAGAGTGTTCTGGTGTCTACCTAAACCAGTACTAAATAAAGTGCTAGCCTTTCTGCTGGGAAAATCTCTTTTGAAGCTTAGGATCAAAAGCAATTTTTAAGCTTAAACAACACCATAAGGTTTCAATTCTTGCTTTCTAACAAGTACTTTAAAAAGCACAACTAAAATGCAACTGACAAACTTGAAAAATCTTTTGTGTTGTTCCACTTGAATGATCTAATGAGAAAATGGCTCAGTTCTGTTGTAGTTAATGAAGTATAACATCTTCACTGAACCTGAATATAAACCAGAAATTTCTCTAAAGATATAGTCTTGACATGCTTCTATTGCTTCACTCATTCTGCCATGTTTTTATTTAAGTGATGTCCAATGAATAAAAGCACAGGTCAGTTTTGAAATAGAACATTTACACATGAAATTACTCAGTCCAAAAGTGCTTTGAACTCTGTATACAAGCATTGTGGCTTCAAGTGGGAAAATGTGTTTCAGTAACTTACGAAGGTCCTGAGTCTGCAAACAGAGATATTAATGTAGTTAGACAGAGATCTGTGATAACGCATTTTTGACAGATGAAGTTCTGAGACAGAACCCAAGTGTACATGGATTTTTACCTACCTGGTTTCAGCAGTGGCCTGTGACCTTCTATCAATGTAAAGACCGAGATTTGGCAAAACAGTGAAGATACCATTAATAACACTATCAAATAACAGCACTTATTTTGGTAGCACCTAGAAGTTACTATCCTGTTAAAGGGCTTTATTTATACAAAAGAATATTTATGCCAAAAAATTTCTACAAAGATGCAATAAGGACATAAGTATGGGAAGTATAACAGCAAAGGGATTAGATTCAGCACATCAAGTAGTATTTGCAGCCCAAAGCAGGTTTAGATGTGGTTGGGTGTGGTGATAACATCATGGCAGTAAAGAATTAAGGAGAATTGGAGTAGAGTAACCTTGTCTACTGGCCTACTGGTAGTGCTTCGTATCTGTAAAGCAAAGAGGTTTGAGGAAAAGCTGGACAAGTTGATGATGGGAGAATAAACCCAATTCCTTCTCATCATCCTTCATACTTATGTTTCAGATGTGTAAAAGAAGTGCTTCTGTGCTCCACAACTATGAAACTGAGACATGAGAAGTGGCTTGCACAACACAGAATGGGAACAGACTCTAGATCTCCTTATTACTCTATTGATCCTTCTTGGGAAACTGATGGTTAAAATGCATACTGTAGCCTTTTGAGCTGGAAGGAAAGTACTCTGTTCATCAAACAAATCTCCAGAGAAGTTTCATGCTGTGATATAGAAAACACAGGTCTGCTGTGGGAAAACAAACTCTTTCAGTGAGTGGGGTCTTGGTGATAAACAGAACTATAGAGACAATGAAACTTCTGTTTGTAGGAGACATGTGCTGGGCTAGCCTCCTCTCTGACTCCTTGTTGTTGTTATTATCATTCTTGTATTTAGGAAACCTAACAGTGAATCCTACTAAATATCTCTGTTCCAGTGAATTTATACTGTAAAATGAGATGATGCACACCCAGTGAATGCAGACAGACTGACAGATGGGTGAGCACAAGAAAATAATGAGCAATAAAATTGCTCAGTGTGACAGACAATGGTCACAGCAGATGCCCAACTGTTGTGAAGCTTTCTTTTGGTTTTATAGTCAGTGAGAATTTCAGGGCAAGGTCTGGAGGAAAACAACAACATAGTTTGTCCAGGAAGCCCCTTGTCAACAGAAGGAGTAGCAAAGATAGAAACATGGCAGTGAAAAGGGGGTGCTGATGACCAGTAACAGTAGTCAGCTCATGGTATGCAACTGCATCTCAAGACATTAGGACATGACCTCACTCAACAAGAAGCATGGGGATAGGCAAGACTGAACCACAGGTGATGGAGACAAGTACTTTGATGAGGATGGACGGTGAGAGCTAACACAAAGCAACAGGCTTACGGGCAAAGCAATAAATGAAGACTATTATCTGTGTTAAAGTATTTCCAATGGATACAGATGGGACAAGATAAGTATCTTTTAAGACAAGACAATATGATATTGCATTGCCAAATTATAGTTGAAAATATTATGAAGGTAACTATCAGCAATAAGAGAAATTGGAATCAAGTGTGCCAAGAATCCCATTTAGTGAGAAAAGATGGACAGAAGCTACAATGGTGAATACTGCACTTTGAAATTACTGAGATGCAGCATTGCTGTGATACTGCATTATGTAGTAACATTATGAAAGTAAGAGAATTAGGTTCCTCTGAAACTTTTATGAAAAGTTATCAGACACAGATACCCTGTGGAAGTACAGGTACTTCTGTTCCTTCTGTTCTTGTTCACATGGACACACTTTCATGACACTGGTAGTGCATCTGCCTAAGCTACGCATGAGGATTTGGTGTTTCAAATCTGCACCTGCAAATTTAATTCCTCCTCATGAACTCATTCTACCTGTAGTCTAGGATGGTCAAAAGCTGTGTAAGTTCACGGAAGTATGAACTGAGGGTAGACCTTGTTGGAAAAAATGAGTGGACTTGCTGCAGCATGGAACTTCAAGGTAAGTGTAAGTTACTACTAGGGATAAATTTCACATTTCTGAACAATAAAATCGATGGTGTCATCTATATCTATAGATAGGTGAGCCTGAGACTCTAATGGGTCTTTTATAGTTTTTAAGCGTTTGGTTTGTATTAAAATTGCCTATCACAGGCACCTCAATGAAGGTGTCACAACATCCAAATAGTAGTCATCTTCCTGGCAGGATGATACAAAGAACCTGTTATAGGTTCTCACACTCATTAAATTCTGTGATGAAGAAAAGGAACAGATGGTATGTCTTTTATTTTTCCTGACTTTACAAAACCTGAGATTGCTTTAGAGAGTCTACCTGGAAGGAAAAAACATCTGGTTTAATGCTATGATAACCACATTAGGCATCTGTTATAGGTGACATGAATATCATCCCTGGAATTTGAATAACATTTACTTTACTTGTTCCAGGGTCTGGTAGTCAACTCTCATCCTTTCTTCTGCATTTACTGGCAGTCAAAACACAAGCAATGAATACTAGTTCTTCTGGAGAGAACCATGTGCAAAGAAAATAAAAATTAACCTGGAAATGGGATCCTTGACCAAGAAGTCAATCTGACAGTATCTCAGCTACACCAATAAATGTCTGAACCAAACCTTACACCACTGCTACTCTCTTAGAAACAGAATCCAAACTGTGCATAAATGACTATATAACTTGGAGCAAAATTTTTCAGCTTTAAGTGCCTATGAATAACTGACACTTTGTATTGACAAAGTGGCATGCATTGGGCAAACTTATACATTCCTCGAGTTAGCCTGGACCACAGCAGCTTCTCATAGCCCTCAGCACCTATGAGGATCTGAGTGCACTGTGCACCCTGCAGAGACATGACTGGGAAACAGCCTTACCGAAGGCCAAGTGTTGCAGGTTGTGCTGCAGACAGGAAAGGCTAGCAATATTCCCCTATTTTAATATACAATGTTATTGAAAATGACAGGCGCTAAATTATCTGAAGTGTGGACCATAATGGGTGGGACTGTGAGATGCACCACCTTGAGCCCCTTCAGGAGAAAGTCTAGGCCTACAATTCTAAAGAAGGAAACCCTGGCATAGAAATTTCCCAAATGGAATCTGTTTGTCTATTTATCTTGTGAAGAATATGACTGTTCTTGCCATTACTGGGTAAATTCAGTTTGCTTGACATTCTCCTGCCATTTCATCATCCATTTCAGAAGCCATTTTGTTTCCCACTCTGTATAACCCCTTAAAAGTTGGTGTAAAAAATGTCCTAAGTGCAAAAATACTTTTTTCACTCAGCCACTGAAAATAGAGTGCATGACTGCACCATATGTACTACGGCTCCAACATGCCCCTGGCTTCTTCTTCGCTGTGTTTCTAGCTGTTGCTTTAGACCAGAAACTGCTAGTTTATGGTAAAAGGAAGTTAAGGGGCATTTAGAACTTACACTTTCCACCTAATTGTCAAAGGTATATTTATGAAAACATACTGTATGAACTCTATTTTCAACTGAAATTTAGAAAGCCACATTTTTTCTCAAAACTAACAACGAAAAAAATGTTTGTTTCCATTTACGTTTGATGCTACTTTGAAGCTCACCATACTTAAATACACGAAGCTGAGATCCTACAAACTTTGTTCAAACACTGGGCCCCACTGAGTTCAACTTGTCCTTTTATAGTTACCAGAAAAGCCTTTTGTACTGTGCGAAAGTGTTAGCTGTCTTCTGCCCTGTAGCTATGTATTCATAAAATCAGAAAGGCTAGAGTCTTCTTTACTGTGTTCTAAGAGTTTGTTCCCAGGGATAAAAAAGTAAACCAACAGTACTATGCTGAAAAACAGAAGCATGTCTGGAAAAAAAGAAATCTGAAATT
>JAVJGJ010000060.1:32310566-32326390 GCA_035590215.1 Microhierax caerulescens
CCCAGGGATAAAAAAGTAAACCAACAGTACTATGCTGAAAAACAGAAGCATGTCTGGAAAAAAAGAAATCTGAAATTTCCCTTTGGGACTTTTTCAAGGAGTGATGAGCAGAACAACAAAAAAATTTGCTACTGAGCCATTTTAAAAAATAAAATCCAGTATTTCAGAAATCTTTTAACATTCTTTGATCTTTCTTCACAGATCTGACCTGCTTTGGAATATTGAAAGGACAGCCCATCACTGCAACATAGTCATGCAAACATCCACATTTTAAATTTATCTTGCATCACTATGAAGAACAGTATGCTGAAGAATGAGTGCCTGCTGATCACAGTATGGCACTGAGACAGGCACAGTGAGGCAATGTGATCATCACGCATACTATTGAGCTTTCAGCCTTAAAACAGTAATAGCAGCTACTTAGGAATGACCTGGTTATGGAGAAATTCTTAATAGGTTTAGTGATTTATAAAAGTAAATATTCAGTGTATAAAATGAAATACACATCTAGTTTGACAATGCAAATGAATATACTTACTGGATTTCCATGTTTGAGAGCACCTTTAGACTGGGAATAACTTGAAGTTTTTCTAGTTCAGATGATTCCTGTCCAAAAATTAAAAAGTATGCCATATGTCAGGAGTTCTCAAAAACTTTGCAACTGTTACATATATTTTGGGGAAAATACTGGTAATTTCACTGAGGCCAATACATAGAAGAAAATGGGGATTTTGTCTGAAACCAGTCCACCTCATTTAGCCCACAGAATCTAAATTAACAAAACAGCATTAACAAAAATACACTGTATTTGAATCCCGTTGAAGTCCAGAAAGAGTTTCTGTAATTTTAGCAAAGACTGTAAACTGTTCAGTCCTCATATTTGGTTTTGCTCCAGATGAAGAATCAGAAGACCAGTCTGTCTAGCAAGGAAACCTTGTGAAATCATTTTAATGCAGTTATGGTCCAATACCAACTCCTGCAGAAACTGGAGACCTTCAAGTCCTTCAGTTTGGCTCATGTACTTTCCTAATACAGCAAGAGTAAATACATGAAATCATCTTTAATGGATTTGGATTCCTTTCCAGAAAAAAAACACCTTAAGAAAAAGCTGTCCGTAAACTTTCTGAATTACCTGTATGCTGGTTTGGGCCACTTCAGTCACAGCGGAAGACAGCATGTTTGATTTCATCTATCTATTTATCCACTGCCTCTAAAGGCAATTATCTTATTAAACAAAATCAGGGCATCTTGAGGAGCAAGATGTAGGTCAAATGTAGGTTATTGCTAACTATAAGCAATAACCAATTATTGTTGGTATTGTTTATAGTTCGGAGGAAATTTCCTCAGTGTGGAACTTGCTGCTGGCCATCAGCTGACAGA
The DNA here is from genome assembly GCA_035590215.1 of Microhierax caerulescens. Taxonomy (NCBI): domain Eukaryota; kingdom Metazoa; phylum Chordata; class Aves; order Falconiformes; family Falconidae; genus Microhierax; species Microhierax caerulescens. Next base: position 32,311,947 of record JAVJGJ010000060.1, read on the forward strand.
TGTATCTTCCACATGCTGGTTACCCTGCTCTGCCCTTTGAAGAGACAAGTGAGGCACAGAATTTCACTGTTCAATACCTGAAGGATCTTGGGCAAGAATTAAAGCTAGGGTATCATTCTTATTTGGGTCAAGACCAGAGAAGACTGTCCCCCACAAATTTAAAACAACACGGTGAAGACTGAACATAAAGAAAGTAACTGTAAAATGCTTGAGTGCATGTACAGGAAAGCTGCTACCACCTACCCTGCAAAACCAGAAGTTTCAAGTTTTTTGTCCTGCTAAGCCATATAATGGGCTATGTTAGTAAGTCCATTATAGCCCAGATGAAAATCTTCCAAACTGCATTATCAGGGACAAGTTTTCTCCAAATTCTGCATCCCTAAACCAATAAAGCACACAAGTATGATGCCACTGTTTTCCTTGAACCAAAGAACTTCAGCACTTCCCACTCCCCCAAAAAATATAATTATGAAGAGTATATGCAGATGACTGCAATCTCACTAATCACTGGTACAGGTTTCATAGGAATTAGATCTGTATATGATAAAAAAAAACTGATGAAAAATGAAACAAATCTACTACTTGGATGTGGTAATAATACATATATACACTTCCACTATGTGGAATCTGGGTCAAGTTTTCTGGATCCAGACCAGGAAAATCAAACAAATAAATAAATCCCCTCCTCTGCTCACAGAAGTCTGAGGACATTAAAACAGCTATAAACAGTTGTTTAATTAAGTAAAATACTTATGGCAACCTTTGTGTGTATTCCCACAACAGCGGAATGACAAATAGACAAAATAAACCAACACACACTGTTCTACTAATTTGCTTGTCAAAGCTTCATTTTTGTTACTTCTGACCTATAATTTGGTAGCATGAACTAACAGATTAAGAAAGAGGGGAAAATTTAGTTCTAATTTTAGCTTTGCTTCTTCCTTATGACCCAGCTAATGAAACAACATGCTTAGCAACCTCAGTTTCCATAAAACCACTGAATATTGCTGATTGCTGAGCAGGTAGTGGACTTGATTACACTCATACATCGCAAACAAAACAGTATCCAAACTGTATGTTAATGTACTATTAATTTGTGTTAAGAGGTGTAAATGTGTACTATGCATATTTTATTCTTTACACAAGCTTACTTTGCCAGGCTACAAAAATTAAGAGCTAATTCAACTTCCAGAGAAAGTGCCAAGAGGATCTGGGGAGGGTTTAAGGCCATTTTTGTTCCTAGAATATCTCACAATTGAAAAAGAAGGCAGCAGTCATTGAGAAGACAGTATCTATTTAGTGGGAAATTAAAAGCAGCTGTAATAAATGGAAAAATAATGAAACTGATAGAAGTAAAAACTTCAAAAAAACTGATTAAAAGAGCACATGCATGTAAGGGGACAGTCAGAAACAGTTTGAAAGTATATCAATAGCAAAAGTAATCTTGACAATGGTACTGGATCATTACTAACTGAAAATAGAATTATCAATAAACCTGAAATTAAGCATAGTTGTTTATTAAATACTTTTGCACTGCATTTGTGGGGGGAAAAAAGGGTCAATGTTATTCACATCATACAGTAATAATGAAATAATTTTAATTCCAGTATTGACATAAAGGTTGTTAAGTAGCAGCTACTGAGCTAGAATCTGACATGTTTAAGTCAGTGACTCTAAGTAAGTCACATTAAGAGCTGGCTGAGAAACATCATGGAATTTTTATGTTGACTTGCACTAACTTTGGAAACATCAGCCAAGTTTCACTGGCCTGCAAGAAAGCTAAAATTTGTCATTATTTAAAAAAGGAAAAAAAGAGGAAGCTGGAAGGCATTAGTGTAAAAAAACATAAAAATCCCTCTCGTCAACAAGAGGGCCATTCCTCAGCTACTGAACAATTATTTCAAGTCCTTTTTGAGCCCCTAGTCTGTGTAAAGAATGTCCATCTCTCATGAGGAAGTAGATCACAGAAATTTGTCACACTATGATGGAAGCCCAGACAGCCCATATCCATGTGTGCTTCTGACAATGTCCCTTTTCCCCAGAAAACGAATTCACATTTTTCCCACACTCCAGATGCTGAGCATATGCAAAGAATGAAGACAAGAAGAGCTGGGTGAAGTCTTGAGAAGTAGGCACACAACAACTAGGTTTTGCGGGATTCTCTGATGCTCTGTCACTGTTACTTTTACAAAACTTGACTAATGTATAGTGGGAATTCTGCACAGTGACTATGCAAGACTTGTCTGATATGATAAAACCTAATTTGACTATGGATGCTGCCTTATATGTGCAGGAATAAACAAATTAATCCTGACAGGTCATGGAAGTTTCAGTCCTGAAAGAGCGCACAGATGAGAAATGCATACTGAAAGGTAATTTGAAGATGCTCTTTAGGACACAGGCTGATCTAACATTGATGGCAAAAAGAAGAAGAAGGAAGTATGACAGTCTCCTTCAGAGGATGCTGAAAAGAGTATCACTTATGAGATGAGCAAAGGAGAGGAGATTTAGTGGCAGGATGAACGACTGCTTAGACTACACACAACACTGCAGAAGAACTTTGGATGAATATACAAAAGCCTTCTTTACCCTCATGAAAGGTACTATAGTCTGAATCGGCTGAACTCATTGATTCTAACAAGGGGTTGTGACTGCCATCAGAAAATCATAGAGTTAGGCAGCCGAATTGTCACAGGAGGGATTGAAATACTATCTCAATATATTCCTCACTATCTGAATATATTCCTGAAATTTCGTAGTGTAATGTACAAATTTAAGTAAAGAATGCAAACAGAGTATCAATGATCAAACTGATCAGAGATACATGTACACACTCTCAGAGATTAAACAGGCAGCCAGAGAGAGGCAGGTTTACTTGACCTTACTCAAAATGAAATCCTTTGTAGGAAGGTGAAAAAACTTCAATGTATGCCTAACTATTTATGCAACAGGATCCAAAGAACAGATGACAGCAGCCTGGTATAGTTAGTTTGATAAAGAAGTGGCCTACAAGTTGTTCACAAAGAATTTAGGAAAGAAAAGCCAACCAGATCATGCCAAACATACCATATAGTGTGCAAAATGAACAAAGAAACAAAACCGATGTACTGGGTTTCTTCAAGCTAGGAGGAGAAAAAACCAGGGAGATCTAGAGCTACTGACACCAAAGGCTCCTCTTCCTCCTCATTGGAGTAAAGGAAAGATAAAAATGTTTTTTGAAAGCTGATGGCACTTGTTTCCTTTGGCAAGGCCTTGCTGTCCATCACCACAAAAGGCCACCCTTTGCTGCCTATTTGTTACCTGACTCAGGAGCTTTTGCCCAGGCAGTATTGATTCAATGTGACTGTAGTTTAGACACAATATGTGTATTAAGGAAACATAATTAATCAAACAGAATGTTCCTCTGCTAACACATTAGCAAAACTGCCAATTACATTTTTCTGATTCAGAAATTTGATTTTTAGAAAGATGATTGGGCAGTTTAAAGTGCTTAAAAAAGTTTATTGCAATTCATTGATTTTGGATCAGATTACTGCAATAATACCATAAAATTGAAACAGTGGTTGCAATCAGCTTTGTGATGATTGATTGCTGTTATCAAAAAAACCTACAAGCAACAGGGTATTAAAGATGATTAAAGACCATTTTCAATCAAAGAAAATCAGTTTATCATTAATATTATTACAGAAAACAGAAAAGACCGTGTCATGAACCCACCTTGTCATTAGGAATTAAGATTAAACCACTGAAAGACATGAGATCATTATTTTTTAAATTCATGCTGCAGACATTTCTAAACTGGTCTGCTAGCACCAGCTCTACAACTCTAAATTAAGTCAAAAAAGACTAATATGGATTGACAATACAAGCAACATGGAAAAATAAGATGGAAATGAAGTATGTAGCCTGTACAGATCCATAGCATGCTGGCTTGGGGCAAAAAAATGCAACATGCTTCTATGAAAGGAGCACCCTAATGAAAATCTCACAGCAAATTCACAGTTCTTTTTTTAGTAGTAAACAATTTATTTGATTCTGACACCAAAGGCAAGGGCTTTCAACAGTCTGCTCTGTTTACTTCTATATCCACTTGCTGAAATTCCAGTTCCACAACTCTTAGGCTGTTTTCATTGCTTTCCAGCAGCACTGGAACTGCAATTGCTCAGACGGAGTATTCCGTTCTCCACTTACCCTGGGGTCTGCCAAAAAACCACACAGACTGTAATAGTGTACCTCAGCTCCATCAAAGCCTGCTTTCAAGGTACTTCTTATTACTTAATAGTAGAAGTAGGATACTCCATTGGTCAGAGAGACATTCCTCAAGTAATTTTTAGGAATTTGTAACTGCTATTGATATACCTTCAAGAAATTCTAGGCTTGCAATTGTAATACCTTAAAAGGCACATAGCATTACAGTATTGCTCTACAACCTTTTACAACAAAGCCTACAAGGAATGAATACCCTTGCAGAAAATATTCCTGACGAGAATGTTTAAATACTTGTACCTGTCCTCACATCTTAAAACAGTCTCTTGAAACCAACAGTCAAACTAAAAGGAGTTATGATTTCTTTATGAGCCAGACCTACTCAACCCTACGAGAGCACTGACACGAATATTCCTGGCATACTGTTGCTGAAGGCCTTCTAGGCTATTTTAGATCAAAAGATGAAGATCATGGACTGTGCCATGAAAATTGTCTTCAGATGTTACATCAGGTAGAGACTTTCACTGACAGATGCAGGATACTGGGAAATAATAAAATAGAAATGTGTCTCTAAGAAGACAAATACATACATACAACCCATAGAAATACTCTCCTAAAGATTAATATCAGGGATGATATTTGCAAAAAAGCATGAGTAGTGCTGCTAAATATGCTAAATGCTGCTAAAATACTTTTGTTGCAGAACAGTGACTGTCCCACTGGGTGCACATACTAGTGTTCAGTTAAGGATGCATTTAATGCAACCAACTGCAGGTTGTCCATTCTTACTATAAATTCCTGTAGATCTACAATGGACAAGGCATCTTTTTCAGAAATCAGATTTCAGAAGCAGCACTGCACATACATACATGTCTGTTCTCATTTTGACTGAACTTGTTCTGAAAGGGTTTTGATCAAATAAAATCTCTCTTCTAATAGATATACTTGGTCTGGAGCCAGTACGCTCTCTCTCCTAGACATTTTTTGTCCAACTGTGTGAATGCACCACTCCCTAAATCAAAAACGGAAGCATCCAGAGAAAGAGTATTTCCTCAATGAAACTGTGGAAAATAAACCTTTGGGATGGAAAGTTACACTTATTTTATGGATCAGTCAAGGGAATGTGTTCTACAAATGCTAGGGAATCAACAGGCCTATTTGCTAAATACAGATTCTAGCTTTAGATTTTCACATTCTATCCACAGTATTAGATGTTACTTTTAATAGATAATGCAATTCTGAAAATCACTGCACCTGATACTAGAAGCTGTCCAATTTAATGCTTGCATTTCTATGAAGACTGACTGTCTATCTGCAGTCATGCCAGAGGTGAGTTTGCCTCCAAACAAACCTTTTGCACTTTCTCCTATTGGTTCCTGTTAAATGCATTTGAAGTGATGTTAGCTACATAAATGCAGATCTAGAACTATCACAGTAATACAGGCAAGAAACATTTTACAATTCAATGAATTTAAAATGTTTTAAATCAAAGTGACTTAAGTGTTATTTTGTCTTTATATGAGCAGACCTGGATACTGTTTTCTTATGGAACAGATTAGTGGAGACAGTCTGTGTACTCTCAGTTAGTTTACAATATAGATTTGTGAGTAATGCACACTAATTATATAAATGTTGGAAATTATTAAGCTCCAAAATTATAGTTAATGCCTCAGGAACCCTAGCAATGGCCAGGTGCTAGGTACTATTACAAAAGAGGCAATTTCTACCCCAAAATGACTAAAGAGAAACAGAAAAAGACAATGCAGTGCTATGGAGTATATGAAAAGATTACACACATTAACTGTACTGATCAGCTCATCTTGATTTGTTAAAGAACTATTTTAAAAAAAGTTATAGTAATAATCTGCATACAGAATGATTTACTACTGTGATGCCATCAAAGGCTTTGAGAGAGGGAAGATGGAGTAATACAAATAGTCAGTAGTGATCTTGTTTCCAGACTATTCATTTTTTACTCATTTCCAAATCTATCAGATTAGTTAAACCCTAAGTAGAAAAAGGCACTGGTTTATTAATATAACTTTTAAACAACCATATATAGGTGCATTGAAACTACTTTGTTTTCAGCTCCTTCTTCAGCCTTCATCTGCATGACTGAAAACTGAGAAATCACTTAACAAAGTCCAGATATCTTCATTTAGATTAACAGCACTTTTCAACACTCAAGCCACAAAGAAAGCCCTTACAGTGAGTGCCTTAAAAGTATTTGTGCTCTCACACAGTTTTACAGTCTGAACATAAATAAGAATCAGGACCTCAGCCTCCAATGAGTGTGTGAATCCAGCCAGCAAAGTTTGTAATATATACATGAGCATGCCAGGTAAGCTAAAAAGAAATAGAATGACTGCAGGTACAGTTGTTTGTTATTTGACATGAGTTGCAGAATTATTCCATGAATTGTAAGCTTTGATTTAGCCTACCTGGTATAAGTGATGTTTATCTCTGCAGAACATTTTGAACCCAATCCACCTGGAGAGTTCAGTATGTCCTTCTCAGGAGTGAGTATCAATACAAAAATGTTAGACTGGGCTTCTCATCTCAGGTTCCACTGTAATGTTGGATGAATGCATCACCCACAGGCTGAACCTCCAGTTATGTTTTGAGTAATAGCTTCCTCTATACTTGAACAAGCGGGGAAACACTGTATTTCTAATGTCATGAAAAACAAATTTATTTTGAAATAGTAAATATTTACCTTTAAATGATGTATCTCTTGGTTGTATAAACAAAGTTATTACTTATGTATAGCTCTATTAGGAAGTAAGTTTTCTTTAAACCAACTAAAGATGTGATTCTTGCTGTTCTCAAAGAAAACATGATGAGGATAAGACAGATTTTTAAACATGTGTCTTTGGAGGCTGATAAGATGGTTATTATTTAGACTACGTCTTGGAAGTTTGGTGAGCCTTGAAATTTCTTGAAAAATAAACGAGATGCACTTAGTATAAAGTGAACTGTAATAGAAAAAGATGGCCGATACAGAAGATAAAACAAGTAACAAGTGTCACAGTTTGTGTTACTGGGTCCAACTGTAACTAGACCAGTGATTATTAGATCAATCAGATCATTAAGCATAGATAAATGTGCACATTTTAATAAGAAACACTTATTTTGCTGGAACATAACTGTTCTGCCTCACTCCCTTTCTTCAGTTCTGCTAAAGATACACTCAGATTTTTGTAACATTTTTAAAACTCACTCTGTTAGCAGTGATTAAAAACTCACCCTCCATAATATTTCATTATAAAGAAACATTTGTACTGTGTTCCAGCAAAACAGCCTGTATGATCACTACTATGATAAATACAGTACCATCTAGTGTTGAAATGTAGTCTTCATCTAAAGTGAGTTCTTTCAGGTTAAGACAAGATTATTCCTTCTATTTATGTGAGATTGTTGTTGCTAAACAATGCACATCTTAAATGTTTCAATTTTTCTAAGGTGGAAATTTTGAAGAGTGTTGGTCATCCAGATTTAAGACCATGATCTGTAATAGAACTCAGTACTAGAACTGAAAGAAACCAACTAGTCAATTAATATGTAAATTAATTCCACCTATTTACTCTGTGATCAGTTTCTATGTGTACATTTCCTACTAATACCAATGATGACCTCTTGGATGCAGGATGTGACATTTCCCCATTATGCAACAGAGCTACTTGTTTTTAATAAATTTCAAAAATGTTCAGCTTCTCATCCAAAAAGAAGAGCTCTGCAACATAAGTATGCCAGCTCCCAAATATACCTTTGCAGTTGAAGCTAGCTATCTGAGCATAGACATTTTTTTCTTGTCTGCATTAGATCATAGTTAGTTCTGTGCAATTTAAATCCTTTTTCAACACATGATTATTTGATTGGCTAGTCTGCTTTCCACATCCTCATTCTGCAACAGGACTTCAATGGAAACAGGATTTCAGCCTAACACCAAGCAAGGCTGGATATTTAGTCTAGAAGAGGCTGAGTGCAAAGTCAGAGCAGAATTTATTCTAACTTGATAGTTCTTCATGGTTTTTTAATACAAACTAAGTATTCTTTCTTTCTATATCATAAATCAAAAAATTCAGTAATTTTCTTGTTTGAAATTCTTGGGCAGAAACAAATAAATGTTGTTAGCAAACATGTATTTTGCTCCTCAGGTTGTGAAATGGCTTTCTTACACAGGATCTGACTTTAGACACCTGGCAGCAAGCTTCCTGTAAAAACAAAGTTGTCAGTGATCCTACCTATAATCTGTTTCTATGGCTATGACTCCCCCTTTCCATAATACTACACTATGTTAGCCAATCATTATACAGTGGAGAAAATAAAAGATCAAAGTCCCGAAAAAAATTCAAAATGCATTGTAGGGGCCCAAAATACTACCTAGGTTGTAACTAAGACAAATCATCACTTAAATATTCAGTACCATTGGATTGGCTTTGGTGATGACTAAAGAACATTTTTTGGCTAATTATTTTATTTCCCCAAGTATTTATCATACACTTTATGAATCCCTTCTCTCTGGTGTCACAAAATATATATGACATATGCTAAATCATTAATTTTCCTGGCTATTTTTCTAAACATGAATTCCCTAATGCACACAGAATGAAACGCTATGCTTATCAGCAGAAATGTGTTTTCCTCTAGCTATTCTGTGTTCTAATAACAAATTGAACTGACAGAGGAGCTTTTAACCTTTCATACTGGGTAGATGAACACGATTTCAGCTGATGGATCAGAACAGGTTAGGATGACCTTGGATCTTCCTCTGCTGACTCTTGTGGCTTTTTGCTAGTTCAGTTTCCTAAGGAAACAAGGCTAATGTGATTGTGCTATCTGTACATCCATCTGCTAGTCTTACCACTAACTTTTAAGGGTATTGGTGACTTTAGGCCCAATTTGTCAGACAAGCACTACTAAACTTTCTAGAAATTCCATGAAAATGAGTAGTTGAATTAAGAGTTATAAACTGATGATATCAGTGAAGAAAAGGCTGCAACAGTTGTTCAGCTACAATGTCCAACACTAGAGGATCCAGGAGAGACCTGTTCTGAATGATCTGAGAAATTCTGAGACTGACACCTGATTAAGACCTGGATAACCCAAAGACAAGGCTCCTTCTTAAGGCAAACCAATTTCCTTCAGTTTTGTTGCTCATCAAGTGACTGCTTAATTAGTTTATAATTTCAGCTAGACTTTCAAGGTGAGAGAGAACGTTCATAGGGTAATTCTTAATGTTTGCTGGTTTGAAATTAGCCCTACAAGATCTCTTCTTGCAATTTGTTTTTCCTATTGGTATTTAGCGGAACTCTGAAATTTTAATCCTGCCTGATCACAAGAAATGGATTAGTATAGAGAGTTCAATATGTACGTGGCAAAGCTCATTTGACTTTAGATATGAAATATGCCTAAACCTCTAAACTCCAGAACAGGGTATATTTGAAGGGCCAGTATTAGAAAATTTTGTTGCTATATGCATTAGAGAATTTATATTATAGAATTTATTAGGAGAACTAATGTTTCAACATTATACTTTTGTGACATCTGAAAAAGATTGGGTTCAAAATTGGTAGAATAAATAAGTTAAGCATAGCTACTGAATTTTCTAATGAAAAATTCTCAGGGCCTGTCTCTACTGAACAGGGAGAAAATGCAAAGGAGCTGGCTGCAACTTCCTAAATCAGTCTGGTTCTGTCATTATCCTTGCCACCAGTGTCCTTGCTCTTTAAAACATTGCTCAGCATTCTTCACTGACACTTCACTGACACTCTCCTTTGAAGTAGTTCCAGACCACTCGGAATCCCTGGAATCCTTAAATGAAGCAAGTAGATTAAGGACTTCATCTTGCCTTAGGAGGCAATTCTTCAAAAAACACAAGATAATGTATCTCATAAGCACGTGCTTTATATAGTTTCAGTGTTTTAACAAGGGCAATTTTCATATGCTGAAAGCACTCGTGAGCAAAACTAGTGACACAAAAAAGCTAAAAAATATGAAGGCTAGTTTTAAGAGGTTTAGAGATGCAGAAGGTTAAAATTAAACACTTAATCCTTACACACTTTTTAATTTACAGATAAATAAGTCTTTACCCTTTTAAGTTTACAGACTAAATCAAATATTCATGAGCCCTACTGAACCAGACCATGGCCCTTCTATTCCACTACAGCAGAAATGATTGAAAAATAGGAAAAATAATAGCGGTAAGAATAAAACAGATGTTAGATATATGGATTGCTGAAAATGAAGCTAATGAAAAGTTAATGAAATTTTCATGGCTAATACAATCAGAGATCATGATCAGGACCTAATGAAATTCAAGCAATGCTACAGGCTTGATCCTATCTAAGGATTTTAGAATATTCAGTCAGAATACAGAAGAGAAAGGTAGTTTCAAGGTGTATTTTTCTCTGCCTTTTGGAAGAACCATGAGAAGATGTTCATAATTTACATGGATAAAAAAATACTTTATATTTTGTTAATAACTAAAAATAAGCTAAACCTGGAACTATTCATGTTAACATTTTTAAAGCAGGCATTTTTCAATCAACGATATAAATGAACCAGTTGAAGAACTTTCTGAGCCACCCATCAATTAATTTTATACAAATGATATTATGCTTGGGAAGTTTTAGAAGGTTATCAACAAACTGAAGTTATAATAGTATTGAGGATAAACAGGATGACCAGGATAGGTCAACTAGCTTGGTATCATCCTTAGGTATCACAGAATGGCAGATACACAACACAGTAAATAATTACAAGGACAAAACTTCTGCCTTCACAAAAAAAAAAGGAAATGAAATGTTCTTTAAAAAAACAGGTGCAGAACTGTCCCTAAAGCTTTCCTTTTCGATAGCACTTGCTATAAGTTACAACAAAACACAAGATCAAACCTGGGTCATCTTTGATCCTGCAATATATTGTAATGTTTCTGCAAGGTCTTCATTAGAAATCAGAACTCCATCTGGGTTAGTGAGAGCCTTCAGTTGGCCAATGACACAGCTGAAGTGAGGTTGGCTTGAAGAGAGAATTTCTAAAAAATTGCCAGTATAGTTTACATACAAGGAAGAGGCTTGCATTTCCTTTCTGTTTAGTGTACTGTCATCTCATGGATGTCAAGAGCTAGAGCTTTGCTATGATCTTCAACAGAGCCACTGTGTCATCCCTGCTTACAGTTTGCCAGAAATACATGAGACAAGGTACCTTTGGGCCAGTTTTGATTGTCCTGATTTTATGTGACATTGATGGTAACAAACTGCTCTGGAGTCACATGGGCTAACTCAGAACTTCACTGATCTTACAAAACTCACTAATATATAAGGTGTATTAGCTTTGCTTTTACATCTAGGAGTTTCATTTGACCTAGAAATATTACAAAAAACAAAGAAAGCTTCATAGGACATGTGAGAAATGTTTAAAGGATTTAGAGAGGTGTCACCAAAACCTCAAGACAACACCACAGACCTATCCTGTACATACAGAATATGTTAGACTGCCTAATAGTTTAAAATATAATACATGAAATACACACTTTTCACATGATGAACACTAACATCTTTGTTTGTGAATGGATTATAGATATATTTTGACAGCCAAACACGGCAAATGCCATCACTTACAAGCTAGATGGCAGAACACCCTCTGAGAGCCAGCAAGGATTTTCTGCTTTGCTCTAAACTGAACTAACTAGACATTGTGGCTGGATGCCTAAGAAACTCTGGAGAGGCACAGGTTTAGTGGTGTGTAACACCCAAGAGTTAGCATGTTGACACACAGAGATGATGGCAAAGAACACAGCAAAATTAAAAAAGTAATCTGATAAAACCCCATGTAATAACAACAAAGAACCAGAGACTGGAACTGGTAGCTCTTATTATTTCTTTTTATATCTTAGCATGTACTGAGAAGATTCATTGAAGCTTAATTGATAGGCCAAATAAACAAGGTTTCCTATGTTGGCTTGTTCAAATTAAGAGAGGTATTCTGTTAAGATAGTATCTGTTTGCCTGACTTTGACTTGTGCCAAATATTAAATTTAGTGTTAAATGATTATTAAAAAACCTTTTTCAAGAGTCTTTCAATTTTGTAAGGTTTAACTCTGCTGATTCTGACTGAGCTCTTTAAATAATGTTAAAATGTGCTGATTCAAAGGGAATAAAGAAGAGAGAGAAACATTTGTTCCAGAAGCTGTTTGGGCAATAGGAATGAATGAGAGGCAGTAAAAGGGCTGAGTATTGGCTCTCTCACCAAAGCTCCAGCCAGTGCAGCTGTGCTGCTGCAGATGGATACATGCAGTAATGGAGAGACTAACAGTGTATATGCACATCGCCAAGGCTAGGAACTGCCTCTGCTCCCACCCCTTGTTCAGTGCAGCTGAGACACCAAAATTAAAGCCAGGGCTTGGTTTCTGATATCTGGCACAGGCCACCAATAAATTTGATTCTTATCAAATCAAAAAGCAAAAAAGAAAGGAATTATGCCTCAGAGATGTCTCTAAGCAAAAATGCCACAGAGCTTATTCACTTGGTTAGGCTGTGACTACAAAAAGAAGTGAAGGCCCTATGAGAACAAAGATGCCATAACAAGATCATAAAGCTTCCTACATTGCAAGGCCCTTAAAATTAATAAAGTGCAGGACCAGATTTTAAGCCTTAATAACTGTGATTATGGTTAGGGTGCTTTTGCAGGAATTTCAAGTGCTGATACATACTTTATGGTTGTGTGTGATGTCAAGACTGACAATGTTGGGACTGTGTTTATGTAAGATGTTTGTATCTTACCTGGACTTTTTCAGCAGATTCCAGCTCAGGTTGAAGAACTGCAGTTTGCTTAAGCCTCTAATGCCCTCAAAATCACATCACTATGGCTCACATCAAAATATTCTCGGCTGGTCTGCAAGACAATACAGGTTTGAAAATAGTTGTATGGCCAAAAGTGTTCCAAAATAAACTGGTTAAAGTAATGAGACATGTTTAATATTTAAACAGATTTAATTGCATCCAGTGGCTGGGACTCCCCTTGCTCAGTCATTTAGTTTATTGAGGGAGAGCTATTGTGCTCCAGATATGTTACTCTATTTGTTAAAATGAAAAGACCATTATATAGGTCAGATGGGTGATAAAGCGATACCACTGTAATATGGTGATTCAAACTGGAGATAATATCAACAGGCACCAAAACTGTGGGCTGCTAATAATAATCACAGTATTCGTGATCCTCCATTCTGTTCCCCTGTGTGCATCCTGGCCCAATCCTGTCTTGTGAGCACACCTCACAATGCAAGAACATTCATGATAATAAATATTCCTTGAAAAAAAAGAATTAGAACTTAATTTCTCAACAGGTTATAAATATTTAAGGAAGTATACTTATTAAAGCTGATACAAGATTTTGAAGGGGTTTTAAGCCTAGAGATGTCCTGCAGTGTGTTCAGGCTGCTCCCATTCAATTCCAAAACCTAGGCCAAACATAGATCAGAAATAACAATTTTAGGGGAGTTGCAGCCAAAATCTGTAGTACTCCATAGCTGCCTTTAAAATGGAAAAGTGTGTGAGATGAGGAGTGAGACAGTCTCCCTGTTGTTGAGTGAGACAGTCTCTCCTTCACAGAGAAGGGAACAGATGCCGCTGACGCTAAGGAACTGGCAACTCATCCATTTATGAAAGAGCAGTATGGGAAGAGTGGAGCCAAGCAGAGACAGGCAACAGATCCTCAGGAAAAGGCAAAGTGAGACGAGAATTGCTAGTATCTCATTGCAAACACATGTCCTGGTTTCAGCTGGGATAAATTTCTTCTTAGTAGCTGGTGCAGTGCTGCTATTTTGGATTTGGTATGAGATCAATGTTGATAAGACACTGATGTTTTTATCTGTTGCTGGGTAATGTTTATACTAAGTCAAGGCCTTTTAAGTTTTTTGGGCCCTGCCAGCCAGAGGGCTGGGGGGGGGCACAAGACACTGGGAGGGGACACAGCCAGGACAGGTGACCCAAGCTAGCCAAAAGGTATTCCATACCATATGGCATCATGCTGAGTATATAAACTGGGGGAAGAAGGAGGAAGGTGGGGACATTTGGCATTATGGTGTTTGTCTTCCCAAGTAACTATTATGTGTGATGGAGCCCTGCACTCCTGGGGATAACTGAACACATGCTTGCTGATGGACAGTAGTGAATTAATTCCTTGTTTTGCTTTGCTTTTGTGCGTGGCTTTTGCTTTAACAGTTGTTCTTACCTCAA
>JAVJGJ010000060.1:32331927-32363632 GCA_035590215.1 Microhierax caerulescens
TTTGTTACACAGTATGAAATAATATATTCCATCTGCCTGGCTGTTTTACAATCCAGAGATGAAAGGGGTCACTGGGACTTAACCTTTCTAGGGTTATGACTGGTCTGATGACGAGGATCCATGCCAGAGGGACCCTACATTTTAGGATATACCAGAGATAAATGGACTAGGATTAAATTTAAGATTAAAGAGAAAGCACACAATGATTTAGAGTTACAATGAGGCTTGCAAGCCAGGACATAGGATGCTATATTACTAGAACTGAGACTGAAAGAACTGAAACCCCATGCTATGGTTTGTGCTAGCACTTACAGGAAGAATAAAATAATAGCAAAATATTATGTTCAAACAAATACAAATGAAAATTATAAAATAAATGGCTGAAGAAACCACTGAGCTTATCTGTTCCACAGGCAGTAAATACAGATGCTGTTACTGCAGAGACTTCCAAACCAGTACTGCATCAGTCCCCACAAACTCTAGTGGGGGGCACTGATGAGACGTGGTGAGTGAGAAGAGACAATTTGCAACAAAGAGAAAGGGCAAGGAAAGGACAAGATGATGATGAGAAAAACTGGAAAGCACTAGTCATGCCTTTGTCAGATAGCAAAGTATGAGAACAGAGGAAGAAAACAGAAAAAAGATGAATAGTAAAATGATGAAAGGAGGGAGGAAAAGACAGCAGCACTTTTCCACTTGCTCTCTTCTGTGCTATCCTTTACTAAACAACAACATTCTTCTGTCCACAATGCAGCATACCATATGCAATTCCAGACCCTGCAAACTACCCTCCAGCATTTGTAGCAGCTGCTTCTCCTCAAATGGCAATTCAGGGTTGCATATATAAGAGAGAAATAGGGAAAGACTCCAGTTTTTCATTATGCTGTTGCAAAAGCAGGCAAAAGACAAAAATAGACATTCTGACCATATAAAGTTCATATACTGAACAATATTTACTAAGGATAACAGACTAGAATTAACACAAACTCTGTAATACTGATGTTCACAGTGACCATAAGATCACTTGCAAGACTTCCCCCTGCCCTGTCTCTTTATAAGCAGTAAGAGTAGTCACCATGTTCTGTATTACATTTAAAAAATATATATTAAAAAATCTGTCTATTTACATCTGGGAACAAAAGTTTTGTCTTTGCTGAAGATTCCTAGTAAGAAGGTCCAGAACCCCATACAAATACTACAAAACTGTTGATGACTTATTTTCTTTTTCATAAGGATGTAATTTCTGGTGATTTAAAACACTGCAGTTCAAGTATCAGTAGGTTAGTGTGAGGGTTTGATTAATTATTGCTAGACTTCTCTGCCAAAATAAGCATCAGACCATGAGGTTTCAATTTAAGAACAGTGTTGGGCTGACAGTTGCTTTGCACGGAAGATGCAGAAATTGCCTGTCACCAACTGGAATGGGGTCTAATACATACAAATGGAGCTGATCTGGCTAATCCATACTACGGGATAATAAAATGAGACAGTTTTTCATACCACCTGGAGGATATCCTACCAGCATAATACAGACCACTGGGGAGCTTACTGAAGTTTTGTTCTCTTCAGGTGATAAGAAAAGAGCTCCTAAAATCATTAGCTGTGCTAATCTGACTTCTCCATGGGCCAGAAAACTGCTGGAAGTGGGTAGCTGAATTGTCTGATGCAGATTAGTACCTCAAATAATTCCAGGTAAAGCTATAAGAGTGAGGGTCATTTTGTGTTTCCAATTTTATGTGAAGAATAGTAAGGGGTGAACACATCATTTCACGGTTGTATTGGAATGGACTAGAAGCAATACCTCTAGCCTGTTTTATTTCATTGTAACTTTGTTGTCTCAAGTGGAGACAAATAAATTTACCTTATTTTATTCAAACACTGAATTCAAAGTTAAGCATCAAATATCCATATCTAATCATATGTGATTCATTGTGTTCCTTTTCTCTATTTGCACTGTCATCTACATTTAAAATCTATTTTAAACCTTCTTCACTATGTAAATAAGCAGCTCCACTATAGTAAGAACGACCATGCATAAAGCAAGCATGGTTTGCAAGAACCTACAACAGTTCCTACAGTCAAACGTGAAAAAGAGGAGACAGTCCACTGGCCAGCCAGAAACCTGGGGGCAGAAGCTCACCTGTTCCCTGTGGTACAGGAGTCAAATAACTTTAAAATATGTGGCCATTTTCTTTGTGTCTGACTAGGAAGACAACAAACTTCCATACTTCCACCTGGTACTGTAAGATTCCTTAAAGATTACAGGGTAATCATATACCTTAGAAAGGGAACCAAGATAGAAATACAGTAGGTTCCCCAGTTTTTCAGTCAATGGAAAGTTTTCTTAAAAAAGAAGATAACAGTGCAAATCATAAATACAACTAATAAAAATATTGCTCCTTCTCAAAAAGATTCTGTGTTAAGATTACTTATCCAAACCCCTTTGGTTCCCTACAAGAGTAATTTAGTAATTTGTCCTTGACAAAACAGAAAGATCCTTGGCTTGAGAATGTGGTATTAAAAGTAAGCAGAATGCTATTTATAAACAACCTCAAATGGAAACTGTAAGTACAGGACTACCTGCAGCTCTAACAAACACCCCTGAACACAAAAAGAAGGCATACCTGAGGTGGACAAGCTTGGAGTACTCAAGCAGAAAACAGTCCTTGAAATACTGCCAGTCTAAATTTGAATCTCCCCTGAACTGAGCATCAAGGTTATTCATACTGAGATTATGTAAGCAACTTCTAATGTTTCTTTACAAGTAAAGCTGTGTAGGAACTTAGAATAATCATTATCATTGTCGTCAAAAAGCAACTGGACAACCTGCTTATTCTTTTATTTTCCTTTTTAAAAATAAGGCCTTCATAAATAGGCAATAAAAAAATAAAGGCAGAAAAAATCCTCAGGCTTAGGGGGCTCAAAGCTTCAGCTTAGTACACCACCAAGAGAAGGAGAGGGTAGAGAGTGTTTCCCTTCTTGTCAGCTATATGCACTGATACTTCAAAATACTCCAGAGCCTTGTAATAAATTTGTTTTGTTAAAAGTTATTAACCTGGAATCATAATAAACTGGTAGGCTCTAGTTCAAAGTATCTTTAAAAGTTTACTGTGGATTATTTGATAAACTTTCTTCAAAGTGAAGTTTCCCACTGTTTCCAATTACATCAACAAGAATTGTACTACCAAATCAAAACTTGTCTTCACTTTCACTTGGAAATCTTTTAAATTCTGCCTGGAACAACACATCAGGACAAATTAACATAACCTTGATTCTTTTTTTAAACTACAAATTTAGACAAATGATTACAAAAGATTTAATTTTTTTTAAAATCTGAAAGTGATAGATGTCAGACTACAGCTGTGGATACACTGATCTTCATACATGGATATACTGGTCCTATACCGATATAACTATACCGATATATAACACCAAGCTTCATCCACTTCATCCTCAGCATTGTTCTGCAATGATTAACTTGAGTTAACAATGAATCACCTCCTCAAGTAAGAGAAAGTCTTAGTTTGCTGTGTAGTATTTCTATTGATGTCAGTTCAAATTGCAGCACTAATGAAACCATGCTGGACTTGGGTGCAGTGTGAGGCACTGTCATGAAACCAGTGGCAAGTAACAGCAACAAATTTCACAATATGATTAAATTCTCCCATACATCCATCAGTTGTTTCATCCTTCAGATGATCATCAGTCTTTCCCTCTCTTCATTAACGGCCTTGAAAACAGTAGTAATTCAGCATACTATTTCCGCTCAAATGCAAAATCTAAACGATTGGATTCTTTTGGGGCTCCACGGCTTAACACCCCTCCAAAAAAAAAACCCCAACCAACCAACACACACACACCCCCAACAGTCTTTATTCTATTGGTCTTAGACACAAAAAAAGAGCAATAACTGGCCAGATTAATGTTATGTCTTGGTTGTCCTATAGAACAACAGAGAGAACAGACAGCTTTCTACTCATCAGAAGAGAGCCATCAAATTCCTCCATCATAAAAATTCTGCAGAATGAGCTTCAGACCCATGCTTGCATCCAGCACTCTCTATAGCATCACTGACATCCTCTGCATGCCCTATTTTAAGGATTCTCTGTGTTTAGACTTTGTGCTAGACACTGATTTCAGAGTGAATTTTACTCATTAAGTCCTAAGCCAGAATCAAGAATGGCAAGGAAAAGAAGCTATTAAAATCACATTAAAATTATGGGACAGGGAGGGGAGAGAAATGGACAACAACCCAGAGGCAAAAAAACCACAGCACAGCACTTTGCTGGATCTCTACTGCTTAAAGGCCCAGAAAACTTTTCTAAGCATTGGTCCAATGTAACTACTCATCCCAGCTATTTTTGTTCAATCCTTTTCCTATTTACTGAGATCACTAATAATGGGAATGACATCATCTGTCTCCTAGAAGCTGGCCTGGATCCAATAATTCAGACCACAAAAGAGCTGCACTTTATTGATATTTGCAATATTTCTAGTTTGGACCTTATAAAAAACAGGTATGAGACAGACTTCAAGTCCTGTCATTAATCTCCTAACCATCAGCCACCATCATAACCAACTATTAATGTCTGAAAATATCAGAACGCTGTTCTGGTACAATCCACTAGATATACTCATTCAGTTTTCTGTTCTGAAATGTTATTCTTTCCTCCAGGGCATTTTTGTAAGAATGCCTTTTCAAGACACATCTTCTCTCTATCTTCATTACCATGAACTGAATTTTAAGCTTCCAGATTCTTACTCCTTAAGATTTCTTACTTGATATTTTACCCAACCTTTTCAGCTTGACCAATTCACATTCCAGCTCATAAAATGACCTCATCAGAATTCAAAAGCAAGAGGTTATGTTAATGTATGGCAGGAAAATAATCATATTTATTTTTCCTCAAAAGATAATGGCTCTAGATGTGTACTAAAAAGCATACCTGAAAAAAAAAAATCAAACCAGAGTATTATTTGAATAAATTCAAACTCTTGATTGCCAATAGAAAAAGCTGAATTACTTGTCCAAAGGGACAGCTCTGCTCTGAGCAACTGCACATACTCCTCTGTTGTATACTGGCTCATATCCCAGTCCTACTCATATCAATTAGACCATTGTTTCACTCAGGCAGGACCAATGCCTCAATGTGACTTCATTATGATGTAAGTCTCAGCAATGAAAAGAGTTAGAGGGTACAGTTAAAATGCAAGTGCAGCTTTTCTTCAGACACCTAAGGGCAGGGATCATTTCTCTTCCCATGTTTGATCACTGTGCAGCATAGTAATTACTCTCCATGGAAGCAAAACTCTTTTTGCATTTTTTTAAGAGGTAAATCTTTAGGATCAACCAAGTCACTGCACAGCTGACATTAGGTAAAGCAAGAGAATGAACTACTCATTCCTTTTGAATAACAAGCAAGGATTTGGCTCCTGAGTATAAAAATTCCATAAAACTCTTCTTAAAGAAAGCAACTTAGCTCACTGCCTACACACCCCAATGTGAATATTATTTAAGATATTCATATATGCACTAACTATAGGCACTTCTGACAAAGAGGTGAGGTGACTGAAGTGCATGTCTGCTTCCTAAACACTACCTGACCTATATACAGCAAGCAAAGGAGGAAGATACGATCATAAAGGCATGAGCCTGCACTGGTAGAGTCCTTGGTCTGCCACCCTTGATCAAAAGAATCTGTTGACTTTTAAGGGGTCCTATTTATGTAATCAGCAATATTTTTTCAGTTATATTTGTATAGACATATGTGCAGAGCTCGCACAAAGTACTTTAAAGACCTACCAGGAATGTTTACAAACGGCTGTACAGAAAATCTGGGGGACAGGTCTTTTCATTTTAGAATAACTGCTGTGGTACTGATGCAACTACAGCCTGACTGTGGCTTATACTGTTCTTAAAGGAAGAGGAACAAACTAATCAGTTGGAAATCAGAAAAAAAACCCTACCATAGTGTAACTTGAGATTTGAGTGAGAAAGAGCTTTCTAATCTCCAAAACATGGACCTTTCAGAAATGTTTAGAGTACCAACTAGAACAGGCAATAATCGTAACAATCTGGAAACTCAGTAGGAAGGTCCTCTGCAAACACCTGTACTAGATGACTAAAAGCAGCAATTTAAACTGGGTTTACCACATTAGGTGAGCGTCTTACCTAGTCCATTGTTCTGGACTGGGTCTAAGGCTTCCTTCCTGGTGCAGTTGCATTTTAAGGGCCTGTTGGTCAAAGCACTTAACTAAGGCTTGAGACACCAGGTTCAAATAAGTATGAAACTGGCAGAACTGAAACTGGAAATGGATCCCCTGCAACACATCAAGTGTCCTAGAAACTTGGCTGTTGACTATTCTGAAGAATAATTACCACAAACAGTGACATATGTAATGTATTATTTTTTATTTCCGCTGAAAGCGCAGGGATAGCAGTTGGAAGATCTTTTTATTACAGGTAAATATAAATAAGGAAAAATAATAGATCCTGTAGTATCTGCTTAGAAATGTGGTCATTATTTGCATTTCCTTTTAGAACTGAAGAGGTTTGATTTAGATTTAATCTAAAAGCCCTTTATACTAAAGGCAGTGAAAATTAAAAATAAATATATGCAGAAATCCTACTGATATCTATTTTCTGTCTTCTTTGACATGACTATATCAATAGGAAGGAGTTTGGAGTAAACAAAAATGAGCCCTATGGAGTTTTGACACAGACTTTGGGATGACCAGGGCTGTGGATATTGGATATGACTCTGAACCATGCAAGATGTTAGGAAATTTTTATTAGAATGAGAGAAAGATTAAACCACGTACATAAATCCTTGCTAGTAATCAGAATAGTCATGCTAGAAATGCCAGACTGATACCATCTCCCTATTTTTTCTACTAAGTTCCCATTGAGGTTGACCTCTTGCAAATTCTGCAGAGTATGTAAGCCCTGTGAATGTTTTAAACAATACAGTTTTAATCTAATATAGCACTGCAAATGCTGAAGAGCCTGCAGGCTAAGAGGCAGATCATTCACATGTAAAACCAAATTTGACTGGAGTCTAAACAATGTTGGCCTCTGTGGTAAACTATAGCTTTCTTTTGACATGGAAGGAGAGAATGCATTTTGCCAAAAGGGAATTAGCTTGGAAAGCCTCTGTAAATGATACTGCAATGAAAACAAACTTAGTATCCCAGCCTTAGTTTCACAGCTGTGCATGAGAAACCTAACAGATCATGCCTCATGTCATGAGTACTCATTAGCTTTTGGCTGCAGCCCATGTCTTGGCCTTGGGATATCATGAGAACTAAGTCACTGATGTCAATCATCTCTCTTCATGATGACACTGCAGTTCTTTGCAGTGATATACCGCTAGTATGTGTAGTGTCCTTGCTAATAAATAATAATTTCTGGGAACACTATACTGCCTTTACACTTGTACTTCTACTTACAGAAGACTGTAATTTCTGTCTTCCCTATCATTTATGCCCAGCTTCAATTTCTTTCTCCTCTTTTTTATAGCTTTGAAGGTTCCCAATTATTTGGTCTCAGTCATCCCTATGAGCATCTCATTCTGCTCTAACTACTTCTTATCTTGGTATCAGTATCTCCCTGTGCCTTTTTTTCAAGTACTCTCCCAAGGGAAAAGGGAGTGAACTGTAGCAGCTAGTCTCCCTGCTGGGGCATAAAGAGTCAAGTAATTCAGAAAGCTACACGGTCTTTTGCTAGAAATGGACATTTACATATTTCTTCTCTCTTTACATGCCAAACTGCTAATCACAGGGCTCTCGCTGGCTCTGGGCTAACCCCTAACACAAAGGTTAGCACAGGAAGAACTAATTTGTCACAGGAGCCAATTTGATACATGACAGCATAAGAAAAAGCCAGGATAAAGCTCCTCCTGAACAGCAGTCAATCTCTCCAAGTTATAAACAAATAGAAATTCCAAACACTATAATAACAATTACATGGCAAGTCTTTTACATAATATCAAAGCGCAGGCAAAAATCTGCAGTTGTAAGAAAACTGTAAACATCTCTTTTTTCATCAAGAATCTCAGAGCTCTTTGAAAGTGAGTGATTTACTTAATTCTGCATATGCAGAAAACCTTGACAGCTAATCCATTCCAAATAACATCTCAGCCTTAATTCTTAGAAATGGAAGTTTTTCTTTCTGTTATTTAATAATTCTAAAAGTGAGACCTACTTTTTAGACATATTTATATACCACACTATTAAAATACCATACATTAAGCAAATTAGAAGAAAAGAAATCATAAGAACACCATACGGCATCTCTATATTCTTGATCAGGTTATTATTCAACCAAAGTAGATGCAGCTTTGTTAGGGCTTTCAGATTTTCAGTCCTGGAAATTTCATTGCAATAATGATAAAGTTTTGCAAATTTACACATTCTTGTAGAGCATATATTTTCTATTTTCTCAGAATTTTACTTTGCAGCACTGAACAACAAAACTCTTTTTTGTCAAGATGACATTAATTGCACAGAAAATTGTTAGACATTTCCAAACAATTTGAGACCAAACCCTCTGTGCAGAATACTGCTGATTTAGGAAGCTTTTCAATTAAGCCAACAAAGTAGTAGCTGGTACAAAGTTCATGATAAATGGCTATGTCTTCTTTCTGATCAGTTTTCTGGAAAAGGTTTCAATGTAATTATTCTGGGTTTAAAAATACTGTTTCCAATGAGAGAGGAAAAAAATCCAACAACAGGTTCTAAATTACAAAAATCTGTAATAAGTGACATGTAATTTGATCCATATCTAAAATGGGATTTTTGGATACTTAAGTAAAGAAATGCCAGATCCTGACTTTGAATAGTGCCTTCTTCCTTGAACAGACAAAAGGAGTTTGTGAAAGAATATACTCGCCATTGTAAGGAACTGGAAATTGTGTAAAGTTGGCTAGAAAGAAAACTCATAGTTAACTTACCACTACACAGTGTTCAGCAACCCTCAACCCTCTGAGCAAGAGGCAGTACCCTAGATCTAAAATCTTTTGAATACTTTGTCCAACAGGAATGAGAGTAGCTCTATTTGGGAAATATTTCATGCCAACAGTTCTGGGATAACCTGAGAAAAACACCTTCAGTGCTGTTGGTTTTAGTCACTCTTGATAAATGTTCTCTGAGACAATCCACTACATATGTACTGGAAACAAAATACAACTATTATTCTCTTTATGTCCATGCTGTAAAAAATACATTATGCAGTAGAAAGTCTTACTGCCGTTACAGTCAATTAGAGATAGCTGCTTAACATCAGTTGTGTCTTTTAAAACTTCCTCTGCAGTAAAATGTGTTTGCAGCTTTGGCCACGTTCAGCATACAGCAGTTAAATAGCTTTCTTCTGCTTGCAAAGCACATTTGCAAAGTATTACAAGAGTGCTTCATATCACACGTCAGAATGCACCTTCAATTTAAAACAGAATAATTTTAAATTACGCTAATTTTAATTAAAATTAAAACCTAGAAATCCATAACTCTATCTATAAGCTAGTATATGTATGTGCATACATACACACGCTTATATATACATATATATATGGATGAGGATAGATGCTGCGCTTTATCAGTCTTGTAGTTTTCCACTTCTGAAATGGTCGTATCAGGTAAATACAATAATAAAAGCTTTTGACCAGGAAAAAAAAGATAAAGTTTACATGGAATTCCATTAACAGTGAGATTCAGTTTGAGATTAAAATACAATAAACAGGCACCCACGTGTGCCTCTTGCCTAAGCCCTTATGTTAGTTAAGAGATTTAACCAATATAGCCAAAGGATCTTGGAAAGTCATTCAGATGACCATACAGGAGATGTTTACATTACACTTTATTGACTTATTCCATAAGTTCCTTGACTATACTGACTAAGGATGGGATTCAGAGTATTGCAATTTCAGAGACCTTAAAGTATGCTGCAGTTGTCCCAGTGTGGTGCAGTTTTCTGTATATCCTCCTAGATACATGCAATGCCTTAGATAACTTGAGGCAAGTAAAATGTCATTGGATAGCTATATCTGTGCAGCTGAATCCTATCCTTGATTTCCAGACTGTAATGAGAGCCAAGAAATTCAACGCATGTGTACACAACTACCTGTAGACACCTAAATAAAGGTGTCTTTAAACTGAAGTGGGATCCCATTTTGAAGTTCTAACCAGTTCATAAGACAAAATTTTCACCATCTTAGCTAATTGACCAATTCTGCTCAGAGATATCCATTGTCTACAAAAATGCAGGGCCGAGTCAAAACTGCAAAATTGATTTTGATCAAATTTCTGTAACAAGCTGATTTGTTTCTACATAAAAATATTTCTGCAAAGCACTTCATAAGAAACAGAGACAAAGCCGGAAATTGTACCTTAGAAGTAAATTACTCTGCAGATACTCTCTTTAGAGATCCCCATTTCTACATCTTAACTGCTAACGTGTTTCCCCCGCTTTTGAAATGTCCAGATCACCACAAAGTCTTACTAAAGCACGAGCTATACCACGGCCGCGGCGGGAAAGACCGCCCTGCTCTGCCCGCCAACAGGCTGAGAGCCAATCAGGGGCAAATGCGTGAGGCAGTGACCTCTCAGGGGCCAGGTGGGGCAGAGCATCAGCCAATCGGCGACGGGGGGTGGGACGACACGGCTCTGGTGGGGCAGGGGCTGCGGGCGTGGCCGTCACTTCAGTGAGCGGCGGCTGAGGGGTGGCCGCGGGGTAGGGGGAGCGGGTGGCGCGTCCCGGCGGGTACGGCGCGGCTGGGCCCGGTGAAACGGGCCTGTGGAAACAGGGCTCTGGCGCCCCTCAGCCCTGCTAGGCCGGCGGTCTGGCAGCAACACACTGGAGACCTTCCCCATCCATTTGCTGGGCACCTGAGCCACTGTCGGTGATTAATTTAAGCTGCAAATTACTTTCCTTTTTGGTGGTGTGTGGGGTGGTGGAGTGTTGCTGATAAGCTGGTTTGTGAAACGTCAAAAAAAAGAGTTAGAGCGTTTGGTTCTGGTTTGTGTGTCCCCCTCGGTCAGGGAGGTTGTCAGGTCTGCACAGCAGTTTTTATCTTGAGGGGGCAATGTGAACTCTGCCAAACTGCAGCAGAGAGGCTTACTGTGGCTTAACTTCAATAAATAAGAAATATGAGTGTGAGATAAAATAGGCCATTCTTAAACCAAAAGTGTTCAGTGAGCTATTTGTAGTGGATTAATTTTATCAGTTTAATAACAATTATGACTAAATCACTATTGTTTTTTATGCCATGAACATTTTCCAATGGTAGGATTGCCCTGCAGAAAATTGGATCTTCACTGAAACGAAGGTCATCAAGGGTGCCTGATTTGTGAGTAACGAGGTTATTTTTATTGAGAATAGAAAAAAATATATGTTAAAGTCTTTGTATTAATGTTTCTTTTTTAATGGAGAGGGAGAAAAAGTGCTTAAGCAGCTTCTGCAGTTCTACCAAGGCACATCAACCTGTCTGTTCCTCATTACTTGCACTGCTTTTTCATGTCACCAGATGTCACTCCAAGTCCACATAAAGCAGACACCTTCCGTTTATTTCTGTACTGTAAAAGATGTTCTGGTTTGGCCTTAGACGTCCATACGCATAGATGCTACATTTCACTTACGCAAAGACAAAAGAAGAACCACCCCAAAACCAAAAAGAACCACCATAAACCCCCCTGCTTGGTTTAGGAGATGTTTGTAACAAGGTAAATGTATGAGTCCAAATATGCCTTCCTGAATTTACGTATCATATCAAGTACATAATGGAACAATTTGAATTTTAAAAAGACATGATAATTCTCTGAAAACTGTGCACACTTTCTAATTCAAGGAAAAAACCCAAAGCAATCAGGTACTCTGATCCTTCTCCAGAGAGATTTGTGTGCATTTTTGCTTAAGGGGTGTGTTTCTGTTCTCTTTACACCAGATCCTGCAAGAAAGAGGGTCTGGTTTAGTAGATCAGTCCTTCTTCTTCCTTTTTCATTGACAAAGAACCTTACGAACAACCTTCTTAGTAAATTGGTTTAGGCAGCTATGCCAGCTGATACCATTTTTTGATCTGTTTAATATTTTTTGAACAGTAATTGAATGAATAAGCTTTAAAACTGGGCATTGCATCCAAATTCAGATATGTGTTAGTACCATCAGTAGCAAAATGCAACTGCTTTTGTTTCTGAGCATCTAACAGACTGACTCATTGGCCATGAGGAAAGCCAAATGATCTAGTTTGGGTATAGGGTTTTCTGTTTGGAAAGCACTCCTCTCTTACCAGAAGGGCATTACTGTAAAAAATCAGCATTACTGTACAACACTTTTAGTCCTTTCTGGGTGATTGATACCTCTCAGAGTGACCAACTCTGGCAACCTAAAATCTGTGTGCGTAATATTCCTAATCTCTTAAACTGCAGCAAACATGCAGGGCAGCATTATGATATTAATCATGAACTCAGCTCATTAAGAAATAGCTAATGTTACTGCTAGATAATCTTGTGTTGGTTTATAAAGCCATTAAAATGTATATTTGCATATACAGTATTTAAAAAATGTCTGGCGGCAGTTGCCAAGTTTCTCTTTTAATGTAAAGGATTTTCAAACCTATTTGAGACTGAATTAATCATTCCCAGTGTGTTATCTTTTACCTTCTGCTGTGGCACATTCTGCTCTAATTCTGCTAAAGCCTTTTAGTATAATTTGCAATCATTCCATAGTGTAGTTAAAGCAACTGTTCAAGTGCTGATGGTGCTTTGCATGCTGTACATTTACTTTTGGAATTGTCCTTGTTGTTTTGCTGAATGCCATAGAAACTTTTGAAACTAATGTTCATCGGATTCTCATGGATCACTGTGCATCATAGCTGTGTGTTTCTGCCTCTGCCTTCTACTGATGTTGGTATTGTTATAGGCTAGTAGATAATTTGGTTTCACCGGCATTGCTAAACAGTCATAATTGTATTTGTTTGTTGAAGGGTCTCCATCCTTAAAAAAAACACTGTTCGTAATCTATGTGCAGCTTGTCTGCATTTGCTTTGTATCACTGGAATATTTCTGACTTCCATGGTATCATTTATTGATCTTAAGTGCTTCTGGTATCATCTCTGCAAATCACTGCATGTTTAGACAAAATGTCAGATGAAGTGGCAAAAAGCAGTCATAATAGACCTTGTGTAAATGTTTAAGAGAGTATACATTTTAGAAACTAGGTGCTCTATGCTTTAGCATTAATAAAACTGAAAGCACTTTAGCTAGCTTTAAGTGTTAGGTAAGATACATGAGATAGTTTTTGGGTTGTTTTTTTCTAATAATTTTAGCAGTATAAATATTTTTGTGAGACATGGCTATGTCTTTTGAAGTATTTAAAATAATAGATTTCCCATTAAGCACCTGGGAAGTGTCATTCAGCTGTGATTGGAAGCAGTTAGATTAGCAGGATAAGCTCAGAAAGTAGTTGGCAACATGATCTAGTTATATTGATGTCTCTCTCCACTTAATAATGCAGAGTCCTTACTCCCTCCTAAGGTCAAGAAAATTATTGCTGAAACAAGGCTGAGGAAGGTTTCTAGGGTTTGGCCCTGCAGTGGTGATGCACTGTGTGAGCTCCCAAGAGTCCTATGAGCATAGTCACAAATGTGGCAAAAGAAGAAAAGCATTTGCTTGCTATTTGCCAAAAATATGTGTTATGTGGGGAGCATTCTGGCATGTATCTCAAAGTTAGTTAGAACTTGACCTGCAGATTGAATAGGATGAAAGTGTGTTGTCTCAAGTATGTCACTTGAGTCATACATAAAATGCATATGCAGTAGTGTTTTATCTAAAATAACTCCTGACTCTGAGCGGAAAAAGCTGTTTCCCAGGAGCTCTGGCTGCATCCTCCTGCCTCAGGGTGTGTGATGCAGGATGAATATCAGTGCTGTGGGGCTCTGCAGCTCACCTGATTTTACAGGCAACTGTTCACCATTTTTCTAAAGTAAGTAAACTGAACAGAAGCATATAGATGAGTATGTATGCTGTATTTTCTCATTGCTTTGGATGACAGGCCATAAAAAACTGGGGAGTGAACTCAGATGGGCACTGGGCACCTATGTGAAATTCACTGTAGAACAGGGCAAGCTGCTTCTTACCAATCTGTCAATAACACGTGGGAAGAAAGACTGATATCTCATGTGACTGTCTGGGGGATAGCTATTGAAAGTCTCTTGTAAAGAGATAAAAAACCCTTAAACCAAACCAGTAAAATGTCATTAGTGCTTCTAAATACAATAGGAGACATTACTTACAGAATTTTTTTTTATTGCAGTAACTTCTTCAGCCAGCCTTGGACCGGATGTCATGCTAACAGACAAAAATGAGCTCAGCATTCATCTATAAATTAGCTGTTGCCTAGTGACTCATGATCTTGGCACGCTGGCTTTATGCAAACAAAAAATAGCACTATGCAGTAATGGGTATATGCCAATTTTTTGTTAGGGTCGCTGTCCCAGAGCTTACAGCAATTTTTGACAAATTTTGACAGAGCGAGTAACTTGAAAGTAGAAAATGTCAGTGAAAGCAGACAGCTGTTCAGAAACAATCAGCTAGGTGCCTACAAAGGAATGTTACTATAAATACACTGCAAGGGAAAAAAGCCACACACACAAAATGGCCTGAAATATATGAAAATAAGCAATGTAGTATAAAATAGAATTTGCAGGGCACATACTAAATGGATTAGAAATTGGCTTAAAAGCAGATCTCAAAATGGGGGAAAATAATTTTAATGATATATAATCACTTTATTAGCCATCCAAATGGTAACATAGGTCTCTTCCAATTAAATCTGCAGATGGCACAGGCTTGTTGAGTAGTAACTAATGAAGTTACACCTACAAAATTATTTGAATCGCCTAATTAAATGGTGACAGATATGCACTTCACAGTGCATCACCCAGCAATATGCACTTCAATACAGCTAAAGTCAAGCTGATATGCTGGGGCTATATGGGCTACAGCTAAATGATAAGGAAACCTCATCTTCAAATGCTTTGACTCAGGAAAGGGATATAGGATCATCCATAGCAAACTACTTCTCCCACTGTAGTGCCCCAGTTAAATTAACCAAGATGATCTATGGATTTATCAAGTAGATGAACACAGAGAATAAAACAGAGAAGGTTTTGGGGTTTTTTATATGCAGCACTGCTAAAACAGCTCCTGTAATGATGTGTTCATTTAATATGCTTTCACTCCAGAGAATGAGACAACACACTTAGCCATGTCTGGGAATGAAGCCTGATCAGACACTGCTAACAGATCCTCACTGAGCAAAGGAAGGTTGAGGCTGAACTGAATAGTGGTATATGGATAGCTATGAAAAACTGCAGTTGATAGCAGAGGGCTGTTGAGTCTGACATGGAAAGGTGCCACCATATCCAGCCACTGAAGTTTTAAGTTGAATAGTGTATTGTAACATGCATCTAATGTATTGCCAGCATTAGTGGGGGTAGCGTTATGTCAATACTGAATTCTTCTGTACCATTAATCTCAGTGGGATCTGAGTTAGGTTAGAAATTGGCACCTGTGAAACTTCATCCTGGTATTTTCATGGAAAATCTTGAAAAACAAGTTGCAAGATTTGCTTTTTATTAATTTCAGTTTTATCCTTCCTTGTAATCTATTGGTAATACCCAACCCATTAAGTCTTGGAAGTTTACAATCTATGGTTTTCAATGCTTATGCATGGTAAAGTAAGTAATTTCTCCAAGAGAAGGATCAAATTCTTCATGCTTTCTGAAGAGGTTCTGCAGATACAGGAATCTGAATATGCTTCTTGTTTTAGTGGTGAATACTCCCAATTTTTGTAAGAGACCAGACTCTACTTCTACCAGTACTTCGAAAAGATCCCTTTTTTCTGTCTCCATCTTTACTCTTGCTTTTTCTCTCTATGCATCAAGGGCCTGAGCAAGCTCCACAGAAACAAAGTATCTTCTATGGGATTGATGTCCTTACATGCTCATGAAGTCACAAGGAAAGTAATTTTGGCTGTAGTCTGCAGTCTGTGTACTCCTATAGCTCCACTGAATCCTATGGAATGATGTTACTTTTGTGCTGGCTGAAGGCCAGAACTGTTTTGTAGTCATATTCTTGTCTGCTGTTGGCTTTATTCTACACACAGGGCATTAAACCCAACCACCAGAGTAGGTGTGGAAGAATCATTTCAGTCTAGTGAAGCATCATCATGAATCATCTTTTCCCAGAGCCTGGTTACACTGAGATCAAGACCACTAGTTATAAAGTGGTAGGAAGGAGCAAATAAAAATATTCAATCAACTTCTTGAGCATATGTTGCAGTCACACTATAATGTCAGTTATCAGAGGTCTCTATGACATGTGAACCTCAAAAAGCACCACAGAAGTAGCATTGGAACATTTTGTCTGACATCTGGGGCAAAGGAATTGCACTTGAAAGCAACAGTGAAACACAGTGAGGAATTTTCACCTGCTTTTCTTTTCTTGCCTTTTTCCATGGTGACTAGTACATCTCTCTGTCTCTGAGGCACAATTGAAATTGAAAACCTGCTGGACTGGAACAAGTACAGTCAGCTTTCCAGGATGAAATGATACCTTAATTGGTCTGTCTGCATGGCTGAAAAAGAGCCAAGCCCTATCATCCCCATTTGAGAGATATAATGAGAAAAGCATCCTAGATCTGATACTAGCAAATCTTCCTTGAGCTGTTTGTATCTTTTGATGAAGAGACCTGGTAACATAATTCATGGAAAACTAATGCTGTAAGACTTATGTATCAAAACATTGCTTTGAGCGTGTAATGGACTTCTTACATAATCACCTTAAGGAAACCTTAAAAAAATATTTTTTTTTCTCTTGCCTTTTTTTTTTATGAAACTTTTTTTTTTTTCCTGAATTGAAGAAACAAGACTAGCAAGCACCTTGAGAAGTCACCTAATTCACCCCTTTTCTCCAAGGTAGAATGGACTTTTTCCAAACCTTCCCTGTGTTCTGTGTATATAATCTGTTTTTAAAAGTAATGGAAATTCCAAAACCAAGGACTAATGGCAAATGTTAATCCCAATGAGAAGAGAAGGTTAGTGAGTTCAAGAAAAAATAGTGGTATGCTCAATGGCATTTTGATGCTACATTACCTTCTACATTTTGCTATAGGAGAGCAAGAACTTGGAAGTGTCAAAGGCTGACCTGACTATGTCAGGAGCTTCCATCGTGTCTCTGAACTATTTGTACAAGTTTATATTCCTTTATGTTGCATAAGGAATAAATTTGTTTTCCAGTTGCTGTACTGAAGGTTAATAGCAGAAATTGAATGAATATGCTCTTGACTTACTACTGTCATAGAGCAGAATCCCCCCAATATATAGTTTTGAACAGGTTAATGTATCAAAACCCTCCAAAACATAAAGCCATTTTTTAAATCATCTAACAGGGAATCATATTTAGCTGTTACTAGGTGTCTACTGTAAAAAATGTTATAACACAGTCTAAAGGACTAAAGTTATGATTCCAAGTTAATAATATGAATGAATAAGTTAATGAAACATCCTAAAGTCTGCTAAACATTGTTATATTTTGTGCAAAGGAAGACTAAGAAATTATCGACTTATAGTACTATAAAACATTTCTACTTTTCAAAGAGGAATTTAAGGCTCTTTGTGTTATAGTTATTTTTTTTTTTAAAGAAGAACAATTAATGTATTTATTTTGAAAAGATGCAGCAAAAATGTGTCTTTAATTCTTCTTGTATTGCCATAGGTAAAAATATTCTAGGGCAAGAACATTATGTATGCGGTTCTCTTACGGAAGTGACTGCACTCTGACAGGTTGAGATACTGATATTGCCAACGCAAAGGAGAATTTTGAGAAGTCCAAGTGACTTCAGTCCATCGGAAATGTTGAATGACTCTGTCAATAGACATGCCAGGCCTGTGGAGCCCCTGAGTATCAACACTCCTGACAACTGGCTTCAGTTGCTCTGAGAGGGAAATTATGGTTTCAGAACTGCAACTGAAAGGTGGTAGTCACATTTTTGGAAAATTATTTTAGCAGTATAATACACCAGTCTTTCTGAGCGTAATATAGAAACTAGGTATTAGTGCTCAGGACATTCTATTGTTTCATTTTTGGAGTGAGGAATGTGTCTTTCTCTGATGCTTCTGTTAGTTCTGTGACATCTGATGCTGAAAATTTCATGTACGCATTCATTTTACCACCTCTGTGATCATCTGTAAAAGTCACGCCTGGAGCTGGATCTCCTTGCTCTTTTAAATGCAACTGGAAATAGAACAGGAAGTAAAGCACCACCCCCCTACCCCAACAAAAAGCAAAACAAAAAAAAAAGCCCAGTGAAAAAGCAAAAACCACACATAAGGGCCACATGGTCTAGTGTCAGTCAACATTCTTTCCCAGAGCAAGGTAAATCTTGGGTGTGGGTCTCAGAGAATTGCAAGCCCATACAACTGAAAGAATTTCTGTTAGGAGAAGAAACAAACCCTGATAGCATCAGATGCTTTGCTTCTTGCAGAAAAGAGGGAATATGGCTCCCCAGAATGTTGATGGTAGTACAGCATCGTATTCTTGACCACATCATGGGCCGGTTGTGATTCAGATTCTTTCTTTCACTAAACTGAAGTCCTTATAGAAAGCCCATAACAGCAACAGTAGCAAAGGCTGGTTTGCTATCTACAGCAAGATACACATTTAAGCAGAAAAAGTGCCTTCTGGAATTCAGAGGGAGAGCAGACATAATGAAGACAGCTGATGAGACTTGTTTCTTGGTTGTGCTTCCCACAGACCAAATTCCAACAGATGAGTAAAAGATGGAAAGACATGTGTCTTTAACTAATCAGCAGCTTTTTTTTTTATGAACCAGTTCTGTACTTCACGATCTAATCAGCTTTCTAGATAATGCTTATGTTGTCTGTTTTCTGAGGCAAAGGTGGACAAGTTTCTGTTTCTCCAGTAGGAGGGTTATGTTCTTGCATTTCCAATGCCTGCAGAAAACTGCTTCAGATTGCCGAATATTTACTTCTGTAGCCCATATATGCCCTCTAGATGATGAGAGCCCTCTTTCACTACACCTCTGAGGAATTACGCAGCACAATAGATTCTACAAAGGCAGAGAAGGTAAAGGGAGCACAAAGGGTTAAAAGTTATGGGTAAGAGCATTATACCGGAGTGGTGGAGAACAGTCATGGTTGTAAGACAATAAACAGAGGGAGAACAGAACAGGAGGAGATTCTGAGAGGAATGATAGTAAAAGGAGAAAACCCAAGAAAAATAGGCAAGATCTTATTGCTTTGTCTGCAGTTTATACATTGAAGGAAGAAAACAGAAAATATTTAATGGAAAACAAGGATGGAAGGAAAAGAGGAATCTAGAGAAATACAAAAAAGAACTTAGCTAGTTAGATTAAATTGGCTATGAAGATAATTTCCTGGGAAATGTGAGTAGTTGTTTGTATCCCAGCTCTGTAAATTTTTGGGAAAAAGATACATATGATAAATAGTTATGCTTGAGACCTAATACTCTCCTGTTCACAGTTCAGTACCATGAATTTACTGTCATGGCATGTGTGCTTTAAAAAATTCAAAGCCATGCTGGCAAGTAATTCCTTCCCAATTTTTATGCTGCAGTTTATAATCATTTAAGATGTTTGAAAACAATTAGGAAAACCATGAAGAAGGCTGAAATGCTAGTTCAGGGCCAGACTTGTACTAAATTTTGTATCAAGCCTTCAGAAATACTCAGATATTTAGAGATAATGGGAAGTTGAAAATGTTCGCTGACTCATGACATCAATTAATAAAGCCACAGAGGAAGTGTATGATCCTGTACTGGAATGGTGATAGCATGTAGTAAATAAAACCTTAAAGACTGTCTTGGCATGTTTGGAAGGCAAGCTCTGAGCCTCAAGACCTCAAAAGTAGAGGACAGAGGTTAATTAATTTGTTACTGCTACTTGGCTTTGGTACTGGTCAACCACAAAGGATGCATTTGAAAAGCCCACCCAACACCCCAGCAGTTTCTCTCAGTGTGACAGATCTAGGACTGTGCTGCCACAGAGGTAATAACGACAGGCTCAAGCAGCAGCTTTTCTCTTCCAAAAGTAGCTCGCATTTCCAGGGAAATACTGAACAAAATACCGAGGAAAGAATGAGAAAAATGTTAAATTTGGCGATGATAATGAAACTCTGTAAACTGAACTAGCATCAGGTTGGACTGATTCTCTCTTGCCAGGCAGGTTTGATTGCTTTTTTAATAGAAGTGGAAAATGTAATGGATAGAAGGAATTTAGGTGAGGAGGCTGTCACTGGCAGAGTGGTAACACCTGTACAGGATCTTATAATCAAACTGGCTTTCCGATAAATTAAAGAAATCTCAGTTTACTCTTTTGACAGTACTACTGAAAGTATAATACAGCACTGCCTCAATCAAATCAGTTACAGAGAGTACAGGACTATGCAGACAAAAGCTGCTTCTATTGCAGGGGAAGGAATGGCCATGCTGATTTTCATAGCCAGATACATCCTGTGAGGGGAAACAGCAAATGCAGTCCACACTGTCTTGATCAGTTCCACTTAAAGTTATGGCAAAATTAATCTACCTGGATGACATGTCTCAGGATTATTTTTGAGATTATGGTGTGACAAATCAGAAACTGGTGATGTGTGGATGGGGAAGCAGCAAATAGTGTGCAGCATGCTCCTAAATTCTGGTTCAATAATTAAAACATTCACTACTCACTGACTGCAGTGAGGTTTGGCACTGGCAGTACTCTTGGCAAAACTAATTTCTTCTTTCTGTCCCTTTCTAATGCCTCTAGACTTTCAGTCACCGAAGGAGATACCAGAGGTCCAAGTTGGGTAGAAGCCAGGCAGAAAGCAACAGCTTCTTTTAGCATTAGTTTACATACTGTTCTTAGTTTCTAGTCTTCTGGGGTTGCAGCTGGATTCAAAAGATGCTTATGTGGGTTAGATCCTGTTGCCCCTCTGCCTACTGTTTCATGAGAAGAGGAGGAGATGGGCCAAACTTCTGTTAAGACAGTTGTATCAAACACAGGCAGCCTCTCCAGCTGTTGGAACCTGCCTGCAAAGCTGCAAACCCTATGCTCCAGCCTCTCCCACAGGACTAAAGTATGACTAGGCCGAGTCAGTGACAGGTGATCTTCACCCTTTTGTGCAAAAGAAGTTCAGTCACTCACTATGCCACCAGAGAAAGATGAATGTGGTGAGGGTCAGCTTAGCAGACATGCAGCTGCTTCATGCATGCCTGGATTTAGTGCTCATGTGATGTGTAGCCCCATTTGCTGTACATGTGCCGTATGGTCTCTCTACACAGTATGCAGTCCAGCCATGACATGCCATTCCTTACTGTTCAGGAGCAATGGCTGAGGTGTATCCAGAGGGGTATTTCCACTGCTGGAAAGTCAGGGTCTGAAGCAGCCTGATTCCATCATGATCCCTAAAGGGCAGCGTCTCCAAAACCAGAGGACACAAGTAGCTAAAATTCTCTCTGTTGCAGCAAAGTGCTGGAGCACAGATTTAGTGCTGTGAGAAGAATTAGCAAGCTGGCCACGAGGGAGGGGAATGGGGGGGAGCCTTTGTGAGCTGAGGGGCAGAATAGGGGGAAATGGTGGCTGAAAAGGAGGCACAGGGGGTGTAGTGTTCAATGGCTAGATCCTCCTGGTAATGTTCGGGGGGGGCGGGGGGACGTGCTGGAAATGTGCTGCTTGTCATACTCACAAATGGTGTGGAAAAAATAGTGATGTGACAAGGATTACAAATGCTATGGAATTAGTCAGGGTAGTAAAAATGAAAGCTGTCTGCAAAGAGTTGCAAAAGGGACCTCATAAAATTTGAGCAACTGGATGGTGAAACAGTAGATGAAACTCCATGGCAATAACTACGAACTGCTTCATGTGAGGAGAAACGGCCATGACTAAGATATGCACCAGTGCGCTCTAAATTAGCTATCACATCTCAGGAAAAAAGATCTCAGAGTCATTGTGGATAATTAAATGAAAATATCAGTTCCATGTTTGGGAGCAATGAAAAAAGCAGATGAAAAGTTAGAAAGCACTGAAGGGGAAGACAGCAAAGCAGCACTGCAGCAGTAAATCCCCAGTGTACTCATACCTTAGATCATACAAACAGTTTGGCCTCTTCACAGTTCCTCCTGAAATTTTTTAAAAAATATTCCTAGAAAATGCTCAGGGAAGAGTACTTAACATGACCAGCAGTATGGAATTATCTCCATGTGAGGAGAGCCTAAATAGAAGTGCTCCCCTTGGAAGGCAGATGACTAAATCACAGATATACGTTTTATAAATATATATTTACATTTTTAAAAAATCTATATAAAGTATGTCATATAAGTGGCATGAAGATGTAAATAGAGAACAATAGCCATTATTTCTTACTATACAAGCATATCATGAAATTGTGAGGCAGGTTCAGAACAAACAAAAAGAACAATTTCTTCAAGCAGCATATAATTAAATTGTGGAACTCATTGCTACAGGATGCCATGGAAGCTGAAAGCATAAATGAATTAAAAATGAGATTAGACAAATTTATGGATATACCTCCATCAAAGGTTGTTAAACATAAGGATGCAGTTTCAGTATCTGGCTTGGGAAATCTTTCAGCAAAGATTGCAGGAAATCTGCAAGGTTATGTTGGGGAAGGAGAGCAGAGGATTGTCGCTCCTAGTTTCCTGGTGCGCATTCTCAAATCAGCTGCAACTGGACCCTGTCAGAGACAGGATCCCGTGCAATCCTTTGGCTTGATTCATTATGGCTCTTTATAAATTGTACTTTTTTTTTCCTTTCCCTTCAGTTTTTATAACCTGTCTTCAGTTTTTATAGCCAAACCATTGGATTAGCTAATACTCTCAGTAGCGTAGCTCCTGGGTGATCAGACTTTACAACCCTTTTTGACTAATGGGAGTGTGGGACAGTTGGCCCATGTCTTTCTTAATGCTCAGCCTGGCAAAATGGGGAACATTTTTAATTAGCTCCTGGGTACATGAGCCACAGAGTTTTTCTTGAAGCATCCTGGAAAAGTTTTTGAAGACGCTG
The DNA here is from genome assembly GCA_035590215.1 of Microhierax caerulescens. NCBI lineage: Eukaryota > Metazoa > Chordata > Aves > Falconiformes > Falconidae > Microhierax > Microhierax caerulescens. Next base: position 32,355,017 of record JAVJGJ010000060.1, read on the forward strand.
CTTGGCAAGTATGGGCAGTTGTCTGAGGCACAGAACAGACCAGAGTTACAGTTCTAATGGGTGGTAGTGTGCTTTGGAATGACTGTGATAGTGCAAAAGTTAGTGAGTTATGCTAGGCTGAAAAAATCTGTATTAGAGCTACTCTTCTTGAATGAAGTTATCTAAAAGAGCACTTAAAGGCACAATTGAAAAATGTGTAAATGATCCAGCTCTGGAACAGGATGCAGACACCAACTGGGGGGAAAAAAGAGCAACTAGGAAATGGAATCTGGAAATTAATTTTAAAAAATGACCTCTCTTTTGTAAACTGATACCTCTGGGAATCACTCTGCCCTTCCTCCTCCCCATATTCCTATTCTCAATGGGAAGTAGAAATGTTAGTGGGTACATAGAAGAGCAGAGGTTAAGTGAACAGCAACAGGAAAATGAAATTATGGTGGTATATTGAAACAGAAATGGGCATGTTCAATTTGATCTGCATATACAGGTGCATTATGTCATGAAGTCTCTTTGATTTAACTATAGTAAAATCATGTCTACAACACTGCAGCTAGTTTCAGAAGGACTGTTAATAATGAAACCAGAAAAAATTGCACAAAATTTAAAACCTGCAGCAAAACGAAAATAGGGAGTGACTTTTGGGAAGCTATGAATACATCAGCAAAGAAAACACCAGGGAGGGGGAAAAGTTATTTAAGCTAAAGTACACTGTTGGCACAAGAACAAATGGCTGTAAACTGGCCATGAATAAATTTAGGCTGGAAATTAGCAGAATTTGTCTAGCCCTAAGAGGACTGAACTTTTGGAACAGCTTTCCAGTAGAAATAGGAGGGACAGAACACTCTACCTTATTTTAAAATGACAGTGAACAGTTGATATGGTTTTGTTCCCTGAAATAGAAAAGTACTGTGTCTGGCAAGCCAGAAAGTCCCTTATATTTGTGTATTTTTAGCAATTCTGTATTATAAGATGAAGGTAGATTTGAGAACATAAATATTTGAAGGGCAGAAGGAGAAGTACTTTCTTGGGAAGCTTCTTGAGAGTGAAGTGGTTATGCAATATTTACTCAAAGGAACTCATGGATAACTCATCATTTGGGTTGTCTAAAATAGCACTGAATAAAGCTGAATCCAGGTACTTTCAAGATGTGCCCTGTGGTGGCCAGTGTAATGAACAAGGCAATCTCAATTGGCCTGTCTGCATCATGAGTCATGTCGCAGGGCCTTGAAGGTTCAGACCCTGGAGCCCACTGACAAAGATATGATACACAGGAAGATGGATTCTCTGAAATTGCTGAAAAGGAGGAAATAGTCACCTAAAGTCATGGTTGTGGGGCTGCAGGCTCCTACCTGCTTGCCTCTACATCCTAGAGTCAAGCCTGCAGGGAGGTATACATTTCAAAGAGGAGCTTCTGGACCAACATTTCCAGCTACATGGTTCAGAATGTCATGAAAGAACCTCACATTCTGAGAGCATGTGGCTTCAGGAAGTCAGTACCTAAAAGATCAGACCTCAGGTACAGGGATTGTCCAGCACAGACTACAAAATTAGCTTCTAATTTCAGTTTTATTAGACAGCTTACCACATCTCTCTGAAAATGACTTTTTTTTTTTTTTTATATTAAGCTGTCGTCTAATCTTGTGTTTCACTTTGGGCAAAGATGATGTTGGAAATGCTCAACAATCCCCTCTCCTCTTCCTCAGGCACACAGGAGGGTCTTCTGTCATCTGGATGACAAACAGCAGTGAGTTTTCTGTTCAGAGCTGCTGGAACATTGTTTTCTAGATGAGTGGTGAAAGTGATGGTATGGAGACTGGAACATGTGGAAGATACAGTAGGATGGAAAAACAGGTCAGAACATTTTTCTCTTACAGCAGTCACTGGTGCTTAACTTTAGTGCATCTTTGAAATAATAGACTGGATCCTTTGTAGCGTATCACTGTGGCACTAGGCACAATTCATTGAGAGAGTGTCATTATTACACCAACAGATAATGGCTTCACAGTAGTGTTTTTAGTGAACTAGAACAGACATCTAACGGGAGGAAGATGCAAATTCTAACTTCACTGATTGTCTGTTTTAATGGAAAATAAGCCAAAGTAAAAGCAGACTTCTTTGGGAAATTAAGCTCTCTGAATGAGTTTTCTGCTTTTACTTCAAACTAAAGTTTTGATTCTTTACATTTTAAGACTTGTTCCCACGCATATCAGTATGTCATTTCATTGTCCTCAGAGATCTTTTAATCTACCCCCTTGACATTTGATTCCTTGATTAAATAAATATGCACTGGGAGCATTTAGTATCTGACCATGCCCACTTACACAACAGATGTCAAGCAGTTACCCTTTTTTCTTAATACACAACCAAATTTCTAAAAGCATGGAAATTTTGGGCTGTGTCCAAGACCGATGGATGAATAATTGAAGTAAAAAAGACTTGAAGTTCTTAATTTCTTTTTCATGAACTCACTTGATGTAACTTTCAATACTGAGAATACCAGAGCTGGACAAAACCCTTTTGGCAATACTTTCACAGCTAAAAATACAGGTTCAGAATCAGGAATTATCTCCTACTCATTCTGCTGAACTGCTTCAGCTGGAAGATAGAAATGCAAATCCAGAATCCAAACACTATTTCGAGATAGTGTCATTTAAAACATTTAACTTCAACAGAAATTAGCATGTTAACCAAAACTCTTTCAAAACTTACATAAAACAGTGAACATTTAAGGATATAGGAAACAAACACATGTATTTACCATTAATGATCACAAAGACAATTAACCTAGTAGCTTAATACTGCTGCAAGTAGGAGATGCTAAGAAAGTTCTGAGAAGTCAGAAAGAAACAGAATCACAAATTATTCCTCCCAACCTCAAGCAGCCTTATCACATTTTCTAGGTTTTTAACTCTATATTGAGTTATGGTCACTTACTATGTGTTTATCTCATTTTGATGTCTCACAACTAGCTGCAGAGTCAGACTTGCCAAGATTCCTCCCTTTTTCAGAAGCCACCTTAGGAATGTTGCAAAAATTGTGTACGTGACAGGGAGGAAGGAATCAATCCTGACTTCCACGTTAATTTTGCCCAGAACGGTCTTGTGAAGCCTGTTCTACTAGCAGCTGAACGGAGACATTGCTGACCTCAGATGCTTTCTATTGGCATCACAATCCTCCTTCCATTTGGAGTTACCCTTTCTCATGTTGTCCTGGGAGCCCAGTTACCCACCCCAGCACCTATCTCCAGTTTGCTTTGTTGATTGAGGTCCTACGAAGCTCACAAAGCAATTTCTGCCCTGGGGTAGCTGATAGGATTACCTGAACATACAGTCTTTCCACCACTTGAAGGCAGGCTGATCTTTAGGAAGGGTTGATAAGATTTCCAAGTGTAAAGCACAGAAGATACTCAACTCAGTTCCACTTGCTTGAATTTTTCTTCACAACCCTCTAAGCTGTGTAAAGGGCAAGAGCTCATTTCCTCTTACAGCATCTTTCATTGGCTCTAATCTACTTCTGTTTTCTTATCTATTTCTTCACCACGTTCAGCTGTAATGAGTTGATAAGTATTCAGATAAAGAATTTACAATGAATGGGATTTTTTTTTCTTCTTAGACACAACAAGGGTAGATGGGAAACCTGGGTTGTAATGTTGCATGAGTGGGAAAACCCACTTTGTTGTTACTGGTATGAGTTGTAACTTGTAGTTCTGTTTTCATAAAGATAATGCTGATGGGCAAAAGTTAAATGTTGATGCATACTATGAACTTTACAACGCAGCAACTCATCTAAGCGTTTTGAGCAACTTTGAGGAACAGTGTTTTTCTTCACTTTCCAGCAGAGGGCCCTGGATCTGATGTTGCCCTTTTTTGGCAGGTTACTTTATACAATGGGGCTGTTCACGGAAACCCAGAAGAGCCCTGCATTCAGTTCAGGTTTTGATTTTTGCAGAAGTTAGGTTACATTAAAGGAAAGACATGCCATAAGCTGTAAAAACAAGTAATCAGACTTACTTACTTATCTAGCCACTCCACTGCAAAATGCAGTGAATAAAAATGATGATTTTAGGGGTTATTTATATCAGGGATTACTCCTGCCTGGTTTTGCTTTTTCAGCACTGACATCAGCTAGAGTTTGGGGAATGTAGGCTTGTGTTCATTGCAGACATTTAATTCACAAAATAAAGCCACAGATGAGCAGAGCTGGTAAGAATTTGCAGGTTGTTCTCTCCAACTTGAATAATGCAATATACAGAATGCACTACAAAGTGATTTTGAGATGTAAAGCAATAATGTTCCCTTTGAAGAGCTGATATCAAGTGCTAAATAATATATCAATTAAATGCAAAAACAAATCCCAACCCTGCAAATATACAAAAAAAAAGTTCTTTGAAGTCAATGGGACTAATTACAAATATAAAATAGAGCCTGGTTCTACAGCATTTCTGCTAGCTGGAGTTTAATTTAATTAATTTAATAAAAAATAGTTTAAAGATCTCTCTAGCTTGGCTTCACACTGGCAAAATGCAAACCCCACCTGTCTCCGCCATCTGTGGGTCTCTTCTAGCAGCCAAACACCTGAGAGTTATGTTTAACTTTGCACTGCAGAGCATTGCAATTCTTATATCATAGGTGAAGTGTTTGGGCACTGTTTGGGCAAAGGGTGATGTTCAGTATTATAGCTGAACTATTCAGTAGTATAACACTCAGTATTTAGGCAGGTAGAGCCAGCTCAAAAGGGCAACTAGACACATCTGTTATTTGTCGTCTATTTTGAGAGAGTAGCTGTGCTCAGAGTTGACTGGGCAACAGACAACAGCCTCTTGCTCAGATAACTTCTTCTCCTAAGAAATATTTAAATGAATAATTAGAAATGGGGAGTTATGAGCCTGATTTTGATTTATGGATTGGCCCAAGTGGCTGCTGTAAAGATGGGTTTTGGTTCTCATTTGTATACAAAGCAAGAAAATTAGGTCTGTGCTATAAAAGATGGAAGAAAAGGCAAGTATGTTGCTCATTAGGGGAATATAAGTCCCAGCTATCAAGGTTACACTGAGGCAGCTATTGCAATATTCAGTTTTATCATATTCAGATTTACCTGTCCTCAGCCCTTTTACATTAAACTTGACCTCTCAGGTTACCTATTAGCACTGTATCTTTAGATGAGCCAGTGGCATGTAAGTAGATATCCTCATAGCAATTATTTGAAGCATTGCTGATTATCTCCAGGTGACAATTGCTTAGAGGCATCTCTGGGTGCAAAGCATTGTGTGTATCACAAATGTGTTCACTTTCACTGTAGTTTTGCTAATATTTGCATATTGCAGGAGTCTGGTCTTAGAGAAGCTGGATGTTCCTCTCAGTTACACTAAAAGGTGTAATCTCTTGTGTGTTTTAGAAGTGATTGCAGGTCTTTTCTCCACATAGGCTGATTGTTTGATAACCTCTGTGCCATGCCAAATGCTAAATGGAAGTTTTGTCAGCCCATTTCTGTTTCTTTCAGCGTGCAAGCTGTAATCTTTAGCATCTATAAGTTTCCAGAGATGTGCAAATGGTACATAATTGACAGTCTGATAAATGCATGTACTGTATCAGCATAAATCAGGACTCAGATGCTAACCTCTAATGGATTTGCTGGGGAGCTGTGTAAGTGCACAGAGCACTCTGCACAAATGCTGCTGAAGTAATGCAAGGGAATGAGAGTTAATAGAAAACCTGTTTCTGCTTCTCTGGCAGCTGGCTGTACCTTTTGGGTACCAACTTAACTATCCTATGATGGAAAAGATTCTGGTTAGACCTTTGTCTCACTTTCTTCTGCTTCTCCCAAAAGCAAATTTGTGAATGTTTTAATTATAGTTATTTTTTGGTTTGCTTTTGCTGTTTTACCAGTATCAAAACCATTGCCCATACAAACTTCTGGCCACTGTATGATCTGTTCAGGGCTCACATAGACTGTCTTGTCCAATACTGTCTTTTCAGCTGGATCATTAACAGTGAAATTAAATCGCAGCAGACCCATTGGTGTCAGTCTGAACATTTTTCTCAGTGATGACTGGCCTCTGAAACTGTGCTGCCAGGGCTTAAAGAAGGAAGTCCTGTTCCATGCAGCTGGGAATCTCTGACAGGACAAATTCTAATGCTTCTTCTTTTAATAACTCTGGGCTGGGCTCCCAGGATGAGCACTGTAAAAAGAGAAAAAGATTACTGTTCTGAAGATGCTTGTGAACAACACTTGGAATAGCATGCAGAGATCCTGCTGCCACATGGAGGATGTACTTGCAAATAATACCACCAGCTAAGATCGTGGATTCAGGTTCAGACTCCTGGTCCAGTGTCCTCCAGGATAGGGAGTCATTTCAGTAGACATAGATTTTAGACGTGAGTGTAGAGCCTTTTGGACATAGCACTTGGATGGCAATTCAGTTACCAAGTACTGCTGAAACTAGACCACTACTGAATGTATCTTGCATACGTAGAGCTCCCACCTACTCATCTGTCTACTCTGCTCGGCTGTCCTTCTCTACAATGGTGTTGAAGCAGGGAAGAAGGGGGTAACAGACAGTGTTAGTCAGAGGCCTGGTAGGTATTCTCCTTTCTGACATCTGATACACAGACATCCCATGGCTTTGCCTGCTGACGTGGTCAACAGTTTTACTGTTTAAGCCCCTGTCACTGGATTTCCTTGTAAAACTCCCTTTGCAGAGAAACAGAGGTAATCCTCACTGCTCCTAGAGTGGCTGTTGATGCGGAGGGGATGAAGGACAGAGCAGTCAGTCAGGCTTACCCGGGGAAGGCACCACCTTTAATCACATTTCATTACAACTGGAGGGCTAGAGATGCCGAAAGCTTTTGCATGATGTAGGAATTAAAGGGCCAGGCAGGGACTTTATGTGCTGCTGTGGTACAGCTATAGCCAGGCAGACCTCAGAGCAGCAAGCTGTCCACTAAAGAATGGCTGGAGCTTTGAAAGTGAAGGAAGATTAAATTGCACAACATGCGGTAAAAATGCTACTATTTGAACTCTGATATTTTTGAAATTGCACTTACTAAGCACCCCAGTTGAACTCAGTCTCCCCATTTTACAGCATGTGGTAAGAAATGGTCCTCTCCAGGAGATCATTTTCAGAGCTGTAGTTTTGGACTGAGTAGCTGTTTCATCTCTGCAGCTGTTCATTACAAAGGAGAGCACAACCTACACAGCTGCTTGTCTGGGAAGTGTGTTATTACACCTGTACTCAAACTTCTGTCTTTCATGGGCTTAACCAGCTTTAGTGTTGCTTTCCTGGCACTGGGATGCTTGTGCTTTCAGGAGCAAAACTGGGTCTAAGACCCACTGGCTGCAGAAACTTAGTACAGGTTACAAAGCCATGCTGGGATAGGAGCCTGTGTTGTGGGTTCCAGGAGTGCTGTAGAGGAAGTGGGGAGGTGGATACCTTGAAGTGCACTAGGAGGTTGGGGTACCTATTTCCAGACAGGCCTGAAGCATTGGCCTTGGCAGTTGTAGCAGTGGGAGGATTAGATGAGAAGGACCTTGGAGAGGCTGCCTGGCCCACCTTCATTGGCAGAGCTTGTGGAGATGGAGAGGGAGAAAGTGTTAGGATCAAAGGTGCAAGAGGATCAATGGGAAGGACCACTGTGCAAGAGCTGCTTGGTGGACCAAAAGATGATGGATGGCCTTTGCTGTGGGGAGAGCTACCACCTGTTAAGAGGCTGTGTCAGTGGTTTGTCTCAACATTACTAGGACATTAAACCACAAACCAACACCACTGCCATAGCAGCAGAGTGATGGTCTAACCACCAGATTAGGGTCTTCTGTTTCTGCTGAACCTGAATGCAGAGCTGGTTCCAAGAATTCTAATCTAAACTCTTATGCATGCGCCCAGACCCAGGGTTTGGAAGATCAGGGGGACCCAGCGACGCCCAAGGACCACCCAAGACCCCCAAGTGATGGTGATGGGCATGCGCACCACCGCTGGGTGATATCCCTATAGAACAAGCCATTCAAGAAGCCACATAAATTATTTCTTGGCACATCTCTGCACACAGATAGGAGAAGTTTCAGCCATTAGCAACAACATATTTTAGTTTTGAATATCTGATGCCAAAGATGCTTCCCCCCAAAAACCCCCAAAAATTAATGAAATGCATCAATATTACCATGGCAGGAGTCATTCTTCCCTTCAAGCTGAAGGATTTGACATTTATTTCCTTTTGAGTCAGTGACTCAAACACTAATCCTGCATGCAAATAAAACTAAGATTTATCCGTTGTAGCAGCAGTGTTCGCTGGGCACTGCCTAACAGCATTTGGTGATGAGGTTATGAAAACCAGCTCATGGAATATGCGAAACGGTTCTGAGAAAAAGAATGAATATTCAACAAGACAACTTTATAAAAAAACAGTGATGACAAACATCAGGGCTTTTTTCCCTTTCTTTCATTAGTTACACCTGCAGTGGTGACAGAATGTTAATCGGACTGTTGGCACGCTGCAGCTCCAGGGTGGTAGCTATTACTGTGAACTCTTTCCTTTCTTTCTTTTTTTTTCTTTCTTTCTTTCCTTCCTTCCTTCCTTCCTTCCTTCCTTCCTTCCTTCCTTCCTTCCTTCCTTCCTTCCTTCC
>JAVJGJ010000060.1:32363732-32383378 GCA_035590215.1 Microhierax caerulescens
CTTCCGTCCTTCCTTCCTTCCTTCCTTCCTTCCTTCCTTCCTTCCTTCCTTCCTGTCTTTATCTCTCGTGCTTTCTCTTCCTTTGCATTCACATGTTTCTTGTTGGACAAATAAAGTTCCTTGGTTCTGGACTCCGTTTTGAGTCTTACTTCTGTTCCAAGAATATGAACAGAACTACGCTCTGGTCTCAGACTGGCATGCGACACCACCACAGGTCAGCTTTTCTCTCAGGCTGATTGCCTCTCTGTCATGACAGTTTTGAATAGTTTGGGTTGCCCAGGGGGATTTTTTATTCTCACCAGGTTTCCAGCCTTGCTTTGGGAGTCCCAATAGCTCTCCATGCTTTTTAGGGCAGGCATGTGCCTGATTTACCCCACAGCATGACTCCTGGGGTTTCCACCTTTCTGTGTCTGAACGAGTTCTGATTGCATGCTGTGGAAGGAAATTCATGCATGCTGACCAGGCCAGTGCTGTCATACACTCCCAAAGGTTTGCCTGTTTGGGGGAGAAGATGTGAGACGTGGAAACTGGGTGATCTGCAGTGCACATGTGGTGAACTGAAAACCAGACTGTAGCTGCTACAGTGCCGTAGTCTTTTCTGTGGGGTGCCGGGAGGTTACTTATATTCATTTTCCTATTTATGTCAGAAGCTTCTTTTCTTTTTTTGCTTTTCTTTTTTCCTATTGCATTTCATTTATTCTAAAACCTCAAAAATAAATGCTCAAGGAAGAGGAGATGATTTTTCTATTGCTGAATCAGTTGATATACCCTTCCAGGTCCTATGCTTTTTTCTGGTAATGTTGCATCTGAGACCACAATTCCCCTCAAGGTTCAAAGCCACTTTGGCCCAGCAGCGTACATCAGCCCCAGAACACAAAGGGCTATAATGGAAAGAGAAGCAATTTGTGTGTATAAGTTTTCAGACTTCATGCATTCAGAGACTTATAATTTCCAAAGGGAAGAGTGAGAGAATTAAATACCAGTGAGCAGAGATAGATGAGCCCTGCGCAAGTCAGTTTTCAACACAATATAATACAAACTGCCAGGAGTTCTTGTAAATTCATTGCAAACAGAAAGAAATCATCTTTGTGCCTTTGTGCTGAGCTAAACTCACACCTCTCTTAAGCACACATTTGATTACATCTTCATCCAGCCTGATCTTCCTGTGGGGATCTTAAAAAAGCCTGTCAAATCTCTAGTGACTTAACCTTATACATGACAGGCCATGTTGTGCCAAGTGCAAAGTTTCCTGTACAAGCATGCAAAATGGATCGATCAAGCTTTCTGAGTATTGGTGCTATTAATTTTATTATTTTTTGCACTCATCCAGACAAACAAAGCTTTGCTGTCAGAACGTATATACCACACTTGCGATGGTCAGTAGAGGCCCAGTATTTGTGTCCAAGTTTTGAAATTAGACCTCTAGTTTCCCACCTGTTATTACATGGTGATGAGCGGGGCTGATTGTGTTGCATGAGACTGTTCCAGGTCACCTGGGGACTGTACAGGAATTGATGAAATAAAGCACTGGGTTGCACTACAATTGGGATCCCTGAAGCAAAACTCACTTTTTTTGCTTTATTTATATACTTACTTCTGCTTGTCCTCATTTCTCTTCAATAAGCAGAGCATGCAGTCCACACTCTTCCCTCTACGTCTTCTACTATAGTAACACTGTGTTTGTGCCAGTAGCCCTCAGATCATGGTAAGCTTTTAGGTCTGTAGAAATGCATCTTTCCTAGGGTGTGTGCACACATTCAGATGATGCTGCGTTATCAGAAGACCTCTGTGGTCACGTATTGCTCTCACAGCAAAGCTGTCAGGGGTTCAGTGCTCTTCCAGGCTTTCTCCTGAGCCCTTCAGTCCGTTAATGACTCACACAAAATCCAGCTACCCCGGAGAGTGATGGACAGAAAACTGGGGATTCTGAACAAGGGCATGTTTTAAGATCTATGGGAATACATATTTTTGAAAACATACTGTATATTAGTAACATCATTAATGGTAGCTTTTGAAGTAATCAGAATCTTGCCAGAATCACAGACAATATATGGTACATGACTTGGTATATCTCATAGGGGAAAACATGAATTAGGTAAATTCATCTCCAGTGCTCATAAAGTGAGCTTTAGGTGTGGGATTTGAAAAAAATGCTGTTGACTAAAATCGTATGCTACTGAACTGCAGCAAACACCATCCTACCTTGATGTAAACAAATAAAGAAAATCCAGTGAGCCTGTGTATATAAGGCAGGTTGAGCACACTGGAGGGACATGTTTTCACCATTGTTCCATGAAGAACGTGGATAATGCTTGATTAATAAATGCTTTATGTAGGAGTTACAGGAGAGTCAGAATTCACAAAGAGGGGTTCAGTGGAGGTGCATGGTTCAGGAGCTTTTTCCATAGTGCTACCCTCAATAAAAAACATTTGAAGCTGATACATTTTCTATCTCAAGTGTCTTTGGAGTATGGATTACCTAAAAGTAACTCACAAGTAAAGCTGAATTTGATAAAGTATGTTGTGTGACACTTACCTCTGTAATTGTTTTAACAAAGCAGCTAAATAGGAGATGCCCTGATAGTCTTTACCCTCCGGATAGCCATATTTCAGCCAAGTCATTTGGAGCAGTTTTCTTGTTCTAGCCCAGATGGTCTTGCATGCTGCGTTAAAGCATATGTTGCCCTGAAAGTAAAATGACCTATATAGTAATGGTGATCTTGAAATGGGGTGTGAAGCTTAGAAAAGGGAGAAGTGGGTTTTAGGTCATTGTTTTTCAGTAATTAATCATACTAGGAAGCCCAAAACAAGAAGGAAGTTATTGTTGGTGAAGTCCATACTATCTGTTGAGATCTGCCTCAAGTACTAACTCACCAACCTATACCATACATTTTCAAGCATAGCTGTCAGGGCAGGCAGAGCCTCAAAGAGTCCATGGGACCTTGTGTGTACAAGTGCAGTAGATGATGGTATGTCATGAATCATGTTTGCAGAAGCTGTCCCACAAGACAGCAGAGCTTACAGGGCAGGCGGAAGACTGTACACTTGGTTTGTAGCTACTTCTGAAGTGTTTTTTCATGACAATATAGAAACAGTCATGTGATTTCCCTTTTTAAAGCCAAATCTTGCTGGTCTTAGCTTAGTATCTCCACAATAGAATTGTACCATGCAACCCCAACCAGGATAATGTCTTATTCTTTAAAATCATCCTTACTACTTAGAGCTTGAAACAGCAGAGTTTATCTGAATCCACAGCAGTCACTTCACTTCCAGTGTGCTTTGGTGAATCTTGAGCATGTTGATCACACTGGCACCTTTGGCTGCAGACCTCTGAAAGGACCCCCCCTGTCCCTGGTGCACCCCACGTGCTGAGAAGCCCATCTTTGAAGGGCTGTGGGGAGCTGGGACTGAACAGCATGGACTTCAGCAGCAGCAGGATGGCTCCCAGAAATAGAGCCTGGACTGGAGTATGATAAGAGTGGTGATTCTGTGAGAAGATAACACACATGGAAATGCTGGAGGCTACTTCTGAGGCTTTTCATCTTGCATTGGGGGCTTACCCTGAATTTCCTCTCCACTTGCCTGGAGAGAGTAGCAACATGTTAAGTTTTCTAAGCATGCTGGAGCTACAGAGGGTCCGAGGCACGCCCAGGGATGCTGTGATCTAAAGATCACAGCTGGAGATCTTTTGCTGCAACAGGCAAAGAGCCAAATGAGGGTAAAGTCTTCCAGCTGGGCAAATTACTCTCCACTTTGTAGCTTGACTTGTCACATCACAAAAGAAAGGTCCTTCTGCAAGACAGTACATTCCTTACTTTGACCTGTCAGTGTCAGAGCTCCATGCAATGCAGGAGTGATTGCATACCACCTGTTTCCTCATCTAAAAGGATGGCAAGGGTACTGGTTGCCAGCACACCTGAGAAGTGTCACAGATCCTGCCTGTACTTTCACCTTTGCTGTATCTCATGCCACCTCTTCTCACTAACAGCAAGGATCCCTGGCCATTCACATCGCCTTTGTAAGCGTGCATTACCTCCATGAGACTGAGCAAACAAATAACAATGGCACACCAAAAAAACAGGAAAAAGAAAAAAGAAAAGGCACACAGACACCTGCTGTGAGTTTATTTTGACAAGTGTCATTTAGATGCAATAAGCTGTGATCATCTCTCTGGCATGGCTGCGAACAGAAAGGAGCCAACTGGATAAACAAACCCAGGTGCTGGGGAGCAGAGTGTGGCTTCTTTTGCTGGGTTAGGGGGCTGGCAGTGAGAGGGAGGAATGGGGAGCTTTTAGGATGCGCTTCACTGGGGGCTGTCTTTCTCCTCTCCATCAAGCCTGGAGGTGCAGGAGGAACCAGTGGCATGCATAGTGCCTGGCTGCGGCGCGCTGTGGGATGCTCCAGAGGGGAGGGGATGCAGAGGAGGGGGATGCGTGCTGCGTGGGGGGCCGCAGAAGAGGAGAGGGAGGCGTGTGCCTGCCTGGAAGGGGCATTTCTTCCCTTATACACACAAGCTGATGCCTACCCTGCTGAAGCAGTTAAATGGGGGAGAGCAGCAGCCAGGCTGGCAGATTCCTGCCCTGTGATATGCCAGCCACAGGGTGACGCAAGGGCTGGAAGGCTCCAACTAACAAGCCATTTTCACCTGCGTAATAAGCGCTAGTGGAGATACAGCAACAGCAGCAGCGGCAGCGGCTCCGAGTCCCCGCAGCCGGCCAGACTCCAGCACGGCCGCAGCACCGTCCAGCCCTCTGCGGCCACCGCAGCTTTTTCAGGGGCTCCCGCTGCAGCCTGAGAGCCGGAGACCAGCGGCCGCCTTGCAGGCAGCATGTCAGCCCCGCCGGACCCCCAGAACCTGCTGCTGGCGGGCACTGGGGTGCACTGGGCTGCGGACGGGGCAGACCAGTATGCAGCTGGGGCTCCGCTGCGGGATGGAGATGGGGCTCAGCAGCGGGAACAGCTGGTTTTTGGCTCCGCCAGGGAACACCCGCCCGTTGCCATGGCGACTGCATCCCCAGGTAAAAGGCAAGGGGTACCCAGGGATGCTCAACAAAGGGGCCCTGGCCACAGCATCTCCTGGTTGTCTCGTTCCTGTCCCTTCCCCAGTTCTTCTCCCAGCCTGACTGCTTGGAAACATTACTAATGAGTTAGTGAGTGCATGTAGGAAAACAGAAAATAACGAGCGATTGCGGCCTTTACAAATAATAATTTTTGCTGATGTGGGGGAGGGGGGACGCAGGACCCAGCCAAGTTCCCTAGCGCTCTTTGCAGTTTGCTAGACACAGGACATCCAGATTTCAGTCAAATGTTGGAGGGCATTTGATTTCACCTGACTTGATGGGGCTCTGTCCTCATTTGTTGTACACCTGTACACATCTAGAGTGACAGATCTCAAAGGAGTTACTTCAGCTATTCCCCGTGCACCTGGAGTTCCTGCATGGTCTCATGTTATTTCAACATGGAGCTTTTAATGGTGTGCTTATTCTGAAGTGTTTGTGTATTTTCTGCATGCTTTTGAGATATGTCCATTTAATTGTGGACTTTCTGGTTACAGTTTTTTCCCGCTTTTGCCTTTTTAGGTGTATTTGACTTAAGGTGAATTTAGTTTAGCTAAGGTCTCCAGGTTCATTGATTTTCAGTTTACTTTTGGGATGTATTTGATTTTCCTTGGTTTAGGGGTCCTTTCTTTAGTGGATGTATTAATAGCAGGTGTCTGTCTATTAATGAACCCCAGAAGGCTTCAGCTTGCAGTAGTTCCTGGTAGAAATATTTGGGGAAAAATTACTCTGTTTCCTTCTCAGTGACACTTCCGTACTTTCCTATTGCTGCCCACCAGAGAACCCAAAGAACCCAGCCTGGGGGAGCTGGTGGATCCCATCTAGATTTCTCTTTGCTGGGAGGTAATGTTTCCATTATACAGCCTGACAGTATTAAACTTGTCTTAAGGAAGTTGAGGGTCAGGGCTTGGGATGGGAATCGGTCTCCATTATGCAATAGCTGCAGGAGCATTAGGAGCTGCGTTTTTGGGCTGAGTCCTTTCTAATCCCCTCCAGTCAATCAGCACAAAGAGTAGCTGGGCAGAAACAACACAGTCTACATAACTGCGTGTATTATTCCACTAATACCCATCTGTATGTTTCTTTCGTAGTCTGAGTGTGAATTTGTGCATGTGTATGCTCTCAACATGGATGTTTCCCTGCTTTTCTGTCTGCTTGATGCTACGGAGTTCAGTAGTAAAATGGGATCTAATGCCATCGGCTGATGTGGGAAATGTTTTGCTGTTTTGCAGCTTTGGGCAGACAGCTAATCTGCTGATGTGCTGCTCATTCGCTGATCTGAGTGGTAGGTTGTGAAACGTGACTTTTCAATGGAGAAAGAGAGGCTAATGGCTTGTAATTTTTAAGGCTGTTCTAGGTGTGGAGTGTGTGTGTGTGTTAAGAGCGGTAGGATTGGGGTCTCCAGGTAAGGGTTGCCTTAACAGTATAATGACACGAAGAAGGGAGAAAGATTCTGTTGAGCTTTTGTTGCTCACTGATGGATAAAAATATGGCCATGCTGAATCTTAGCATACAGAACAAAGAGGGTGGTCTCTTAAATTGTGTAAATCCCCATTAAGTTGAATGATTGTGATACTGCCTACATTTAATGAAGGCTCAGGCTTAACCTGATCTGTAGATTCAGGCTTATAGAATGAAGAACAGAAAGAATGAAAGAAGGAAAAGGAAAAGGAGAAAGGAAAGGAAAAAGAGAATCTAAGAAAATAATTTTTGGCTTTTGGAATCCTCTTCAAAGGGGCTTTAGACATGTTTGTTTGCATGTGTCAAACTGTGGTGAGGTGGAGGTAAAGTAAGCAATACAGACCTTTCTTGGTGTTTGCTAGCTGTGGATTTAAACTGTGAAATTGGCAATATTGTAAGAGTAGTAATGTGTTTTAAACATTTCCCATTTTGTTCTCCCTGTTTGTAAAGTAACTGTTACGTGGTTGTGTGTGTGTCTAGCCAACCATGGCAGACAGAGCAGCATCCCAACCAGTGCAGTCCTGCACGCGCAGTCTGCTTTTCTGTTTGTGGCTGCAGCACCTGTATTTCTGTTCCACATTACTGAGGCAGCTACAGTTCCCACTCCATTCACCAGGTGAAGTAAATAATTTCCCTGTTCTCTCAGTGTGACTAAATATTATTAAGTAGCTGAATAAGAAGTCTGTCACATTGCTGAATATCTAAACCTGTCAAATATTTCAGAAAACTCTTTAATTCTTCTTAGAGGGGGATTCCTGTGTGTTCCTAAGCTGTAGGAGTGGACCCAGTGGGAGACACATAACTCCAGTAACTTAGAACACTGCCATAAACGTACAATACTCCCTATACAATGGGGAACCAGGGGACACTTTAGAAAAGGAACAATGCATCCAGACAAGAGTGAACTGTATGTTCTCCAGGTAGTTTTCCCAACACATCCCATATCTTCCTCCACACCTTTCAGAGCAGTCTCTTTTTGTCAAAAATATGGTTATGCTCTCTGAGGCAAGAGCAGCATTTGGAGACTGAGATTCTCCCAGCATGAAAATAACTGAAAATAAATGGTGGGAATTTATCACAAGTTGTACAGAAGTTCTCTTATACAACCTAAAAATTTGCAAACTTTCCCTGATCTCGGCTTTTGTTTTAAGTTTGAAAGCCAGCCAGGGATTGTTGAAAGGTTCAGGAATATTTTCAAGCTGGCCATGGGCCCAGCTTTGAGCCAAATTGGCTTTGTGTCAAAACCTTGTGAGTGGTTTCTGAATGATGAAAAGCAATGGGTTTCACTCCCCGTTCTTTGGATCAACCAAAATCAGCAATGATCAGGACTGCAGAAAAAAATTCCCACAAGGAGTGGAGAGCTCAGAGATTTCTTAAAATCAGAGTAAATAAGGAGCTGCAGATCCCACATTTGTAGCTCTGCAGGAGGAGAAGCAAGATTGACTCCAGTAGCTTCTGGGCAGGGACAAAGCAGTTTCTTTTGCTTTTATACTTGGGCCCTGGATTTTACCAAAAATGTTTCTCCCTCAAATGGGGAGTTCCCTCCTTTCCAAAGATAAATTTGGTTCAGGGTGAGATGAGCTTGCAGGCAGCTCTTGCAAGGACTGGAGACTGAAGCAGTCCTGAAAGGCTGGTGAGCAGTTGCATGTTAGTGAAGAGAGACCCATGTCACCCAACACACCATCTGGTCACAGATTCTGTTATTTATTTTCATACATCAACAGTGATTAAAATTATTTGAAAATAATTATTACTAAAAATATTATACAGGCTACCAGGCCTTCCCCAGAATAAATACATGTGGTTTCCTTCAGAGAAATGGCAAAATGTAAGAGTGGGCTGTACCTCCACAGTGCAGGTGTGCTTGGGGAAAAAGAGGGGGAAGAGGGCAGGAACTCATACAAATGGTGATTCCTGTGCCAAGGTCTGGGAAGTTTTATGCAGCCTTGTGCATTGGTGGGTGTCTGTAGGGTGATTTACAGGCAGCAGTGGTACGCCCCTGTGTCCATGTAGCTGAGACTGAAAGAGCTGCCAGTGAGTCCTGCCTGTTGAGACTCATGCCAGGATTCTCTTTGCCTTCAGACTGGCCACAGCAGTCAGGACATCCGTGGCAATCCTGGCCTATTTCCAGCTGCCTCCAAAGGCAGATTGCAAGTGGGGTGCAGCTGCCCAAAGGAGAGGTGGCCGGTGCCACATGAGATGGCATTAATAACTGGTACATGTCTATGGGGACAGAATGGGATGGTAGATATGGCCTATAGGAACCTTCTGGAACAGCAGCCAGGAGCTGGTTGGGATCCCCTGCAGTGCCTCAGTGGCGCCAAAGTCCTACGAATATGGGACTGAGCGGCACTCCTGTGGTATGTGGCAGTGAGGTGAGGTGGGAAGGAGGGACTAGAAGCTGCTTGGATGAGGCAGATGAGTTGAGGAGCAGCCTCTGCCTGCCAAGGAGCTGTGAGACACCAAATCCCAGGAGTGTTTCATACCCTGATGGGTGTAGGTGTAGTGCAGAAGACCGTGAGTAGTCCTGGCTTGGTCTGCTCTGTGATGAGGACAAACTCCCTAGGCACAGTGCCTTTAGTAAAGATATTTTAAAAAAAAAACTTTCTAATTCACATGATTTGTAAAGGTTGAGTTTGAAAATGTGTGCTGTGTACCCACACGCTCTCACCATGAACTAACCTACCAGCTACCTGCCAGCAAGGGACTGCAGTGAGGTGCGCCTAGCATATCCTAGCATATCCTGTGTTTGTACTGATAACACTTCACCTGTAAATCTCAGTTTGTTGTTTCTCTCCAGTTACTGGAGAGAATAAGTTACTTGCAGCTTTACACCTCAACATGAAAGAGGTTTCTGATGGATTTCAGGCAGCTTGAGAGCCCTGTGGTTCATCTGGGTGGAGAGAAGTGGGTATGAACATGAACATCCGCACTGCTTGGGTTTGGCACTGGTGCTTTTTGGGGATGTCAGAGCACAGCCAAATGCAGCAGGTTCCTCAAAGCAAACAGCTCGGCTGCCCTTTGTGGCCTTCCTACCCCTTTCCAAGTATTGCTTTAGCAAGCTCTTTCCCTCCCTAAGCATCCATGGCAATGTACTGCTCAAGGCCATGTGCACTGTAAAGGCCAAGATCCAAAACCTGTTTTTTCAAGTTGCTGTAGAAAGAGTCTTGTTAGTGTGGATTCACTGACCTAAGGATATACCACAGGGGAGCCTAAGCAGCTGTTTGGAAATGAGTCCTCAACTGCCAGGCAGTCTTGCTCAGATTTAGCTAACTGAGGCCAGATTTAGTCTCACTTTGGAAGAGTATATATTCATGCTAATTCTCTTATTGACATTTTAGTCCTTCCTGATATAGATAATTGATTTTTTTTTTCTCTCTGCTCCCTGGATTAGTCCCTCAAAACCTTTCACGTACTGGTTTGAGTGAAAGTAATAGAGATCATTTGGTGGAGGGTCTCCTCATTCCCTGGGGTTCTGTGAGTGCAAGCAGATTTCACAGATGGGGACAGAAACACAGCAGATTTCTCCTTGTATCCTGTTCCTGTAGTTCTTGTGAAGCTTGACGAAGTGGCCATTTCATCACAGCCCACAATCAGTCATCTAAATAAAATTCCTATTGAAATACCATCCTTCATTCCCACTTGGGTAAAGTAGGAGCAACAGCTCCTATTGGGCTTCTCCAGCAAGTTGTCTGTACCTCGGGATGAAAAGTGCTATTGGGGGTGCATAAAATCTCCTGGTTTAAAATCTATGTGGCAGTGTAGTTCTCAACTCTATTGCAGATTAAAATGCAGCTGTCTATGCCCTGTTCCCCACAGGGATGCAAGTGGCTCTGTCCCTGCTTTGGCTTCCATGCTGGTGAATTTTCTTCAAGCCTTCAGGGCAGCAAATGGGCTGGGGAAGAGGATGAGGCAGATGAAAGAGTGGAGCAGTACCAGGGAGGGTGACTCACCTGCCTTCTTTAAATCTTCATCATTTGGTAATGAAATGTTTTATTTATAGGCAAGGAACTGAGGAGGAGAGGTTAGGAAGGAGGAGAACAACGTGGAGGGGAGAGGCTTTGGATGTCCCAGTTGCAGCAGGCATTGGGTTTTGCCTGTTACAGTATTTCCTGGGCTGTGAGTCACTGTATCTCACTGGTGTAAGGGTCCTGGGAGGTACATTTGCCTCCTTTTTTTCTGCAGCTCTGGAAATGCCATTCAGCGACATGTCTTACATCTTATTTTTCCCCCAAAAAAAACTGTCGTGTGCAGTACATGCACACTCAGTGCGTGCTCTCAGTCTGCCTGGTGACCCCAGCAAATGCCTGGGTGCTGCCTCTGGCTCAGTCCTCCTGGAAACGTTTGGACAGATCCCACAGGTCTGTTTATCATGTCTGGACAGACTGTCCCACAAAAGGATACTGGCCCAACTGTGTGGCCTGGATTGAACCGCAATGCTCAGGACTAATGTTTGGCTCTGCTTTAGGCCCAGAGACCTGGTTTGGCCTGAAGAGCTAATTATTTTGTGCATGTGTGTTTTAGCTCAAAGTTCCTGAAATACCCAAGTTGTGCTGCAGGTCCACATCATCAACAGGGAATGGAGGTTTTTAAATGGGTGCGTTCTTGCGAATTTGACTCATTTTCCCTCCTGAGTAATCAGTACCTCTTAAAATGGGCCAAGTATACACGAAGCCTTTTTACTTTCTAATGTAGCATTTATGTCCTTGTGTCAGCTTTTCCTGTATTCTCCTACTGCCAGATCATGGCTGCTTACAAAATTCTGAGGGTACTTGTTTTTCTTGGGTTGTTTGTTGCTTTTTTCAAAAGAAAAGAAGGCCATCACATCACAAACCATGTTTCAAATAAAAAAAATTATTTGTAATTAGTGTTCTAATTGAGGGAAAGTAAATATATGTGCTGCTGTAGACTTGGCATGATTCAGCACTCAGGAACACACCCTACATTTAGTATTCTTGTTTTTTAAGACACGTCTGATTTGTGGTCAGCCTATTCCTTCTTTCTTGAAGAAACCCCGTATCTTCAAGAGTGAGAATAAATTCGTGGCACTCATCTACAAGACAACACTTGAAATAGAGGGGACCTTAATCACCTGTTTCAGTCCTCCTTGTTTCAATAAAGTATTTAAGATCCTAATTATATGGAAGATGAGCGCATTCTTAACTTCTTAAAAAAATTAGGATGGTCTTAAGCATATGCATAACAATGAGAATATGTTTTGCTGAATTTAGGGATAAATGAAGTAGAAGATATATCATGGATAAATTGGCCTTATTACCCATTAGACCAAAGTGCTTCAGGTCACTTGTGTGTAAAATGGAGGCACTAGCACTTCTGTCATTATAGCACTGTGAAAATCAACATTTAAAGACATTGAAAACCTGGCATGAAAATCATTATAATGTTGTTGTTTATTTTTATCTATTGTGTGTGTCCAGGTGAGACTAAAAATTGTTGGAAATGACTACAGCCTTCATAAGCCTATCTCTTTCAAATATTAAGGTGTTATAAACATTGGCTTTATATTTTAATATTCCTCCAAATTGAGTTTTTCCATCTTTATTTAAACAATAGCTGTTCAAAGAGTTCTTTGAATATTTCTTTCACTGCTGTAATGAGATGTCTGCTCTTGATACAGCCTCTAATTATCACAAGATCTAGTATTAGAAAAGGTAGCCAGTTCTTTAGAGATTACTTTGACACAGCTGCCATTAACAGCTGCAGCATTCCCAACATCTCTTTTGCATAGCAGTGACTTCCGTACTGGATGTGGTGCTGCAGCAGGGTGTTTGCTTGGGTACAGGTGAGGATGGAGCACTGGAGGATGCTCACTGAAGGATGCTTTCTGCATCAGGGTGGCTGCAGATCCTCACAGTTATGTCAGCTTGAGGCTTTACTGTGCCATTCAGGACATGAATTAGGTCTTATTCTTCACAGTGCTGAATTTATTAACTGCAGCTGATTTATTGTTGGTAGCTTTAAAGACATTGAAGGGCTTGTTAACTGCAGCCAGTAAAAAGTGAATGTATGGGGTGGCCTTGTCCATGCTCCCAGTCCCTGGGGATCATTGTGCTTCTCTTGTCTTTTTTTTCTGTGCAAATACCAGTGTTTGTTTCAGACACACGTGTGGGCACCCCGGGTGAGCCCCGTGCCCAGGGAGGGGGAACTGTGGCACCAGGGCTCAGCCTCTGGCGATGGGGCCAGCCAGGAGCCTCTTGCTGCCAGTGCTGGCAGTGCTCCGTCGCCCAAATACAGCCCAGGGTGGCTGTCCCTTACCCCATCGAAACACACTTCATTAGGCATGTTGCAAAACTCCAAATGCAGAAGTTACAGATCTGAATGATATCCCCAGCCTTTCCCTGCCTGCACTGCATTAGTCATTGGCTGTATGACCAAACAGCCTAAAAATCCTCACCCTGGGTGAGCACAGCACAGCAGTGCAGAGAGGGTCTGCAGGCAGCCCAAGCTGTCGGAGTTTGTACTGATTTTCTTCTGCTGAGCCTGGCCCCTTGCACCCTTGCTCCCAAAAGCACTTGGGGGCACCTGTAAAGGAGTTGCTGGAGAGACAGACTGTGTTTATGGCTTGCAATCAGCAAGGGAGTTTTACCATTTAGAGGCCTAATTACCATCCCACAACTTGGATGCAGCAAGCCTGATGCAGTGAGGATGCCTACACCCACGAAAGACAGCATTTTGCATGCCATGGAGGAGTCCCTCACCCCATATAAGTCCTGACACACACATAGCCATCAGAACAGCTCTGTTTGGAAACACTTCCAATCCAAAACTCATTGGCTGGCCAAAGGGCTAGATCCTGAGAAAAACCTTAAAGTCGCTGTAAGTCTGCACTGTTGCACAAGCGTTCACCGGTATTTGGGTCAGCTGTGTCCCCCTCCATGTGCGAGGAATATGCACCAAGGCCACAGCCGGGGCAGGAGGTAAAAACCCACAGCAGCAGGCAGACCTTGGGAGTACAGTGTGTCATCTCCGCTCTGATCTACGGAGCAGCATACCCATGGGCTTTGTACGAGGGTGCAGTGAGGTTTCGCAGGTACCATCTCTTCACTGTCTAGTGATGTATGGAGGGTTTGAATTCCAGTAAGTCTTAATTAGGTCTTTCCCTTGATGTCCTTAATTTAGAGGCAAAAGAGTTGCACTTGCTGCTCATGTGTGTAGGAAATGTTTCTCATTTCAGGGTATTTTAATTCCTGTTGACTTCAGTGATGAAGCGCAATGCAACATGCTGGAAATTAAATGTGCACTTCAGCTGCACTGGAGGCTTAACTGTGCTGTGTGCAGGTGTAGCTGCATGATATGAACAGTAATCATATGGTGTTTGCAGACTGATTGTAGTGAAAAGGGAAATGCCGCCTTCTGCCTCTTATAAAAGTTATTAGAAATGTGTATCCCAATTTTGCTCACCATTTTTTCATCTTCTGGTTAGTGCTCATCTCTGTATTAGGATGTACTGTCTGCCAGTTTGCTGCGGTTTTTTCCTTTTTTATTACAAAGTTTTGTATCTTTGGTAAACATCATTGGCCAAAGAGGTTGCTCTAAACTGCAATATTGCTGTGCACTAAACTTTGAGACAGTTACCTTTGATGTGGAGCTGACTTAAAGCTGAGGCTGACTGCTCCCTTTTGCAGTTTTTGCAGTTCTTTAAAAAGTCATAATGCAGCATTCCTGTTGTTACTGGTTTCTCCACTGCTGTAGCAAAAGTATCACTATGGTTGAATATAAAATTGATTTCTGAGAACCTCCTGGTTGTCCTGAAAGTCCGTGTGTATAATCTGTGATTCTCAGACAGTAATTAGTTTGTAGGAAATGTGTTGGGCCCAAAGGTGCAGCTGCAGGATGATGTGTGAGATTCCAGAAGTCCCAGAGGAGTCAACCTCCTCTGAACACATTGTTTATGAAAGAAAATAGGGGTTTGGATCCTCTATGCAGTAGCTCTGTTTATCACTTTGACTAAGCAGAAATCCTTATGCCAAAATGGCTGGTAAGTGGCATCTTGATTACAGGCAAGATAGGATTTGTACATCACTGAGCAATTTGGAGTTAGAACTTCAGTAGGTGGTATGTAATTCTCTACTTAAAAAGTTTAATGTATGTTTAATGTGGGTATGTTTCATACAGGATTGAAAAGTCAAGCAAGCAAGTAACTGGTCACATGCACAGATGTGGAGTTACTGAGTAAGAACTGCATTACTTTTACATGAGTGAATTAGGAACTCTGCCTTTGAAAATGCATGCCTATCTCTGTTGATGCCAGGAAAAAGAACCGAATTTCCTGAAATTAAATTTTTTGAGAAACTTCCCATCCGACAAAAATATCTTTTCGCAAGAGATAGATGGATTATTATAATATTTTAAAAATAGTGAAATCTTAGAAATCAGTGTATATATTTTCAAATTATTTCCATATCAATTCATGTGTTTCATTTGATTTGTCTAGCAGCAGTGTTTAGAAATGTTCCTTGTCTACATTTGGTTTTATAGTGGGACATTTATTCCAAATACACATACATTCCATTTTAAAAGTACTAATTCTGGTCTGCAAAATTCTCTCTTCTGTTTTAGAATTGCCATGTCACCCACGTTTTTTCTGTTGTTTCTCCCCCGCCCCCCAACCCTAAACAATACCACTGGAGATTACAGTGGAGCATCTGAGCAGCTATCATAGTAAAAAACAGTTGCCATTTTGGGATTTTTTTTTTCTTCAACGTCTTTCTGACATTAGCCTTTGTAATTCAGTTGCTGTATGGTAGAAGTTCAGGTCAGAGCTAAGGAGAAAGGCTTGGGGATTTATGTTATGTGAAATATATGCAATCTCCTCTCACTTTGAACGTGGTAAACAGACCATGTATAATCCCTGGAGTATTTGGTAGATCTGCCAGGCCATGAAGATGGCATTTGTAATATTTGTCTAGCTACATGTATTTTTCCATAGGTGTCCATCCCTATGCCATCCAAACTGTATTCAAAAGCAACCTGACGAGAGAGGACTGAAGAAAGAGTGAGAAGAAAATATATCATTCCCAATAGGAGATTTCAGAGTTTGGGCTTCTCCCCCTACACCCACCCCACCCCACCCTGCTGTTGCTTTTTAATGAGTTGTTCTTCTAACCTACTTTAAATCAAGCATGTAGAATGCTAGATATTTTGCAGATGAATCATACTGTGCAATGTACTTATGCATATCTGCTGTGCAAGTACATTGTCAGCTTGTATTTGATAACCTATCAGCAAACAAGATTTTTTTGCTGGAAGCTTGGGATACTAGCATTGTTCTCCTAGTGAGAATAATGCAACCACTGTTAATAAATCAACCTGAGTCGGAGGATGTCTCACCACTCTCACTGCCTCCTTGATTAGCATTATCCTCAGAGGTATAAATTAAAGAGGAAAATATATAATCTGGGAAGCCTTCCAGCATCATCTTTGAAAATGTGAGCTCAGTGCTTTGCTGAGATTTCTTTGGTGGAGGAATGCTAATAGAAGTGCTGAAGATGTGCTCTGATTGCACTGTAAAAAGAGTAGGAAGAAGCACAGAATGGCTTAATTTCTTTTTCCTTTGTCATAAAGATAAATTCTAACGTGATCTGCACAGGATGAATTTCAAACTGTTTCTACACATTTCTGTGAACTGGTCCCAGAAGTGCAGCTTCAGTCACTCCCTTTTCTACTACTTGTTCTTTTAGTCTGACATCTGCATAAAATATGTTACATGTTTTCCCATGTCAGCCTGCAGATAATTGCCTGCAGCTGTTAACAGTGAGTGGACATGGTCCCTCTGCTATATCGGTCAAAGCTTGAGCTTCAGCAGTAAGGATTTCAGGAATTT
Organism: Microhierax caerulescens; assembly: GCA_035590215.1. NCBI lineage: Eukaryota > Metazoa > Chordata > Aves > Falconiformes > Falconidae > Microhierax > Microhierax caerulescens. The sequence continues at coordinate 32,380,095 of JAVJGJ010000060.1, forward strand.
CTTCTGACTGTTCCTACAAGGTGTCATCACAGCCGGGTGGTAACTCCTGACGCCTCCCTCCCTGCCAAGGGAAGAAAAATGTGCTGCAGAATATGCTGATTTGCAAAAAAAATCACAGGGAGGGTTTGATTTTAGCAAAGTTCCAGCTGTGCTAAATGAGCAGAAAAGGGATTTTTCGGCGTATCAGCAACATCTTAGAAATGGAAATGCCACATCCTCCAGCACTTTCTTAGGAGTCAGTTTTCCCCTTCCCATGCCCATAACCCACTTGGGACTTTGGTATTTACTGGAACTAGGAGTTTAGCAAGTCTGTGGTACTTGGAGCCTTGCTTCATATAGTCTTATGTTTCTGTCTGCTCTCTCTTGGCCAACTCCCTGCCAACAATATCCTCTGCTTTCCAAAGAGATGGTGAAAAGCGCAGAATGCAAGACTAAACTGTTGTTCCTCGGGTTGCGTTTTGGGGAGGCATAAGGCAGTAGATGCCTTTACTACTGTTTTGCTGATGGGACAACTGATGCACAGTGGCATGAAGGATCTTACAGATAGTCCCCAGCGCCTGCATTTGAACTAGGTCTGGGTCTGCGGAGGCCCAAGCAGTGCCAAGCTGCTCCAAAGGGGACTCGGCTTCATCATCAGTGACTCAGTTTGTGGGGCCTCTCAGGCTGAGACTCCAAAAAGTCATTCCTCTCTCCTGAAGAATGTAGGGCAGCTATTTTTACTTAGGTGCATGAAGATAGGTTTGTGGTTTTTTTCTGCCTGTTTTTCACTTTTAAATTCATATTAAGGATCCTTAGTTATGTTTTACAAAGGCATTCACCCTTCCAGCTGAACAACACAGAGGGAATACCATTCATTATTTGCTGTCTTTACTGACATTGCTAAATTTGCTGAAGTGATGTGTTTCAACATTTCCAAACATTTTTCCTGTGGAGCTTTCTCTTCCATAGAAAGGTTTTCTGTTTCCCCTTGATTTGAGATGAAAAGAAAATTGAAAATAATATGAAATTTTCCCACAGGACAGAATTTCTTTTGCAATAGCTCCACTTCCAACTAATGTCAGGAAAAACACAAACAACTACAGTCAGTATGCTTATTTTCAACCCTGCATTTACGACTTACTCTTTGCCATTGCTGTGTGCTTGAAAATACCCATTAAATCCAAGAGCTAGTACGCTGACAAGTAGGATTTGTTAGCACCTATCTAATACACCCAACAGGAGCATGACCTTGGTTCTCTGTCACTGGTGAAAATGAAGTTGTCTCCTGGTCCAGCCCATCTGATTACTGCTGAACTATAATACCAAGCAGGTTCTTCTCTCTTCATGGCAGATAACTTTGCTACCACTGTGGTGAAGAAGGCATGAAGCCAACAGCATTCCCCAACCTAGCAGCTGCCCAGCATCCTTGGATTCAAATAATTATATAGTGTTCCCTCCCTTACTTAAAAATGTGACTTGCCTATTGGTGCTGAGCAAGGGAAGGAAAGCCAGTGAAGACAGCAGATCTCTTTCTTCTTAGACTCTATACAAGATAATTTATTTTTTAAAAGCCCTTCCCTTACTTTATATGAGCAGCAAAGCAATGCAGGCTCCTCCGTAAGCAAAAAGCAAAGTCTTCAGAAGCCATCAAGTTCTTTTTCCAAACTCTGCACTTTGAGCTTCAGTGACAACTGCTTCCTCAACCTTGCTGTACTGAATGTCTTAATGAGCATTCTAGAAAAAAAACCAGGGTGATCCAGAAGTGTTCAACCAATTTCAGACTCATTTAGCTGGATGGTGGTAACTGCCAGAGCAGGTAAGATCAAAGGCTTCCCAGGAGTCCTCAGCTCCTGCCTGCACCCAGCACCAGGTGCCCCCAGCTTTTGTAGCTTTTAGAAAAAAAAGAGCTGGATGTGAGCAAAACACCATGTTGCCTGCAGTGTTGTTCACTCAGGTTTCTGGTCACAACTGCTCCGCTGTACTAGGTGCAAGCCAGTTTCTGAGAAGACAAGTTAGAGAAGCTGGTTTCTAACCTTGTTAGAAAGAAAGTTGAGAGGGAAATGGGTGTTTGCTCCTGGTGCTTGGGACAAACAGCCAGGAGAAACGAGCTACACTAAAAGCCAGTGTAGTGTTCAGGCTGGAAGGGAGAGGAAGTCAGGATGGAGGGAAAAACAAATGGTAAGAAAAAGAAATCCAAGCTACTTTCTCAAGTAGTGGATTTCTTATCAGTTTATGATGGGAATTAGGTAGTGTGGTACTTGTAGTGGCAGGGAGTTAAACTTATAAACTCAACAGGTGCCTTCTGGTCCACTTCTGCATTCATGAGCTTTGGAGGCGGACTTTCCTAGCAAAACCATCTCCCCCCACCCTTTGTTTAGTTGGAGCTGTTAACATAATTTCCCTTTAAAAAAGCTTTTGAATGCATTTTACTTTTTCAATTACTTCTTTTACTCAACTGGAAGGGCATAAAATCCCCATTCTTTGAGGCAGAGACAAATGTGTTCAACCTTTCACCATGCAAGTTCTACCTGGAGGAGTGCTGTGCCCCAGCAGGACCTGGTGTGCTGGCTTTGCTCTCTAGACCCTTGGAGACTGGTGGGCCTCTCCCAGCTCCTACCTCTCACACTGGGAAACTACAAGGAAGACCATGAAAACTCAGAATGATCTTGGCCATCCATCTAAATGGTCTGAATAAATAGGAATGGGCTCAGCAAGGGCAGGGCATCTCAGCAGGAAGAGCCAGCTTCATAAACACAGGATGGGAAACCACAGATGAGTCCATCAGAGGATTGGGGTGTTGAGGGTCACAAGCCAAATGCGAGCCACCACAGGCTGCAAAGCTTGCGCTGTTTTACAGTTGCTAGACAGTGGAATCCATACTGGGATTTGGCAATGTCGTTTTTGTGTGCATGATGCAGCAAATGGGCTGGGGAAGAGTGTGGTGTCCAGTCTGGAGCACAGCACTTAAGGAGCAATGCAGAAAGTCCTGAGGAGGGCAGCCGGGGTGATCACACATCTGAGAAACATGATCTAGGAGGGAAGATTGAAAGAAGTAGGTTTGTTTATAATCTGAGGGAGAGAATTGCCAGGGGACAGAACAAGAGCAGTCTTTAAGTACATAAAAGCCCAAGCAAAGAGCCTGAGTTCATCTAATCTGCAGGTCCATGGTGGGCAGGAGTGGATGTGGCTTCAGTTGCAACATAAGAGATTCAGATTAGTCATTTGGAAAAAAACTTTTGGAGAATGTAGACATGTAGGATACAGAAACCCAAGTTTAATTGGGGGATTGGTGGCTGCAGCTCCAT
>JAVJGJ010000060.1:32409026-32427930 GCA_035590215.1 Microhierax caerulescens
GTTCCACGGTTCAGGGTGGGTTTTCTCTGAAGTGCTTCTCTTTTGTTAAACAAGAGCTGGATGGTCAATGGGTCAGATCTGAGTGTGAGAAACTGCAGAGTGGGCAAGGGCGCATAAATGTGACCATATAGCTCAAAGATGAGCTGCTACTTGGAAAACCTGGCATAAGTATACGCTGTTCCACGGTTCAGGGTGGGTTTTCTCTGAAGTGCTTCTCTTTTGTTAAACAAGAGCTGGATGGTCAATGGGTCAGACCTGAGTGTGAGAAACTGCAGGGTGAGATGACTGCTCCAGTGCCAGATCTGGAGGTCAAAAATGCCACCACCCCCGCTTTCCTTGCTGCTAGTTCACCTTAATATCTGCTGGCCCCAGCTGTTCCTCTGCCTGCACTGATGGACAAACTTGTCTTTCTGGATTTAAGCCAATGGACTGGAAAATGATCGTACTGGGTTTAGTGAGCTTGTCTTAGCGAGTAAAGAAGATAGAGGCTAGAGAGGAGTGCTGCAAGTAGTTTTGGACCAGGCAAGGTGATTTGGAGGGGAGGCAGCCGATATTTGTATTGGTGTTGTCCTGTGCTGCATCAGGCTGGTTATGAGTCAAAGAAGGTAACACCCCTGTGTCTGCCCAGCACGTGTGCTGTTCATGTATTACCAGGTAACACTCAGTGCTCTGAATGATCTTTCACGGTGTTCAGTGATACTTCTCTTTTTCTTCTCTGGGGAGGTCCAAAACCACTTGCAAACCTGAAGCTCACTTCTGAAGAGGAGGAGAACTTTCTCAGTCAGTTTTCCATCTGCTTTCATCTAATATTTAAGATGCAGCATAGAAGTTATAGTTTATGCGGTAGCACTGAGGAGTGAATTTTTTATCGATTTAAAATTTAGTCATTTTTAGCTTACTATCTTATGTATCAGAACATGGCCTTAGCTTCAGTAAGAATGCTGTATATTATTAATATACATCATTAATTTATTCTTGGCTTTGGGCTAGTAAAAGCACTTAATTCATTGCCCTGTCCTTAAAGTTGTACAAGAAAGGTCTTAAAAATGTGATGGGGAGCAAAGCCATTTTGGACCAGAGCTGTGGTCCCACCCTTTTGTTCCTCAAATACCTCTTCCTTTGGGGGTCACTCGCATCTCCAGCTGGGTCAGTGCAACAGTGGTGAGTCTGTAGGTGCTGAACTTGCTGGCTGGAAGCTACAGGTCTGATTTTGACACCCAGGCCACCTGCACAGATTGCTGGGAAACCTAAATAGTTGATAAAGCAGCTGTTTTGGGTTAAGGAAAAGGGATGGGTGTCTCCCCTTGCCTGGTGCCATACCCTTGTGTTCAGGAGGGCTGGGTGCAACCTGGCGGGGTAGGCGCATGAGCCTGCATGCCGCCAATCTGAGATGAAAAGCGCTAATGCTTCAGGCAGACTTCCAAGGCAAAGGACCTCAGTTTCTGTCTCTATTCATACGCTGGTTTATTTATAAGCTATTAAAGATGTATAAAGTGATTTTTGGAGCAGGCAGTGGAGCCTGTGTCTCTGTTTCCAAGTGCATGGTCTGACTGGTTACAGACTCCTGCTTACTTTCCTGCATGCTGTTTTGGGTCAGATCTTCCCATGGTGGACACTGTAGTTGTTCCATTGACATGGAACCTTTGCAGGGTGTGGTCTAGCTAAAGTAATGAGCAACACAACATATATTTTTGGGTTTTTGAATCTGCAAGGAAATGCATCCTGGTAAATCACCACTTCCTCTGTGCAGGGTGTCTCACATGACACTTTCCACCAGAACTGCTGGTAGTTTCATGCTGACTGGAGATGGCTTGGTCTCCTCTCCTAGCTTGGTGGGTGAGTGGCACTCACTACTTCAGTACGCTTCTGGTTCAACTCTTCATGGCGAAATAGCAGAAATTTCAGCAGTAAATGCATATTTTTCCCCTCTAAAATTATTTTGCTGCTCACAGCCAGCTTGCTTGGGCATCCTGAAAATTAGCTTATTTTTCATTGGTCTGCAAATGCAATTTAAAGGCAAAATGTAAACAGAGGATCTGTCGCATCTGAAGAGAGTACTTGTTCTGGCAGGAATGTATTTTACCCAAATGTATGATATTGTAGCAAGGCTACCTTAACAAAACAAACAAACCACAAACCCAGGCAACCACTTTGTGGGCATCATGATTAATTGGAGATACTTGCTGAGGTCTGTTGTTGCACAGATACTGAGGTGTGACATCTGAGTTGGACTGATGGTGCTTTCAACTATCATGTCCTTCTTGATGTTAGTTTAAGAAATACAGCAATGTGACAAAAGACATTGTTTTAAAGGCTTGGAAAATGTATTGCACAAAATACTGAGCAACTCTGAACCTTAGAAAAGTCATTTTGTAAATTGATCTTTGAAAGTCTCTTTAGTCTGCTGCAGGTTCCTTATCATCGCTTACAGCTGGACATACACGTCTAGTGCTGCAGATGTGCCATTGGGAACAGCCAACAATAGATCATGTTAAGCTCTTAGATATATGAGGGTGCACGAGGCAAAGTGTAATACCATCATGTGGTTTTATTGTTGTAAAAGCAATTGTAGTAAAAGTTATGGTAATCCCTGGTGTTCTGCTCCAAAGCCCCTTGAAGTCTGGATAATGGCTGCATTGAATTTTAGCAGCCTTTGAATCAGGTTTTCCATTGTAGGATGGTACTGATCAAAACCTGGTGCTCTAAGGCTCTCTTTAGAAATCCCTGCTACTGCTTTCTTCCTATTCTCCTGGCAGTTAACAAATACCGACACAGCAGCGTTTAGAAAGATTTCTTAGATCTACTGATGAAAAGGACTGTCTAAGAGCTAGATATTATTATTCTGCCATCATATGTCAGGTTAGTGGGTTACAAAGTCTGTGCTACAGTGAGGAGCTTGCTGCCTTGGATGTCTGCATGAACCCATTTACCTCCATTTTTAAGCTGTGATGATAGAGCTTTCCTTCTGGGAGGGAAAAACCTATTACAACCACTCTTTGACCAATCTCAGTAACCTCTTCTCCATTGCTGCTGCTTTTTCTAAATGCAAGAGCAATGCCCTGAAAGAGGTTTTAAAATTCAAAATCTTGCTTTTCTGAAGACCTTGGGTGTGTTCTGAACATAGTGCTGCAATAGATGTGTGCAAACCCCCAGCAGCATTTGCTCTGTGGCTGTAAGGAGTCTTTCTGCTATGTACAGCCACTTGTGCAGATGAGTGAAGGGACACATGGAAAGCACCCATATTGTGGGGTGAGCAGTGATTTGAGATGGCCCTTTGCTTCCTTAATCTCCCAATGTGGCTTTGGGCATGTCATTTAGATTTTCAATCTCATGGTTTCCCCACCTGTAGAATGGGAAGAGTAACTACTTTCATGGGCTGGTGCTGTGCAGGGTCACTCTCTCCAGTGAGGATGCTCTGCCCAGTGAGTCCAGCACCAGATTGCTGGTGAGGAAGCAGGTTGGAGTCTCTGCTCTGCTGTGCCTGGAGCGCTCCATGCCTTAGAAAAAGGGGATGCAAACCTGCAGCATTGCCTTGTATGCTACTTTCCACAAACCTGACAGCAGTTCTCTGTACTGTTCAGTTCTTGAGCTGTTTGTGTGCAGCCTGATGGAGTGTGTCTATATTTCCTTCACCGAACGGCAAGCTGTTAGCTTTTTTTTAAACTGACTTTCTTGCTAGCGTTCCCAGTGACTTGGCGAAACCTAGAAATGCATTTTTCAGTTTAATTGCTCTGACAAACCCTGGTTTTGGCTGAATGGGGAGCTCCTATCCTGTGCTTAGCATAGACGCAGCATCAATTCAGTGCAGGTCTTCCTGAGGCTGAATTAAAAGAGCAGTGTGCCTCTGCTCTCAAGCAGCAATTCCTCTCCTTGTTTAATAATGTCCATGGGAAAATTCCCAGCACTGAACAGAGGCTTCCTGTCTGCCAGTGCACTGTTTGGATCATCCCAAAGGGCCTTGCAGCTAGAATGTGGGTTTGTACCATTTCTGGGATAATTCCTGTAGAAACTTATTAATTTCTCCCCTGTTCTATTCCTATAGGAGATGGAGGTGACCTGACTAAAAGCTTTGGCTAAGTAGAAACAATTCAGACTGTCTTCATGGAATTTTCAGTTAGATCTCATATATGTGAATACCTGCAAAAGTGTGATCTCCTTCCTAAAAATCGCTATAGGTAAAATACAGTTCATAGAAGACTTTGGATCTGTTTGCTGCAATCATGCAGCTGGGTGTGGAGAGCAGTTTCAGTATATGGGGAGTGGTCTGTGATCAGCTGAATACTGTGCTGAGCTATACCCCTGCAGAGACCCCCAAACCTATAGCGTCTGTCTTTTTATGTTAGGGACCTGCTGGTTAGGTAGCTCTGCACAAAATATGCGCCCAGTTTGTCTGCACTGCAAGCAGAGACCATGGGGGCTGCTGCTTCCAGAAGATGGTGTAGATGAGATGATACAGTGACTGTTCTTTATTTACAGCTTCTCAGAGCATAGCAGACAGCATGTAACTACAGCAGTTGGTTCTGATGTTAGAGAAAGAGAGGACAACCTTGTCTACTGATGTGTCAGAATGGCAAGACAGTACATGTCTGATGGGCTCTAGAAAGAGAAGATGATGTTTCAGAGAGGGAAGCAGGATGTATTTGCATCTTGCTTTAATTATGGATGGAAGAGAAAATACTGTATTAATGGAAAGATACTGAATGGCCACTAACTGAATGAAGCTTTTTAACCTGAAAGAGTTAGGAAGAGGATTGGCTGAAGAGATTTTTGGGGATGGGGAGTGCTGAATTTGAACCCACTTTGGAACACAGAAGACAGGACTGGGGAATAAAGCAAATGTGGTGGTGGTATTTGTGAATAACGTAAATGAAACAGGATTAGCCTATAGCTTGATGGACAGAGTGCTCTAGCAACCCACAGGGGAGGTCACAAACTTGCTCTGAATTTTAGCAGGCAGTCCCTCGGTCTTGTCCTTAATCCTGTAGAGAAAGAAGAGCTGGCTGTGTTCTGGGGGCAGTTCTCATGGGTTCACATCCTGATGGCTGTGTTGCTGTGCTTAGTTGGTTTGCAGCTACTGCATTTAACAGGTCTAGTTTTTGCTGGCTGCTTCTGAAGGCTTTTTGTTTAGGATTTGTCAGTGCCAGAGGTGGTGTTGAACGTGAAGACCTGTGGATGCCTTGAAGTGTGAGGTTAGCAGAAAGCATTATGTCAATGGGCCTGGTGATATCTGGAGCAAGAGGACAGTGAAAATGGAAAAAAATAGTTTTTTGAGACCTGCTAGGTGTAGAAATAGAGGGCTGAGATAACCTGAGAGCAAGAAAATTCTTCAGGAGGGCTGGGAACTGGAGAAGGAAGAGCTTGAGTAGGATTGATTTATAGGCAGTAAAGACCTCAGTTTAGCTTGTGCATCACAGCTTTTTCTGTTTGCTATGGCTTAGCAGAGCATGGCTTGTATTCTGGCTACTTCTGTGTTTTATATTAAACATGCTGTTAAGAGGTCTGAGCAAAACCTGTGGGCTCTGCAGAAGTAAGCAAGTTGGTGCAGGTTAAGTCTGCAGAGGTGGAAACTCCAGCACAAAGGTTGGAAGCAAGAGCAGTGCAACAGAGACTGAGGACTGCAGCCCATATCCACCTGATCTTCCTGTTGGGGGTGCCAGAAAATACTGAAGGTTTCCTGGGGTCTGAGCTTAGCACTTAACTGGTCCTGAGCTGAATCATCTTGATGGGTAAAATGGGCTTCAGTTCCATGGTTTGAAGTGCTAAAATCCAAGCACGGTGATAAAATAGGCAGCACCCAGAGGATGAGGGTAGGGTGCTTGCAGTCCCAGAGCTTAGGTGCCCAGCAGAGCTGAGGGCCTGATTTCCAGTTGTGTATGCCCTGGATCTCATCAGGGTGCTGAAGGGACTCTCCTGGAGGTGGGCCAGGCTGCTTTAGCACCTTCTGAAGTCTGGGACATGAAAGTTGGCAAGAAACAGCCTTCAGCTTGTTGGTTATAGTAGTGCTCTGGGTGGTGGGAGACCCCAGCCAGGTGCTGTTGGTTTGGAGCTGGATATGGGCTGGTGATCTTGTTGTGGGTGCTGGTGAAATACTATCCAATATGACAGTTTGTCCTGAGGTGTATTTAACAAAATGTAGCTGTGAATGTTATACTGATCCCATTTGCCCACTGATGTAAGCGGCATAGAAGAGAGCAGGGGTGGGGGAATGTCTACAACCTCAGTGCAGCAGTAGGTGGGCTCCCTTGGATCTCTAGGCGTGCAGTGAAGGTGGCAGCAGGTGATATCTGCTTGGGTTGAATGTCTAAACCCTGCAGAGGTGTGTGGGTGCATGCAGCTTGGTTGGAGGGGTAGGGGCCAGGCAGGCAGGCCCCACTACTGCCTCTGCACTGCATCCTCCTTGCCCGAGAGCTAGCAAAGGCACGTTCCCCTCTGCATGCCTGGGGGTGTGATGCTGGGGTTGCTGGGCCCTTCCCTGCAAATTAGGCTTGTGGTTTTGCCAGAAATGACATCATCTGTTAGGCAGATTTCTTCATTAGGAACCTTTCTAATCTCAGACACAAGCGACACAGAAGCCCTCCCCACCCCCCAAGCACTGAGAAAGCCGAGCTGCATTGCCAGTCTCTGCAGTACGCTTTGCTTATTTATCATTCATAGCATCATGTTTGTTTTATGACAAATGAACTTAATCACGATTTTCACAGTGGAATACACAGGAAAATATGCAGGATAACCATAGCTGCAGGTATAGAAAACCAGACTTAATTTAGAAATGACATAGAGGAGCAGGCTAAGCAGTGGAAGAATTGAATTAATCTAATAAAAAGACTCAGCTATATATAATTCTTCAGCTGGAACAATAGCCCCGTGAGATAGGATGTGCTCAGATTCTGCATTAAACTTTTTTGTGTATGCTTAATGCTGAACCAAATCATTATCATTGTTTATTGCTGAAAAGTGCACTTGGGTCTTAGGAATATCTGCCCCCCCGCAATGTTGCAAAATGGAGGAGGGTAGGAATTGCAGATCATTTATTAATGCTCTGCGCCATTGTGGTCTTAATCTCAAACAGATGGACCAGGATGCTCTGGCTAAAATTCAGTGTGAGCATGCGGACTTGCACAGAGCTTTCAATTTCAAGTATGACAGTGGAGGGACTGGGCCACGGCAGTAAGTGCGATGATCATCCAGGAATGTGATTCCAGCAGTTTTAGAGGCTGAGAGTTAATCACTTCAGCTTGGGAGAGAAGAGGGTATGCCTCTGTGTGTGTGTGTGTGCATATGCATGAGTACATAGGGGTGTGATCTGGAGTACCTTGGTTTTGATTCTTTGATACAGTGTTTACTGTGTGGCCATGCTTGCCAAGAAAAATCTTAACTGCTTGCTTGACCCTGACAGTGCTGTATACTTCCAATTTCTGCATAATTTCTGACCCTTATCGGTATTTTTCTTCCTCTCATGATACCAGAGCAGAAATTATGTTGGTTGAACCAGGAAGAATAATGCTTCAGAAACTAACTAACTTGCTATCAGTGTATTTTCATTCTACTCCAGCCAAACAAAATAATGGTGTGAGTTGTCTGCACTGCACTAAAATGCGCTTCTCTGTGTAGAAACATCAATTAAAGAGTGGCTTAAAGTACATAGCACTAAAGAATTTAGGACAGAAAATAAAAGAAAATTCTCTGAATGTGGCACCAGACATCCTAGACTCTTTATGAGATTTAGTGTCAGGGGGTGGAGAGCTTTCCTTAGGAGACCAGAGACAGTAATTTGTTCAGTCTAGCAAAGTGAGAGCTCCAAGGGAATGATTGCTTCCTATAAATATTTTCAAGGGGCAAAAGCTGATGCTGACAGAAGAACTAATGGGTATTGGCTGGTGATGAATAAATTTAGGCTGGAAATTTAGGAGGCTCCTAAACATCAGAGCAGTCATGTCATGGAACAGTTTTCTAATGTGTGTAAGGAGTCAAAAGTCAAATTGCTTTTTAAAGCGGAGGTTGATGTCCTGAAAAGGGGCTTGTGACAGTGTTTATCATCAGGGAAGGGGATGGCTCTACTTAGTAATTACAATATGCCTCACTTAAGCTTTAAATTTTATTGAAAGCTGGTTCCTTTGCCCATGAAGTGTCTTTAAAATATGTCAGAATGCAGCAGGCTCCTGTGTGAGTGTGCAGCTTGGCTTCTCCAAAAATCTGACTCCTTGGTTTAAAGGTGTTGTAGATGGAGATAAATAGGATGGCCTTGTCTCATCTGATGACTCAGAGAAGTGCAGCTGAGAAACAAGGTCATGGAGATGCAAGTCATGGTGGGGCTGGAGAAGGCAGGATTTTGCCACCTTGCACATCTGGGAGGCTTTTACCCTGCTTGCATTAGCCCCTTGAGCATGGGTAACTGGATTCCTGCCAAATGCTGATGGGAAATAGATATATTTTTGAGGGCTGAAGTGCTGGTGAGCAGAAGGGACCTTCAGCCATTTCCAAGGTTGGCAGCAAGCCTCAAATCAGAGCTATCCAGCTCCTTCTTTAGGTGTAGCATCAAGGCAGGCTGTATTTGGAAGTCTGCAGCAGCAACCTCTCTTACATCTCAAACCTTGTACCATAGAAGAAACTGATTCCCATCTGGCTGCTTGTGTAGTCTTCACTTTCTGCACATGCATGACCCATTGGATTCTCCAGGAACATGTGCTTCTGACCCTCAAGCAGCACTTGTACGTCTTCACTGCTTTTGCTGCTGAGCCACAGCCCTGCCTGGAGTTCAGCACTGCAGTTGCTGCATTTCCCACCCAGCTTCACCCTCCTGACATCTCCCTGCATGTATCTCTGGCATGCTCCTCTGGCCGCAGGGCACAGCTCAACCTGCTAACTTCGTTAAAGCCATCTCTGCTGCAGTCAAGTCCCCTGGGGCTCTGATCCCAGAGACTTTGGGAGTGCACCAGAAATGAGAAACCTATCAATTTTTAAGCAAAAATTTGTGTCTTCTGAAAGAGCGGTGAAGGGATTTGGGAGCCTCACATCACTGTAACGAGAATAAACTGCAGGCACTCAGACTCTGCACATTACCGATACTGGTAGTGTCTGGACTCTCAAGATGTGTATCTGTCAGCCCAACTGGTGTAAGAGGCAGTTGAGTAAAGTCAGATAGCAGATGGACAGAAGCTTTATGTTTTTACCTCTCATGAAAGTGATGCCTCCAGTACATCTTATAAAATGTATCAATGTCCTACTTCATACACTTCCAGGTGGATAAGGGTGCCTAATTTAGGTAATCAGTAAGATATAGCAGCCAAAGGGAAGGAATGTGTGGGTAAATGGATAAACTGAAAGGTTGTTGCACAAGTACTGCCAAACCTTGTTTTAGATCCTCTGTCTCAGCTCGTGGGTGTCAGCAGCCACCCCCTGGAGAGGGAGGACGGATGCTTTTCAAAGCAAACTGAATATACTGAATGGCATGGTCAAATTGCATGTGGTCTGGAAGTGGGGCGGGGCAGGGTGGGTAGAAATGTCTTTTTGCATCTCCATGTGCTGCTACTGCATGCAGAGTCACTCTCCCAGCATGGAGTTAGAGCAGCCTTGGGGCAGGGCTAAGTTATGTCAGCCTCAAGCAGCTCCAAGGGGAACAAACTGGAACTGATCTTTCCTCAGACTCAATCCCTGCCTGCCTTGTTGTCCTACCCAAGAAAGGCTCAGTGGGTTAATTCTTCTTCCTCTAACTGGTTAAATCAACCTCAGCTGATGCTTATAGTGAGGGGCAGAGCAGCTGTAATGTGCAGAGAACAGGACACAACAGCTTATTTGACTGATTCAAGCACAGAGTTGACACTGGGGGGAAGGTTTAGCTGTAAATCAGCACATTTCTGCCTTAAGCTAATCTGTTCCCTGCCCAGTGTTTCCCACTGCAGCCGTGTTAGCCAGCAATATTCCAGCCGTGGTGATGAGGATGGCAGCAGAACAGCATAGAGCAAAGCATCTTTCTTCCCTGTTTCTTCCAGCAGCCGTCTGTTCCACCCAAGGTCCTCACACCTAAGGTTGCATAAAAATAGCATCAGACTGGTGCTGCTGAACCTGAACCAGGCTATTGTCCGGCAGACTGGTGCAGAGGGCACGGCATGGCTGTGGTGCAAGAAGGAGCTGTCTGGTCCAGGCAGCAGGACCTGCACAACAGCTCACATGTTGACCATGTTCTTCTGTTGTTGTGTACATGTTGCTCCTCATGCCCATTGCTGCTCCAGACTGAAAAAGCTCCTTCCCTGCAGGAGGGATGGTAAAATACCTGAGCCATGCCGGGTTCATGACCACTGCCACCTTCAGGGCTGCGTGTGCATTTGAGAATAGCTCTTTGCCACAGACTCCTCCGCAGGAACAGAGTTATTTATTCATAGGCATTGGGTGTGCTCTGATAGTCTTTCTAAATTTATTCTAAAAAGAGATTCGCCTTGTGCCTGGCCCTTCCTTCAAAATGGAAGTGAGCTAAGCTCCTAGTGTGTTTTTATACATGGTTAAAAATAGTGTCTCAGAAATTTATGATGGATAAACATGAATGAGGGAAGTGTAGCTCAAATGTAGTAACCTTCACACTGTACATGCAGACAGGTATGTGCGCCTATCCTAGCACTTCTAAAATTTCTTCTATCCCTTTTCACTCATTTCATACTGCAGTCTCTACTTTTTTCTCTACCTCTCTTGTCCTTTTTCCCATAACTTTGTTTTAACTTTTCTGCATTGCTCTTCTTTCCTTTAATTCTTGTTCTGCTCTGCCTGTTTTTGTCTCTTCACATCAGTGTACTTTTCCCCCTCTGCTTCCCACGCCACTCCTGCATGCCCCATCTTTTTCCTCTCTCCCAATACCTCTCCTTTAGCAGTTCTTAGCACTGAGCTCTTCTCCATGTTCATCCTCTTGTCTCTGCATCCTTTTGTGCTTCTTTTCTCAACTGGTTCCTTCTCATCATCACAACACAAAATCTATCGGGGATGCTCTGCCCATGTAGCCCCTGGGGCAGACAGGTGCCAAAGATCTCTGTGCAGTTTAGCTAGCTGGTACAGAGATGGCCAAAACCTTCATGTGAGGTTGCATCAAGCTGACCACCTGTGGTTAGGATGGAAAAGCTATTTCTGCTCTCCCTCTTGAAGATGAATCTGACCTTGTCTGTTGTAGCTTGGGCAAGACCCACCCAGAGACACCCTGCAGCAAGTCCAGGCAGGAGATGGAGGTTCTTGATCCCCACAGGCAGGGGCCTGACCTGGGTTGCCAGCGCAGCCTTTGGCTGGGGAATGGCGATGGCAGCCAAGGAAGGTGTCTCAGTCTGCCCTAGATGTGCAGACAGAAATCCCTTACCTGAATGGCTGTTTACACTTGTCATCTTGGTCAAAAGCTGGCAGAAAATCCTTTAGCCTTTATCTGATGTATTTGATTAGATGAAAATGCTAAAAAGTGAAGAGTCTGCTCATATGTTGTGAGTGCCTTACAGTGACAGATCTGAATGTTTATCCACATGAAGGCCCTTTCACACTGCAAAAGTGTTAAATGGCTTCAGGGTAAATAAAAGTCGAGCCACTAAGGGTATAAATAGCCGGTTGGAAATAATCTTAGTGCAATCTCCTATCCTCAGCGCCTTGTATCTCTCCTTTTTCCACTTTTTAAAAGGAGGAGAACATTGGTTATTGTCTTTGAGAATTTCAGGTCAAGCTGGAAGCAGCGTGGACCTCAGAAGCCCTTTTTGTGTTACAGCCCCATGGCTGGTGTGGACATCTGCTGGCCTGATGGACAGTAAGAGCTGCAGCACTCGAGCCATGTGGCATTTGGCTAAGACATCAAATGCTATTTTAAACTTCCTGAAATTCCTTATTTATTGTGGAAGATGGTTACCTAATAAATTACTTGTATTTAACTTCTGAAACCCGGTTTCCTCTAGGTAGATATGTTTAGTGGAAGAATGTAGTGACTTCTGCTTTAGAGCAAGGTGCAGTCTGGTTCTTTATCCAGTCCTCATTGACCATCCTCAGCCTTGTCCTGGCTTAATTTCTTGCTTGCTAAGGAATGTGCACTGTTTTAACATTCAATATCAGAAAAAAAAAATGTTGATGGATCTTTTTAGTAAAAGGGAAATGTTCAGAAAAGTCTAATGCAAAACTTAACCTCTGCCGGGTCATACTCTTACATTCTTGTGAATCATGGAGGCAAAAGGGGCTCAGGGTTTCCTTGTTTGCTTGGGATAACAAAAATACCCATTGTCTGCATTTAAATTAGAGCATATTTTATTCATTCACTTCTGGAAAAGGTGTAAGCAAGTTGCTGTGAAGAAGTGGCTTTAAACAGCAGCTGTTTTGAACAAGCTAGGCCAGTGGGAAGTGGGGTGCAGTTTGCTTTTTGCACTTCACAGCTTAGTTCTGCAACTGGTAACACTGAGGAAAGATAGGGCATGGTTAATCCACTGCCCAGATCATCAGCTGTTGGGTACTATGGGGAATGGAAAGCCCTGCAGGCAAAGATGGTTCTTACCTCTGCTGCGCAACTCCTGCCAATATATGGGGTTTGGGGACAGTGATTTCTAATAATACTCAATAGGATGTTACTATAGCAATGGTACTGTATGTGTGGTGAATAATTTCATGGTCTTAAATCCATGGATTTAAGCACTGGGAGCTAAGATGGGTCTAAGCGTGATTTAGGACTGCCTGTGAACTTTGGTCATGTGGGTACTATGCTGAAGTGATTGGACTTGGGAAGAACTTAGGGGAGAAGATGAAAGATGCTTCTCTGACTCTGAAGGGAGCTGCAGCCTGTTAGGTGCAGCTGGTGTAGGGTAGGGAAAATAAAGGCCACCCTGCAGAGTCCCCCTGCATGCACCATGTTGCACGTGCTTCCATGAGGGACCCTGATGCACAGCATTTCCCCTTGATATTTGAAGTTTGCTGTAAACCGGATCTGACATTTAGCTTCAGGTCAAATTAAATTGATTTGACCTAGAATGATTTTTTTATTGGTTTGATTTTGTGTTTCACTGAAAAAAAAATAATTAAAAAAAAATTATCTGTTACAGCTCAGTTCCAAGCTGAATTACTTCCCCTTAATTTTCTCTCTCTCTAACTTTCTCTCAAACTGAAGTCTCTTATTTGCCCGGATTTCATCTGTAGTGTTAATTTACAAGAGGCAAAATTGGACTATCAATAGTGATGCCAGAAAACCACCTGGAACCCCCTCCCAGGGCAGAGCTGGAATTAATTCCTATCTAAGGCTCATCCAGATGTGCTGTAAAGGGCAGATGATACAGGGGCACACCCTGTACTCCCTCTTCCACTTTTCTACCCTTTTCCATCCACACCTTAACATGTAGCCTAATCTTATATCTTAACTTCAAGTCACTGCTCTTTTCTCCCATCCTCTAAGACTGTGACTAATTCCCTCCCTTTGCTTATATTGGTACCTTGAGAGTATTTATAGACTGTGACCCTGTTCTCCCCCACCCATACAATATAAATTTATCTCTGTTATTCCCTTTTCCAGACTGGTCCCAGTACTTGCCCTCCAGTACTTATGCCATCACTGTCATCTTCTGTAGCTTCTCTGCATTTTTCCTGTGCTTTTCCTAAATGAAGAAAACAAACCACAAAAATACCTGGCTCCTGGTTTATCTGTGCCCTAGAGGGCAAGCTACAGATGAATAGTGAGTCTCTTCTCCCTGTCTCTGTATGGGACCTTCTTTGTTTCATATTGCAGGGTTAGTCCACAAGCCCTTATTTTTTGCTGTCTGTTTGTGGGCTGCCTCTTGCCTCCTTTAGCATCCTGCCTGGATACTTGGTCATGCTCAGTCTGCAGCACTGCATACACGCTTGTGCTCTGGGCTTCAGCCCAAAGAGAATACACTACATCCCTGAGCACAGTGTCATCCACTGATGCATTTACACTACCCTGGCTGAGGTTTTTAATGCAATGAATGATTAGCCAGTATCTGATACTGCATGTGAAGAACTCACTCCAGGACATCTTAGTGTCTTAATTCCCTTGTTATCACTTTATCCATTTGAATGATTTCCTGTACATACATTGAGTTGATTACCACAGAGGACTGAATGCTAAAAATGCAAGAGAGTGGAGTTTCCCACACTCACTACTTTTCCTTTGCTTCCTAAAACCAAGATTCTAGCCAGGAAGGCTATTAGATTGTGGGATTTTTTTGGTTTCGGTTTGGTTTTGGGGTTGTTTTTTAAGCACAACCTACTGCTTAATCTTAGCTAGTAGGCATGCTCTTCCAAATGCCCTCTGGCTCACTCTCTGTGGTAGGCTCACAAAATGGGCTTTTCCTGGAGGGCAGATTTCTTCACTTACCCTAAAGTTTTATGGATGTCCCTTTCTATTGCTTTGAAAAGAGCAAAAAAACCTGCTTGCCATATTTCTTTTTCTCTTTAGGCATGTTTATCATTTGGGCACAAACCTGTGAGTGAATCAGCAATATCTGCAGAGATGTCCTGCCCAGACCTTGATCTAGAAGCTGCTTTTGTTTGAGATGAAGCGCTGTACCTGGTGTACCTGCTGGGATTGAAGGGTCCTTGTTGGTGATGATGGCTGCAAATTTGACTGTCATGTAGCTGTCATACAAAAGTAGCTCATGCTAGAGCCTGAAGCAGGAGAGCTGCTGTGGAAGTCCTGTATTTGTCCTGCCTTCCAAAGCAGGAGCACCTCTACTGATAGCGTTAGAGAGTTACTTGTGTAGATGTTCTTAAAAAACTTCAGTCATTCAGGATCTGAAACCTCCCTGGGCTGAATAGGAAACTCTTTCAGTGCTTTCTGCCTCTCCTAAGGTCAGGATGGCAGCAAAGTCAGATTTTCAGGTTTCGAGTCTCAAATGTTTCACTGGGGGAAGGGACGTTCTTTGGAGGAAAAAAAGACCTCCCTGTGATTGAAAAGCTAAATTTTCATTGCAGCTTTTAATAGAAATCTTCCACCAGATGTGGGTGAAACAGTGGTGTGCAATAACCGCTCCACAAGAACTGCTTCAGCAGCACTGTCTGCACACGTATGGGAGAGCAAGCAGAGGAGAGCAAGGGGAGAGCTCTCTGCTTCTGCCTTTCGCTGCAGCTTCCACGGGTTACCTGGCAGCTGACCCTTCCCGTGTGGCAGAGACTCTGGGAAAACTGCGTGAGGCATCATGATCTGGGTAATTATCCCCAGCTTTTCACTTGCAAAGCCAAACACCAGGCTGTGCTGCTGAATGCGGAGAGAAGTGCCTGTCAGAAAGGTTGGTCCTGGCACAGTTATCAAGCTGCTGCTTCCCTCCTGCTTTAATAACACACAATAATTCCAGCAAATGGTTGGTTTAACTCAAGGTTGCTCTGCCACAATCTCAGGAGCTTCAGTAGTGCTTCAAAGGGCAGCCTCTGCTGTCTTCAAATCTGCAGAAGACTGTGATTTAGCCACCAACTCTTGACTGCAGGGAGCTGGGTCCCCTTGCAAACAACAGAAGCATAACTATGCCTTGGCTTTCCTCTGCTCTTCCAGAAAAGTGATGAACTGCTCTAGGCCAGGCAGCTGCCAAGTAATTGCCATATCCCTGCCCTGCTGCCTGCAGCAGGACAGAAGAGGGCCAGAGCCAAAGATACCCATGTCCTAGGTTTCCTTATTGCAGGAAACAGTGGGTGAGTCTGCAGCACTGCTCGCAGGGCTGCCTGCACAGTGCACATGTATAGAGGGGATTGGAGCTGCTCCTTTCCCCCCAGCTTAGGGGTATCTAGGAGCCAGGAGCTCATGGGTGACATCCAGGGTGTCTGTGAAAGGTGCTCAAAGACAAGCCAGCCTGTTAACCAGGCCCCAGCTCACCACAGAGGTCCCACATCACCCCTGCAAGCCTTCAGGCTTTGCAAATGAGATGGAGAGCTGCTGAGTAAGGATGGAGCAGGAGGTGATAGTCAAACTAACCTGGGATCCTCAAAATCTTAATTGTACCTCTCCTCAAGAGTACAGACTTCAAACTTGCTGGCTAGTCTCCTGGCTGGGTGAGTATTTCTGGTGTCATGTGTTGATACGCAGGAGGTGGAGGGGTTTGTAGTTGTATCAGTTCTTCACTAGAGTGTAGGGTAGGATAAATCTCTAAAAACATCCTTCAGGGAAGTGAGATGTCTGGGGAGGATTTTTTCTGTCTCTGCTTGGAGTAAACTCATCTTTTACTGGAGAAGAGACATAGTGGCAGGTAAATAAAAGAGGGAGCTTGAAGGCAAGGACATTTATAGCATTAGTTACAGCACATATGGCCTGATCCTCCTTAAGCAGAGGCTGAAGCCAGCAGGTTGATACTGATTTATGACTGCAGTGGCTCTGCCCCACATTCTGCACTACTTTGAAAGGTTTAACTTTTAATATACTTTTGAAAACTTTTGACTGACTTTCAGATGCAACCTTGGTGCCCCCACCTTCTAGAAACAGAGAAATAACATGCAAGGAAACCACATGAGCACTTGGATCAGAGCCCACTATCCCACCTGCCTCAGCAGAACCTACCTTCCCCCCGGCTCCCCACCCCATCTTTTCTGGAACTGCTCATATTTCCTCATTCCTTGATGCTATTACATATTCTGGATCTTATTTGATGCTGTACAGGGTCTTTTGTCCTAATGTTTCTATTGCTGCACTAAAGGTAGACACCAGGAGCCAGCATAGCATACGTCTTTGGTCTTTCTGGTGCAGGTCATGGTGTGATGGGAAAACCCTGGGTGAAAAGAGACTTAGATGGTGACTCTTGAGCCCTGTCTCTTTGCCTGCATCAGCCTTACACCACTATGTCCTCTCTGACCTAGATTTCCCTGCTGTCCCTTGGGCATTAGATCTGATCCTGATTTGTGGCCAGTAATGACTTGTCTTCAGACTCTACTTGCTGGTTCCCAGGACTGAGTACTTCCTTCCTTAGTGACAGTTTTATGCAGGGTTACTCTCTTGCCTTTAGTGGAGTCTCTCCTGATTTACCCCAGCCCTTGGTGCCTGACAGATAGTTTTCTCCCTGAATTACTGTGCCTGACACATTGCTGTAGGTGTTATGCATTGTCACAAAATTAATTTTCCTCTCGAGAGACCTCAGTGATTTCAGCTGAACTTCATTGCAGTTGTTACTCTGTCTCCCTGGAAGATTCATGCTGCTGGGGGGGCTTTGACCTTGGGGGATGGGGAGCCAATTGCATGATTGCCTTTCTTCCTTTTTTTCTCATTTTTAAATAGCTGGATTTCCATGAGATATTGCGGTCAGGTATGAATGGCATAGGGAAGGCTCAGCAGTCCTCCAAATGTGTATCAGGTTCTCACTCAAAGACTTGTATTTCAGCAAAAGCCCTTCTCTGACACTGGCTTTTACCTCCCTGTGGAAGAGCCTGAAGCTGTAGGGTGGTGCTTTCTGTCCCATGTTTACTGCAGTATCAAATGCAGCTGGTGCTGGCATTTTTCTCTTTTTCCAGGCTGAGTTTGTATCTGCAGCCACATGGCTGTTGATTGCTTTACAGCAGTTGTGAGAAGCTGAATTTGTAAGTAACTGAGACCCAGCAAAGGTAGGGCTGGATGGACAGAACATGGCAGGGCCCTGGGGTGGAGGCTGGGTGGGGGAAGAGGGTGTTTCTATAGGGGATTTTGAAAGAAAACCTGGTCAGAGGTTGGAGAGTGACCAACTACTGCTGTGTTGTGGTTGGGAGGTAAAAACAGTGAACAGCTGAAGTTCCTATATCATGTTTGGAGTGGGATTTAGCTATTTTAGAACTTAAAGACAAATGAGACTTAGCCAAACATACCCAGGTTTTATGAGATACTTCGGTGTGTCGTGCTCTAAAGGGAGTTGGGTCCCATTTCAAGTCGTTGAAAAGCATGGTTTAGGTGCTAATTCACTTAGTGCTTCCAATATTTTTGTTGTGGGACTCAGTGGAGTTTGATCATTCCAGGGGAAATGTGACCACAGTGAGATATGAGTGAATTATTTTCATAAGCGGGGTTTAATTATCCTTAGAAAAGTGCATTTGATAGCATTTTAGGCAGTACCTTAGTGTCACTGAACCCTACTGACCACTCACGTTACTTCTATCACAGGAGTGAAAACCTGCTTTTTTCCTGAACCAAACTTTCTTTAAAACTTACTAAATAATATTTGTATCCTTTTCTGAAAACTACAAAAATCTACTGCAGCTGCACTTCTAGCAGAAGCATTTGCAACTTTATGCACATTTTAAACAGTTTTGTGCTCCTCTCTGGGCTTTTTTTTTTTTTTTTTTTTTTTTTTCTCTCCAGTGTTCCTGACTTTTCATGCATCTAGAGTGCTGAGGAGGGCTGTCACAGACCAGGGTTTTACTTCCAGGTCACATTGGAGCTCTCTGAGACCATTTATTGAAGTGGAAAGCCTGGAGGGTATGTGGAGGTGGAACTGCTGAATCATTTATTATGGGTTCACTTTGCACATTGGCTGGTTGGCTTTAAGGAACCTGCTGAGCATCCTCTGTCAGATGCCATGAGCTCTGTGGGTGTCCATGGGAGCTGAGGATATTCAGCATCATCAAATCAAGCTGTGTTCCTTTGTTTCACTTGGCTTGGTCTGGGGTGCACCACAATATCCACAATGCCTACTCAGCACCAAAAAGGTGGACCCTGATAGCTTTTTGGAGTGCTGCTGGCAGGGAGACGATAGCTTTGTGGTGCAGCGTCCACAACAACAAAAAAAGATGCTGTTAATAGCCTGCTGGGGTGGTGGTGCCAGCAGCACAGTGTGTCCTGCCTTCCCCAGGGCAGATCTGTCTTAATCTTATTAAAAGCTCATCAGTGTTCCCTACACATCCCTCCTGCAGACAGGGCTGTAGCACTCAGCAGCTGAGCCAAGACCTGATCTGTGCCTACCCAGTTTTGGGAAGAAACAGGTCATCTGGGCAACAGGAGAAACACCCAGGCAGG
>JAVJGJ010000060.1:32440656-32482885 GCA_035590215.1 Microhierax caerulescens
GCCTGAGCCCACGTTCCTTGTGACTGGTGGTTTTCCTGGTGAAAACCGTACTGCTGAGCCACTGGCCAAGCACTGACCAGCACTGTCTTGTTGCCTCAGTTTTTTTCCTCAGTACATGATTCTGATGATACTGCTTTTTTAACGAGTACATGCATGGGAAATGCTCTGTAAGGACAAGCTGTTGTTACTGTTAGTCATCCCAGACAGGGAGGCTTTCTGTCTGTGTTACCAGCCCTGCTAGAGGGATCTGTGCTGGCATGAAATCTATTGTGTTTGTTGCCTAAGCAGCCAGAAAATCTCAGTCTTAATAATTTTTTTCTCCTTTCTTTCCTGTTTGCAGAACTGTCCGGCTCAGAATCCCAGGGCAAAGGCAGCCTGTCAGAGGATGAACTCATTAGTGCCATCAAAGAAGCAAAAAGCTTTTCCTTTGAGACCCCAGAGATGCAGCAGTCACCAGCCCTTTCCGCTGAGAAGAGAGACCAGCGGGTGAAGCCTGGACGCCCCGCCGTCTCCTCACCCCTGGATAATGAAGCCAGCAGTGCCGAGTCGGGGGACTCGGAGATCGAGCTAGTCTCTGAGGACCCACTGGCTGCCGAGGAGGTGCTGCACTCCAACTACATGACCTTCAGCCACATTGGAGGGCCCCCTCCATCACCTGCCTCCCCCTCTATCCAGTATAGCATCCTGCGAGAGGAAAGGGAGGCTGAACTTGACAGTGAGCTCATCATCGAGTCCTGCGATGCATCATCGGCCTCTGAAGAGAGCCCAAAAAGGGAGCAGGACTCCCCTCTGATGAAGCCTATGGTCATGGACATTATCAAGGAAGAGAATGGCTCGCGCACTGACATCTCAGACTATGAAGCAACTAAGATGACAGAGAGCAGGATGAACAGGGAAAACCTGGCAGAGTCTACGTCCTACCTGAAATGCTCCTTTGTTGCACCAAAAGCAGGTGCTGTCAGTACCTCCGCTGTCAGTACTGAAGAGCTGAAGGAAAGAATAGTCCTGAAGAAACCCATTGAAGAAACTGTTGTTAACCAAAGTAAAGTATCTTCCAAGGACTCTGGCAAAAGAAGTCCCTTGGCTTCATCCCTACTGCCATTTTTAAATAAGCAGAAAGGTAAATGCAGATGTTTATGTTGTTTTTTGCCGTGCTGCTGAGAAGGGGAGGAGGGAGAAGGGAGAGGTGCCTGTTTCTTGCAAGGGAGATGTTAGCAGTGCAGAGCAGGGGGAGCTGCTGGCACTGGATAACCTCAGCTCGAAGATGGACACACCTGTGCCAATGCATGCGTCATCTCTGACCTTCCCATCTTCTTTTCTTTTTCCTTTCTCTTAATAAAAAAAAAAAAAATACCAGCAACAATAATGTTTAGGCTTAAGTGTATAGATTCTGGATCAAGCAGGAACCCTGGTAACATAAGGCTGATTTGTATGTCAGGCATCTGGAGGACAAAGAGCAACAAATTATCATTTTTCCTTTGAAATACTACCTGCATTGCCCCAGGGAAGGGATGCAATCATCAAGATGGTCCTGCCCCTCCCAGTGATCAGATGTGAGGATAATGTTTTTGAGAACATTTTTAGGAAAAAAAAGTATTTGGAGGAGGAGAGGGATTGGGTTTGGTGGGTCTGGGTGTTTCTGAAGCTGGTGCAGCTTAAATCTCTCATGGTGGCTGACACTCACCATCCTGAATAATGAGGGTTTTGTGTATGCTTCCAGGCTAGTGCAGGGAGGTGGGCAGTTTCGGGGTGCTCATCCCAGCTCTGCATGCCTTCTGGGCCTCCTGTGTGCCTCTCTGAAAGCCCCTTCCCTAATCCAGCTGTGGGAGGGAGAATGGCGGGACACTTCTCTGGTACTCAGGTGAACTCAAAGGCACTTGTCTGCCTGTGGAATCCCAACAACACCAGTGTAGATCCAACCAGGATCAGGCTTGCTGTGCCAGGCACTGAGGTCTGACTGGACTCCCCCCCCGAACCCCTAGAGCTGTCACCAACTTTTGGTCTGAACTAAACTCTGAGGACTGAGGGGTAGCACGCAGTCACTGCACACTGACACTGCCAGGGGTCCCTGCAGCCTGTAACTGGCTTAGTTCACAAGGTGCACAAGAGAAAAAGGCATTTTATTCTTTGCAAGATGCCAGATCTAAGTAGCCAGGACCTTTGCATGCCTCTGGCTTTGTATATTGGTGTGAGAGGGAGGGATGCTGGGGCTGCCCCACACCTGCCCTGCTCCCCCTTTGTCATCTCCCCCGCTTGGCTGGTGGGCAGCGGCTGTCTACAGCTCTTCTGTCAGATGTTGTTTTACAGTTCATAGAGCTGCTGCTTCCTTGCTAACAGCTGGATAGAAGTGGAGGGGGGGCGAACCCCAGACCTGCTTCTTAGAAAGCATCTGTTTCCTCTGTCCACGTTTGTGCAGACATTTTACCACATGATGGCCTGGAGATGTGGCAGAAGCATTTACGTGGCACACTTTTACAACTGATTTTATCTAGTGCAGTAACCCAAGCGTGCAAGTCTAGTCAGGAAACAGTCCAAACTTGCATGATGTGCCGAGGACAGCAAGATCTGTAGTGCAATAAAATATCTTAATGTTTATATTCTTAGCAGTAGTGAACTAATGACATTAATAGGCTGAATAGGAAACATCATTATTACTGGTGAGTATATTTTCCTGCCAGATCCTTGGAGCTCACAATGTCACAATGTGCATCTCTTAGCTCCCTCAGAAGTAGGATGAGCTCCAACCATTTCTTTCTCCCTTCCCAAATTCCCCTTTTGTAGGACTGGCCCAAGCCTTGCCCAAACCCTAGAAGCTGTAGGGCTGATTGAATTTACCTCCAGCACCCTTCCTGCAGTGTCTGGCATTGGGTCTCTGCAACCATGTCGTGGTCTGTGTGTTGTTCTGGGCAGATGACTAACAATTTGGTCTTGGATTCTGGAAAGTAGTTGGGGAATATCACATGGACAGCTAGTTGCCTGTCTGTCCTTCAATGTTGAGATTTCAGGCCCTATTACACTTCCCAGTCCCCCTTGATCGTGTTCAGATTTTTTTGGACTATCTTTTGTGTCTCATTTAATTTCTGTCATTGCCTAAGCTGATGCTGGCAGAGGCTTGTTCTTATATGGCAATCAGAGAAAACTCCGGTATGCGTGAGCAGACTTTCTCCCTGCATCTCAGTGTGTCCATGTTTCCTGTCTGTATTCCTGTAGGACAGAAGTGGTAGGAGCTTTTCCTCCAGAACAGACACAAGACAGCTAATTACTATTTGGTGGTGTGTAAAGGACTAATTCAGTACGTGCTTTCCTCCCTTGAGATGCTGCAGTGCCTAAGGCAAGGAAAACAAAAACATAAAACCTCTCAAGAAGATTATGTCTAAAACTTGTGTAACTTTTTAAAGCTGATTTCAAGGTATGGGGAGGTGGGATCAAGGTAAAATATGAGTGATGGCAGGATCCAGTTTATGCTATTTCCAGTCATGGGTATTTGCTGCAGGGGTTGCTGTCTCTGGGTGCTAGTTATATTTTTATGTTGGAGGTGGAGTGTGGGGCTCTTCTGATCTGCGAAGGGAGAGCTTGTCCTTCAGAGAATTCACATGAAACCCTTCAGTGGTTTTTCAGTTATCAGAGGTGAACTGGGGGATATGCTCCATGGCTGATGGAGCCTGGAGCTGCATTGGCTGGCAGGGAGATGATGCGGCAGAGCACATCCAAGGGGTCAGAGCCTGCCTTCACAGCATCAGCTTGACTTCTTGGCAGAGCTTTACATCACAACATCATATGTGTCATATGCCCACTCGGATGTACCTGGCAGGCATTTGGCATGGGCCCCGCTCAGCCAAAGTGATGAGAATAGAGGGAGATGGGTCAGTGCTGCACAATGGACATGCAGCAGAACAATGTCACTCAAAGCAAGAACAGTGTCATCATTCATCAGTTAAAAGAATTGTCTTAATTATAGCTATTTATAATCAAGAGAGTACTAACAAGATGTGTGACTATATACTTGTTAAAAGATGGAAAACAGAAAAACCTTCATTGTTTCCTGTTACGTCCATGTTACACATCGCCACGAAATTTTGCACTGCCACTGCACATCTTTATTAAAACAGAGCGGGTTTAGTGACATTTCACAGAGTCCAGGTGGGGACTGATCCCCTGTGGCCATGGCAAGTCCCACCTGAGTTCAGGTCAGCGCTAGCCCAGCCTTTCTGGAGATTCATCGGAAACTGATAGATCAAATGAAGCTGTTTGACACGTCTGGCTGGTTTTGACACCCAGGGGTAGATCTTTCTGTGGCCCTGGGGCAGCTCATAGCTAGGTATATGTAATTCAAAAGCAGTCAGCCATCAGTTTCCCCTGTAAGTGCTAACTGTTTCACAGTGTGATACTGTAATTCCATCAAGTAGTTTTTTACTCATATCCATGACTTTAAATATGCTTTGTATGGGTCATCAGAAGAGTTTGCCCTGGGCAAGGAAATAACTTGGAGAAGCTGAGCAAAGTGAAAACGCAGCATTCAGCCTGACCCCAGGAACAGCTGTGCTGACTCTGTTGCTGCCAGCCTGTGGTTTAATCCCTCTGAAACCTTTCTGGTGTGTCTGCTAGGCATGCTGAAATCACAGCCGTTGCCCTAAATAACGAGGTGGACCACAGCAAGTGCGTGCGTGGTTTGTGCAGTGGTAACTCGATGGCTCTACTTAACGTCTGTTGCCATCCAGTGGCAGTAACAAAAATGGGCTGTGACTTCCTACCTCCATTTTATTGGGTTTGAAAGAGTGGAGCTATTCCTGTGCCGTTAACTTCTAAACAGCCTCACTTGCTTTTCTTAATGGTCAGAAAGATGTCATTGCTTGCTGCAGCACAGGTTTTGTTTTGGCCAGAGTTGTGCAGTTGTGTTAGTGTTACCGGCGCCTTTGCCTCCTGCAGAGTGAAGAGGGCAAGGCAGAGCTGTAGCAAGACATTTGCTGTTCAGCTGTCACTGCCCCTATAGCACTCCTCCCAGAGGTGGACACAGCCCTTACGCAACAGGGCTTAGAGCACATCAAACTGTGGCTCTGCAGCAAAGGAGGTTGCCAGCTCAGGGTTTGTTGTTTTTTTTTTTATTGTTTTGGTTTTTGGTTTTTTGTTTGTTTGTTTGTTTTTTTAATATATTCAGCTACAGAGAAGGAAGACCAGACACATTTGTGTTTTCCAGTAACCAGAGCAAGGAATGCAGATTTTTAGGTTTCTTCTAAAAAACCCTGTCTTGCAACAGATTTTCACAAGCTTTGGAAAATAATGCAAGTGATTGGTGCGGCCTGCACAGTGCTGTGACATTGCATAGCCCGGGTGATATCCCGGCTGGGCTTGCACATGGCTGGGGCATGCAGGACATTTCAGAAAAGACCTGCTGTCCTGGAAACATGCATCCTTTGGCCTGGGGCAGTTTGTAAGAAGCCCAAAAGAAGCCTGGACCAAGGCAGGCTGGGAAGGAGTGTTTTGGCTGAGTCTTTCCTATTTTCTCTTGCCATGCCTGTTGGTTGCTCTGTGCCAGGGTAGCATGGCTTACCACATGCTGCTGTCCCACAGCCCGGGGACCTGGTCCTGGGTGGAGATTTCCCTTGTGCTGGGGCATCAGGTCTCCATCCAGCCTCTCCTTCAATGACAATATTGGGAGATTCCTTCCACTTAATAAAACATGCAGCAGCTTGTTACCTTTCAGATCAGATGTCTGAGCTCAGATTAAAAAAAAAAAAAAAAAGAAAAAGACTTGGACATTCATAGCAATATGTACTTTCATTTTCTTTTTATTTTTGTGGCAAAATCTAACATAGGAAAAGGAAAACCCAGGTTCAGGTCTCTGGGTTTGTGCTGTCACATGCCAGATGGCACAACTGGCAGGACGCAGGCTCCAGGCAGGGTCCTGCTGGAAATGCAGTCAAATAAAATTCATAATTTAAAATGCTTTGTTCTGCAGTATAGTCCTATGCTGTCCTGCTATGAGGCGTCTTGATTTTTATGCCTATTTGAAAGGCTTTTGCAGCATTAATCTGGTTAGTCCCCTACAAGAAGCTGTCCTTACCACACACCCTTTAGGCACCCATGAGGGACACCAAGGTTCATCTCTGTGTGTGGCCTGGTGTCTCTCAGGTAGTGTCACAAGCTGCAGTAGGGAAATTTTCTGGCTTTGGAGTGATGCTGCCAAATTCTCTGGGTTGAAGAACATGTTTTCCCTCCTTGCTGGTACCTCTCATGCCATCTCATGATGGCCTGGGCTGTCACACAGTGGACAAGCACAAAGCAATGTGGGTTTTTACCCTTTAAGCTCTCATTGTGTGTTGTCGTCCATTGTTGTGTGTCTGTGTGTCCATCTGCCCCCCCGCCATTTGGTGCCACAGACAAACTGATTTTACACAGTTTCTCAAGGAGATTGTTTTCCAGCAGAGATCTGGGAGAGCCCTTAAGTTATTGGGAATGCTTTTTGTTTAGGAAAACATTGCATCATGTTAGTGCGTCCCTGCTGTTGGAGGAGCTGCTAGTGAGGCATTTTTCTGTGGGAAAGGGATGTTTGGTAGTGTGATTTAGCAATCTGAGGCTCATTTCTCATCTGCATGTTTTCACTAGGCGGGCTCTGCAATCAGCAGCAAGCCAGGCCACGGCTTAAGCATACGGTAATGTTAGTTTAATATTTTAGTGCCATCTGCTGTAAGTGCCTCCACACTCCAGCCCATCTGTTTTGTGTGCTTCAGTTTGCTTTTTATGGGCTCCGGTAGCTTTCCATCTTTTGGAAATCCCTGCCTGGAAAAGGTGTAGGGGGGAGGGATGTCCTGCCTGGGGCTGGAGTATCTTCACCTTGAGATGCTCTCGGAGGAGTGGGGTGAAACCTGCAGGGAGAAGTAAACATGAATCTAGGCCTGGCCTTGCCACAGAATCTTGGAATAGATTGGTGAGCTTCTGAGCGCTTGCCTCCCACATGGAATAGTTTAGGTGGTAAGGGAGCTGTGGAGGTCTCCTGCCCAGCTCCCTGCTCAAAGCAGTTTGATCAGGTTGCTTAGGGCCTTGTTGACCTGGCCATCTTCTCAGCAGAGACAGAGGTTTAGGGGTAGCTGAGAGTTGGAGTCTGCAAATCTGGGTCAGTCCTGGGAAGCTGCCTCAGCACCATTAGCTGCAGGCACACTGCAGAGCAGGATAAAAGAGAGATACCACTCAGTGCAGCTTCGTACAGAGTAGGCTGGCATGAACTTCACAAGGTACAGAGAGCCCGTCTCCTGGCCCACAGCCAGGATTCCTGGTGGAGCACTTTTGACAGATGCTTGTGACTCATTTGGAAAGGCCTCTGTTGGCAGATCCTCCACCAGCTCCCAGGCATCTATCAAAAAACAGTTGCATTCTCCCTTTAGGCTAGGCAATTGTAGCTTCTTCAGTTTTTCCTCTCTGGTTGCATTTTCAGGCTTTCTGAACTCTCTTGTTGTTCCCTTCATTCTTTCTGCCGTTGTTTGAGTCCTACTTGAAGCAAACTGGAGAGTGCTTGAACGGAGGCCATCCTCATGTCGATGATGGGTTCCTTACCTGCCCTACAGGCTAGGGCTGGGCTCGTAGAGCCCACTGCAGCAGCACAATATTGAATTCCATGGGTGCAAGAGGGATCTCTTCAGTATTGCTTGGAAATGTCTATTCAGGCTTCTGTAGCAGGCTGTGCTGACCCATCTTTCCCTACCTGGACTCATTTGACTCTGTTAATTTTCTGCATAACAGGAATGGAGGAATTTTTGAAGGATTGGGGAAGCCCAGTGGAAAAAAAAGATGAAGCTAACCATGATATTTTTGCCCATTTCGGAGAAACTGAGAACTTCAATAACTTAGTGCTCAGATGGGTGAATGCCAGCTGAAGTGGGGCTTGCTCGGTTAATATAGAGCAGATGAATCTAGGAGGAAAGGTGTTTTCTGAGAACCATGAGCAGATACCGAGTGCAAGAGGTCTGTCAGGTGTGACATACAACTTTTCTACAAATCTTCAGGACTCCTTCCATGAGCAAAATGGTTTCTTTTTCTCCTGGGCTGTCTGATCCCACAGCCCACTTTGGTTCACACATCTCCTCTTACTCTGCTACATGCACAGACCTTCCCCAGTCTGTCCTCCTTAGGAATTTATAATGTGCACTCTCAGTTGCAAACCAGTGAAATAGCTTAAGTACAGAGGGTCTTAGAGAAAAAAACGACACTGCTAAACCCCATGCTAGGGACACACCTGGAGCACTGGCAATTAGTCTGTTGTCCCAGCCAGTCTTTTCCTTTCATACCTCGACTTGACCATCCTGTTGCAAGGTCAGGGATGAATTTGAGACTGATGTGGTGGGCAGGAGGAAACGAAGCTAAGGCATAATTCAGCCTGCTGTTGCACTTTTGCTCTGATGCATGTTCTTCCTTGGTTTTGTGGCCTAGCAACCCAAAGTTATGGCAAAAATGGCCAATTGGCTATTTATTGGCTAGATCAATCAAAAATGGTCAATAAAGAGTAAGAAAACAGTTTTAAATGAAAGCATCTGAGGCATGCAGAGCTGCAGCAAGGAGCGAGGGGTGATTTTCTTACAGAGAATAGTTTCGTGTCAGGGACTGACCTTTCCATAGTGCATTCTTGGTATTTGGGAGGTTTAGCAGTAGATTGGTAGACCAAGAGGTCTTGACTTGCAGCTGCTTTGCTGTTCTGCTTCTGCTCCATTCAAGGAATCGAAAAAATTACTCTGAACATGTGATAAGACATAAAGAGCAAGCTGTGATGACATGGACTCAGCAGCCACATTCAGATGGCCTTATTTCTCAGGGTCTCGCTCCAGAAACTTTTGAATGACCGAGGTAGTGGGGCCCCAGACACCAGCTCCAGCCATTGCGACTGGAGGAGTTTCCCATCTTGGCTGAGCTGCCCCATGTTCCTCTGCCCATGGAGGAGAGGGAACTTCACAGCTATGCTTTTTCATTGAGGACCAAGCAGCTGGAAATGTTTCTGCATTTGCAACAGGCTGTGGCTTGCCTCCCTGTTTCTGACTGGTCAATGCAATTCAGCTGCTATTTGACAGCTTGTTATAACCATCAAGCAGTGATAACTCAACCAGAGCTGAGCTGGAGAAACCTGGAGATGTGCAGGTCATGGTGTTGGAAATGAGCAGTATGCGCATTGACAGGTTTGTGCTGTATATGATCGCTTTTCCACTCCTCCCAGACACTTTTTTTTTCAGGAGGGATGAGTGAGTTTGGCACTTTCTGGAGTGGTTGTAGGGCCACCTGTTCTCTCTGCAGAGGAGACAAGGAGAGCTAATAGATGGTCAGATGTTGGCCCTGGGGTTCTCCCTGAAGTCATCTGGTGGGAACATAGCAGAGTCTTAAGTGAGGAGCAGTCCCTTAGAGGAGGTGCTTGAACCCTGGAAAGGATCAGAGCAAAGCAAAGAACGGGGGATTTTCTCTCCTCTCCCCAAATGACGGTTTGCTTGGGCGGTGTCTGGGATCAGTAACCACCAAGTGCAATGATGCCCTCTCGTGATTAGCACCATGCATATATACCAGAGCGTAACTGTGATATGACCTTCTGAAATGACTCAATAGATCTCATGCCCTTCAGATCACAGCCTGTGTTGTCTGTAGCCTGAGCATTTGGTCCATGTCACCTCTGGCATCTGTTTCCTCCCCTGATTTCTGGCTGTGCTTGTGAAAATTACTCCCCATGTGTTGGGTAAGGTCAAACTTTTAAGGCTTAAGCATCAAAGCTTTGTAAACACATTGGCTGGATGCTCAGAGGTGCTTTTAAAATTGTGCATAGCTTAATGTAGGAGGATCATACGTCTTCTCTTGGGACTGCTACCCAGTCCATTGCCTATGTGTGAGTTAAGTACAGAGCTATAAACATTTATAGGCTTTATCCTTCTGTTTTCATATATCTTCCCTTTAAGAGCAAAGGACTGCCTCTGAAGAGCTGTCTTAAGTCATAGCACTCAAAAGGATGTTTACAGACCTTTCTGATAGATATCACACAAGATGGTGTTTATAAAATATTTTTAAGATTACATCGTACCAATAATAAAAAAAAAAGGTACCTGTTTGACTGCATACAGGTGCCTGATGGTTATTTCAAATGTTTAAATATCAAAGCCATGAAGGGCAAGTTGTAAGCCAAACACAGTGAGTTGGTGGGTATCTGTATTCAAACAGGAACCTGCTGAGAAGACATTCAAAGATGTGTAGTGTGGGACAACCTATCTCTGTGAGCTGGGCTGCACAAACCCACTGCTTGCCCTTTCCCTGCCCCTGTCCATGTGTCTATCCCCAAGATCAGCTCAGTCTTGCTGCTGGGGAGGGCTGCAGAGAGAACTGCTCTACTCACAATGATTTTTCTGTTCATGTGGACACACCTCAGTTGCACAATCACTCACAGTTTAAGCACATTTTAAAAGCCAAAATCTTGACTTGATGTCCCTTTCTGTGTCTCTTTGCATCAGTGATTAATGACTCGGCTTACAAGCAAGGCTGTGACACTGACAATCTGACAGTAGCCAGTTTTTTCCAGATGCCTAGATACAGGGATGTTTTGTTTGGATACTTCCTGCAGATCTCAGAGATTTGTTATTGACGAAGAAATCTAACACCTATTGATAGCTTTTCTGTGGCTGACACAATATATAGTAAGGAGAGATGTTTATTCTGAGTTTACAGAAACAAGAAAGGAAAAAAAAGCAACCCATATATAATGAAGGGGAAAAGTTATACCACCTGCAAGACTTTTCCATAAATGATATTAAAGAGCTTTCTCTGTACCTATTCAGGTTTTTAGCTCAGAAGGTGCTTAGGGAAGTTTTTATACTATAATACAAATTAGGTGAAGGAAAATCAAAACATTTTGCTTTTACTAACACAGAGTGGTTTGCCTCTTAATGCAGTCTTCTCATAAATGTAGTGTTTTGCAAGGAATTTCTGGAATATTTTATTTTCTGATCTACTAGAAACGCTGCTTCTGAACCTCTGTAGTGCTCCATGAGCTGGGGATCATGTGTTTTCACAGGTTTCATTGATTAAGTCGAATGAGGAGTTTGGACTCATTTCAGGTTAGATTTAATTTATGATTAAGGTCTGGTGATATAAAATGCATCTCTAGTTCTAAAGGAGAGGTGAAATACAAACTTTCGAACATGTCTGCCTGTTTCAGGCTGGTTCTAATTATTCAGGTGTTAAGCAGAATAAGGACTTCCCTGAGTATGGCTATTTGCATCTGGTAGATTGCATGAGGTTAAAATTAACGTTTTTGACTGTAGTGAAGGGTGGGCGTGTGATAGGAGATCTCCATTGGGAATAAAACCTGGAGGTGGGTATTGATTTTACTGGTGGGTTTCCTTAGCTTCTGAGAATACACTGCTGATTGGGACATAATAGCAGTATTGACTGAAAAGGAGATTTATTTTTATTTTTTTTTCCTTGGGAGGCTGCTGTGTTCATGTCAGTTCAGAACAATATAAAAAATAAGGGACATGTGGTGATCCAACAATTCAAAAGGCTTGATTTCACCCCTGAAGAAAGTGTCTAGTGTTGTGTCACTGTAACTCTTAGTATTACCTCGATTACCACTTTCTTTTGTTTTATTCCTCTGCAGTATATTTTTTTCTAATGCTTTTGAATTTTAGACAAATTGGGCAATTTTGCCCACTGTTTTTTCCACCAAGGTATCACAGGTATCCTCTCTTCCCCCTCTGGCTCTGACAGTGGCTTGGTGGTTACACAAGAACAGTAGCAGTGAGAAGTCATTCTGGTGTTTTGCTTTTGCAGCATTCCATTTGTGCATCAAGAATGCAAATAAGCACAGAAAAAACCTAATGCTATTACAAGACCGGTTGGTTTGGATGGCAGTATTCTTCTACCTCTACCACAGGTCTGCCAGACGCTAGCCTGCCTGCGGTGTGGACATTTGGTGATGTCAAGGTTGCTTAAATCAGCTCTAGAAATGGAAGCAAAGGTTTGTCATTTTGGTAGTGATGGTGGATTTCACAAGTGCTCTGAGTCTGGGAGGTTCCAGCTGAGCATTGTTTATGAAAATGTGGCATACAAAGATCCTTGTGCTTCTGAAATAGGTGTTTCTCCGTTCAAGAGGACTGTTTGTTTCCTGCATATTCAGGGCTCAGAAGACACAAAGCATGAGTGATTTGCAAGCCACATTATGCAGCAGTGAATATTTCTTGAGGAAGAAATGTTGCCAGTAGGGTTGCTATTAGGTGAAAGGCTCTTTGCTTTACCAGAAACCTCATTTTAGGGTTTATCTTCCTTCTAGTTTCAACTTGACTCGCAGGTCTATGCACTGAAAGCCCTTTCCCAACTGATGCCTTATGATTTTATGTGGAATTGGTGATCTCTTCCAAAGGTTTCAGCTGGGGTTGGAGTTTGCTTCACATCACAGCTTCCCACAGAAGTCTGCTGCACCTGGGTGCTGCCAGTCCTTCAGTATTTACCTGCAATTCTCTAACATCACTGGAAAAGATGTACAAGCTTTCTCATAGTTCATTCGAAAATAATCCACAGTTCAGCTTGTTAGAATGCAAACAACCATGAGAGGTGACCTCAGAAGTCCTCTAGAGCTGGGCTAACCTGAGAGGCGCAAGAAGGACAGAGATAATCAGTTTTACCTTTGCAAAAAGCCATGACTTCGAGAGAGATGAGGCTTCCAAGGCAGCAAATGTAGCTTGCATTAATGATTTGGCATTAGACTATCCAGATTACCAGGTAAAGTAGGAAGCTTAGTAAAGACTGTCCCCTTTCAAATTGGATCCTAAAGAATAATTTGCCAGGGAAGCAGCTCTTGGTGTTGCTACAACACCTGGCTACATGTAAACACTGTTGGAGCAGTACATTTCATACAAATGAGTAGAAGTAATTTTTTGTAATTGCTTCTTAGCTTTTGAATAGAAAGTGCAATGAGACTGCAAAATTTAAGGGAAAAAACAAATGCAGATTTCCAAGGTCCGATACCACCCACGGCCTGGCTGGTATAAACCCTCTGCCTTGCTTGATGTTACTTGGGTTCCACAGTGGTGTAAAATCAAAGCATCCAGAGATGCTGTTCACAGTGACTCATTTAAAAGCCACCTAGGATCTATGCTCACTCAGTGAGTGCTGTTGGCAGAGGCAGGCATTGTACAGACAGGTTTTTCTGCTCTTTTTTAGAAATATAGACAGTTCCTTACAGAGGCAGGGGGGAGTTATTGCATACATCCTAATGAAATGCTGATAACATCAACAAAACAAGGTCTGTATCTGGGCAACGAGCAAGGAGAAGGGTAGGAGAGCTTACAGAAAAGCCAGCAGAGATTAATAGTCAGGATTTCTGAAGGTTACATTGTCAGCTAATGTATCATTGAAACATGAGCAGCTGTGCTTACTTGCTTATGTTAAGCGCAAGAGTTTTTCCAAAAGATGGAAGTTACCTCCCGAAGTGAGGGAATGGGCTGCCTTTGCTGTTCGTTCTCAGATGCCTGCACTGGAGCTGCTGTAGCTTTGCTCTACTGCTGAAACAGCAGCCCCGTGTATACCCTTAGCTGAAAAGTGAAAGGTTTATTGCACCAGCCAGGCAGTCATAAAATGAGTGGGTTTAATAAAAGCCATAGTAGCAATTGTGCCTTCTGAAACGAGCACTCACCTATACACTTTATTTGCACAGACAGTTATTGCAGCTAGATATTAGGTGCTGACTGTGTTGCCTGGTGCTCTCAGACAGGGTAATTGCACAAGCAAACTGGTTCAGAAATTGTGTGTGCAGCTATGTCTGACGTTCCAGAGAAACAGCCCTCAGTCCTTGCAGAGACAGGGTCTGAGTAGTGCCATTTTGGGGGACTGAAGTACAGATGATTCAGTCACAGTGACAGGACTACTAGAAGCAGTGAACCTACAGGTTTTGTCCGTGCTGAGAGCCCATTTTCTCAGCACTGCAGGTTAGCAGCAAGGGACAGTGAAATGGTCCAAATCTCCTGGCAAAGTGAGAAAGAAGATGGTATTGTCATCTTACAAATGGGATGCTGAAGCATATGCACACCTATCTTAAAGTCCCTTTGTCTAGAAAAGCTGGTGAAAAAGGGACTGAAATTGACTAATTTATCACATGATTAATTGATTTGTTGAGCGTGATGAATTGATTTCAGTGCAATAACACCAGGAACACACAACAGAACCGGGAAATGACCTCTGTTTTTTATGAATCCTGGCTTGTGAGATAATCCTTATTGCCTAATTATTGACCCTTACATCCAATAGATGTCTGTAAAAGAATAGCAGGTTTCTCCATCATTCAAAGTGGCAGTGAGCAGGAGCAGCGAGGCACCATGCATCGATCAGAATGGTTAGGAGAGCAGCACACCATTTCTGTCAAAGGGGTGATTTCCATATGTATTTCCATATAGCTATGGCAATGTGCTTTCCACTTGTAGATCTTGCTCCTCCAGCAGCAATGAAGGGGCGATTGTGTTGGAATGAAGTTTAAATGGAGAAAAGGGCCAAAGAACTGATCCTTCTAAGTGCTGAAGTGGCTCTGGCACGTGCTTAATGGTGCTGAATTATTCATTGAGCTGGCTGGGCAAACTGACTTTGCAAAGGGAAATAAATGAGGGTGCTGGAGAGAAAATGCAAAATGATGTGTTAGCCAAATGCCCCAGTGTCACAGATTTCACAGAGGATCTGGCCTGGGATCCCACCCCTTAAGTGCCAGTTGCTGCCGGGTGCAAGCCCTTTGTAAAGGGTAGAGTGAATGTTTTGGGCCTTGCATGCAGGTGTGACTTTGGTGATGCTTGTGGGCCCAGATTAGCTCAGTTTGTGATAGGAGACCTTCCCTTTGAGGGGAGGTATTGCAAAGAGCAGGGAAAGGCCAGCAAGCAGCTGTTTAAGGCCCAGAGCATTGATGGGGCAACTGTGATAGAGCAGGTAGAGCCATGAAGTCTGAAAGATTAACCCTTGTCAGCCATATCTGTCTGGAGAGCATGCCATCTCCTCTTATCCATTTAAAGGTTCTGTTCCTGCACCCCTGGTTAAAACTCAGTCACAAGTTTTGCAGTGTTTTCCCTCAGTGCTCCTTCTCCAGGTGAGAGCCCCTTTTCCTGACTAATCTGGGCAGCTGTCTGCAGGTATCCCTCCCTCTTCACTTTAAATCCCATAGAAATAGGGGGAAAATGCCTTATCAAACTGTTCTGCATTATGCCGCGGTGTTTTGAGGGAAGTGAGCGAACTGAAGCCTCATCTTTAGCATGGTTAGGATCTGACCCTTGTCTCAGGGACAGTCTGAGCAGAGGCAATGCCTCTGCAGTATTCACTGCACTGCAACCTGCAGCAGTATCTAAGAGGAGTACCTGGGATAGAGTCATAGAATCATTTAGGTTGGAAAAAAACTTTAAGATCATCAAGTCTGCCTACTAACACATGCTTGATGCTGCATGGCAGGGAGTTGAAAAGATCAATGTGATAATCATGGACTCACAGGCCTGGCTATGCTGTGGTTGGAGTCCTGCCTGGGGAGCAGAATTGTTTCCTGGCACCTCTCTGTCTGCTAAGACTAAAAATGATGCCTCAAACACCATGTAAATGGCCCTGCTACATACAGCCAGGCTCTCGTGGGTATTCTGGAAAAAAATATTCAGAACACTTGGCTTCAGCTTCTGCTGTTGTTGCTCTGATTTGGAGATGCTGGCAGCTGAAATTCTCAGGATTTATTCAGATGCAAGCTTTGCTTTTGCCCTGTAGGCAAGGGTGGAGTTCAGATCTGCAGTTTCTATTAATGGATTTCAGGCACAGATATATATTATACCTATATGTATAATTCTATACCTAAGCTTTCCCATTTCCTGCTGCCTGCACTGTGCTTGCTCAGTAGAGAGTCTCAGTGCTGCTAAATGGAGGGTTTGCAGAGAAAGCAAGGGGACAAACATGCAGCAGAAACACAGCAGGAACTGTCTGGGCCTTTGCAAAGCCAACATCAGCATGTCCAGCTGTGCTCAGCTGCATCCAGATACCACGTCCCTGGTTTCTTTGGGCTCCTGCAGAGTCCAATGCTCCCTTTTTCTAGAGCTGAAAATGAATGAAGGAAGCTGCTCTGCCATCCCCACCAGAGCTGAGACCCACCCACTCACACCCAGGGATAAGACCATCCCAACCACTTCCAGCAAATGCTACAAAACAGTTGTGATCTTTGGGGTTCTTAGTTGACCCATTCCTAAGGATGTCCCTACTGAGACATGCTGTGATGAGCCTTCAGGTCCTGGTCTCCATCACTCAGGACAAGGACTCATCAGAAGGACCCACAGACACCATCCAGCCTGTGCTTGGGTTTCCTCAGCATCTCACATCCAGGTCAAGCCAGGTGTGACCAGGCATGTTAGCCAAGTTACCATTTCATCCCTGTCAGTGCTGGCTTGGGAAAATGAGGTACAAACAAGGAAGCATGCATGAAGCACGTGCATCCTAAACCACCAAGGTTTGTGCTTTCCCAGGATTGCTTCTCCCTTCCTCAGTGACAGACCTCAGACAGACAGTAAGAAATGGGGAGAGTCCACCTCTGTTAGTGTATCTTGGGTAATCCCCTCTGAATGGAGAAGAGATTTGAAAAATCAAATCACTGAAGAAGGTTCTGCCACATACTTCACTTTTGTGCAGTTTTTAAAACAAGATTTACCTCTAGGAGTTTGACTCTTTGCAGAAAGTGAGAATGCAACACCTTTCTGCTGTCACTCTTTCAGGGGTTTGCTTTTGCAGACCAAACTGAAGAGTGTAAAATGCTGAGGCACCCTCTGTGCATCCTTTTAGCATTTTTCAAACCAAAATAGGAAGAGAGAGGATGTAAATATTTACTGGAATTGTGTATTAGAGAGCACTCAGGGATCTACATTTGGATAATCTGCATTGCAAGGGAAATTAGGGGAATAGCAGATAACTTCAAAGGGCTGTAGTGCTAGATGTGTTTCTTAACACACACAAATTGATCCCTGATCTCTTAAGGAGAAAGCAAGCTCTGTGCTCATTGTTTTTAGCTCTTATTTTATTTGTAGTGCCTGGAGACTTGGTAAGATCAAGATCTTTTGTTAGCTGAGATAACAGCATGCAGTAAGGTCCTTTCCTCAGAGAGTGAAGGATGAATTTCAGTCTAAGGAGAATTGCTTAATGCATGAAACCAAGAAATTCCACCATTTTGTGTTGGCTGAGGGTCAGCCCTGCTTTGCTTGGTGCCCATTC
Source organism: Microhierax caerulescens (assembly GCA_035590215.1). Classification (NCBI taxonomy): domain Eukaryota; kingdom Metazoa; phylum Chordata; class Aves; order Falconiformes; family Falconidae; genus Microhierax; species Microhierax caerulescens. The sequence goes on from JAVJGJ010000060.1 coordinate 32,457,874, forward strand.
CTTTTTTCGGTCGCCCAATCCCCTTGCCGTGGTATTACCCTTCAGGTGGAGGGGTAGGTGGAAAGGCAAGGGAGAGGGGAGACAAGTGAGGGGGCTGAGGTCTGCTCCGCTTTATTCCCAAACCTTTTCCCTAATTGGATCTGTTTGAGAAGTGAGAATTGGTGAACTCTTGTGCCAGTGAGTCACTATGTGCCCGGCAATGTCAGTCATCCCCACTTACCCCGAACACACCTGTCCCATCATGAAGAGGAAAGATGAGGAAACATGTCCAGTATTTCCTTTTAAAACAGACATACAGAAGTCTTCCCTCCTCCAGTGAAAGATGACATGACTCTCTTCAGGAACTGTTTTGGCCCATTACTTGTAGATGATGTGAACAGGGGTTGTTATCTCCAATCCCTACTGTTGCACGTTTGCTGCATGGTAAGATGAGGCTGCCTTTACACCCTTTACACTCTAGGTCTTTCATCAGTCTGATTCGAACCTGCTCCCATTCCCATTATATTTGAACTCCGCTTTAAACACAGCTCATGGAGAAGGAGACAGTGGGTTTGGTAGGAGATGAAGCACATCCAGTCCGTGTGAGTGCCTGACATACTATAAATGATGCTTCTGCTGAGGAAGACATTAGAGGAACGGAACTACGTAAGGGCTGGAGGACCAAATGGTCTGTTTTAATTATTCATCATTAGCAGTAGCTATTATTATTTAAGAGCTGCCCTTCTTAGCCTGAAATATTAACTGCTAGCCTGTTTCTTTCCTCAATAGCTACTATCCAGTGTCTTGCTGTATTTGCTCTCGGAGTGGACCATGATAAAGGTCTTCTCCATCAAGCCTGCTGCAATGCCCTAGTAACCCAGGCCTCCTGGACCTCCTTTTTGGGCTCTTGCTTGCAGTAATTCATACCAAGCTAGCTAGTGCTTTGCTCGTCTTGTTGGTCCCAATGTGTGATGGGTTTTCCTTGCTGCACTCCATCGCTACCCCCCTGAGCCTGACTCAGATGCTGTGTACAATACGGTCAAGGGAAGAGTTCCCACCGGCAGTGCCAACACGCCTTACTATCATCTTCATTTCTCCCTGAGAGGCACAGACCTTGTTTACTCCTCTTTTAATAACACAGATGGTTTTAATAGTTCTCTGCCTTCACCCCCAGTTCTTTCTCCTTGTCTGTAGTCTGGTTAATGCTTCCTTCTAAGTGATGGCTTTGTCACTTAATCTCATTAAAACTTCTCTTCATTGAACTCCGTGAGCTGCTTATCAGACCGTAAGCCTAATCTCCCATTTGTAATTAATTTGTTCTGTGCCTCCTACAATTTGGCATCATTAGATAATGGCATCACTCTCAAGGTCACTGGTACACAGCACGAGGTAAACACACATGGCTCCAGCACTAGCTGCCCTGCTAGCCTCCTCCTTCCTCCTCTTATTACCACACCGCTTGATTTTATTGACAGGTTTTTCCCTTTCCCTTAGCCCATCCCCTCGGATGCTTCCTGTCCAGCCTGTACTGCTGTGTGACTCTCTGGATCAATATCCCGCACTGTTTCAAGGCAAATGCTTCTCTGGTATCTTCCAGACTCAACTGCACTACTTTTCTGCTCACCTTCCAATTCATTCCTATTTGGTCCAAGAATTTAGGTGCACCATTCTTCCTTTGTTGAGTTACATGTTTGTAGAACTTGCAGAACTTTGTCCTTGTGGGCTCAGGGTTGGGAATGGGGTGCATGACCCTTTCAGCTTCAGACCGTTGGGCCCAGTGGACATTCAATGGCTCACTCATCAATGGCATAGGTAGAAACAAGCCACAAAGCACTATTACAATTTGATGTCCGTATTTTTTAAGAAGGAAGACATCCTGCTTTATCACAGTTCATGTTACCAACCAGTACAACCAGGCAATTCCTGTTGCTGGGATGAAGAAAGAAACCAAGCACTAACCAGAGATGAAAACCAAACCAGCGCTTCCCTACTCCTTGCAGGACCTGCCAGGATGCTGGTACTTGGCACCACCACAGACTTTGTCTCCAGCCTGTGCATAAAGGTGTTTGCTGGGCCCTACCCTGTCTGGTCTGCTGGCTTGATCCCCCCTTTTAGCAGTGAATTTCACTGGCTAGAAAAGGCAAGAATGATACCTTTGGTGATACTGCCGTTCGCTCATTAGGATTTGCTGGTATAGAGTTACCTGGGACCTTTGCAAGTTCTGGGAATAGGATCAGTCCTGGTCCTAGCTAAATTTCTACATTTTCCCCAATGGATTCATTTTCATCTCACGTTTCCCTGTTCACATGTAGTATCTAACAAATTCATTTATTTGACCTATTCTTTCAATTTTTGCTGTTCTCCGCCTGAAAGCTATCTACTAAACTTAAGTAATAGATGCACCCAGAGCTGTCATTAGATCATAGGTATCGGTATTCAATACAGTATTGATCACAGTATTCAGAAATTCAGCATTCAGACAGCTATAGAGAACAGCTCCAAATCCATTACACAGAGCTGTGGGGAGGAAATCTCAGAAGCACTAAAAATTCAGGATTTTTAACTCTACTGAGTCTGCAACTATATTTTCTAATTGGCGAGTTTTGTAAGTGTGCCTAATTTTTCTTGCCTGGTAGTCAAGAAAGGAAAAAAAAAACAAAAAACAAACCAACACCAAAAAACTACTGGTAAGAAATTCTGCTGCCTTTTGGGAGAAGGCAGGCTGCTGTAAAACAGATATATATATTTTTCTGAGGGGGGTAAATGCAGGAAGAACATTTTGCATTTGCTCACATAATGGCTGCACATATATCAGCCCTGCTATCTTGCTGGGAGCTGGCACAAGGCAACTGGGTAGATCCAGCTCTGTCACTCGAGAGCAGCTGTGGAGCAGCTATGTTCAAGTTGCCGAGTGCAATGTTTTGGGTAAGAAGCAGCTCTTACCTGAGGATATATGGTAATTGCTCCCAGTGAAATGTGCCTGGCTGAACAGCAAGAAGATGTATTTGCAATGTGGTCGCAAGCTGTAAGGAACTGCATGTTTTGTTTGAATGTGGTGATGCCTCAAGATGCTAGTTTAAGGCCAGGAGAACTTTCAGGTTATAGTAAAAAATAAGTTTATGCCCAAAGGACATGTTGATAAGAGCAACTGACTGACAGACTGATTTCAGGAGACTCACTCATGAGATCAGAACCGGGTTTGGATCAACAGATAAACCTTCAATTTTCCTAAACAGTCTGTATTTCCTAAACCATCCTTGTTTTGGTCCCTCTCTGCAATACACTACTTCAAATCATGCTGAATATTTTTTTAATCCTTTTATGTAACTCCCTTTGTGTGCTGTGCTGCCATTCTCTGTGCTCACACAATCACCACACCAATGTGATCAACAAAAGAACAAAAATCATTTTATTCAACGCATAGTTCGTTTCCTCTGAGAATGAGCCCAAGTTCAGTTTCATTCAGCTGGCGTGTGCTTGGATCCCAGTCCCTAAAAACATTACAGCACTAAATATCAGCTGTCTACTAGCAAAAGGGATTCTTTTAATTTCAGTTTTGTTTTGTTTTTAATGATCTATTTGTCTCTCCAGACTCGGGAGCAGGCAGTGAGATAGCTGTGATTTGCAGCCGCAGGCTGCCCCCTCCCTCCTCTGCTTCCATGGAAACATGCGTTGGATGAGGCAAAACCAGGCACCAGGCATAGACTTAAAGTACATGATTTCCAAAATATTTGCTTTTCCTTGCAAGGAGGCCTTTACCTCCTGTTTGTACAGAACTATGGCTGAGGAGGAAATCCCTTTAGGGAGAGGCAACTTTTTGAGGTCCCTGACTGGTGTTGCTGCAGGGGTTGAAAGCATCCTCCCTGAACCCATGAATGTGCCCTTTGATGCTCAGAGGGGAAGTGCATGAGACAGGGCAGGGACAGTGGGTTTTGGAGCTGGTGTCGTTGTGGTTGTGGCATTTGGGGTCAGAAGAGTTCAGCTTTAATGTAATCCCTTTGCTTTACCTTCATCTCCTTCATCTCTTCCCTGGAGAGGTGAAGCTCATACCCCTCCTCTGCACTTTGGGACTCCAAAGGTACCCAGCTTGCTCATGTCATAGCTCCACGTGTCTGCCGCGCAGCCTCTCTCCTCGTGGTAAAAACCAGATTATTTGCAGTTTGAGGGCAGAACAGGGGAGGGCAGGGAAAAGAGTGGCAGCTCACACAGACCTGCATGGCACAGGGAGGGCTCGATACGGCTTTCTGGGTGGCTGACATGCTTTGTATGGGGAATTGATTCAGAAAGAATGAACTTGCAGGAGAGAATGGACCTTAAGCAACAGCCACCATCTCTTCCTGCATCTCTTGTGCAGCAGTCTCTTGCTGGAAAGGCTCTCACCCTGCAGGGGCACCAGCTCGCCCTGCCACCAGAGGCCAAGCTGGAAACCCACCTACGCAGACATGACTCACAGGGCCTGATCCTGCTGTGGGAGCCGGGTCCTGCCGTGGTGGTCTGGTTTGCAGGATCTGAGCATCACCCCTGGCAGCTGCACACCTGGTATCTTCTACTTGACCCCTGTTTGTTGGTTGGAAGGAAAAAGCCTCTAAGGAGGCACCGAGGTAAACAAGTTGCTGGATGCTACTTAATGCAGGATGTCTTTCCTGCATGGAAAATAAGTATATTTTATCCTCCATCACTTGCAAAGCATTCAGATTTTAAAGGCTGCTTCTCTTTGTGGCAGGCTAAGCACAAAGCAGGGCAGAAACTTTCTTTTCCAAAATAAACCCCAAGCCAAGCCCTTTTTCCCATTTGGGTGGCGGGGAAGCCTATCCATCCTTGACCTCTTAACAAAGCCCTGTCTCAGGCATCGAGATGTAAAAATAAATGTCACTCCGCACTGTCTGAGGATTCCACAAGATTCATGCTGATCAGAGCTCTGCATTAATATATTTAGCTTCAGGGAAATGTGTGGAAGGGTTCTGACACTTCAGATGTGCAAAGTAATTGCCACGTTTACTTCCTGGCTAATGGGGAGGCCAAAATAAATTGTACTGGGCTGAGTGGGTATGCGTGGGTGGGCAAGGAAGGGGGGGCTAGGACCTTTCTGCCCCTACATGTGGTTTCAGCCATACCCTTGGAGCCCACAGAACTTCAGCATGCCTCGAAGGGCTCAAGGTTGCCCTTCTGTGTGTCAGTGTGGGCTGGGCATGTCACAACGCTCAGCCACAGCCACCTCCCATCATCCCTATAAGCAGCCTGTCTGTGAGCATCACGCCTCCTTTTGCTTTCTGCCTGCTGCAGGGTTGCTCTGGCTCCTCGAGCCAGCACAGGGGCTGCTGGTCAGTTTGCTCCAAGTTGCCATGTTGCAAGTGGTGCACCCTGTGTGCAGGGCTGTGCTCCTCCCTGGTTGCTGAAGCATGTGGTGATGAGCAGCAGCTCTCCCTGCTCCAAAATAAGTAGGTCTTGACTGCAGGTTTGCAACTTGAGAAAAACAAACAAATGCTGAGGCAGTGGGGCTATATTTATCTGAAACTTAGAAGCTGTGGTTCACAGGAAACTTTGATCACTTTAAATATTAGACAACCTGGGAAAAAAAATGGAGGACCCCACCCCCCCACCCCAGTTAAAAAGCAAGTGTTTTGGAAAAGGTAATAGCTTCTGCTTCCAAAATGGAGTACAGTCCCTTCTCTTTTGCCCCCCCAGTACCAGCCATCCTAATCTAGAGGGCTAAGGTCTCTCAGCTTCAAGCTGGGGGTGCTCAGAGGCTGATGTTTGCAAAGCCTGGACCTGCAGCTGCTGCAGACCAGCAGGACTCAGGGACCTGCCTGGCATTCACGTCTACTGTACCTGTGAAAGATAAGGTTCATCCAAAACAAATTAATGGTGTTTGGGTTTGGGGGTTGGTTTCGTCTTGTTGGTATATACAAAGATTGTGGTTTTCATGAATTTATCATAATTTAAAATGAATGCCATGCCATTATGTTTTATCTCTGATTCATTTGCAAGAAATTAATTGTATGTATCTGGCATATGAAATGCAAGAGCCTTGGGACAGGAATATTGTGCTTTTGGTCCCTGTATGTTTTTATTAAGAATGAGGTATCTGATAACGTTCGAAGGGTTATTTGGTGGTACCTGTCTCAGTCAGGAAGTTTCAGCAAAGCCCCATGTACTTAAATGTTTGCAAGGAATGAAATACTTAGGCAAAACAGTTCAGAAATCCCAGCAGACCTTTTGCAGTGCTCACCCAGACCTATTTTACTATTCTGTTTGGAATTCCCCAGGTTCTGCAAAAGCCAAACCTGTTGCGAGGGCATTCACTATTCGTGCAGAGAATGTAGTATGCTGTCCTTCCACCTTACATTGTTCATGTGCAGTGCTTTGGCATAACAGCTATTTCTGTATCTCTGCAAATCTACACTGTTACTCTGAAATTATTGCTACTTCCACCATATCCACATGCTATCTATTATTGAAGCATTGTTTAAAAGTACTGTGACATAAGGAAAACATTATCCCTTCTTCATTGTTGTCTGGTGAACTTTGCTGCTTATTAATTCATAAAGATGGCAAAATAACTCCATTTTACATACATATATTTAAATTCACTTTATACCTCCTATTATATATTCATCCTTTTCCCAGAGAGGAGGGCTGTAATTCCTTTGCAAAAGCTATCAGGAAAATGTGGCTTATTATGTTTAATGATATTGTCAGGAAAATCTGAATTCCTTAGGCTTTTTCGTTTGGCTTTCTAAATGTGAAATAGTTTTGTTGATCTATGTTTAATCTTTTGGCCTTGAGAATGGGAAATTGTCTTTTCTCAGACACTCTACGTCAGCATCCAAATCAGGACTTTCTCATTGTATGCAGAGAGGGGGAGCGAGGATACATGATACTCAAGTGCTGAGAGCTGGAATCTGTTTTTCAGAGAGAAACCCATTTCCACAAAAACAGTGGCTTTATCTGGGTTCTGCATTTTTTTTTTCTTCTCTTTTTCCCCATTTTGCATCTGTATGCATGAGATATCTAGTTTTAGGGATGACTGATGTTAAGTTCCTAATGAGGTGGCTCCAGGGTGCATATTTCATTGCATATTTTGCTGATTTGAGGATGGCAGCTTGCTTGCTGGACCTTGCTTATGGTATCTTCTATAAGATACATTCATGTGATCCATGATCCATCCTTTTCTCTCTGTGACCTGTGTGAGGGGATGTGCTGGGGCAGGGCCAGCCACACCCTAGTACTCAAACCATCACTGTTTTTGTATGTAGCTTTTCTGATGTCCTAATCTAGCTGATGTCCTAAAATGCCCCACAAAACCATTTTCCCCACTCATTTCACCAGCAAACACAACTCTGACCACTTTCCAGGCAACACTTCTAGCGCATCATTTCCTGATCTAATTCTTCTAATTACCCTAGAGGCCCATAATAACATTTAAAAACAGGAGTGCTGCTTCACTGTCCAAAGCATTTCTCTACCCAGTGCTCATACTGGCTCTCACCAGAGCCCTGCTCGTATTTTTTCTTTGCTTTCCCCCTCCTGCAGCCTTGCACTGACATTCCTGCTTTACACACCACTATTTTATATCCTTCATTTATCTTTTTGTTGTTTTTTTTGCCTCCCTTGGACAGTACTAATGCACTCCTCGTTCATCAGCCCTTTGCACCATGCAGCACTGGTAGCATTGCTGCAATAAGCAGTCATGCTCTTTCCCCCCTCCATCACCTTTGCAAGTGCTGTAGGGTTGCATTTGCTCAGGACAGGGGCAGCTGCTTTCTAACCTGCCCCTGTCCAGCCTGTCCCCCCTTCCTCAGCAACCTCAGCCAAGATTTTTCCATATTAGCAGGCGACTTCCTAGCCGAAGTATGATCTAGAACTCGGTGAGCATCGTCCCTCCCTTTGGAGAGAGCGTTTTGGTACCCAGGTGTCTTGCATCTAGGGAGCAGGCGGTTGTGGCTATTGCATCCAGTGGTGTATTAGTGATCCGTTGCTGTTTTCCAGGGAAAACTGGGGTTGCCATGACAATTGTGTGTCAGTTGAGCCAATGTGTGCATGGCCACAGCATCTGCACACCTCCATCACTCATGCGTTTATCCTCCCAGCCTCCCTGCGCAGTGGGGTGGGGGCAGTGGTGGGGGAGGCAAAGATGTCTGTGCTGAGATGCTTGAAGCAGCTCTCCAGCACGGTGCAGAGGGGTGAGCAGCTCAGAGCCTGCTGAGTACTCCCTTCCCCAAAGAAAATTATGTTTTTTTGGCAACAGGGGCTGGGGAGAGAGGCTTGGTCTGAGGTAGGTTATTCTGCACCTTCTCCTACCCACCTGGTTTGGGCGGGCGGGAGGAGCACAGGGTACAGGAGCAGAGGAGCCAGCAGAAATGCTGCAGACCACAGCTCAGTTACCAGCACCCCTGGCTGTTAATGAGAATCCCAACCTGAATCAAGGGCTTGTGGCACTACTGCAAATGAAACCTCGGTCTCCTGAGCCTGTGTCTGCAGGCTGTTGGTTTAATTTGCAGTCACAATTTGTAGTTGCATTTTGCACTTGGATAGAGCATCCCAGCCCTTGAATCGGCACCTGGAACTTCCAGACTTGGGCCTGATCCCAGCAGAGAAGGAACGAGGGGTGGCCCTTGTAAGCTGGAAGCAAGGCTTTAGGTATTGCTGTGGGCATGTCTTTGCTGGGGGCTGCACCAGACCTGCCTCGACCCAGGACCTGGATGTGTGGAGGAGCAAAGGGCAGGACTTGACTGGGAAGGACCTGCCCAGTGCTGCTGTGTGGCAGAGCTGCGTTGGTGTGGTGCTTCGCCTGGGCTTGCAGCAGGGCTGCCCACCTGGGGCATGACTCCCTCCGCACCACTGTGCCATGCACCTGTGTGCTTGTACTGGCATGGTCCCTGCTCACACTCTTATTTCTGCCTCTTACTGCCTCCTCCTCCCAGCAAAGCAGCTCAGACACCCTGCAGGGTGTCAGCAGCGCAGGAGGAGAGCCAGTGAGAGCTGCTCCAGGGCCACCTCCTCTGCTCCCAGCACGGGACCTTGCCCCGGCAGAGACAGGGTCCCTGGTGCCTTGTGGCACACCCATGTGGCAAAGTCCAGGCTTTGTTTCCCAGCTCAGGCACTGGCCTTCAGACCTTGCTTCAAGAATTTACTAAAAACATGTCGTCTTCATCTTTTCTGGGCATGCTTGGCCAAAGAGGAGGCTCCTCTGTCCCCCAGCATCCTTGCACAGCACCAGGCAGGATTTCACCATTTCCAAGAGCAATGCAATCCCAATTCATCTTTACAATCTTGCTTGATCTCTCCTGGTCCAAGAATGACAGCCAGTAGCACCAGCCTGCAAGTTGTGTTGCAAAAATGAGCAAGGCTCCCTTGCTAGACCAGCAGATTTGTGCTGGGTGCTGCAGAAATGAAGCTTAAAAAGCAGATGATGCCCCAAATTTAAATAGACCAAGCAGACCCAGAGCTCTAAGAGAGATGATTCCCAAGGTCATGTAGGAAGCCTGTGGCAGATGTGAGGACTGAACACAGATCTCCTGAGGCCCAGCCATGCTGTGGTCTCAGAACTGTCTTCTCTTTTGTCTTCCAGTCCATTAGGAAGATCAGTTAATGAAATGGAATTAATAATGCCAGCTGCAGCACCAGCAATGCTGTAAGAGAGAAAAATTTAGTAGCACAGACTTAAAAGCGGCAGGCTTGAAAATAGGGATAAGCTGCAAGTGTTGTAAGAGCCCTCTGCAATGGAGGAATGCAGTAGGTCAGCCAGAGTTTTAGGGTCTCATCAGCCTTACTTATTAAATCTTAAAGGTGGAATGAAGATGTACCAACTACCTCTCCCAGTGGAGAGAAACACCCAATTCTAAGGTTCCCAGCAACTGAAAAAAAGTAGTCCCACTGGAAAGAATCAAAAGACTTTTCTAGGTCAATGGCAGGAATAGAGCCTTCATTTCTGTGATCCTCACAGTTCAAAAATAACATTAAAGAACCAAGAGAAAATATCTACTGCTGAACACCAGGAGTAAATCAAAACTGATGCTTATGTGTTACAGTCGCTGTTGCCTGCAGTAGTCGGTGAGCTCAGATGGCACTGCAGAAGTGCCAGCCACCTCTGGGATGGCTGGTGAAGAGGATCAGGGACAGGTTTGCTGAGGGACTGCACATCAGCAGTTCAAAAACCCAAATGGCAAATTGATTCTTAAAAATCTAAGGGCTTCCCCTCAAAAGGCTCATTTATTAGGATTCAAGGAAAGGCCACCTCATTCCCAGGGAGGGAAGTAAATTTATCCCACTGATTCTTTCACGCGCTCATTTGACTCATGTCATATGGTTGTTGCTGAAGACCTTATGATAATCTCAGACTCTGAGCAAAAATGGGCATGAAGAACAGTTCTGCTGAGCAGAAAGTGAAACAGAGGCAGCAGAGCGGAAGCTTAGCAACACATCTTAAAACCTACTTCTTTTCCTTCTGAACTACCCAAATATTTTTGACTGATTATTTAAAAAATCCCTCAAATCCAGGCATTTCAAGACTTCTACAAGAAATCACAGGGAAGCTGGAACATTATGTGGCATGCTGGGACACAGGGTTTCTTTTATTATGAGTATTTAGCTCCAGACTTAAATTGTACCAGTTAAAGACCGTATTGTCTTTTTTACCAGCTTATAGATTCCTTTTGTGGTCTAAAGACCTAAGGAAAAAAGTAATTAATCACTGTGTTACATCTCCTAAGAGAAAATACCAAAGACCTGGGGCAAAAGACAGCAAGCAAGGACAGAGCTGTCTATTTACCACCTATACTGTGAACAGTGATGGATGTGAAACAGCCTTCAGCATCTCCCAGCTCATAACCTTTTCACCTGAGCTGCCTCTTAAGTGATTCTGCAGCCCTGAAAATTTGCAAGAGTGAGTGCAAGACAGTGGGAAGGATGAGAGCAGGGACAGGACCTGGCCCGTCCCTCTGCTATTGACAGCCTCTTCACGAAAATGTAATTGTTGGCTGCCCTTGGCGTGGAGTACTCAGGCAAAAATTGCCCATTGCTCTTTAGAGCCTGGAGACATATTAAAACAACTTTTAAAATAGCATCCCCTCTATTTTCGTTGCTAATGCTAAGAACAAATTAGCTTAGAAGAAAAACCCAGTGATCTCCCTTAATGCTATTGTTCTCCTAAAGTGCTAAATGTCAGGATCTTACAGCACCATGCTGCAGATCTGGCACTGCCCTCAATGTGTCCCACAATGCATTGACGGGGACTGATGCAGAGTGCTGTTCTGAAAAATATACTCAGTCCAAAGTGTCTTCAAAGTCACTGCACTTAGAGCAGAACTGGTGATGGCTTCAATTCTATCTTTGAATTTGTTATTAAATACTCTTTGAAACCAATGCTGATTTCCACCCTGCCTTCCAGCCTTGCCCTTATGAACCTCTTTCAGGGACAGCCCTGAAGTTTAGGGCCATGTGTGGTCCTTCCCATGGTAGAACAGTGAGTACTGCTGAGCTGTTATGGACCATTGTGTCAATTCAAATTTATTTACCTAAAAAGCCTTGCTAATTGTTGGCACCAGAGCTCATCAGCAGTGCACAGGCAGGCTGGGTCACCATGGAAGTGGGAGGACCTTTGGAGGGGAGCAAGGTAAGGCTGGGGAGTTAGTCCTGATGCAGGGCTTGTTGTATCCCTGGAAGCACAACACTGGTGGCCCACACACCAAGGCAGGGTGCCTTTGTCCTTTGCTGAACTGCAATCTGCACCTCATCCAGCAATCCCTGCTGAGGTTGGAGGGGTGGAAAGGAATGAGGGAGGCAGCAATACCTTACTGATGTTCTTGACCAGAGGTTTCTCTCAATGGGAGGTTAGGATGGGCTGAAAGCAAGCAAGTAACTTTATTTTACCGAGTCCTTGCTCCACACAGCCTACGTACATGGGTCATTATCTCCAGCAGAGCTACTTAACAGGCAAATATTGAAGAGCCCACTTGGCTTGTGGCAGTGTCATCAACACTGAGCTTTTGGTGACCTTACTAAAACATCTTAAGATCTGTAATAATTTCAGTAACATTCTGTGGCAGAAGGAGGCTTCTCATGGACAGTGCTCTGAAGGAAAGGGAAGCAAATTCCACTTACTACTTTTAATCCTGCTTCTATTCATCATCACAGGAAAACTTTCCAATGCTGCAGTATACCGCGGTTGATGCCAAGATCTCTGACCTGTGCATGTCTCACCCTTTTGAGATCCAGGCAATGCTATGCTTATTTGTGCCTTCCAGCCTGCTCAGTAAATGTTTAGTTGGTGGTCCTGGTTTAGTTCTGTTCCAGAGAAGTAGTTCTCACCCTCAGCCTATTGATGACCAACTGCTTCATCCTAATTCTGGCTTAGTACTTACTGTATGCATAATTAAAATTCTCATTGTAGAAGTGCATTTTTTATCAGTTGCCATTTTAGTCATGGATCCACCCAGTGCTGATTGGGATTTTCTTAGAATTTTTGTGAATGTCTGTTTAGACACATGTACAGTGTTAATGCCAAGCACTGCCTCTGTCCATCACCTGACTTGGTTCCTGGGATAAGTGAGTGCATGCTGGAAGACATTCTTAGCCCATCTGCATTTTCTAAGTATGTTCAACTCACAGTTCCAGTTCAGTTCTGTTTCTGACACAACTGTATTGTTCTTGTTACTGGTGGTAAAGTGATGGGATCTGGTGCCCACGAATTAAAATAGCTTTGGAAGTAGCATGGGACAGTCCAATCACATGGGCCAGGCTGAAGAGACACTCTACAAAGGGAAGGAAGAGTTTAAGCAGAAGAATTGAGGGTATTTTGGTAGCCTGGAAAAGGAGCTGGAGACCTGAAGTCTGGGGCAAGAAAAGTCCTTACCAACAGTGAAAGAAAGGAGAAACCATCACTGTTCATACAACGTTGAGATGTTCAACGTACATAGACCACTATTCTGTTCAAAGGGTACTTGTCTTTTATACCTGTCTGAGAAATGTGGGTTACAGTGAGACTAAGCAGAGATTTTGTCCCTTCCCACTGCTGTGTTGCTGCTGGTAGTATGTGCCCAATAGCCATGAGTTTAACTGATGCGCTAAGATAGAGGTCTCTTTGGCTTTTTTTCAGGGACTCCAGGATTTAGGAGTTTCATGTGAATGATGGCTCTGTTTTATATACACTGCTTGTAAATACCTTGTATTATGGATAGGTGCTGGGAACACTATCACAGAGCTGCAAACAGTGTTCAGGGCAAAACGTATCAATCGGTATATTTTCTGCTCTTGCAAAAGTTCTAAATCAATCATTCCATGATGAGAAATCATCCCTTGCCAACCTGTTTCCTGCTTTTTTTGACAAAGTCAGGAAGAACACAAAATCAAGAGTTGTAACGTTATTTGTAGATTATTTAATCTTAATATATGCAATGACAATTGAAGCCAGTTCCGTACCAATTAATTATTTCCCTGTTAGGGGACTGAAGATGCTGGATTCAAGCCTAAGCAAGTCTTTTGGGGAATTTCAAAGCCAGTTTTGAAACATGAACAATAGCTGTTGACCTTGGTAATCCCAGCAGAGTTTTTTAGGTAAAGGTTAAGATCACACTGTGGTGAATCTCTCCTTAGATTTTGACTTTCATCGGTGAGATGAGTTAGCTGAGGGAAGGATAAATGACCTGCTGCTGCCGGTTGGAGGAGATCTCTGTTAACTCGGGTGTTAAAGACTGTTTGGTTTTGGAGCCAAAAGAGCAGAGAGGTTCAAACTCTGTTCCCCATGCTGACATGTACATATACAAACTCAGTATAGCATGGCTAAAGTAAAATTGTTTCATAAACTAGTATTATCTAAAAGATTAAACACAACCTTAGAGCTGAGAGATTTCCCAGCTGGGATCATTTTGCCAGCAATGACTGGACCAAGCCTGATATGCTGTATCTCAAGTCACTCTTCAGTGAAATGGGGTGACTTTTGGAGGAGTTTCTTTGTGATTATTAGCCACCCCAAAATCTGAAAAGGTAGACAGGTGGGGTAGATGTAAAGCATTTTCTTTCCCAGTATTTGCCAAGTATGGCCATTGCTTGGTTAGATGTCTCTGAGAAGCTACTTATAGTAATTTATTTATGGGGAAACTGAGGCAGGGGCAGTGTCTTACTGGGGGAGGAGTGTTGAGGGTGGCGTTAAAATTCAGCTAGTAGGGGGCTCACAGCTACTACAGAGAGCATACTCTTTTTCACATACTCCTGCATACCTGCACTCTTACACCTTGAATCCTGGTTTCTACAGCATTTTGAGCAGGGAGAGGAGGCAGCACCCATACCCACACACCCTAACCAGGGTGCAGCTTGTGGTGCTTGGCATTCTGGTGTAGCAGGGCTTCGCATGAGGGGCTGGGGGCCATGCAGGTCTCCCCATGCCTGTGGGTGCTTGTGTTTGCAGAGGTAGAAGGGGGATCCCTGGTGGTGTGGGTACTCTGCTATTTTCTTCTGTTTCTGGAATAGTTTTGGGAAAAAAAAATAGCAAAATGGGTGTTGCTCTGTTGGGGTTGGATCCTGACTGCTCCCCAACCTCACCCAGCTGGGCAGAGAGGGGGGTATCAAAACCTGGAGGGGTTGGGCAAAATTTGGCCCTCACAAGACAAAAAAAAAAAAAAAAAAAAAAAAAAAAAAAAACCAGATTTCATCACTGTCAAGAAATTTCTGGAACATGAATAGTCACAGCCATGCAGCCACATAGGAAACACTGCTCACCGCCCCCCTCACCCCCCCGTCCACCCACACCCAATTTGTTTTTATTTCTTAGCCATCAGGTTGCCTTAACCATTTCCATGGCTTGGGAGGCTAAGCCGCCGAGCGCAAGCTTTTGATTTGAAAGGGGACTGCATCCCCTTTTGAAAGGAGCCTGCTCCCTAGGGCAACCACATCACACTGCTGATTTGCTGCAGTGGAGACCGCAGCGCGTACAATATGCCCTCCCCCCTCCGCCTGTGCTGCTTACAGCATCAGTCCGGAGCCGAGCAGGGAGACGGGAGCGATACCCGCTAACCCACCCATGCTCGGGAATGCCTGACTGGTAACGCAGTGCCTCCGACGAAAGGACCGGCCATTCCTCAGCTCTCCGAGATGCAAGCCAGTGCCGATTCCACCAAGATGGACTGTCTTTGGAGCAACTGGAAATGTCAGGGTATTATATCTATTCTAGTGTTGCATGCTAGAAGGACTGCATGTCAGAGGAGGCAAAGGCAGGATCCATCCATTTTTGCATTGTTCACCTGTGGGCCTTTGCATGCTGTTTTCTTTCCCTCCCTGTGAAGCTTTTCGTTGGGGGTAATTTAAGAAAGAAAGATAAAAAGCCCTTAATTCGGTTCTGTGACTGTATTTCTCCTGTCTCCAGCTGTCTCACCCTGAAAGCATCCAGGATACAGGACCTTCCTTCCCACCTTACAGCTCATTCCCAAAGCATCCCCCCTTGCTGTTAGCGGTGTCATTTCTCATCCCTGACTCTCTCCGCCGGGCTGCCGCTGGCATGATTTCATACCTTTGGGGCTTTAGGAAAGCCGGGCAATGGTGAATTTGTGCCTGCTCGGGCTCGCGAGGGTTCGAGGCGGTTGTGTTGGGTGGCTGGGTGCATCCTGCCCACGGACACACCCATGGCAAGGGCTTAGCCTAGCGATGACACAAAGAAAACGCAGCTTTGGCAAGAAGTGCAAGAGCACCCAGGCGGCCGCGGTATTGCCACACACGTCGTAATTTGCTGTAGGATTGCTTGTAAAAAAAAAAAAAAATTGAATCCTTTCGTTGTGCTTTCAAGCACTCCGCTGAACTGTTTGGGGGCAAAGCATTGCGATGATGTCTTGCAGCCGAGTAGGTGAGGGGAACAATAGCTTCTCCCTTTGGGCTTATTTTCAGCTTATTTTGAGCAGGTTGGTGTCTGTGCTGGGTGGGGCTGGCTACCTTCCCGGGTGCCTTGGACAGCTTTTCAGCCATTTTTAGTCGGCTTCACACTTCCCAGCCAGCATCCAGCCTTTGTTTTGATAAAAGACAGTCTCTGTGACGCTGCTCGGTGGGCAGATTAGAGGGAGAAAAGCTAGCGGCTGATCCTGCCAGGCAGGCTGCTGTCTGCTTTGGGCAGGCTTGGTTTGAATGTATTTTTTAGTTTTAAGGTGCATGTTTACACTGAATAGACAGTACATGATGTCAGTGCTCACAACAGGGTCCCTGGGAGAGAGATCACTCCATAGCATCATCTCATTAAAGGGTCCAGGATGCGTGCAGACTTAGTTTCATAAATGCAGCTCTATGTAGCAGGAGCCAGAAAACCTTCCTAAAGTGGGTTTTTTTGGGAGGGGGAGATCTTTCAGACAGCCGCTTGTGTCTAGAGAGCTTTGGATTTTTGCAGTCTTAATTCAGCACCTAACTGCATTTACGGTCTGAGGGCTTTTTTAAGGAAGACGAGTAGCTGCAAAGTAAACATGCACCTGTTAAATGCCAGCCTCCAGCAGCTCAGGCTTTCCATGCCTTGATCCAGGGCGAGGGTTTTCCATAGGATTGCGTGATTTGTAAAGGGTATATGGGAGAGCCACAGACAAACTTCAGGGTCTTTTCATCTGAGCTTTGCAGATAAACTTCCTTGATTGGTGGGGTTTGGGTTTTTTGATTGTTTTATTTCCAAAAAGGTTCAATGTTTTGCTGATCCTTATGAAAACATTAATTTGCTGAGTCAGATTGGTGAACCACCTGTATTTAAAGGCAAACTAAATATTTTTCATCTTTATCAGAAAAAATATTCTTTCATGAATTATAAAGAGGGGAATAACAAAGGACATGCTTCTATTGTTTAATTAATGATTTATAATAATAGCAGGATTTCTCTCCTTCTGTGCTTTCCTTTTTGAAACTGAGGTAGACTTACTGAAAATTAAATGATACAATGTGTCCTATGCTGACTTGAAAAAAAAACCCAGATCTGAAAAAATCAACGCAGCTAAAATAAATCATTTGCCTCACTTCCACATCATTTGCATATCTTTTTCTTTTTCTTGGATGGTGCTTTATGATTCAAAAATGGTCCTGCAGAAAACATGAAATAGTCATAGAATATTATTTCTGTCGGCAAAATTCTTTGATCAGTCGCAGATAAAATAGAAGAAATTGAGAATTCAGAAGAATGAAGACTAAAGACTTGATTCATTGATTCTTTTAGTATCTATTATTCATGTTGTCTCTGTCTCAACCCAGAATATCAGTTTTGTGAAAACCTGGAGTTGTATAATTTTGCCAGCTTCATTATCAATGGAATGATGGTTTCTCTCTGAAAACTCTGGAATATGTCTGTGAATGTAACAGATGCAGACATAAACCTCAGTAAATACAGAGCATATTTTAACTGAAATCATGGAGAGACAACATTGAGTTGAATGCAAGTTTTAATTTGACAGTCAGGACTGAACTATCTGTATCATTGCTTTGCACTTCCAGTACTTATAATTGGTGTATAATTGGGTGGGGATCTTGAGAAGGTGCAGGGCCACTTGGTGAAGCTTTGGCTTTGCACCACTAAATCAACGTACCATTGTTTTCCTTGCAGTGAAGCAACTGATGCTTGCAATATTTAAAATATTGCAATATGTTTTACCTGACCATCGTGCAGGTACAGCATAATTATATCAGTGGTAGATCATGATACAGCCCCTTGGGGGGGCAGAAGAGTAATCCCCTGCTGCTGGGCATATGCTTTGCTCAAAATATTATCATAGGTGGCTTTGAGGAGTTGCAGCCCACTTTCACACACAAGTCATCTTTCACACTGGAAGGTGATGCATTTGAAGTAGGCTGGGATGTATCCATGCATAATGCATGAGCATTCAGAGAAACGTCTTCGACTGGGCATGCTGGTTGCTGTGGGCCTTCCAGTGACAACCTGTAGCCAATGCCAGCCGCGTGACACAGCACAGTGCTCAGCTTCCAGAGGCAAGATGCTGGATGAGGTGTGCCTCCAGGTTCAGGTGGTGAAGCAGGTCTCTACACCTTCCCCAGGGACTCGGCCCAGCTCAGCAGGACTCACCCCCGTGCCTTGCTGGAGAGGTTTCTCTGGATTAGGAAGATCTTTGCACTACAGCTTGGCAAAGCTGTTTGGTGTCAGTACAGTGGTGCCCATGAATATTCCTTCTTCCACTGTTTCTTCTACACACCAGCTCTTGGGTGGTCATAGGTGACATGCTTGTTCCTGCAGCTTCAACCTCCTGCAAGACTTATTAAAAAAGAAAATCTGAAACATCCGAAGAAAAAGGCCTGTGAAGTGTTCATAGAAATGGTCCTAAATATTGTCCACATTATAAAGGACTGCAGACTTCATCTAATCCATCTAGCTGACACAATTCTGCTGGGACTGGGGTTATTGAGTAGCATTTTCCTGGCAGCTGTTCCCAGAGAAAGAGCTTCCTTGCTTGCTTGATATATCAGTTGGTTTCCAAAGGGTGCTGAGAAGCTGCACCAACAGTTCATGGCAACGTTCCCCACTTTAGAACTGGTAAAGAAGTTTGATGGCAATAATATGAATGCATGCTATTTATCTATAATCTTATTGACAGTTCTGAAGTCTGTCTAATTACAGCTATTAGCATTAGAGTATTACTTCAGCCACTTGGTACCTTTAGTGCTTTTCTGAAAATACTGTGGGCTGAACTCGCAGCTGGGATCCACTTGTCTTTCTTAAATGAGCTCTCCCTCTTTTTAACACCTAAAAACCTGTCCTAGTAGTTGGTTCTTACGTTGAGCCTTGGTAGAGCTAAAGTCTTGGAACCAAGTCATCATCTGATCTAACCAATTTAGCTAATAGTTTCACAAAATTACACTAACTTATGAAGAATTGATTTTCTAATTTTATAGTTGATTTCCTGTGAAATTTGAATGAAATTTGTCCAGATTTTTTTCCACTTTAGTATTTGCTTTCATTTTTTTGATCAGTGCTGCAGAAATTGTATCAGTCCTTCTTCAAGCACCTTCCTGTTGACGACATTACGACCACAAGTTCAAGAACTTAAAGTCAGAGGACAAACTCATTTAGATGACCTTCACACTGTTCAACTGCCAGCCATCCCAACAAACACCTTGATCTAGGTGGTATCAAAAAATCAGTGAAATTTCAATAGCTCTGCCAAAATGTGCTCTGCACACCAGCTGTGCCGTGTCTATATGGGGTTTTTTCCCCCCTTTTTTTGAGAATAAATGGACAATATTCTTGTATTGCCAGCACAAGGAGAAAATTCCCCAAAAGTAAGGTTATTTTAAGATACTACCTGAGGAGTAATTTAAATGCTAGCAAGTAGGCAATGATGGGCCAATAGCTGAAGGCAGCATTGGAGGCCTGCTTTTGCTTTCATTAGGTCTCTGGGAAGTGAGTTTTGATGAGGCTTTTTTGATATCAGAAGGGATACTCTCTCCACATCATATTTAATTCTCACAAATAACATAGGTCTGACCCATTAATTTTGAAAATCTACAGCTTTTCAAATGTTTGGATAGAGTTAAGAAGGGGACACTTCTGTTATTTAGGTCCAGGAGCATCTTGGGAAAATCTTAACATTTCCATAGCATTGCTCGCTGAAGGTGAGGGCAGTAACACCCTCTGCAGAAACTGGCCAAGGCAGGTAGTGGTATGGTGTGAAGAGCAGGAGGTGTGTGGGGGAGGCTTTCTCCTGCTGCTGTGTTAAATCCTGGTCTTAAAGCACCTTTCATCTGAAAATGGTGTTAACAATAGCAGCAATAACATCATGAGTGATGGTGATAATAATGTGAAATAATACTACAACAGACTTGTGTGCGGCACAGTTGCAGGTCTGATTTTTTATTGCCAATCCTTCTGAGTCTACCCAGGCCCACTCTGGTGCCTCACAGAAGGCAGTCAATCAATACTTTTTTGCTCAAATCTTGATCTCACAGATAGAGCAGGATATAACATGGAGGGCATGCTCTATCAAGACTTTCCTTCTCCCTGGTCATGTTTCTGCTCCAGGTCTCCTCTCATCATAGTTCAGGGCCAAAGAAGATCTGAACTTTCAAGTTGGGTCTTGGGGCAGGTGGATGATAAAGATACAAAGCTGAACTAAGGACAGGAAGTTAATGGGCAAAGAGTGTACAAGACGTAGAAGTATGGAGGAGATCCCTCAAGGTTGGAGATAAAAAATAAGGAAAGATGCCTCATGAAAAAGCACAGAGATTCTGTCTTGACTCTGCTGTTAATCACAGCAGTCACCTGAAGGCTCATTAAATGGTGTAACCACCTGTATTACATTTGAATCAGCTGTGTTGTGAGGAGGGGAGCAATGACCACATTGGATTCTTCACTGGAGAGAAAAGGGAAAGCCTGGTCCTACAGCCTGTGGTTAAAGCTGCAAACTGGAATTTCTTTGAGTGTGAGCAATATTTATTTCTATTCAAAAACTTTGTTGCATTTATTGTAAAGTATTGTTGCAACAATGATATAAACAGGATTGCTCTTCTTAAATTACATTTCCTGATCATTTCACTTTCAGTAGGTCTGAGAAATGCCTTATGAAATCATTTATATTCATGAATCATGATATTACGCTGTATACAGAATTAAAGGCTGTGTGTAGGCAGGCTTTTCTCTCTTCTCATTAATACTAGTATTACATGGGGAATGAAGCTGTAAACCCCATTGATTTTGCCTTCTAAGGAGGCTCAATAGGACCTCCATTGTGGGGAGGGCAGCTTGATCACATCTAGTGGTGTTATGCTGAAAAGCATAAAACCTTGTATTCAATCATCAAGGCCCATGGGCCTCATTTGAAGGCTGGATGCAAGGGGTCTGCATACACTTTTTGTGCTAACTTCCATGTAAATGCTGCTTGACGCATGTTCATTTTTCATACAGTTGTTGCAGTAGAGGAAAAACTTGCAAAGTCAGAAGAGAGCAGAGGTTTTCAGAGGAAGGGAGGGAGAAGCTGTGGAAGATGTGAATTGCCCAGTCTGTACTCAGTTGATCTTCATTAATTTTCATCTTAAAATACTTGTATTGTGACATGGAGTGCAGAGAACCCTGTTTCTTTTACAAAAGTATTTTTCAAAAACATAACCATGCAGGAGTCTGAAGGAGTGAGGACATTTTAGCTACAAGTTGGTTTGATTCCTCTGTTCTCCCTCTGGGGTCCCTGCTCAGGAGCCTTGGGCTGTAGCTGCCCCACACCATGGTGCTTCCGGAGACCATATAAACCACCAGAACCCAGCCTGCATGTTTCCACCACGTCCCAAAGAGAACTGATTCAGGAGCATCACTATGTAGTCCACCTTGGCCATCCCAAGTCTTTCGCCTTTTGCCTCCAGCACTGCCCTTTCCAGCCCCCAGGCCTGTTTTCTGCCTTTTCTGATGCAAGTATCGAGGAGCAGAAACATTTTCTGCTGAAAGCCACGATGAGAGCTGGGAGAACTTTCAGGCACTGTGCCTGGGAGCAGTTCCTTGCTGACACAAGCATCACATGCTTGCTGCTATTACATTTGTGAGGTTACTTCTAGCTTGCCTTGCAAACATGGGTATTTACCAGCTACTCATATTAACAAGTTGTTGCTTGTATCATAGAGTTTACCTTTGTGTATGGTTTGGCTGGGGGCTGGCCCCAAATGGAGGACTCACATTAGTTTTATGAGATGAAGTTATACCATAAAGTATAGCTGATACACTGATTTGACACCCTTGAAAACTTTTTCTTTCAAATAGAAGGCTACTTGAGTAATGCTGTCAATTAAAAAACATGGGCAGGTGATACTTTCAGGTAAATAGCCCATCAGACATGCTTCTCCAGAAAAATTCTTCAAAGGCAGTCACAGGGACCTGCAGCACTGCTGCCTTAGAGATGGCTGGCAAGTGCTACTTAATAATACAAATACTTTTGAGTCTGAGGCAGTTCTGGCAAACCCCAGAGTCCTTTTATATCTCCACAAATGAGCCAGAGCTTCGGTGTGTTGTACTGGAAAGAGTGCAAAGTGACCGATGCTGCTTCCTTCCGTCCAGAAGGCTGAAGGGAGATCATGGAAAGCTACAGCTGAACAGCTTCTGCATGTTAATGGGCATGGTCAGGATTTTACAGTTGGGATTTTCAAAATGGAAGGAACCCAAACTTCATTGAAGGTGAGGCTGGTTTCAGTGCCTGTTTTCCAAACCCTGTTTGCAAATCCTAGCTGCAAACTTTAGGTGGTTTGAAGTTGGCATTTTGGCTCTCAGAAGTGTGTCTTGCTTAGCCAGGCAGATTGACCCACTGTCCAATTGCATGCACATCACATATCGACAGGCTCAATTGGCACCAGGCTCCTGCTTCATGCATATTCAGTGTGCATTGCTCAGAATTGTGCCATTGTGGTTGGGTCTGGGCAGTGCTGTGCATGCGTGTGCGCACACACACACACACACACACACACACGCACACACACTGTCTACAACACACCCAGCACTTGCAGGACCCTTCACCATACTAGGACCTTTTATTCTTACCCTAGGGCTTGACCCGAAGCACTTAATTGCTATGTCGTTAACTCACA
This sequence comes from Microhierax caerulescens, assembly GCA_035590215.1. Lineage (NCBI taxonomy): Eukaryota > Metazoa > Chordata > Aves > Falconiformes > Falconidae > Microhierax > Microhierax caerulescens. Next base: position 32,480,371 of record JAVJGJ010000060.1, read on the forward strand.
CCGTGGGGGATCCCTTCTCTTAGTTTCTCTGGGTAGCCTGTACCCAGCTAAGAGCCAGACTCAAAGCCTGTCTCAGCCCAGCCGAGCATGGGGCCAGCGCCTGCTGGCACAGGGCCCTGCAGGGAAACGTGTGTGTGAGGGTGCGCAGCTCCAGCTCAGCTCCTGGTCCCACCATCCTCATACTGCATCCCCGTGTGCTGTGTGCTGGGGAGGCTGGTCTAAGCCTGGATGATTGCCTCTTCAGTGTGCAAAGGAAGGGGCACAGGCGGGGACAGGCAGCCACCCTTCAGAGACTCAGGCCACCTCTTACGTTCTTGTGAGCTGTTGAAGGGCAGTAAACCTATGGGGTCGGAAGTGTTTGAGGGAGGTGTTTGTTACCTTAATCAGTTTTATATGAGTATAGGATGAGATGAAACTCAAAGCAGACATACAAATGTGGTGGACAACCTCATCTTTCATTTCCGGTAAGAATTTTAAAAAGGATGTGGAGGGGGTTGATACACCCAGTTCTGGGTTCACCTGATGGTGAAGGAGCACATTTCTCATTTCTTTTCCCCTTGGTATCTATTAACACCACCAGACACTGATGTAACAGGTATTTTTGCTCTGGTTAAACGGTTGCAGGAGAAAATGGCACCCTGAGGAAGCCAGGCAAAGGATCCCAGCTAGGGGATTCTGCACCCAGCACACCTCTGCCTGCTTTTAAGGGAGATTTGTTTAGGTAAGGAAATGTATGACAGAAATATGTTTGACCACTGTCTCTCTAAGGAAGCAATTCTTTACCAATAGGGTGGTCAAACACTGGAACAGGCTTCCTAGAGAGGTGGTCGATGCCCCAAGCCTGTCGGTCGTTAAGAGGCATTTGGACAATGTCTTTAATAACATGTTTTATCTTATGGTCAGCCCTGAGTTGGTCAGGGAGCTGGACTAGGGGATTGTTGTAGGTCCCTTCCAACTGAAATAGTCTATTCCAATTCTGTTCTATTCTATTCTGATAACATAAAAAGCCTTTGAAGTGACTGAAGTTGCGACTGAAGAAGCAAACATGGCTCTGATATGTAGCTCAGGTGTTTTCAGCAGCTTCTAAATTTCAGAGAACTGATAAAGTTCAAATCCCTGAGGTCTGTCAGCAAAAATAGTGCTTTCTCCAGGGAAGTGCATGGACCATGGCTGGACCCCACAAGTCTCCACTGATTTCTAGCTCTGAACACTCATTCTCCCCCTTCCCTGCCCAAGGAACCATGAGGTTCACCTCCCTCCTGCACCACCTTTTGCAGGTGCAGGAGGAGGAATAGCTGGGGAGCCTCAAATCCCACCTGAATGGCTGGACATGACAGCAGTGCTGCAGCTCCCTGTCCCTGCGAGGGAAATGAGGAGAAGACAGATTTGGTTTCTGCCCTTGAAAATCCAAACTGACCTACTGCAGGCTGGGGGCTGGGGGCTTGTGTTCCTAGGCTGGACCTGGGCACTGGGACAGCCATGTAAAAATCATTTAGCTGATACCTCCTTCCCCTGTGCTGAGATTTTCCATCTAGCAGTTGGCACATATTTTTTTCCATGCACATGGGAATATTTGCTTCAGGTCTAAAAGACACAGGATCCCTCTCTCCTAGGTCTCATTTGGCTGGTGAAGGAGGCCAGATGCCTTTTCATCTCCTCTCTCATGCATGCACATATCCCCCAAACTGTGTCATTTGGCCTCTGTCCATCTTGCTTTGAGTTGTAGCGAGCCTTTCCTTACTTGATAGAACTTAGTAAATATCCCAGTCATTTCATGGCAGAAAGGGGCAAGTTTCAGGATATATGCAGACCTGGACAAGCCTGTCTTGATTCATTCAGCATCTTCCTTGTTGAGGGGAATGAGAAAACGCAGTTTGGCATCTCTCTGCATGAGAATACAGCCCACTTCCAGTCTGCAGGGTTATGAGGTGGCAGATCCTCGAAAGAGAGGGGACTTAATTGCTCATTTTGGGTCTCATCATCAATTGGGATTGACTCAGGAAACTCTATTGAAGTGAGCTTCTGTATTTTTTTGCTCAAATCTCATTTGTTTGACTCTCTACTGCCTGTGTCTCAGGTAGCGTTTTCCCCTGGTACATGGCCTTTTTCTTTAATCAGCAGACGATGTACCACTTACAGCATCCCGAGCCAGCTCACCTGTGCTTATTTCATTTAGTGTGAAGGTATTGTATGATACAAAATTTGAGTGTCTCAAAAAGTGAGATTTGCATAAATTTCCAATACTGTCATCTAAGAGAGGAATTTTTAGGCACAAAAATGATTGGGCTGTGAATAATACCTCCTGCCCAAATGTTCACTGTTGAAAGCACCCCAGTGGCTGTGCTGTGCTGCAGAATTTTGCAGTGCCTTGACTGAAAAAGGAGTATGAAAAATAGTAAAAACTGCACAGTCGTGTTCTAAATGCTATCTTGTAAGGATGGTTTGCAAGCTGCATAGTCCAGCACCTAACCTTGTAAGCAATTTGTGGAGCTTCAGCTGGCTGCATCAACACCAC
>JAVJGJ010000060.1:32482891-32494724 GCA_035590215.1 Microhierax caerulescens
GGCTGCTAAGATCCCCAATATAGGTGCATGCTGTGACTGTGCTGTAACTGCATTTTGGAGCATTCCTTAGTCCATGCCTCTGGGGTTCTGCAGGAAGAGACTTGGGCATGTATCTGGAAAGACTCTGGCCTGGTCCTTGGCTTGTAAAATCAGCACCCAGAACCCCAGCACATGCCACTGAAGTCCCCTGTCCCTTGGCTTCTGTGCAGCCCGTAGAGCTATTAATGCGTGCTCATGATCACAGGTCCAGTGCTGAATGCTGGCACTTAAATATATGAGAGAGTTATTATATTGTATGTAGGATAGAGAATACAGTAGGATGTGAATGTTCCATGAAGAGAAAAGAGCTCAGTAATACAACAGCAATTTTGGGGTTCAAGCCCATCACTTTGAGGAGCAATGCTAATATGTGTAATAGTAATGAGTAATATATCTCATAGACTCAAGGCAAACATGCCATGGTGACTCACAATTTTTGGAATTAGATGATAAGAACTACCAGGCTGGATTGATTTTGTTCCTTTTAGTATTTGTGAAAATTTTTTTGGACAGATTGCAGTTTTCCTGAATTTACTCTTTGTTCAGAATGATTTGACAAGTGGCATCTATGAAATCTGTTTGGCTGATGGTGTGTTCAAGCTGTTCATGAGGACTAGTGCAGTGCGTAAAATTAAAGCTGTTTTGTTTAGATTGTCATGAGCACATTCTTTAAGTGGATGAAGAGCCCTCTCAGAAACAGGTTATTGATGTAAAGAAATTAAATTCACCTATGTGGACTGGATATTCAGTGATCAATTCATAAGATTTTGGTTTTGTGGTGGCTGTTGCTGATGGTAAGATTGTTTGGTGGAGGTGTTGGAACAAACTATACAAACTGAATGAAAAACACTGTCAACATTAACTGCTTTACAAATGTAAAAATATATTGATTGAAAATGGTTTTCTGCAGTTGCATTGTTCTAACTAACACCTCCCATGGATCTAGACAAGGAGTTATCTAACAAGCAGAAAGTTTTTTGGTTTTTTGGGGTTTTTTTTAATATTTCTGAGACAGTTGGATTTGAATAGCAGAAGGGATTTATTCTGTATTTCAAGGCCCCATGTGAAAAATGGTTTCCTAGCAATGTAACTATTAAGCAGTGATAAAACCAGGAGGTTTTTTTCCCTTCTTAAAACTTAGGAAATAACGAAGTCATATTGTCAAAAGTTTGAATGAGAAAGTGGTTTATTGTGGCTAACTCCAAACTTTCACATTCATTTGTCAACAACCGAAACGAAAATGCTTTGATCGAGCATTTGGCATTTGGATATGTGACAAAAATCGGATCCAGTTTCCAGAGTAAGTAAATGCAAGCTAGGTTGAAACCTTCCATATGACCCTAGCAACAACACAAACCCCAGCTTGCATTTGCCTTGCTACTACAAGAGACCCACTGTGCTGTGGTCAGAGTTTTTGTCCATCTCATCTACACCAGACACAGAGACATTGAAATACAAGGATTTCAAGTAGGTCATCAGTTGTAACTTCCTCAGCGCATCACTGCAGCCTCCTCACTGATCCTGTTGATGCTAATGTGAGCTCACTCCTTTTACCCTCCTGCAAGGACTCTTGAGCATCACAGTGGCCATGGTGGCCATCCTCAGTGCCCTTCCAACTCCTGATCTTACCATGTTGGTCTTCTCTCCCCAGCTATCGACCTGTTGTACTGGCGTGACATCAAGCAGACAGGGATTGTGTTTGGCAGCCTCCTCTTGCTGCTCTTCTCCCTGACCCAGTTTAGTGTCGTCAGCGTCGTGGCCTATCTGGCCCTCGCCGGCCTCTCGGCCACCATTAGCTTCAGAATCTACAAATCAGTCCTACAGGCTGTGCAGAAGACGGACGAGGGCCACCCCTTCAAGTGAGTACCTTGCAGTCATGGCCAGGGGCTATTTATCTTGCAAAAGATGCATTCCCAGTGGCAATTCACGTTTCTTTAGCTGTTGCTCTTAATACTGAATGAGATTCTTGTCTTGCTCATAACTGGGGAAATACTTTTTTCTGTTGTCCAGTCTCTCAAGAGCTGCAAGGCTGTATTGGCTCAGATCCTGGTAGGAAAAAAACCAACACAAAATTCATCATCCTCTGAGACATGGGATTTTTTTTTCCTGAAATTCAAAAGATCCAGAAAAAATTAAGCAGAGAAAAAGAGTTTAATCAGAGCTAATGTTAATACCATGTCTCTGCAAGCAGGAAGAATATTGTTTCTGGGCACACTCTATTTGGCATAGAGGGAAGCTGTATCTTCTGTCCAGCACTGCTTGGCTGTGATGTGTCAATCCATTAGGTGATGGTGCCAGTGCTGGTGCCCTCCCCACCCTCTGCAGGGTCTGGGTGGTTTGCTCCAGGAGAGAACAAACACTGAAAAAAAGTCTCTTTGGGGTGCTGCTTCTGTTTCACTTGGGTCAGTTCTGAGATGCAACTTATGCCACGGGCATAGCTCAGAGGAAGGTGCAGGACAGGCAGAAGGATGAGGGAGGGAGAAGTGGGCATTGCTGCCGAAGGTGACACATGGCCAGACAGCACCTTTTTTTCCTCCAGAGGCTGTCAGCTGGAAAAGATGTCCTCTTCTGTGGCAGCAGCATTGCACAGAAGTCTGTGAGGAAACACTCCCAGCTAGGATTTGCATCCCCCTTTGGGTGGAGTAAAGAGAGAGACTCCATCAAGACCAGGCTCTGTGTGGGGAGGGAACAAGGCTGGAGGCAAACAGCCTCAGTGCGCCTCACAATTGCCCAGGGGGACTGGTCATGCAAGATGAAGACAGTGCGTGCTGGTGCTGGTGGCTTTGTGCCTGCAGGAAGGGGGACACATTGCTGCAGTCAGTGCAAAGGAATGAGGTGTGGGGAGGAGGGAGTGATGGGGTAGACAGGCAGGAGTATGGACAGCAGGTGAACCTGCCTGGGTTTGTAACTGGACCTGTATTTCTGGCAGAGCCTACTTGGAGATGGAAATGAATCTCTCACAGGACCAGATTCAGAAATACACAGACTGTCTCCAGCTATACGTCAACAGCACAGTCAAAGAGCTGAGGAGACTCTTTCTCGTTCAGGACCTTGTGGATTCTTTAAAAGTAGGATTCCTTTAAATATTTTTAACCGCTCTCTAGAGAATCAATCTACACTTCAAAGTGCTGTTTCCCTTGTTGACACTGTTGTCATAAAACCTAGTTTTGCGTAGCTCCAAACACAAAAGTTGCTCTCATTTTTGATTTCCAAACTACTTCCAGCAGTTTAGAGATCTGGCAATCTGCATTTGAATTTATTGATACGTAATACAGCAGTTATAAAAGTTGCAGGACCAGTTTAGCTCCACTGCAGTTCTAGAAGCATCTCTGCATTACACTGTTGCTTTGCCACAAGATAGTTTGTTCTCCTCTCCCCTCTAATACCTCTGTTAACCTGGATTTCCTCTAATGGTGGCATTTCCTGCTATGAAGGAAGGTCTTGTTTCCCTCCCTGCTGAGACAGTTATTTATTTTCAGCCTTGCACCCAAGCAGGTGTTCTTCAGAGCAAAGGGAAGATCATTAAGAGAGCAGGCATGGGTTAGGCTCCTAAATTAATAAAGATATTTAGAAAAATGTAGCCATCTTCCAGCCTCAAGAGTTTTCAGTCACAGGGATTACCGCTGTGGGGCTGTTATTAACCTGTGTGAGATGACCCTTAACATCAGCAAAACTGGATGCAGACATCTGCTATGCCATGCTCAATGCAGAATCCTAAATGTATGCAGTTAAGCCCTAAATATATGTGAAAGCTTAGCTAAGAGGGTGAGAAGCAGAAGTGGAGAATGAGGTTTAGACACCCGGAAAAAGTACCTAGTTTTTGATGTGCCTTACTTAACAACTGCCCTTACACATTACAAAAGGCTAATGTGCTATTATGTTAGCTAGTTAAGTGAACTGATTTCTTCTTATGCTGACACTGGGGGTGATGTAATGATCCATCTTTAATTTAGTTTGCAGTACTAATGTGGCTGCTGACTTATGTGGGAGCCCTCTTCAATGGCCTGACTCTTCTGATAATGGGTAAAAATCAACATTTCTTTTAAAATCTACTTTTAACTTTTAACTCCCTTGTGATTTCTACATAGACAAAACAGCCTATCCTTAGTGTGCCTTCCCCACAGTTAAACCATCAACTTTTATTTGCCTTTCCAGTGAATATTCATTATTCCTATTATGTTGTCCCTCCTGCTAGAACTAATTTGTGTTTTATGGTTTTGCAGCTGCTAGTCCCAGAACAATGGGAAATTCTGTATTTGGGAAGTTTGAGCAAAGTTCATTTTTAATACAAAGATCCCTGGTGGATCAGCTGACCAAGTGGCATGATATGTGCTTGTCGCTGAAGTAGGTCTCTTCTCTGGAGGAATCTGATCTGCAGGAATCTAACAGTGTGCTCTTTTTCTCCTCAGCTGTGGTGTCTATGTTTACTCTCCCCGTTGTATATGACAAGTACCAGGTAAGTCTGTCTGCACGGTGTGGTTCGGGTGCCTGGGTGGTTCTGCCTCATTGATGCCTGATTGATTTGATCTCCTTTTGCTCTTTGCAGGCACAGATTGACCAATACTTGGGACTTGTGCGGACCCACATAAACACTGTTGTGGCAAAGTGAGTTCAGCAGCAGGCTGGACCAGAAGTCTTGCTGTGAGGTTGCGGTGCATTGGGGGTGGCTAAGATCTGGATGGTCCTGGGGACAATGTGCCCTATGAATGATGTCCCTCCCAGCTCCTGGCATGTAACAGGCTGTGGGAGGGGGCAGATCCCTGGAGACAGACAGGCCTTCTCAGCTGAGTGTAGGCTAAGGCAGAGGTGTGACCCTACATCCTTCTCACCTCTCTCCCGCTGTTCGGGGAAGCTGTGGACAGAGCAGCCCAAGCAAGGACTGGCCCATACTTCTATCTGTTTACAAACAGGAAGGAATGTGTTAACTCCCTTCCCCACTGACCACTCCAAGCCTGGGTTTTTGCATTCAGGGACTCTGTCCTTCAGAGTTAATAATACCGTTAATGAACAAAGTGGGAGTTAGAACACCATCCTGTTACAGAAAGAAAATACCTGGAAGCAGCATGATCTTGAGTATTTCAAACCACCATGAAATGGGCAGAAGACCTGGATGAAATTTTTGATGCAGTCTTCTCTAGTTCCTAATGTGTTGCCTGTATCAAAAGCTTCTGTGGGATCCCTAAGGACACAGTGAGGGTCTAAGCATAGTTCTCGAAACTTGAGAATTACTGAAGCAGGACGGCTGGTCTGGAAGGTAGATCCATACATCTCAGCAGTTTGTATCTGTGGCTTTGCTAAAGTTGGCTGAGTATCAGGTATCTGACAGAAGGTTACAAAATGGTGAGGTACAGAGAGCAAGTGACCCACGAAGAGATATTGAGGAAGCTGGGCTTGTTTAGCCTGGCAAGGAGGGAGCTAAGGAGCAATTTCATAGCAGCCTGTAAGTACTTGATGGGAAGTTACAAGATGATAGATCCAAACTCTTTTCAGTAGTGGGGGTTATAACAAGTAGTACAACATAAATCCAGTTTAGGAGGCTGATGCTGGACATGAGGAGAAACTTTAACTAGGAGATTAGAACAGCACTAGAGCAGGCTACACAGGGAGGTGCCAGAACCTCTTTCCTTGCAGGTTTTGAAGATGCAGCAAGATAAACCCATGACCAACCTGATTTAGCATTGGTGATAGTCCTGCCTTACGAAGGAAGCTGATTCAAAGACCGCCAGGGGTCCTTTCCAGCCAATGTTTCTGTGATTCTGCAAAACCCTTAGCCTTGGGCAGGACTAAAAGTTCACACTGAAAATTCTTTGTTTAAACCTCATTCCTGGCTTCCAATAGACAGCAGACCATGGTGGAATAATGAAGTGGGGGAGACTATCACTGAGCGTATCCCGTGGTTACATGAACCACTGAAAACAGGGCCATTTAAGCTGGGGGCCCCTAAGAACACAGAGATGGGCATTAGCTCTTTTTCTTATTAGACTCTAGTCTATCTGTTGCAACAACACACTGGATGCAAGCTAGAGATTACCCCTGGATAAGACTCCAAGTGGGGATCCATTGGAATGCAGTAGTTGCCTCACACTTCTTTCTTATGTTTTTACTTCTTTATTTCTAGGATTCAAGCTAAAATCCCAGGTGCTAAGAGAAAGGCAGAGTAAAGCAGACATCAAGAATTCAACGACTACAGTAGTGAATGATGGGGGAATCTGGAGTGAAACAGCTCTGTTCTTACACTTTACTGCAAATTTATCCTTCTTTTTTTTCTCGACACCATAATCTTAGAAACATAAAACCCGGAAGCAGTGCTTTTCCCCTGCTGCTTCTGCACTTAGAATATTTGCAATCACTTGTGTCAAGCACTAAAGTATAGTAAAGAGAAAAGTGTACTAGATGTGGTTTTTTGTGTTGCTTATAAAGTGCATGATGGTGAGAGCCTAAATAATATTGACCTTTTTATTTTATTTTTTTAGTGTTTTTCCTTCTTCTATTGGCATTGCTTCTATAACTTTTAATGTTACGTGTGGCTAGGGGCTTTCCTGCTTAGCGCACTGATGCAATAGTTAAAATTGCTTCTACATCACTGGGTTGCTGGTTGGATTCATCTTTATTAACTATATAGAATTGTAGACTGATGTTTTAGTGTTTTCCAGCACAAATAAAATGAACAGTAATCAGTACTTATGGTAATCAGTTTTGTATAACTCAAAAAAATGAAAACAAAACCCAGTGCTTTTGTCGTAAGGGATTGACAGGCTGACTTACATGTATGGTAACTGGAAAGTTCCAGCATGTTAAATTTATTACAATTTGTATTACATTCTCTGTAGTTCCTAATGGACTTAATTATAGACTCTGAATATTTGCACTTATGTACTTGATACCGAATGCAGAAATAAATGTTACTAAATGTAAAAAGTTCTTCCTCTTGTTGCCACTGGGATTATCTTGACATTTGCACACCGGGCACATACTATGCAAAAAAGAAGCATCTTCTCTCTCTCTTTCTCCCCTTGAGATCCTCACACACTTTGGCCTTACAAAGTGTGCAGTCCAACAAGATCATATGTAACCTATCTATCAGTTTCACATCTTGGGTGAGTATGGCAATAAAAGAAGGATCTTAGCACATCGTTTGACGTTCTTTGTTGGTGGTGTTAGCAAATTACAGGAACATGAATAATGCCATTTGCTGCACATTGTGCAAATCATAAGCAACACACTATGTGAGGGGTCAGCACAACACAAAGGACTTTTCAGTTTCCTTATCAACATGTTACTCTCTCATCCAAATCTGTTCTTTAAATTTGCTTTAAACTGTGGGATCAGTACTGAATTCGGAGGCTGGGAACTGAAATAAACATTTCCTCTTGTTCAAAGGTGAAGGTTATTAAAAATTGGCATTTGGTGTTTGAGAACCATCAGACAAGAGAAACAGCTGTTGAACGTTATCTAAAGTGCTTCAAAACAAACAGTTAAGTGCTGAATGATTTGCCCATTTGTGGGACATATCTGTGGGATACCTTTTTTATTTTTGGTATAAAAATGTGAATGTCAAAACATTTTCAGCCAAATTGCAGGTTTTTCTCCTTTTCTATCACAAAAGTTTTTATGCGGAAACTATTTTTTCTACCAATAACTAGATCTTTAAAAACTTATGCCAACTTTTTAAATTGAAATCTTCCTTTGTATGCATTCATTTAATTTAGCTTTGTCTCAGTTGCACATGGATGTGGTGACATCTGTCCTAGGTCAGGCTGCAGTTCTGTTTGTGTATAAATGTAGAACTCAAATGTACATGGGGAGTTGGTAGAAACACTGGTATGGCTGTGGGCTGGTTAACTCTTGTGATGGGTCTCAAACACCCCAATTTTCATTTAAGGTTTATATTTAAATATTATCCTTTGCTCTTATTTAAAAATACTGACTGTCCTATAGGTAGATACAAACATTTTTTCCCAATGAAAAGCTGAATGGCTCGAAGTGATGTATGTTACTTTTGATCAAATGAAATATGTTTGGTTTGGCATGTGTAGTTTGCAGCCAGAAGTTAAAATTCAACCTCGGCCCCCAGCTTTAACTGCCTCTTAGACTTTCCTACCAGTGCATTCAGATAGCCAATGTATGCCCTGTATCTCTGAGGAGAACAGTACAGCCTGTACAAGTATCCTTGAGGGTGAAGACTGATCTTCAGAATTCTTATTATAAGGTGAGTACGTGGGTCCAACATGCTAATTTTGAAAATTAACACAATTAATTGCCCATCCCACTAGTCCCATAAATGTGTTCTTTCCTAGCACCACCAATGCAGTTATATCCAAGACTAGCCTCATGCAATGTCAAAATCTGAGCACAATTTGAAGGCTACATCGCCTGTGTATTTGGAAATCAAACAAAATAAAACCTTCTGGCAGAGTTCCAAATATTATTAAGAGCCTAAATCAGTAAGAGACCAAGAACCTTGTTCTTAACACCCTCTCTCAAAACCCACAGCCCTCCACTGCAGGCCCTCATCACTGTGACTGTACTCATGCACATGCACCTCCCAAACCTATACCCTTTACTTCTATCTTTTCTCATGTCCCACCTTCCCAATAACCCAGCTCCAAAACTTCCCTGCAGCCACTCTGACTTTCCATATATTTGGCAGTAACAGCCTGCAAATGGGCAAGTGCTGCTGAGCAGCTGGGGTGGGTTAACGTGGTGGATGGAACCAATTTTGCCAGAAACAGATGACTTTAGCCTGGGCTTGGATTGCTTCTGCTGTCCATGTCCACTATTACTGAGATCACAGCAGCACTTTTCATGATAATTTTGAACATGGAAGCTTGGAGAAAGCCATCGTCCCCAAAGCTCCCATAAGGTTTGTTTGCAAACCTCTGCTAACTCATGGTCCTACTATAGAGCTTGCAGAAGCTTGTGACACCTTTAGTGTTCCCTGATGTCCCATTCCTAAAACAACACTGTGGGAGGGACTATACCTTCATCTTTTTTGGTTTTCAAACAAGTGATGGAAAAAAACAACACTAAACTCTCCTTTTCAAAATATTTCAGTGCAATTACAGTAGGTGGCTGAAGACACCACAATGACACACATTTGTGAGCTGAGCTGTGCTCTGAGGTACACAGGCTGTAAAGCCCTTTTGTTTCTGATGTTTGTTTGTGTTCAGAGTGAAAAGCAGCCATAGACAAGCTTGACTAGTAAAAGCAGCAAATGAAAATTCTAGGCAGGTGAAACCTGGGGAGCAGCTCACACTGCCTGGGTAAAATGCAGGGGACTGTATTAAACCATTCTTTTCTTTTTAAAATATTCCTTACTAGAGGAACCTGGCTATCCCACCACTAGTGCTTCAAAGGCTGATTTAACAAGATATGCAAATGTGTGGGTGTTTTAAAGACCCACCTAACCAAGTGAGGTTATTCAGGTGGTTGGAGTTAGGCGTGTGCTAAATACCTTGCCCAAGCAGCATCTCTTACCCTTAGTTTCTGGGTAGCCTGAGATGCTGATGCTCCCTTTCTGGAAAGGAAGCTGAGAGGTTTCTAAGGTGAATATCTCAGCTGGGAGGTTTGTTTAGATGCAAGAATGGGTCTGGACTAGGCCCTTCCATGGCTGGGAACTGGCTGGCTAATGTAAAGATAGCTGTGTTTTGGTCTGCTCAATATAGTGCTTTCAAGGAAGATAACAGGTCTACCTGCTGAGCTTACCTTGGAAAGTCAGCCCAGGTGACTGTGCTAATTTGAACTGAAACCAGTTTAACTATGACCTGAGGATATGAAATCAGGAGTGGTGTGCTGGTGGGAGAAAAAAAAATATTGTTAGAACAAATGTGTCTTAATGCCTTATCCATAGTTTCACCTATACCTTTCAGAAACTTTGTAAGCCTGCTTCTAAGCTACTGCCTGTAAAGGAGAGGTTCAATAGTTACTGAAGAGCTCTGTCAGTACTTTATGTCACTTGAATGTCTGTCGATGTACCTTGAAATTAATACTCCGTTGGTAGTTTGATGTGAATACTCTGTAATGTTGGTTTTGATTCCATGCTTCTTGGTGCCTCAGAAGTATTCCATTCTTCTTCTAGCCTCTGTATTTGCCTCTGAGCTGTTATTGATCTCTCTTATGCTTTCTCTGCTCTTTAATATTAATCTGTTGAGAGAAGAATCATAAAAATCATCAATGTTAGGAAAGCCCTGGAACTGGGAGGAGATAAGAATGATATAATATTCTGTGAGCAGCTGATCCAGTTGAAGAAGGTCTGTCTGCTTCCCCATCGCTTTTGTTATCTCCCTGCACGTTTTCACACGGCAGCTGGCTCCCATCCCTGTCCTGGTGGGTTACAAGTCAGTCAGCTGTAAACTTAGCAGCTTTTCCTTCTCCATATGGGCCCAGGGAAATATGTGGCAAGCCCATGCATTTGCCCAGTGCAGCTTTGAAAACACAAAGTGTGATGTGTTTCTTCCTGGCTCTTAATACATTCTTTTTCTCAGGCACAGAATTTAATGCTGCTCCATCAGTGAACCTGCATGCAAGCTTCCTGGGATGCCAGGAATCGGTGGAGTGGGGCTGCTGGCATGAAGGAGCCTGGTAAGACTGGCTGGCACATACAGCCACTGTGGGACATACGGTATTTGGATAAGGGTGCGACATGTCCACTGATAAGAGTCAGTAGTTGCAGTGCCTGAAAATGGAAGGAGAAATGGTCTCTATTCATTCCTGCCAGGCTTTCTTGCTGCTCGGTGCCTTTACAGGAAAGAGTGGCAAACCGTTGCTTTCTGTCACGATAAGGGAAAGGTACCGAGAGCGGATAATACTTCTCCACAGGCACGCGTGGAAATGGGAGTTGGCTTTAAGTAGGTACAGGGGATTGACCTGCTTCTCTCTCCTGAACTGTTTATTTCCTTGTCTTCGGTGTTTGCTCATGTGAACAGTCAGCTCACCATCTGTTGGTGCTCTCCTCTGGTCAGCATCTAATCCAAGTAACTACAGGCTAGCAAGCCAGGTACCTGTGACTTGCCACTTCTACAACTCTACTTTCTTCTTTGTGTGGGTAGCTGTTACTGCGGGAGGATGAGCTCTGTAGAACCAGAAAGGGCACCTGACCACCCCTGAACCTGCTGCAAGCCTAGCTATCTTCACCACCTCTGTAGCTCCCCTGGAAGGTGCTAAATCTACAAGTATGCCAGATTTATAATCTGGGGCACGCCACTGTGTGTGTGCAAGGCAAAGTAAATTTCCCTGGGCTGGCAGGTACACAGGTAGGCTGTTCTGACTGGGCTGTGCCCATCTCTGTGTTGCCAGTGTTCTCATCTTCCCTTTCGCTCCTGCTCTGCCTCAGCCAAGATGCTGGGAAATGCTGAAAAAGGCCACAATAAGAGGATGGGATAAAGCTGCAGGAGGAGTCTAAGAAAACCAAAAGACAAAGTAGCCCTGTAGTGACATGCTTTCATTGCTTTTCCTTGCCGTCTGCCCCTTAACTAGCAAGTCAGGCTCATTTCTCATGTTCATTGAATATCAAAATGATTCAGCCTCAAGGCTGCAATTTATGAATTTATGCCTGTTCAGGGCTCTTTTTGTTTAAGTTGAAAAACAGTTCAGTCCAGTGAAGCTAACAGTCACAGTAGGGCCCCTCTGCATATATTTCCCTTTATGAGGGAGCTCTAAAGAGGGTATTAGTTACCTTTTTACTTCTTTTGAACAGTCCTCTAATTTAGCTAAAGTGATGTAAAGTAGCCCTGACCAGTCAAAAAAATGTACTGTAACATTTTATAGATTGGGGGGGGGGGGGGGGGGGGGGGGG
>JAVJGJ010000060.1:32494824-32506081 GCA_035590215.1 Microhierax caerulescens
CGCGCGCCCCCCCCCCCCCCCCCCCCAGGCAAGGAACACACGGGCAGTGGAGTGACTTGAATAGCAGATGTCTTTACACAAAATATTCTTCATTTGCCGAGTTAGGCATGAGGCCTAATTTCATTTCTCCTGATTCCACAGATGCTTGCTTGGGGAAACCACCATCCACACAATTATTAGCTTGTTACACTGAGTGAAAAAATATTGCCTTTCACACAGGCTGAACATAATTACTGAACTGTTACCAGCAGAACTGCAGCTTCACTTGTCAGTTATCAGCAAATCTGCAGCACTTAATTAGGAAGAGGTGGGGCTGTAACCTTAGAAGAACCCATCTGAGGAAGCACTTCTATTCCTTCTAGTTGGAAAGTTTGAAGTCCTGAATACCTTCCTCACCTGTCTCTCCCCTCAAAAAGTAGACAGTTTACAACTTTTTCAGCTGAAATACAGAGATGTGCCAAACTACAGAGAGCAAAACTATCAAAAAGTATACTCCAGGTTTTCACATCAGCTTAAAAAAAACATAAGGAGTATAAACTTCTGATACTACTAGTGTCACTTTAGGACACCAGACTTTCAGAAATAAGCATAAATTGTAATTCTGACATCGAGATGTAACCAAAAATCTCTCTTAGTCTCAAGTGGTTTATCTCGCCTACTTTCCCAACAGCAATCACAAGTCTATGACTCACATACCATACCAACAGTGCAAATTAAAAGAAAACATTGTTCCGGCTGCCATTTAGCCAAAGGTACTCCTACAGCTCTCCAGTCACAAGAGGCTTGAGTAAGTCTGCCTTCTACAGTGAAGTGCTGTGCTCTCTGTTATGCAGGTGAGCTATTGTATCATAACTTAAGCTTTGCAAAAAAATCAGATCAAGGAGCTGCCATGGAGTTGTATACCTGGAATCTCTGATATGGTGCCATGAGAGAAATTATGAGCAAAACTGATAAAAGTTAGATTAGCAGAAGATTCTAAGGAGGTTTTCGGGAGCAGATGGTAACTGGTAGCATTAAGGAGAGGTCAGTACTGAAGTTTCCCAAATATCAGCCATATTTCAACTTTTCATACATAAAACAAAAATAAATAAAATACCCCAGATGCAGAGGATGGTAATGAGCTTTGTTAAAGATGAAAAGTGGTGAAATATTGGGAGGAGACCATTGGGATGCCATATGGAAAGAACTGGATAATCTTGAAGCCCATGAGCAATAAAAATTGGATGATATTTTGTATTACAAATGCAAGTTCTGCTTTTGACTGATAACTGAAAATTCTCTTGTTGGCTAGAAGGTTGCTGGTTAGAAACAAATTTTGATGAGAAAAAACCCTGGTCAAACACAGTATGAAACTGCTTAGTGGGGCAGAGAAGTACTAT
Source organism: Microhierax caerulescens (assembly GCA_035590215.1). Classification (NCBI taxonomy): domain Eukaryota; kingdom Metazoa; phylum Chordata; class Aves; order Falconiformes; family Falconidae; genus Microhierax; species Microhierax caerulescens. Next base: position 32,496,204 of record JAVJGJ010000060.1, read on the forward strand.
TAGGAGTATCTGAGGGAATGTAGGGGCCGTTACAGGAAGGGAGACCGGCCAGAAGAGTTTAGCTTCGTTACTCTAGCTAAATGAAGGCTGGGAAGTGGGGATATAGTTGCTCTTTACATGTACGCTGGGGGTAAACACCAGGAAGGCTAAAAGCTGTTTAAGCTGGTGCTTAATTAAGCTGCTTAATAATGACACAGGGAAAAAAAAATTACATTCCATGGTTTTGGTTTGGAAATTAAAATTTATTATTGGTCAGGGAAATTAGCACTAGCTTGCAGACAGGAGTTAGAAACAAGCACTGTGAATCTCAGAATCATTCAAGGTAGGAAATAGATTACATACAATGCTAATTGCCTTGTTGATAAAATTAGGTAGATGGCAATTCCCTGTGTGGCTCTTTTTGTGTGCTGATAGTGAGTTTACAATGAGTTTACCAGAGGTGGTTGAATCCCATACATTCCACTCCCCACTGCCCCCACCCCTGGCCAGTAAAGTCAGAGTAGCTCTCCAGATCATATGAACTAAAATTTGGCTCATTCTCTGTGGGAAGAAAAGATAGCCCTTGTCATTGATTATTAGCTAGTAATCTTTGTGATCCCCAGAAAGGTATTCCAGGCTCAGCAAAGCCATTAGGCACCACTGAGGCCATCATTAGACTTGTGACAGAATTTTAAAAGGGTTGTAAATTCTTGCGAATGCAGGTGAACTTTCATCCTTCCTCTTGTTTCATGGGAGTTAGGATGATGTTATAACGACTGGTCCATGTCTCCCTCTGTGAATCCTGTTTGCTGTGACATAATTTTGTATGCAGGAAAAGGGTAACCAGATTAGTTTCAGGTTGTGATGGATAAGTTAATAAAAAAAGAGTGCAAACAAACAAAAAGTTTTGTTTTCTGGCATAAGTAAATGGAGGAGGAAAAATCTACTGGAATCCCCTTCTTAGTTTTTACTCTAATATATTTCTGAGGAAGCAGATGATTTATGAGAGATGTAAATTTTCATTCACATCAAACGTGCATTTGCTTTATCCATGTTCAGAATGTGCGTTGTAGTAAAAGGAAGGAGGGAGCAGATCCTCCTACACAAAACTACCCCTGCTTACTCAGACCTAATACCCTGGTAGGTAGCTCTTGTAAGCTGGTGCTGCATTGCCCAGATACTCTCACAGAAAGTTGGGCAGGTATTTGACTTTCCCTGTTTGGTGATCAATGCAGTAGCTAAATTTATTTCAGATACAGGGCAGCAAAAAATTTCTAGAAGTCTGGAGCTAGAAATCAAAGTATTTCTTAGCTTAAATATCCTGCAGCAGTTATAAAACCATCCCAGTTTATGGTCTAGATGTCTGTACCGTATTTACCACCCTCAACTTTGGCAGAAGTTTGAAAGCAACATCTGCAAATAAAGTCTTACAGGACTTGCACACACAGCATGATGGAAAGGCATGTCTCTAGGAGAGGAGATAGCTCTGCGGAGGACCTTTTGTGTAAGAGTCACTAAAAATTTTCTGTTAAGTGTTAAAGAGCTTGAAGTCCTTTGCAACTCTGCAGAAGTATTTTGAGTCCTAATGAAGCCCTGTCTTGAAATATCTGATTGAACAAAGTTACAATTTCACATCACATCAAAAGTCCCGATTTTGAGGCTGTTTTTGCAGGGGGGAAAATGGTTATATTTCTTAAGGAAAAAGGAAAATTACTATTATTTTTCCATTAAAATCTGTAATTCCACTGATCTGTTTTGACAAAGCTATCTGTTCCACTACAACAGTGAGACCACAATATTTTAAAAACAAAAACAAAAACAAAACAAACAAAAAATAAACCAGGAAGAATGGGTAGATTTTCTACCTAGAAATACTTAATTGCTTGTAAAGGAGACAAACTATAGTTTTTCCTCAAGTATCATTTTCAGTTGAGGGGCTAAGCTCACCAAGCGAATTGAGAAGTTGCCCCCAGTACTTTGGTATTATAGAAATCAATTTGTTTACTTGGGCCACACGTGGCTGCATTTCAGTCAGGTACAAAACTGCCTGAGCTCTGCAACTGCTGAGTTCATTGAGGCCTGACTCCTGCTTAAGACTTAAAAAGATTTTCAGAAAAAAAAGGGCCCTTCTGTTCTTGCTAGCAAAGCTTTATCTTGTGGTTACCAAATAGGCTGTCATGCAATGAACAGATTAATATTTTTTTTATTTTTTAAAGCCAGATAGGATAGGTCTGCTATTTGTCTGGGTCTATGAGCAGGTCTTCTACTAGTCCAAGGATTACTATGTTTACCCAGATAATGGTATTCTGTATGCAGTGAAATGAAGACATGGATCCATCTATTTTGGGGATTAACTGGAGATACTTTTTGTATCCAAACTGCAGAAGAGCATTACCACAGTCTGAAAGGCAGGGGTCACTGATTGCTCCCATCTCCTGCAAGCATCAGGAGGAGGGGAGGATGCTCATCGCACTTGGGATCAGGCCCTATGCGTGTACCCAACATACAGGATTAACAGCAGATAATCTAACACATGACTATTTTTGGTGCAGTTCAATTTCCAAAGCAATTTCTTGGAGTGCTGGAGGTGAAGGATGGCATCACCTTTGCTGATTGTCCCTTGCTGAGCCATAAATTGATGTTGATTGTGAACGGAGGAGGTCTCCAGTAATAGCTTGGCAAGGTGGCAGCAGCCATAAATATGTAGGAAAGAAAGGGGCCATCTCCTAACAAGCTGGTTATCTCCTGAGGAAAGTTGCAGAACTTTTTATTAGACTTCTTTAGATAATTTTAAAGAGGTGATACTATCCTGCTTACTATTGTTCTCTGTGAGCTTAGTTCACATGGAAGAAATCAGCAGTGACACTTGATATTCCCTCAATGGTATGAATGGTATAAATGGTATAAAATGGTATGATCACCATTTTATATTCAATTTTGAATGAAGGATATTTGTTCTTAGAGCCCCTGTTTTAATGGTGATAACTATAAATCACAGATGGCTGCATTTAAAAAGGTCCATGGGAAAGCTTCAAAATGCAACTTGCCTGCAGACTTGGAAAAGCAAAAAAAAAAAAAGAATCTTAGCTTCATTGTTAATATATTTAAACATGTTTCAAAAGGTTAGGATGCCAGCACAATCTCCAAGGCCAGAAATTACCCAGTTTAACTACTAGGACCTAAAAGTACTGTATGCACTGTGTTTTGTGAGAAGACCATTTCATGTTGGCCAAGACTCTTCTAGGTTTATTGTGATATCTTGATCTAATCTTGATGTGATGTGCTGTCAGTGACAGAGGAAAGCCTCAAGCCAGCAGCACAGAGTTTGCAACAATGAGGAAAGTTCCTGATTGGTAATCCACTCCCCAAAAATAACTTCCACAAACCACCACCTGGCCGTTGTCCCCACGGATGTGATGTGGGGGAGGCGGTGAGGTCGTCTCCCGCCCAAGGCTTCCCCCGAATGCCTGTCCACATCACATCGTCCTCATTGGCACCTCTGGGAGGCTGGGGGGGGCTGCACCCCCATAACCCTGGGAGGTATGTCAGGGACAGACCTTGCCTGAGCCCCCAGGAGGTCTGTCCCTCTGCCCCTGGGGTGAGCACAGCCCTGGGCCCTCAGGGCCTGGTTGCCAGAAACAACAAAGCCTGGCCTGGCCACCATGTTGAGGCCTGGCCACCATGTTGAGGCCTGGCCCATCTGCCATGGCACTTCCGTCCTCTGTGGTGGCGCTGGCTGCCCTCAGCCGCCTGCAGAGCCTGGGCGGGGGTGGTGGTGGGGCCTCCTGCTGGGGCATGGGGGGGCTCTGGGCTCCCAAGGGACAATGTCCTTCCAGCCCGCGGCAGGCAGAAGCAGGAGAAGACCCAAACCTTGTGTTGTACATATATTTTCTGCTGTGGGAATGTGCAGAGCCAGGGCTTAATAGGGAAAATAGGTATTATTTTGCCTTACCTTTTTTTGCCGTTTTAAATATCTGCCTGAGAAAATATGGCTAACGTTATCCCCATGGCTGCAGTGGCCATGGGCTGGCCTTTCCTGTTAACCTGGAGCCTGGTTTACTGGGATTTATGTAGAAGATATAAAATCCAAAGGGAAGAGTCACTGCAAGTATTTGGTGGGGAAGAACCATTTGTAGGCCATGTGTTTCTAAATGAGATGGCTGCCATGGTTATTAATGCATTTCCTCTGTGTCTTTTGGGTTTTGCTATTACATATGGGGCCATCTGGTTCCTCTGTGGGACTCCCAAGACTTTTTGGCAAGCACATATGTGAAGATGTCTGGGGTTTTTCCTCTTCAACCCTTTCTACTACATCTTATTTCTGGAAGCACTGCTTAAAGAAGAGTTTTCATGGACACCTGCAGTCTCTACCTGGAACACAAACCTCCTCGCTATCACCAGTGCTGACATTGTAGGGCAACATTGAGAAAAATCCTCCTTCAGCTACAAGTCTGATGGCACATTAAGAAAGCAAATGTACTTTGCACGGTGGTTCAGGTGCTGTGGCAGGTGGTGCGAGACAGATGCTCATGGTCCCCCTCAGCCTCTGAAGTGAGCATGTGACATGGTATCTGAAGGCAAAAGGAAATTTTAAGCATGCCCAAAGCACAAATTCATTCCTTGCAGTCTTGAGAGGTTAAAAGCCCTTGAATTGTCTTGAATGTTAATTTTTTGTCTTGTGCCGTATCAGACAAGAACCTGCTTATGGAGCTGTTGGGCCTTCTTGGAAGATAAATGTGACCTATAGAATCACATTTACCATGGTGTCTCCTGTAAGAAATACAGCCTGCTTTCAGAGTACCTGGATGGATTACAGAGATGAAAAACTAGAACAATCCAGTAATCAGCAGCTTGGTGTGAAGGCCTTCATGAAGGAGATGAAGCAATGACTAAAAACAGAATAAATTTGCTTTAGAAGGAAAGATTAATCATCATGCAAGGGAAGGATTGCTTCAAGCATAAGCAAGGAAATTGCACTATGAGTAATCAAGTTAGCCAGAGAAAAAGCACCAAATAAGTACCAGGAAATAAATGTATTTCAAACAAGTTTTGTCTGGCTCTAAAATAGTCCTCTTTGAGAAGTAGGGGCAGATGTGTTATAACTGACCAGTCTCAAGGGATGGGTTCCACGCTGTGGTACACTGCCTCTAGTTATCATTTCAAATTTTCCAATTTCAGAACGTTTAAACCTTTCCATCGCTGTCAAATCTGTTTAATGGTAATGGAAAGTTATTCTTGTCTAACAAAACTGGTTTCCTATAAATAGTGAGGATTGGGCATAGCTGGTGGTTATGAATGTCTATCACAAAATATTCACTGCTGGAGGCCTCAGCTGTCAGACTAAGGACTGTATGCGACTAGAGCCTGAGCTTCCCTGTTGCCTTTCAGGTTGGTTGCAGGGCATTATCTCAACAGCTTGGTTTCAAAGGCTGTACAATTATAATGTCCCTCAAACAGCTTGTAACCTAGAGATCAGGAAAAGGCATACACAGAGGAGACAAATGGCTTGGGGTGACATAAGCTGTATTACGAGATCTAAAATGATGTGGAAATACTTCACAAGTAAATGTCTGTGGTCTCAGTACTCTGCCCTCCAGGCCACTGTCAGGATGCAGTTCATCCCATGCCAAAGGAGCCAGGGGCATTGAGAAGGGATATCAGGTGGGACAAAGCAGTGGCTATAGTGTTTGAGAATGTGGTATGGAAGTAATGCTCTGCTGTGCAGGGAGGATGAACTGATGCTGTTCTGAAGCCAGAAGTTTGTGCCCATGGCACTAAATGAGAGGTAAGAGGGAAGGCAAATGGATAGCTGACATTCTCTGCCTATCACCTTGATTTTTATGCGACTTTTAAAAGGCTTAAAGGTTTAATTGGAAGAGTTTTGGCAGTGAAGCAGGTGAATTTCAGAGCAGCATGTATGAAAAAATGGCAAGAATTCTCAGAGGGATTTTCATTTTTTAAATAAAAACCTTGTATTTGGGGAACTTATCCTTCACTAATGTTAGTTTACAGTTCACATTTAGTTTTCATTTAACAGGCATAGAAGGATAGTGAATATATCTGAATATTTTACCTCAACTTTTTTCTGAAGGAGATGTTTCATCTAAGAAATATAGATTTTTGAGAGAGGAAATATAAATAGAAAAGATGAGAGAAAAATCAAATTGATATAAAGAAATCGAGAGGGGTCTGGAAAGAGAAGACCTAAAGGACCGGAAAAAAGGCTTCACAAGCAGAACTTAAATTAGATTTTAACATGGGATTTCATTTGTGCACAATATGCCTTAAATTGTTGTTTCTGAGAAAGATTGCTCATAGTTCTGTTGATTTTAAGGTGGTAAAAAGACTGTGATTCCAGACTGCTATGATTAGAAAGAATTGTCTGAAATTACTACTAATTGGTGAAGCTGGGGCAAATTCTGCTCTTATGCCACCCACTGTGCTGTTTGCTGCATATATAGGCTTGTTGTCTGAAGTCTCTCCTGATGATGGTTCACAGCAAATGCCATACTGGCAGGTGAGCATCATCATCAGGCCTGAAGATGAACAGGTAGGGCAGAAGTAGCAGCTGCTCCTGGCCTTTGCTCCCACCAACTCTGAATAAAGATCCTAGTGAAATGGGACAGTTCCTAGTTTTCAAACAAGTTAGCAGGTCAAATTAAAAACAGGGCTCTCAGCTGGCTGAGTGCCTTGTCTTCACTACAGATTCACTTATGCTTGGATTACAAATTTTCTTTTTCCCCCTCCCATAAGGATTTAGTCTCTGTTACAAAACCAGGGTATAAAAAATTTTCATGCCACTGTTAACAGGTACAATAATCTTTTGGATGAATTCAAATCCTTGCAATTATTATTCCAGCTCAAGCTAAATTAATTTTTACAATACAAAGAGTAACTTCTGGAGTAGCATAAATCTCACTTCAGGCTTTGATGAATCCGGATTAGTATTTTTGGTTGGAAAGAGACATAATGAAGCCGTGACTGCTTGGAAAAACTCTAAAGATTAGCTACACCCTGCTTAAAGGGAAATTATTTTGATCCACAGCTTTTACTTCAGTTTAATAACCTCTGTAAATTTCTCTCAATGATTCTTTTAAAAGATTGATTCTGCAGAATTGAAGTTGGAAGCATTTTATGACTGGAAATTTTACCAGGGTCTGTAGATTTCCTCTGCCATGGGTGCATCTGCCCTTTCTGTGCACCAAGAGGAGGAGGAGGAGTGTGAAAGGTGCTAACCTACTTTAGAATAATGGAAAACATATTTTTAGCAAATAATTAAAAAATAAATCCTTCTCTTTCAGAATAATTCTTGCAGAACAATAGAGCAACATTTGAAGCTTAAAAACTGTATGTTCTGATTTCACTGTATTTTTCATTTAGAAAAACACTTGAAAAATGAAGACTGCATTCAGTGGAGAAATTGTGCAGTGTCTTGGAGATACTATTGCTGCTATTAAGAAATTGGTAAGAAAAAATCTAATATTTAGTTTCAAATGCTTGGAAAAGAGTTAGTTGGTAGCCATGAAATAATTTTATGGTTGTACTATTAGAACTGTTCTCTTGTGTGAGTTACATTCTGTCTTAAGAGAGAGAGAGGGGCAGTTTGGAGTGAAGCTGGTGGGTGCTGGCAGGCACTTTGCTGCCTGCACAAGTCTGGCTATAATAGAGCAAACCAACCTGACTAATACAGATCACACTGCTGATACAAGCCCTAGCTCACCTGCTGGTGTTTTAATGGGGGAACAGTAGATGCCACTTCTGGCAAAGTAAAAAGAGGAAGGGTCTTATGCCCAGCAGAAAAACCTGGAACTTGGGGTTGAAGTTTTGTTCAACCATAACTCTATGGTGTCATCATGGTTTGCTTTTGTGCAAGAAGTATAAGCTCTGAACCTACAGCAATTTTGTAGGAGCATCACAAAAATCACTTGAAGGCAAAGGCCTACTCGTGTAGGGCTTTTTATGTGATAAGAGCCTTAATGCTGTTGGTGCTAGAGAGAAAAATAACGCTTCCCTCGCAGGGCTGCTGTGAGGATACAGCCACTAACGTTAGTGCATTCTGCAGAGTACAGAGTTCAGCAGGTAGGTGGTTTACCCTACGACTAGGTGCAAAGGGTTTTTTTTAAACGACCTGTCTTTCCTTGAAACAGTTGCATTGTGTGTGTAAGAGATCTTACAGCAATTATGAGCTGAGGATGTAGCTATGTAGCTAACTTTTGCTGTAAGACCTCTGAAGCCATTAAAGCCAGAATGGCTTCAAGCAGAAGGTATTTTAAAAGTATCTCTATAATGCATTTGTCTAGGTAGGAGTAAAACTTTAATTTCTCTTTCAGTAGGCCTCTAAATCATCGATTTCAGACCAGCTCTGCATTAGTCTATGAGTATTTTATGTAAAAAGCTGTTTTCTTTTTCACTGCTTCAGCTAATTGAGGATGTAACTCATATGAAATTAAAACCTTTTACACATTTAATTTACATTTTGAAGTATTTCATCTTCACAAGGAAATGAGAGTAATTTATATATGTGCATATAGAATTTGCTCTGTAGACAGTAAGATTCAACAGTACCTATTCTCTCAGTGTCTCAGCTGGTGTTGTAACTGTTAGCAAAACTGAAGGAGAGAGATAGGGCTGGTTTTCTGCATAAGCTGTGACACCAAAGTCAGCATCCATTTAATAACTGACTTTGCTTCCCAGATATTCAGAGCTTTATCAACCCACCTACAATTCTTATACAAATTTGAGGGCTCAGTTGTTTGAGAGCTTCTCTGTCTGTTTTCTCTTGCTCCCCCATCACTAAAAGTGACACTTCTCATACCACTAACCATGAACCAGATGACTTTCTAGTGTGTCTCAAGGCCAGCTAGAGTCCTTCCTTCTTCAGTATAGCTTCAGGCCACCGGGAAATGAGGCTCTTATGTTGCTTAAGTAACACCTTCACACACAATTGCAGAAGCTGGCAGCGAAGATCTTCCCTGCCAGCACGGCTCTTGTAGCAGAGATTTAGGCAACAGCTTCCTGAAGATTCTTAACAGTCAGAAAACAGCAGTTCCTGGAGATATGTAGGTTTGTGTAAAACAAGTTATTTGTTATTTTGAAGAGTGAAAGAAAGAAAGAGAGCAAGTATGAGCGAGGGGAATGATCTATCTAGGCATGGGAAATATCCATTATCAACTAACTAACTAAAAAAAAAAAAAAAAGAATGTTTTCTCAAGGAAGAAGTGCTTTTTCATCTGTTGTATTACTTCGTTCTCACTTGTGTACTTTTTAATTGTCAGGAAGAAATTCAAATGCATACCCATGAATGCCTAGAAAAGGATACTATAAAACCCAGCAAGCTTCACTTCAGAATGCAGAATTTTCCAGGAGAGATTATTGCAGAGATGACAGGTAGTACTGACTTAACCAGCTCTGACAAAACAAGAGAATTGAATTTTCTATGCATTTAAATAATTTGAAGTATTCTTTAAAATAAATCTTACTGCTAAAGGTAAAACAGTTTCAGTAACAACTCATTAATGAAAGAAATGATGGTAATAATTTAAATTGATAAATCATTAAATTAAAAGAAAGAAAATAATGAAAGAAATTTGCTGATGTATGATACTGTGAAGGATTATTCTCTCATGTAAGAGTGTAAATGAGTGATGTCTTCACTGAACACCATACACAAGCATTACAGGAATGACAGGAGAACTACAGCTTTTAGTTCTGGTCCCAGCCGTGCCACAGCCTTTCTCTGATACTTCAAGATGGAGCACTTGAGTGCTCTGTGGTGCGGGTCCCCTTGTTGTGAAGTAGTGATAACAATGCTTATGTGATGTGACATTTTGCATTTGGTCAGAGGAAGCCCACCCAAAAGTTTGTCAACTATCTCTTTTAGATGGTGAAGAGGAAGAGGC
>JAVJGJ010000060.1:32506181-32527242 GCA_035590215.1 Microhierax caerulescens
TGGTGAAGAGGAAGAGGCACTTCTAGGCACAATCCATCTCATCCTAGAATAGATGTTTAAAGCAAGTCAGATAAATTATGAGCTGGAAGTGCTTCTCTCTCTCCACTGGCTATGAAGGGAGACTAAATCCTTAGCCCATATGTAGACCTAGATGAAAATAAAGTTTGAGCTCTATTTCTCTTTTTTCCTCCGGTATGGCTTGACTTTTAAGATGCCCAAGGCACATTCTGCTACCGCCCTTCTATTTGCACTGCAGTCACAAAGCAGAGCGGTCAGGAAGTTACCTAGCTGAATGTTAGGATTTCTTTTTGTGAGAAGCAAGGGCGTTGGTGTTCTTCATCTGGCTAACTGTGAGGCTGTGTGATTGTTAGTGGTGGCACAGGAGGGAGCACAGCAATAGGGCAGGGTGGCCAGGGAGAGCAGGACTGCTCCTTTTGGAGTCCTGTGGAGTTAGGTGAGCTTAGGTTTATCATGAAACAGCAACCAGAGCTTTTTCAGTGTTTCCCCACCCCCAGCTACATTCTATGTTTGTTGATTACTTTCTTATAGCCAGTTTCTGCCTTTACCTTCTCTCTGCCTATAGCACGTGGTTGCTATGCAGTCAGTTGTTTATACTAGCTGATCCCATTCTGCACTGTTTTTGTGGGGGTGGATGTGCACTAATGTGACTGTTACCTCAGAGGCTGAAAAGATGCTGTAGTACAATGCCCCTGCTTTATCCACAGAGGAGCTTTATCCACAGTGCCTCTTCTGCAGGCTCTTCACTTTCACACAGTGGTGGCTCTTCTGGAAGAAATGATATTGAATTTCAAGCCAGGTGATCCGGCTCCTTGTCCCTGGCAGCCAGAGCTGTTGCGAAGAAGACTTTTTCTGGGGAAGGGGGTGATTTTTATCAGTTCACTGCATGTCTAGGGATTTTCTTAGATAGATAATACAAAAAAGAGCAATCACTCTGTGAGTACACAGCAGGCTGCTTCTCGTTAATAAATGGTGGTAAATCAGGGAAAATGTGTTAAGACTAAACTACTAAAATAAAGTATGTGATTTCAGAGATGTTAGTATCTTAGAATCACATCTATCCCTTACCAGGTGACAGTGCCAATAGCAGTCAACGAAAGATTATGGATCAATCCCTTAATGCATTATCTCATAAATATACCTTTTTGTAGCTAAGAGGCTTCTGTACGTTTTGCATTTATTTTTTAGCTCTTATTACTGCTGCGCGTGAATCTAGTGTGAAGATAAATCAGCTGCTGTCTGCATTGGAAAGCGTTGCTTATGAAATTGAATTACTGGCTGAGAAGCAAACCCTTTGTGAAAGACCGAACGCTGTGCTGTGGTAGGCATCCCTTTGAACATGGAAAACCATACCAGCAAGATGCGTAAGGAACTGAAATTTTATCAAAATGTGGAGAGTAGTGCTTGGCCCTCACCCCTGCAGCTAGCTGCAAATGTTCCTAGGCAACTCTTTTCTGCAGGAACAAGTGTGATTTTTAAGATCTTGTTTCTTGAACACCAGAGCCTGCCTGCTGCTGCCTGCCCTCTGCAGCCCTGATAGAATTGCTTACAGAAAACGGTCTGCAGCTTTGCTTCTCACACCGGCAGGGAGAGTTTTCTCTTTCAACAATTCATGTTAAGGGACTACTACAGACAAAAATCATGATTTTCAGTTAAAAAAAGAAGTGTGGAAGGAACTCTGATTCAGTAACTGTGCTAGAGATCCATCTTTCTCTTCAAGAGTTACCCTAAGATCTTGGGAGATATTTGTTTTTTCCCTGCCAGATTTCATGTTACTGCCACCTTCTGCCATGCTGCTAGAGTCGTTCAAAAATAAACCACAACACGTTTTCTTAGGGAAAGCCTGCTGTCTTTGTTCTTTCAGTGCTTGCAAGCAGCCCTTCCATTTTTAATGAAACTTGTGGAAAATAATCACATCAGAAAAAGTAAAACTTGTGAAAAAAGTTATAATACAAATAACTGAAAGCCCTTTCATTGGAATGCAAGGCCTTAGATGGTCTTCATCACAGGTACTGGTGCGTGTCATGCTTTACAGTATGTATCGTGCTGTAGTAGACCGAGTTGCTAAAGTATGGATAGGCAAGTATTCATTTCAATGAACACCAGAACCAAGTCTTTGATCTGAATGAATAGTAGAAAATACCATCTTTCTTTTTCTTTTTTTTTCTTTAGTGAAGAACAAGAATACTTGCAGAGACACTATAATGAAAGAATAACACTTGCTGAATGAAAAGACGGCAACAAAAGTTAACACAAATGCTCTCTTAATTGAAACTTGTAATAAAACAAAGATACAGGAAGAGAAATAATCAGGGTGAAAGCAGCATTAACAGAATTGGAAGAAAAAACAGCTGAAAAAATGAGTAAACTCGAGAAAGAGAAAGAAAAATACGATAAAAAGGTAAAGGTTTTGAAATGTACTTCACAGTTTTACAGATAGTAATATAGTGCCAAAAATGAAATTACCTTAGAAATTATTCCAGATATATCTTGCTTTCTTATAAGCAGCTAACATATGTGTCCGCAGCAGCACAAACAGAAAAGTTACTGTCTTGACATCGATGCACACATGCTGTTTTGACTTCTGTGCTTATGTGTGTGTGGTACGTATGCATCTATGTCCACACGCACAAACATGCACGCATCAAAATTGCATAGTTTTTCTAGCAGCACGTCTCAGAACGTCATGTCTGTGTTTGTGCTTCTTACTGGCTGTGGGACAAATAGTCATGTACTGGGAATTCAACCCCTCCAGGCAAACTGCTTAAAATAAAGATACTTATGTTTTCCAGCAGGCTCTGGGATAAGGTTTTACTGGGTTTTATATTCTGCCCTACTTTCCGTTGTGTATATTTGATATCCCTTCTGAGCAATAACATAAAACCAGATGATCAGAATAGAAGATAACTTTAGAGTAGAAAATATGGGTTTTCTTTTAGAAAAAAGTTCCTACACTGGAATAAAATCACATGAGATTTTGACAGATCAGTTCCTAATTTGCATGTTATATTAATTATTTATTGTTTCTTTTTCTTATAGAATTTTGTCATTTGGTACATCACTGTGGCTTTTGCAGAAATCTATTTTCTTCCAGTGCAAATTTTGTGCTTATTTAATTTCGTAAGGCTTCAGATGTTTTAGTATTATTTTTTAAACAATGCACAGTACGTTGCCCAATTAATTGTATTATTTTTAATGTAGAAGACAGAGATAAAAAAAGTCCTTGATACTCAGGAAGCAAAAACTTCCACGAAAAAGCATGAATGAATTTGAGAACTTACATACAAAATTTTTGGACCTACAGCTTTTGATAAGTCTGAATTCAGTGGTAAGTTATAAACAAAATTGTTTTGGTTCATTAGTGCAAAGACCAAAATTCAATTTTGTAATTGATCAAAGTAAGGGCAATTTACAGAGAAATGCAGTCCTTACCTTTGAAGAAGAAAAATAAGCTTGCATGATGTCTAATTGACTGACATTACTAACTGTTAGTTACTCAGTTATAAAGTCACTTTAAAAAATGGAAGGCCCATATAGACTGTTTTTACCAGCTTAACAAAACAGTTGGCTACTCTGTTCTAGTCAATCTATTTATCAGGACTTTGTTGTAGGGAATATTAAAAAAGGTCAGTGAGACTGGGCTTGGATCCCAGTCCTGCACATGCTTCTGGTGGAACCAGTTGGAGGGCTAGATGAGAAAGAGAAATGATAATCAATAGATATTTAGTGCATCCAAACTGTGATATAAAGGGAAGAAACAAAGAAGACTGTTCAGATATTATGAAAGAGTTTGTACTGGAAAAGTGTTGTAGAAACTAAAACCAGTAAGGAGACTGTATTATGCTCCACCGCCTGGGAATGCATTCAGCAGTCTAAGTAACTCCACGCTGGTGAACATGACAGTTTTAAGGAGGCTCAGAATCTGGAAAGTCAAAGGTAAAAGACAACCAGGCTTTCCCTGTCTGCCACGTATTTAATACTGGCTTCCAGTTCAACCCTGCCCAATCCAAAACCCCACTGTTGCTTTCCCCTCTTACTCTCATTAAGATGTCATTCTAGAATCTTATTCTTTTGATGACTAAGAATATTTTTTCTGAGTTCCAGTCTCCATTTTCTAATAGACAAGCATGCCTTCTTGCTTTTGTAACCGTGCTGTCTTTTATCCTTTTCATAGTTTGCAAACACTAGGGTTTTATGAATGTGAAATCTTGTCCCTCTCAGCCTTCCAGTTTGCTAAGCTAAATTAAACAAATTATTTGGTCCAGACTTACACTAACTAATTTTTGGCACTTAAATGAAACTAGTCATCTTAAGACTCCTCCTCCATGTTCAGTAAAAACAGACCAGCACTTCAAAAGGTTTTAATGTCTTTTTCTGCATTTCCTAGATTTTGTCAGCATCCCAGACTCCTACCTGAACCACTTTGATTGTAATCCAGAAGTTACAGGAGATAGGTTTGAGTCTTCCAATCTCTTAAATTAGGCTTCCAGTGCCTCTGAGAATGCTGTGTCTCCCTTATCTGTTTTTCTCCCTGTTTTAACTTATTTCTGCTTCTGTATCTGTCACCAGAGTAATACTTCAGTAGAAATAACTGTACTTAGCAAAGCAGAGAAAACTCTTTTTCTCAGCAGAGGAGAATATAAACAGAAAAGTGTATGGAAGAATAGAGGCTGGTAAAAAAAGGCATGCTGAACTACTTGAGGTATGTTAAACAGCAACTGTTATAACCCATTATATCCAGTGTCACAATATGTTCATGCTGTACATAATCAGAGTAAATTGGTACCTAAGTAACCTACCTCCAAGGGCCAGTTCTTTGTAAGTTATTAAACGTGTTATCAGGTCTAAAGTTCATAAATATCTGAATCTCCATTCTTGGATATATTAAAAACCTATTCGGACATGGTCCTGGGCAACTGGCTTTAACTGACCTTGCTTGAGCAGGAGGGCTGGACAAGATGACCTCCAGAGGTCATCTGGACCTTCCAACCTCAACCATTCTGTGATTTGACCTCTATTAATACCAATTTTAAAGCAAATATTTATCTTGGAAGATGTGTTTTGAATGCTGATTGCTCTCAGTTTGCTCTAATTGCTTATTTCTGAGTGGTCCATATAGTATATATTTCAGAAATTACTCACTGACTTTCATTTTGCTTTCCATTATGAGACGGAAAACTTGGAGAAAGAGCTTTTTCAGTCTGAAAACCAAGTCAAAGTCCTGAGTGAAGAAGCAAGTAATAGGGAAAATGATTACAAGAATTATAATGAGTATTTTACTAAGAAAATAAAATGTCTGGAGGTAAGTTTTGTTCTTTTATTAACCTTGGGAAGATTTCTAATGGATGAATTAGCGATGTTTGTTGTACCTCATTATGGCTGTGCTCATTGGAGCTATGCTTAAATGTGATCTATCTGTCAGTAATCGTTTCAAGAAAATTCTCTACTTTTGAGGTTGGTGGGTTTTGGGGGTTTAGGTTGGGTTTTTTTAATGCTCAAAAAGACTTAAGACCCTCAGTTTGAGGCACTGGAATCAGTACACAACCATATATGTATATGTACGTATATATCCATGTACATATGAGTGTCTATGTGATAAGAATGCAGTGAAGGTGCTTCTCAGAAGGAATGCTGTCCATTTTAAAGTAAAAATACGTGCAGGACCAGATTCAGTCCTGAGATATGTCCTGTTTAGCTTTGCAGTGAGCCTCCCAATGTCTAACCTGTTAATGTAGAATGTTTCATCATTTTTGGGTAAACAGGCCAAATGTTCATGGAGATATGACAGCTTGATTTTAGGCACTGGTCAGTCTTCTCTGCATTATTGTGTTGTAAATCTATTGAAGTGACTGATGGTGTGCAAGACATAACCCAAGGCTACTTAGTGTCAGTGCTCTTTAAAACACTGATGAGCTTTCTTTCCCAAAGAAAGTAGGACAATGAAATGCTGAATATGAACTATGCAGAGCTTTCAAAGATTTTGAGTGCTTCTCCAGTGTTTGGTATATAGCATATGCTCTGTCCCCAGGGAAACTGTCTGACCCTTGGTCACCAGTCTGATTTGAGGTAGGATAAGTCAGATGCCAGGAGTGTAGGAAATATCCTCTTTGTATGTCTGACCTTAGAAAGGCAGATTTACAGAAGGCTTTGAGATCTTTCTCATTTTGCTGGTGGACAGGTTACGCTCCAGTATCATGCAGGAGAATTATAGCCATGTAACTGCCCAAGCTTCCCCAAAAATCAGGGCTGAGACTGTGACTGCTAAGTAACCAGTTGTGCTAGATTCATTCTCACATTCTTTCTGGCAGCTGAGCTATGCAGCATGTACAAAAGAGATGCTAAATATACCTTTATACTCTCTCTGGTTTTTCTTTAGTATGATCCATACTAAAAGAGTTTTTCCCTCATCTAATATAATGCTGATGAAACTGTTATCAGAGGGTTGCCCTTTGTGGCCTGACCTGGGCAGAGCCAGGTTGAAAAAGTAATTCTGTTTATTTTCATTCAGTGACACACTTTAACTTTTTCTGCTTTTTTAATTGTTTTCCTACTTTGCTTTCATTTCCTACCTTTTTGATGAAACAATTGAAGTTGCTTTCTTTTCTTTCCCGTTTTTCTGTTGGAGCTTTCAGTGTTTTCTTGCACTTGCTTTCACCTATATTCATCTGCAAAATGATTCTGTCTGAATGCTGTCTCATGGAGAGGAGTCTATAGAAATGAGACTCAGATCACCTTTCTTTCTCTGCCTTCTTCACATACCTGTTTCTGCTGAGGGAGCCATTTCATC
Organism: Microhierax caerulescens; assembly: GCA_035590215.1. Taxonomy (NCBI): domain Eukaryota; kingdom Metazoa; phylum Chordata; class Aves; order Falconiformes; family Falconidae; genus Microhierax; species Microhierax caerulescens. The sequence goes on from JAVJGJ010000060.1 coordinate 32,512,987, forward strand.
TGTTCTTCTCCGTATTTTCCAGTTTTCTCATTCTTTTTTGCTCAAGCTTCTGCTACAGTCCTCAACACCCCCAACCAAAAAAAACCAACAACAACAAAAAAAACAACCCAGAAAAAAACAAACCCAAAAAACTACAGCTCATGAGCATACCCAAATATCTATACTTTGAAGTTTTCTGATATTTCTAGTCATTAATCACAGAAGTGGATATGACTTACCTGACTTCAGAGCCCAGAGGGAACAAAAACATGTAATGCAGCATTTGATGTTAATGTCCGGTAAATAAGTGAGTTCAGAGTCCTGGTGTTACTTCATATCCTGGGCCCAGTATCATTTCTTTGGCTTTATTTCCTGGGCATCATCTTGTCTTTCTCTTAATATTGTTCAAATCTCCCAGCCCACATAGGTTGTTCCTGTTCTCCCTTTCTGTGTTTTTTACCTATTGCAGCAAAAGAGCAGAGATGTATTTGCCCACTGAAAAGTCATTTAACTCGTGCCTTGTGTTTCTTTGACGCTAACCAAGATGCGATTCCACTATGCTGAGAGATGCACACATGTAGAATTAGACTTTTTGGGGGCTCTAAAACCAAAGGTCAGATTTCATAAAGCTAAGGAATGAGACAGAGAAAGATTAAAATGTACAGATTTGTAAAGTTATTTAGATGATGATCTGCTTAGTCTTTAAGAGCTAATAGTTGTTCTTCCCCATGTTGATGTTACAGAGTGCAAAGATTCCCAGCCCTTTTAGAGAGGGATGCACAGCTCAGATCCAGGAGCACTGTAGTTACGTTTGTGTTAAACAAATAAATACTAGTATGGTTGCAAAATATGTTTAAGAGCAACTATATGAGATGGGTCAAGCCACAGAATGACCTGCTGATAGGAAAGGATACATGGAATAATGTGAAAGCACTCCATATTTGTGGTAAGACAAAGAAATGTTAGTTTTGCCTCACTGATGGGTCGTTAGAATCAAATGCCTAATGTACTAATGCCATCATCAGAGAAGTAACACCTTGGGCAAGGACAGGGAAGGAACCAGTCAGCAAGCATACCTAGAAAACTCAAAGCCTTCAGACTGCCTGAGTCTAATGAATTCCTTCAGGTAGTGACTGAAGACATTTCAGAGCTATTCATGATTCTATTTAAGCGCACATCAAGAATAGGTGAGTGAAACTCAAATCAACTTCAGTTCCCAAAATAGTCATACTGGGCAAGACACAATGCTTGTCCTACCAGGATCTTGTCTTCCGCAGTGATCAATAGTCCTGCTTGGAGAAGTAATGTAGGAACAGTCAAATATAGTGACCCTTCTGTTTAATCTCCATGACAAATGAAATGCCAGGAACTTCTTTGGATGGAGATGCTATATGCATTTAATAGCTTTTGATGGAATTTTATGCTATGCTGTATCTTCAGTGCAATATTCTTCTATCACTTCTTGATTCTTTTAGCTCATATATATACGTTTATCCTCCATAACTACCTATAACATTATTTATTTAATAAGGACAATAATTTTCTTTTGGTTTAAACCTGCTGTCTCAAAAGTTTATTGGCATCTTGCAGCTCTTGTGTTATGAGAAACAGTGAATAACTGTTGTCTTCTCATCTTCTCCAGCAGAGGTGTGTGATTTTTACACACCTTTATTTTATGTCCCTTCAATTGTCTCTTTGCCAGGCTGAAGAATCCCAGGTACAAAAAAACAGCTGGAAAAAATCATCCTAGATAATAGTTACCCATGCTTTACTGATGAAATAGAATAATGGTCCCTGTTAGTTTGCAGGAAGTCTGCTCTCATACTGGAATTAATCAATTTTTTCCTGAATGATTCAGGTGATAGGGTAGAGCGAATGCCTGTCATAGCTGCAGATGACAAACACGGTAAGAGTGGGAGCACCCTCTGCAGGGCAGAACTGGACTTCAGAATTATTTTAGCAAGTTGGAGAAGTAATTTGGGCGGGGGAGAGGTCATAATAATAATAAAAAAAAAAGTCCATATTTTTGTGTTTAGGTAGAAACAGTTGTCTGTACATCATGAGGAAGATATTTCGACAATGGTAAATAGAACTATAGCTGAAAAGTTGAATATAAGTCAACAAAGATTAGTAGTAATGAAGAAGACAACTGTTCAACCAGTCTGGCAAGGCTTACGATGCACGTTCGTTATTCTAGCTGGTTTTGATAGGACACAGCTGGAGTTTGCGATCACTTCATTTAAAGGAGGCTGTAGATTATTTAGAGATCCACGAGGAGTTCAGTAAAGATTATAAAAAAAAGGTTAAAGAAATATGCATCTTTTCCATTTAAAACAAGTCAATCTAAGAGAAGACATGGCAGTAACTACCAAATAAATAAGAACTTATAGCAAGATGATAAGTTTTTCTCTTTGCCCACTTTTTGAGACAAAAAACAGGGAACAGAATAGATTTAAGAAAAAATTAGGCCCTAAGAAAGCATTGACAGCACAAAGAGTAAAACCCTGGCATCGGTTGTCTGAGACACAGTATCTCTACCACTAGGGTTTTTAAGGACAAATCAAACATCTGGCATGTACTTAGGTCTAATTGATTCTGCTGTAGAGCAGAGAGATGGACTAAGATGATCTCTTGAGATCATTTCCAGCATTCTTTTCTCTGTTTGTTTGTTTGTTTGTTTTTTCTTCCCTCTGGATATGTTGAATTATTAATGCATTAAATACTTCTTAGGTAGATTATTGATTAACATTTTGTTTCATTCAAGAAATAACATCAAAACTGCAACTGAAAATCTACTTTAAAAAGAACAAGAATTAAACATAAGCAGGCTAACCTTGGAAGAAACCTGGAGAGAAACAGAAGAGAAATATAAGAAATATGAAGAACTGAGGAAATTATTGTTGGGTAAGTATTAAGTAGCTCCACTGTATAGCGGGGCTTTCTCTTGTTGTTTCCAAAAATGGCGTGCCATACCCCTTTGTCTGCCTATGGCTTAGGTGAACTGTGAAACACATATAAATCAAGCTCTTTGAAACAACTGTAATCTATAGACACAGCCACAACACATACATAAAGCATTTTGTAAAAAATGCCCGACCAGTTAAACAGGTCACTTACTGGTAGAACCTAGTTTTATTTATAACAGCTTAACTCTAACGTTCAGTCATTACGCTATCTAAAAACCCTTTCTCTGCTTTGTAGAAAAGAAAGATCGAGAGATAAAAGTCAAAAGAGCCATTCAGCAGTCAGTCAAAACTACTGAGAAGCTCAAGGAGGACACGGTAATAACTTAGAACTTACTTCTGCAGTTTCCACCACCAGCTTTAATTCCTGCCAGTAAAGACCAGGCATCCATGGAGTCTGGGGGAGACAGGCCAAGGCTAGGGACATACCTTCCTCTCTGTTGCTGTGCTCCTGTCTGGGGGATGCCTCAGACCTCAGCTCATTCTATAAACCCAGCATTTAGGTTAAGCTGCCCTTGTGCTTAGTTTTGCATTCCTTAGGCATGTGAGCAAGTAAAAAAGAAGCTGGGGAACTAAGGGCATTTGTGAACTTGCTTCTATTCAGAGGCTCGCTACTGCTAGGGCAGGAATTTCTGCCACTTCAGAAATTCATATTTGAAAAATCTCCCTGTATCCTTGCCTCTTTACCTGTATTTGTCATTTTTGGCTTCAGGTATTCAATCAGCACCAGTGTGAGGAGAAACTTGTGTAGCTGTAGGGGTAGCTGTGGCAGCTCAAAATGCCTGAGGCGTGGGGTGTCTACTGCTCCCAGCCAGAGTGTTCCAGCAGGGCTTGCACAGGGACTGCCTGTCTGCCACCTTCAGACCTGCTACAGCTGATGACCCTGAGGGCCTGCACCGGTCATTTTTATGGTGCATACACAGCCAGTCCCAGTATGTACTGGGGCAGCTTGCTTAGGGCTGCTGGGCAGCAGGCAGCCTGGCCAGAGCTTGCTTCAGCTGGGCTTTACATCCCAGGCAAACAATCAGATTGCTTTTGCTTTCTGTTTCTCTGCCGGAACAAAACTTTTAGGAAGAAAAGGAACACATCTGCACCTTCTGCTGCTAATAGGAGGAATTAAAGTTTCTTTAGTTATGGGGAAGCAGAAGACAAGCTCATCAAATTACATAAAAGGCTCTTATGAGGCTGGTCAGATTGCAGGATTCATGCCCCAGTGGTCTGGTAATGGTCAAATCTCTCATGAGCTCCACAGAAGCCTTATAAACACAGAAATTGCCTCTGTTTAGAGAAGGGAGATCTGTTTCTCCAACCATATTAGAATAGGAGTAGCACAACGAAACAGTTACACATACATGAGTCTCCAGTGACAGAAAAATGATGCTCCTGTCACTGGGTGACCCAAGAACAAGGTCACTTCATGTAAAGAGCTGATGCCTTTCTTGTGGACTGTGTGTCCCACTGTGTCTCTTCCCCCTTGTTGGTAAGAGGGCTTAGATACCTGTTTCAGATGGTACATTGAAATTTTTAAATGAAAGCTGCCACCTAACAAAAACTCTTTTCACTTTATGGAATTACAAAAATCCTCTGTAAAGATCAATTAGCAGTCAAGAGTTTATTATTAACATCTGGAGCTGAGGAGCAAATTGCGGATCAAGCGTGATGCTGCAATTGGCCAGCTGAAAAATCCTACAGAGAGCATGAAGCTGCTAGAAAGAGACATCTATGAGATCAACAGGAAAATTGACGTTGTGGACACAGAGAACTGCAGATTCAAATTAGTGAGTATATTGGAGCTTGACAGCATTCCTCTGCAGTATGATGTTCTCCCTGTTCGTTTCTTTGTCTCACACAGAACCAGTTGTGGAACAGGATGTAACATAAACAGCACAAGGCAAACCTGGCCTTTTAAATTAATGTGTGGGGCTGTGTTTGATTTGGAAGGAAACAAAGAGGAATATCCAAGGGCAAATCGATATTGTATATCTGCTGCATTCTGTCGGGGATTGTAGGAAAAGGCCTTTCTGCCACGTGAAGGGGGCCGAGATGAACATGCAATGCAGAATAGGCCTGTGCAATTTGGCATATATGCTTTTGAAAATATTCTGTACACCTTTTGGTCCCTAGGCTATCAGCATAGTTAGAATATCCTTCCCTGTAGAACATGTGAAGTAAAAATGTTTTGCACTCTTTGCTGCCTGAATGCACCGAGCTCTACTGCTGCCAGGGCAGCTGCCTGAACCTGTGCCAGCCACTCTGCAGCTTTATCCGATTGGAGACAAAGGCTGGTTTCAGGAAGAAAGCTCTTGACTGGGCTACAAACATCTTCTCCTCACGTTCAGTGCACTAGCAGAAGCCAAGAAGCTCTGATTTTGCTGATGCCTTTTCATGGCGCCTGACCTGGGCTGTCTTCATGTGTTTCAGCCAAACACGGGATGGTACAAGCTGGTACTCGTACAGCTGGTCCCATGGGAACGAGTCCATCCTATTCTGGGGGAGCGAGTGAGGAAGGGTTTCCTTGTTTGTGCATGACGTGTGCTGCTCTGGCTGTTCTCAGCATCCTCATCCATTTTATTTGGTAGCACAGACATAGCTGGCTTGTGTTGATTTTGGCAACTGTTAAAATTTGTTCAACAAGATGAAATGGATGCTGTTGTTGAAAGGAAGTATGTCTGGAGAAATACATTAACCTTTGTATTTCCATAAGCTACAACTCAGTTTATTCTTTTAGAAACAGTGAAACTGTTTGGAAATCATTTAGAAAACTGTGGCACGTATTAATTTGTAACTCTTTTTCACAGTGCAATGTGCAGATAAAAGAAGATACTTTTGCAATGAATTCTGAAGCAGAAAACCACAAGCAGCAGCAGGCAAAATCCTGAATGACCTAACAACACTTCATGGTAACATGATAATAACTACTCCAAAACAAAAAAAAAGGTTACTTTTTTTTTAAAAAAAACATCTTCCAGTCCTTATGGTTTTTTTGGCACAGCAACCTACCATATTTTAACTGTTAACTCTGTTGTAGATCTTCTGAAGGGATGGTCAGAGGAGAGCTTTACTCAAAAGGTGGATTTTAATTTTCCATGGTGCTTGTTTGCATAAATATAGTTCACTTATCATGTAAACAATAAAATCGCATTTTGCAAATAAGGCACTACAGTCCTTGAAGTCACACAGGGTAAGGATAAATAATGTATTTTCCAGCATTGTATAAAGTCCTGGCTGCATAAATAGTTTTTTTGTTCCTTTTGCTGGTTTTACATTCAAGCCTTTCTTAAACGTCTACCTAATAATAATCTTGCTGTTCTAAATTGAGCTTATCAGTCTTGTAATATTTTTCCACTGGAAGATGGCCTTCATTTTGAACAGGAATTAAACCAAACAATCATGTAAGAAAGTTTTACACCATTTTTTTCATTAGAAAGGCAAACTTTGCCTTTTTTATGCAATGATTGTGCAATTAATGAAAAACTTCCTGCAGAGCTACAGCTCTGGCAGCCAGTCAAGCTGTGGGAAAACAAGATAAAACAAGTTTCTTAACATTTTGTGAGGGTTTTTTGTTTTCCTTTTAAGAAAAAAATAAATTCTACTCTGTGTCATTACAGGAATTTCTGGAGAATGAGCAGGAAATACTGAATGCAGTGATAGCTCTAACAACAAAAAGTCGACGACGAGAGGAAGAGATTGGGGATATTAATAAGCAGGCTACAACATAGTCTGGAAGGTTGGGATTCTCTGGTTGCGAAAAAATCTAGAATGGATAAGATACACTAAACATTTTCTTTGTAATTTTTTTTTTTAATCCCAGAATATGTTAATGCTTTAGCAGTTTGTGATAAAACAGAAGCAGTACAGCTGTGTTGTATCTGATCACCCTGCTGAAGACTGAGACCTGGTGGTACATTTATTAGAAGAACTAGTAATGCTTTATAACACAGCCAGGATATTATCATCTTTAACTTCCACTTTCTAAATTGTTGTGATAACAGTGAGGAAGATGTTAAATAGTCTGAGCATCACTGATCTTTCCAGAAATATGTGCTTTTCCACAAAGGATAAGTAAAACTAACAGACCCCCAACTCCTGCAGCTTGTGGTTGCATGGTTATTGCTGTGGGGACGATGTGGTTAATTAACGTTTATGTTCTCTAGAATTTTACATGTAGGCAATTTGTACTGCTGTTTCCATTCAAACGAACAACATTCTATGCTGTGGTCTTGGCGAGGGGTGATATTACACAGGGGCCCTAGGCACGTACAGATTACTTGTTTCAGAGCTTCCTTTTAACTCAAACCCTACAGGTATCTGCTTTACTTGTTGGCTCACAGAGGTCTCATTTGTAATGAGTTACAGGTTTGGTCACTGTTTGACAATTGTCTTATTACAAAATGTGGGGTTTAAACATATTAAAGCTGAAAACCTATGGCGTACAGCTACTTGGAAATCATTGGGTCTGGGTGACATAACAAGAAACCAGGAAGAGGAATTTGCAGAGGAAGGGAATGTCCCTGGAAGGAAGTCAGGCAGAGAGGGTAAGGATGGTGAACATACAGCAGAAGAGAATTCTGCTTCATCAGAAAGCTAGCGCCCGTTAGTATTTTCTGTGTGACATGCAGGGTGGGTTTCTTCACAAGGGACTCACATAAAAACATTGCTTTGTCATTCCAAACCACATGTCTTTATCTAGCCGCACCTACCTAACTCTTTGGCTGCCATTACTTTTTTTTTTTTTTTTTTAATGCTAATGAGAGGATGATAAAAATACTTTATTAATTTGTATTTTACATTCCAGGTTTTGCTGAAGGCTAAAGCACTGGAGCCCAGCAGGAAGGTCAGTGTTTGGGTATGCCGTGCAAGGTCCATGGGGTGCACTGCCTTCCTGTAAGCTCTGCTGGTAGTAGCCCCTCATTCTGCAGCCTTCAAAATTAACATGGGATTCGCTAGACTTAGCAAAAGGCATACTCTTTACTACAGCTAATGTTACCTGGTGGTGGTTGTTACTTTTGTTTTAAAAGCAAGATAATAGCCCAGCATTTAAACCAAATACATATACTTCATGCATGGAAATGCACCTAAAGTGCACAGCCCTTAGTACCGCACCTTTGCAAATGGCTTTTCCTGCACGGTGCTGCGCTGGCTGCTCACACACCCACCATGCGTGTACTGATGTGACAGCTGGGCAAATGTAAACACAAAACTGTGTTTAGGGCATTTTAAAGAAAAAATACGCCTATGACACAGTCAGTTATGGAACTGGTATTTTAACATGAGTTTTAAAACCATTGTTTTAGAGCTGTCCTCTAGATTGTGTCTGCAAATAACTTAGCAGTATAGACAGCACTTGATTTCCTTAGGAAGATCAAGTATTTCCTTATAAAACCTTAATTCTGCATGTAAGACCTAGCAGATGATTTTGAGAAGCAGTGAACCCGTCAACTGGCATTTCACAGTAAAAAAAAAAAAAAAAAAAAAAAAAAAAGTAAGTTATTAGGAAAGGTGTATCACGTGACGAAATCAAACCTCTGTGGAGAAAGGGGAGAGTGACCATCTCGAGGCAGCCTGGTTCAGGTGACACCCCTCAAAGCCCTTGAGCTGCTGCCAGGCTCAGTCCTTAGTAGTGTTGAGGTAATAGAATTACGAAGGCATTACTGTCACACTGAAATGTAGAAATACATGCCGTTATTTGCACTGCTTCAGCCAATGATCCATACTGCAGGAAGAGTTTAAGCTGAGATCTTCCTATTACTCTTCCCTCAGTTGGCCAGACCTTCAGCACTGCTTTGCATGCAGCTGCTTCTAGCCCTTCTGTAACTCTAAGTTACTGGTGACTAATACACAGGACACATGCTTTGGCTATCTTCCTATACAATACAGACTAGAGTCTGCCCGTGGATGTTTGGCTTCAAGAAGGCCAAAAGCTCACTTGTGAACAGCCTCAGAATTGTTAGCAATTTTTATCAAGGTGTTCACATACAGATTTTGATGACTGTAGAGCAGAGAGAACAGTATCTGTCTCTTTAAGGAGATAAAGAATCTCAAGTTCTCTTTATTAAGTCTGTGATGGTTTTGCACTTCAGTCATTCCACCAGTTCCTACCAATACCTTGCAAAGGGCTGTTCCGCTCAGCTCTGCTGTTGTTGCTATGGTACAGGTACCGCCATGGCCACACAGGGAGAGGCGTGAGCTGTTGGCCCCGCTGATAAACGATGAAACAGGCATAAAGCATCCTCACAGGACGTGCCGAAAGGCGCACAGATGGCTTTACCCACTGTAGTTAAGAGATTCATCACAGCCTTACCCCCACAGCAAGTGGTTTGTTGGCAACTACTAGGAAAAGAAAATCTTTGATCTTAGATGGAAATATATAGTCAAGGTATAAGAAAACTGATATAGTAGGAAATATACTACTGTTTAATCATCTCCAGAAAGAGGTCTCCATACATGAAGCCAGCAGAGCATATATAGAGAATTCTACAATGTATTTCCTTTCCTTCTACCTTGCAGTCAGACTAAAGCATCATGAGAAATCATGCTCAACATGTTTTTTCCACTTTTTCCCCTCGTGGGGCTACAACATAGAGTATGTGATGAGAAAACCAGCCTCCACGGTATATTTCTGCTCCAATTGTTTTTTTGAAAGTCTATCAAAACCCAGGCTCTATTGTATTATTCAAACACCTAAAATATTGTATTAGGAAATAAATACATACAAGCAAACCACTGTACTAGAATGTGTCACAAGCTTTTTATACAGATTCACAGTGCTAAATAGATACAAAGACATTCCCTTCGATCTATTCCAGATACTTATGAAGAAGACAAAGTGCAGCTTTTTAATATTATACAGTCTCACTCAGAGGTGTTTCACCTTAGAAGTCTTGTACATAAATAACTTCCTTTAAAACAGAAGTTTCCAAAGCATAACAAGCACTAAAATTGCTTAATCCAGACCATCAGGACAGCATTGTTGGCACAGGCTCCTTTTAATGTCCATTTCCACCTTCTGAGAGTATGCGCGATGGCTCAGTGTACTTCGCTGTCAGTAAGTAGAAGAGGGCAGGTGCAGGTACCAAGGCAAGCAATGGCAGGTCCTGCTCAAGCTTATCCAGTTTGGAAATGGAGATGATTCCATAGGCATGAAGTAACCAGTGACTGAAGAGGACGACAAGCCTTTTCTTCCTGACAAGAAGATCCTTGAAAGACTTGCAAAATAAACACAGTATCCTGTTAGCATTCAGCCTGTTACCTAGTGCCTGATGTTTAAGAGATGCTAGAGGTAGCACACAAAGACTATGAAGCCTCCCGGGTTTAAGCCTTTCCAGCACATAACACAGTTTCTCAGTGACCCACAAGAGAGGAGTCTCGCAGGAGCTTCCTCCAGCTAGGAGAAGTCGTAAAGGACGAGGCTTATATGCAGAATACACTGCTAAGAAAAGGCAAGAGACAAAGTGGCCTCTGCTCATTCAAGTATTTTATATTACAAGTTTGAACACAGAGAACATGTTTACCTACCTCCACTTCAGAAGCAGACATGTACACAGCCAGTGTAACCAAAGACAACACCAGTATGATGTATGGAAAGGCATAATCTAAAGGCAAAGATTGAACCCATTAGCAGGAAAAAGAATGCATGATACACATTTCAGCAGAGAGTTTTTCCACATATAACCATGGGTGTGAGGTAAACTAAGCTACTACAGCCTGCCTCTTATCATCCCAAACATGCACAGCAGTAAGGGTCACTCACGCACAGCTATTTAACACTTCTGTCTTAGGTTTTCAAACTTTTTCGAGGTGGAGTTACTGTACACTTAAATCACTTGACAAAAGTAGTCAGGCTGAGTGGAGATTTTCTGGCACTTGTCCCCTTCACGTGACAAGTACGCTGGAACTAAAGAAAAAACAGCAGATCTCCCCAAACTTATACTTTAATCCATCTCTGAAATCAGGCAAACTCTACCTTAGCAGAAAGTGGAACAGACTCCCTCTGAAGTAATTTCCTCTCATCCCACCTCTATTCCCTTTCTGGGAAAGGGACAGTCTCTAGCAGCGCTGGCAGAGGCAAAGCAGTGTTAGTCAGGAGCCTGGTTAGGAGGGGGCTACGAATGAGCAACTTTTTCAGGTGAGACCCCTCGCAACAGCCTTAAACCATGTCCTTATTCTCAAAGCAAAAAGAGTATCATGTCCCTTCCCTCCCGTAAGTCACGTGTTAGTGTGTGCTTATAGGTATGTTTATTAGTGTTGTTAGAACTCACAGAGCAGGCCTCCTCCAACAGCCTGAAGCACGGTGAGGATAGGGAAGAAGTAGAGTGCTGCATAAATGCTTTTAAATCGATCAGATTTTCCTAAACCACAGGCAATTTTCTTAACCAGAAGAGGCCGAAGTAGCATCATTAACACAAGACAGAAGGCGTAATATATAAAAACAATGGTGTACCTGAAAAAAAATGGAAAAAAAAAATCCTTAATATGTGCAGTTTTGTCCTGCAGACTCAATTCAGTACCAGGGAATTTGGGGTTAGAGTCAGTCAAGTCTAAAGAATTTACAATCAAAGGATGTAAACACAGAATGATGGGCTCACTTTTCCTAGAGTAAATGGTCAAGATGCAGCAATGTGAGGGCGGGGGGGAATTCTTACGCTTCATAGCTAAATAGCCTGGACTATGCCACCTTCTTTGGTGACTCAGAAAGTGATTAGGTATTGCTAAATGTTTCACACATAAAACAACTCAATGCCTGAAAGACTTCAGGAGATTGATACTCATTGGTCTGAGTTATACCTGAACAGTTTTTGCAGCTTTAAGAAGAGGCACAGACAGAAACACACTTGTACAAAAGGAAGGGGCAGACAGGAGTACAAAAGCCTTTACACTCACAGGGGGTAGACTGCTTCATGGGTGCAGTGCACTGTGGTGATGTAGTCAGGACTCGGGTTGTAAAGCATCGTGTACCAGTCTGAAAGCTTCTTCACCTTGCAGGAGCGAATACGCAGAGAGCCAACAGGGTCGCTGACAAGCAGTGTAACAATTGCTGCAATGCTGCACTCAAACAAGGCGGTGACATGTTGCAACAATGCGCTGGAACTGTGGAAGGAGAGAGATTTACTACTATTTTGCTAACACTATAGGAAATCCAAATGCCCACTGAAAAGTGAGAGCCATGCAGTACAGAACCTTTACAGAGTTAATAATCACTGTGACCAAGGTTAAGACAACTCTGCTCGAATAAAAAGTATTTGAAGCTGCATGTGAAAACTCATTTACTATCTCAGATGATGTAGTGTGTAAAATTTGATTGAACAGCATTCCAGCTTCTTAAATGAAAGCTTGCTGTAGCATAAACATCCTGTCAGATGAGGGACACCACCACTCAGGCTGTTGCAGTATCAAAGAAAGCAGCAATGACAATAAGACACCACACATCTCAGAAGGGATAATGTTGTTACATATGATATAAACAAAATTTTCAAAGCTGCAAGTCCTTGTTAAAGACTGTATACATTAATATTTTAAACTCTGTCCCCTATGTTTTCAGTGTTTAGTACATTCCAGAGTCAGTGCTTCTTAAAAGTTCTAGTTTAACACCTAATGGCTACATGCAGCATTTCAAACCCCTTTTTTACAGAACTTTCTTGATGCACCATGCTGACAAAAAGGTTACATCAGCTATGCTGTCAGGACCCAAACCCCACATACATATTCCTAAAGAGAAAACTCAAACCCATTCTCTCATTGCAGGTGCGTAGCACTGCTGACTGGGGCCTCTCTGCAGGTGGTAAGTCTGGCCCAGGAGAGAGGGGATGACACAAGGCACTGCTCCTGCCCGCTACTGGGAAACTGAATCCAGCCCAAATTGCGAGACAGACTGGGCACCACCATATTAAAGAGATACAGACCATGCCCTGAGGGCAGTGGCTGGCAAGAAGAACCTGCAGGACTGTTACATTTGTAACTAAACCGTGTTCCCCCCCTGGCCCCCCAACCCCAGCTGCCCAAAGCTCATGTGCTACTGTATCAGCTGAAACAACTGCATAAAGTGCTGGACAGTTCAATTCAGCATCTCAGATTGATCACTCATGGATACGTGATTTCCACATTTAAATAACTTATCTGAAGAAGGGGTACACACACCTCTTTTTTCCTGAGTACCATTCAATAAAGAACCAGTGTAAAACCAGGGGAAGCATGGCCATGAAGCCAAGGTACAGCCAGTCATAGCGGTCCGGAGATCCCATACATTCCCTGCAAATTTTGTTGTCATCTGTTCTTTGACCTCTAGGGCATACCTACAAAAAGGAAAGACAAAGCATCTGAGTACCAATAACAAGTCACTGCAGTTCCTGGAAAAAAGCTTGAAGTAGTACTGGGGCAAGAAACGCATCAGATTTTTAAAGATATGAAACATTGACCTCAGCAATTTCTGAGCTTACAGCTTGCTCTCTATGGCTCTTGCTTTTTAACATAAACAAATGTAAAACATGTTTAAAAGGCTTCAGTCAAGACTTTGTTTTCCTCACCCACTGTCACACCTCCTCCCTTTCATCGCTAACCTCACCCATCAGGCAGCTCTCTGCCACTGCCCCCAAGAGTTTCTTGCTCCCCATACATTCCAGCCTCCCTGGATCTTGCTCTCCCTTAGCAGTGGGCAGAGTGATTTCAGCACAGCTCTCCGCACCATCCTGTTCTCTTCCAGCCTTCACTGCCCCTCCGCTCAGCTCAGTGCACTGAGCAGCTCCTGCTTTTGCTAAGGGAGCTCCGGCCACGCTTTGGAGCCCTCATCCTCACGTGACCCCCAAGGCATCTCGGGGCTGGGCTACGGCGCTGCTTACCGAGAGGGACCGGGGCCATGCCCCCTCCCCAGGCCGAGCCTTGCCTGCGCCGCACTTACCCCACAGTCCCCGTAGGTCTCCACGGAGCCGTTGACCGACAGGACGGTCCTGCCGCAGTACAGCCCGAGGCAGGCGGGCTGGATGTCCACAGCTGCGGAGAGAGCGCAGCCCGCGTTACCGCAGCGCTCCGAAACGGCCCGGGCCGGCCCGCCCCGCCTCGCAAACCGCGGCTCCCCCGCAGCCGAGAGGCCTCGGCCGCCACCCCCGGCCCGCTCCAGCCGCTGGCAACCCCCGCATCTCCGTCCCCATCCCTACTCCCAGCCCGGCACCGCTGGGCCCGGTGGCCCCTGCCCGCCCCATCCTACCGGAGCGGAACATGCCGGTAACCCAGCAACAACCCCTCCGGCTCCCCTGAATTACATCCGGCCGCGTCACCTCCGCTTCCGGCGCGACTCGCGCAGCGGCGCGGGCGCGGGCAGGCG
>JAVJGJ010000060.1:32544653-32556022 GCA_035590215.1 Microhierax caerulescens
ACGCTGTGTCTGCATCAGGTCATCGCTCCGACCTCTTGACTCATCTTTTCCAAGCTGGGGCACAATGCCAAGGATAACAGGTTGAGTGCAGGAGATGACACCTGACACTGCTTGCTCTGATGGGACTCAGTCGCCCCAGCCTTCGGCAATAGGGAAAGCCGCCCGGCTGGAGCGGGGCACAGCCCAGGCTGGTTCAGCAGGTTTGATGCCACCAACCTGGGTGGCTCAATGGGGCAATTCCTCTGGAGTGCCATGCCCAGTAGGTCCCTTGGCACCGGCAGGTCTGAGCAGGTTTGGTCCATCCAGTACGCCCTCCTCATGGCTTTAACTGGAAGGAGAACCCAGGATTTGGGGCACAGAAGCCCTTTTTCAGGTGAAAACCCAGACAGCCAGGACAGTGGTAGACATGAGCTCCTGGTGAAATGGGCTCGCACAGCGCAGCCATGCCAGTCCAGCACAGTGCCCACTCCAGTACCCTCGCCTCTGGGATGACAAATGTTGCATCTCAAATTTATGTTCTCAAGCCACAGATGCTACTGTTTGAGCCCTGAAGAAGTGTTCACAGGCTAGGAAGCTTGCACATTACTAGGCTTTTTTACCTCTCAGATATCTTGGTTAAGTAAAAAGCTATGCCCTGTCCTTGCTCACATCTCCCACTGCCACCCCATCCCTGTCCTGGGGACTGTCCTGTGTCACACACTGGTGTGGCTCAGGAAACCTGCAATCTGCCATTAACCAGAATTTCAGGTCCTCATTGGGTTGCAGGGTTTGGCCAGCTTGTTCTATGCGTTTATGGATGCACCCCAGAGCACGCCTGTGCTGGGGACACAGGGATTTACGAAGGGAAGAGCAGCTGAAGCCATTCCCCTTCTGCTTGGGTCCTTTCACTACACAGCCTGGGGCTGCTTTTGCACGGCATTACCAGCCCACTGGCCCACCAAACGCTGCGATGGTAGCCAGGCTCTTCTCCACTGCCCTGCGCTCCCTGCTAGCCCAGATCTGACCAATGCTGGATCATAAATATGCACTGTAGTAGGAAACACTGGCCATGGGCTATAAATAGGAGAAATCTGCCTTGTCTGTCAGCCCCGACACCGGGTGGTATTGCATCAAAGGAAGCCCTGAGCCCAGATGTGTTAGATGCCTCATC
Organism: Microhierax caerulescens; assembly: GCA_035590215.1. NCBI lineage: Eukaryota > Metazoa > Chordata > Aves > Falconiformes > Falconidae > Microhierax > Microhierax caerulescens. The sequence continues at coordinate 32,545,804 of JAVJGJ010000060.1, forward strand.
TGGGCTGGCTTGATGCTGTCTTACTGGTTATACCTGGGAAAGCCCTGATCGAAGGGGGAACCATATGGGCCTGAGCACGATGCACATGCTCCCATTACTGCAGACAGGTGGGTCTGAGGGTGTTGGGTGCTGAAAGATCACTCACGAAAAGAGCACTGGAAAAAGAAGTAAAATAACAGAGACCCCAGATGGGAAGGTGTGTGGGAAGGGTAATGGTAAGCATGAAAACGCCAAGAAGGGTTTGGGCTACTGCCAAGAAAACGTCCCTGATGTGTCTAAATAGGCTTGCTAGAGGCGTGCTGGGCTGGCCAGACAGCAGCAGCTCAGCTCCATCAGCTGGAGAAAAAGAGATGATCCCACCCAGTGATGCAAAACTGGTGGCTGTGTCAATGCAGGCTACTAGAAAAGCCGATCACTAAGGTGGGAACAGGCAGTAGCAGCAACACAGCGGGGAGAAATGGAGTCACTAACTGGCAGGTGTTTCAGAGCCCACAAGTGGGTGACCGTGAGTGTGCTGCCAGCCAGGAGCATGGAAAACCCCCTGACTGCATGCAACCCAGCACACGGGAATGCAGTGAAGTGGGGTTATCAGCCACCCCTAGCAATGACTGCAACTACACCCCCAAAAAAAGCAACCCATGGAGGGCCTTTTCTTCAGCACCTGTCTCAATCCCCAAATGTCCCTTTTTTTTTTTTTTTTGTCACCAAAAAAATAACTCACGGCTATGCCATGTACACTCACCGAAATCATTTTGTCTTTATTGCATATTGCCGTCTTAGAAAATGTACAGTCTTGTAACATTACACAGCATTTCCCACTAGCTAAGACTACTAACATCCTTGCACCTAACAGACTACCTTGGTCACTACAAAGCTAATAAGGTCCAAGACATATACTTCAGTTTACAAATTATTATGGATTTTTTTTTCCTTTTTGGCATTATTAAAAAAAAAAAATCATCTTTAAGATACACACCCAAGAGAAAAGAGTGGCTACTTACACCAGCACCAATCTAAAAGTAGTTTTTGACAATGGCACATGGAATTACCTGCACACAGCTTTTGTATTTATTTATAGAGATATAATATTTTTTCTTTCTTTTTTTTTTTTTTCTGAAAGAAAACAAAGAAATGGCAAACTCAGTCTGAAAATTAGGCTGCTGTAAAACAATTTAAAAAAAAACCAAAACAAAACAGGTTTGGAAGGGCAAGAGGAAATCTGTCAGGAAAGGTCCTGATGTGGCACTGGGGTCGCGGAGGCAGGAGCAGGGGTGGGTGCTGGTGGCCAAGCCCTGCACCCAGGGACCCCGGGAGGCGATTGCCCTTTCCAGCTCCCACAGCCTTTCGAATTAAACACATGTGACCAACCATTCCTTAAACCATCAGAGGCCAGACTTCTTTTTTTAACCTTTTTTTTTTCTTTTATTTATATTTTAAATTCCCCCCCAAGTCCATTCCCTCAATTGTATCAGCCCCATTTTTTCAGCCATAAATAAAAAATATAAATAGAGGCACTTTAGTTAAGGAATAGTATTATCATTACCTTCTGTCTTTATTTCCCCCTCCTTAAAGCAAAGTGCTTAACTCCACCTTTGAACATAATCTACAGGTTTTGCAGCTGCTTGGATACGAGGTGCTGGACTTTTTGCGCTTACCTGCTTTATTTATTACTGCTTTAAATGCTACTCAGAAAATGTTATTTTTTTTTCTTTTCTTTTTTTTTTTTTTTTTAATCTACAGTGCGTCAAAAGTTGCAATGAAGAAATGAATAAAATGGTAAAACCACAGTTCTTGACAACTCTGGTTAGAGAGAGATTTCACAGCTTTCACTCAGCACGCAGACCCCATGGCCTTCAGGTGCTTAGAACCGTATTTTTTATACAAATTAGTTTAAACAGCACTTTTGCTATACAGTACATATAGTTAATTGACATCCCATACCCCACCAGTAATACCGATTATCTGACAAAAAACCCCCAACCAACCTTATTTCAAATAATGTTAATATCTAGTGCAACAGGGACAAACTCATCTCTCCACAGGAAAAAGAACAAACAAACAAAAAAAAAATAGGATCACAAAAGTATTGGTGGTATAAAAAGGTTTTGTTTTGTTTTCTTAAAAAACACACCATGAATAAATAAAAGTAAAAAGTAACAGTCCTCTATATATTCAGCATAATTTAAGAATAGAAATGTTAATATGTTAATGATGGTTACTTTTTATTCTCCAATTCTTAATTTTCTAAACCTTTAAATTATTACTCCCTGAGAGCTTTGAATTATTTTTATTTTTTATTTTTTCCTTTTTTGGACTGACATTTGACAGGTAGTTCTGCTTACAAATTTGCAATGACAACAAACAGCAAACCAGTCGAAAAAAGACCTGGCTACGAGACGAGCGTTTCTTGGCATCGCTGCTTCTGTGTGTCTGATAAGAGAAAAGAAGGTGGGTGAAAGCCAGTGGGTTTTGCACCAGCCTCCTTGTATATCAGAGACCTTTGGTCCTGACCCACCTTTACAGAGGATACAGTTTGTCCCATTGAACAGAAAGGAAGAATAAAAATTACAACGCAAAAGTTTATGCTCTTTGTCTCCTCTGAGAACCAACCTTTCCCACCATCTTGGGCCAGAAAACGCTGTGAAAGTATCAATACATCTGTGTGGCATTAGAGCGATAAGCACTTTGGGGTAAACTTTTTCCTTTAGCAAGGAGGTGGTAAGAGGAAAAAGAGCGTTTCCCAAGGATGACAGGAAGAGCATCGCTGGGAGCACCCATGGTGCCGAGCTCAGGAACCAGCACGAAAGCACGGATCTGCGAGTTTTTTTGAATAATCACAACAATGAGGAAAAAAAAACCCCAACCAACAGATTAAAGTTCAGTCAACTTGTGTTTTTTTCTTTTCTTCTTCATACCGCTCGGCTTGTGTGCAAGGCATCCCCTGCAAATGGCCTGGGGGGGGGGGGTCCGAGCAGGAGAGCGGCCGAGAGCGGCTTCCCATTGCCTTTGGGGACCATGGGGACCGCTGGCATCTCTGGGTCAGGTCCTCTCTTGCTCCGCAGACGCGGCATTGTGCTTGTGCGTGGGAGAACTACTTTTCAGAGTGGGCTGAGGGGAGGAGGCGGCACAGGCACTCATCAAGGTGGGCTGCCCACGCACCTCCATCTGCGCCCCCAGCACGACTATATACACAGTATATACATACACACACTCGCCCGTGGGGAGAAGGAGTGCGCCACTGTTTCGCTTTGAATCACAAGGCAGTATAATGGGAATAAAAAACTCCCCTAGCCACTTCAAAAAGACTAACCCGCGTTTTTTTGTCGGGTTTTGTTGTTTGCTTTTCAGAAGTTGAGCTTGGTGACAGGCCTCTCGCGGCTGCTGTCAGCCAACTGGTTGGCAATGCGCTTGCGGTTGCGCTTCAGTTTGGAGAGGTCCTTGTCAAAGACTTCGCCTGAGCGCAGGGCCGAGACGAGGTCGTCAAACTCGCCGCCTTCCTCCCCGCTCTCCTTCGCCTTCCTCGCCTTGCGCTCCCGCTCCCGCTGCTCCTTCAGCTGCATGCCATGGCGGGGGGGAAAGGAGACATGTCACTCTCATGTAAGTGGTTGTGGGATGTCCAACACATGCATGGTGACCCCCAAACTCATGAAACAAGAGTGGTTTCCCACGCCAGCGCTTAGCACACAAGAAGCTGGCCAGGGTTATTGATACAACCCATGGGCTGAGGTCCACAGCCCCATGGCTGCTGCTGGTGGGTCGCACCACCCCACAGGCAGCACCAGCTCTGCTGCGTGTTTGAGTTCCAAGATCTCACCAACCCAATGTTAGTAGATAATTAAGCAACCAACAGTGAAAAGCCAGGGGTTCTAGGAGCACAGCATCTCCTTGCCCAGTCTTCAGTGCTCCCCGTGCCACCATGGTCACCATGGGGACAGTACAGCAAGGTTGCCATCCCTGCGTGCTCTGAGGGTGCTGCTGGACTTGCTGGTGCCTGCTCACCTGTGCTTCCATGCGTGCCCGGCGCTCCTCCTCCTCCTTCCTCCTCCTCATGTTCTCATTTTCCTGCTTGGCCTCGGTCACAGCTTGAAGAAACTGGTCAAAGATGCCGAAGAACTCGTCAGGCTGAATTTTGTCTGTGTCTTCTCCAAAGTGCTTCACAGCTTTGGAAAACTGGGAGAGAGAAGACAGGGGTCTCTCAGTCTTAAGAGATACCCACCACACTGGTGAAACCCCCCATGGGAAGCCTTTGACTTGACGGAGTGGAAAGAAACACTTCCAGCGCCACAGTGGACAGCAGGACTTTGCTTCATCAAGCCTTGACATAAACATGAAATAAATCATCTGATGTTTTACCTGCTGCCCTATAAGACTATAAGAGCTGACCTGGATCACTCCCAAGCCACCTCTCCCCTTCTTGCCTCAGGCTCTGCTGAGCCTCCCCCTGGCCCAGCTCGACTTTATTAACTAAGCAGCAGTAAAAACAAGGAAGCAAAATATTGTGGGACTGAAGACCGAAGACATAAAACTAATAGTAAACACGGCAGGGGAAGGGAAACTCGCACTTTTAAGTTTTTCTTTGAAGTATTTTTGGGGTATTATTTATCATTGCCACATGCTCTGCTATTGAAACCAAATGTGTTGGTGAAACTTCTAAAAGACATTTGTGCCTGGGCTCAGGCACAGCCCTGGGTAGAGAAATAGGGAGTTTTCCAGCATTTCATGCTGTTTGCACACCATTAATGTAAGGGAGTTGAATGAGGCTGTAGCAAAGGTCAGGACAGGACATCCACGATCTGCCGATGTGTCTTGGTCCCTGAGGAGCCCATGAGTCGTTCTTGAGACTGACATCCTTTGTTCTCACTTCCAGTTTGAAGGGGACTCTTTGTGCACAGAAAGTTTGTTAAAATTGTGATGGCATGTTCTGGAGATAAGCATGCTTAAAGGAAAAGAAAAACAAAATCAAAGTACAAACAGATTTATTAGTTGCTTTGATTTTGCTGGGTAGACCAAGAGGAACATTTTTAAAGCTTGCCTGTATGATTTAGTTTTATTTGCAGGGGTGCCCCAGGCTTTTCAAAAGACATTTAGGGCATTTTTATTTCTTTGTTTACTTAAGAGACTTAGTACTTCAAGATGCAGGAAGGAATCTGAGAGGTACCACTATGTAAGTCAAAATAATTGAGGTTATTCTTGTTGATTTTCATCAAGATATTAAATTTTCTGCCATGTTGCAGAAGATTCTGGTGGGGGGGCAGGGAAGGCTGAAAACGTTATCCCCACAGGATATAAACTTTATAAAACAATGATGTTTCTGCTTTCTGAAGAGAAAGCAGTAACACAATTTGAATCTGGACATGTGTTTAAAATGTGAAGAGCTGGTGCACTTTGCACAGCCCAGCCTATCTGATAACCATGGGAACAGCAGCACATTGCTTCAGAGTGGGCTTTGATGGGCACTGGGGAGCATGACCAGGCCTTCTCCTCCAGATCCAGCCAAGTCAGCAGAAGATGATATAGTTTGCAGAGCTTTTGTCACCATGTCCACAGTCCTAACTCACTGCAGGGAAGATCTGCCAGGTTACCATCAACAGTTCAAAAGGGTGGCCTGGGTTAAACATGGCTTCAAGAAGGCACCAGTCAATCATAATGCCCAAGCATGGGTGGATGGTCTGAAGGACAATGCCAACAGCACAACCAGGGAGAAGATGGTGGTGATGCTTGGTAACTTCTGTCTTTGGAGAGGTAGCTCATGTGGTGGGACAAGGATGGGATCTCTAAAGCGGCCTGTGCTGGATTTTCTCCCTGCCACTTCAATCAAGATGAAGGCCAGGCCAGGGAGGAGATACTGAAGGACTGTTCTTGGAGGAAACAGAAATCAGCTGTGTGCCACTTCGCTGAAAGAGGGGAAGCAAAAGATGCTTGGGGATCACAGACATCAGCCAACATCCATCCCTTTGCTGTGATTTAAACCAGCGTGGTAGGGAGAAGGACAACACGGCAAGAGGTCCTTGCACATGGCTGCAAAGCACTCAGCAGGGCATTATTCTGGGGAAGGTGAACCTTTTAAGTAGCTTCTCTAACCAGGTCTGAAGTTGGCCTCAATTCATGTCACTGAGCTCCTCTCCCTTTTCTCTGGAAAGAAGAGCTGGGCAGGTCTCAGACCAAAGTTATGCACTGGATGTTATTTCACCCTATAGAAGTGGGGTCACTTGGGCAGCCTGGGTTGCCCCTGGTATCCACCTCTGGGTGACCTCATGTCCAGCCTAAAGACCTGATTGCATTTTTACCTCGTCTTCCTTCAAAACAGTCTGCTTTCTTGCCATCTTCAGCCTTCATTAGCCAAGATGCTCCAGCTGTCACACTCCTAACTCTAAAGCCACCAAAACTAGGGTAGTTCCATTTTACAACATAGGAAGCAAAGCAAGCCCTCTAGGCTTGAGTGAAAGCTACTCACCAAAACTCAGATCCTCACAAAAAAACTATCATCTCCTTCCCTGATGGACACAACTCTCCCATGACTAGCCCCTCCCTTGCACTTAGATAGGTATCTCACAGCTTTCTGCAGCACATCTTGCATCCCAGAAGCAATCTGTTGGCCTGACCTGCCATCCCCTGGCATGTTGGGTTGTGGAGCAGGAAGAGGGCCCTGGGGACAGACAGGGATGTACCCACCCACCTACTCCAAACAAACCAACAAAGCCCAGCACCTTTCTCATGTTAGGGTCTCAGCAGGACATCCACATGATCTCACGGGGAAGGTATCTGAGATGTTAAGACACAGCATGTACTCTGGAAAGGCCAGGACTATCCCTCCCTTGTTGGCTGGAGGACAGGCTGAAACGCTACCCAGATCTCAAGGACATTGGTGACCTTACCAGCTCTTTTGCTTCCATCAGAAGATCTTCGACGTCCGAGAAGCTGAAGCTTGCTAATGTGATGAACTGGCTGACGACAGACACAAACTTGTCACCTGTTTGCTGAACCTGAGACTTCTGGAAGTCCAACTCCTTTGGGGAAAAAAAATGTAAATCTGGTCAGGCCCTGGCTGATGAGGGACACAAATACCATCAGCCTCTGGTAGTACTGCTGGGCATGTGCTGCATCAGTGCCACGGGTACTGGCTGCACCACCACCACTGCTCCCTCCTGCCATGCATGAGGCCACGGATTACTCCGGTTTATAACATCGTGCCTGCAGTATGATTCTAGGGCCTAATTCTGCAGGAGAGATCATGGAAGCAGCATAATTTAGCAAGACAGTGAGTCCTTCAGGATACCTCCACTATTTCATCATCACTCCAGCCGGGCTGCCGAAGCACTCCCCAGCCTCAGCCCCAGCTCTCTGCAGTTTTACAGCCAAAGGGAGACCCCTCTGCACATCACAGGTCCTCTGTGGCATCATCGCTAGCCTTCCTCAGCCTCCCTTGGTGAATTAGATATAAACCATGCACGTGCCTAACCACACATAGTGACTGGTGCCAAAACAGCCCTAAGAGGACAGGTGCACGTGCAGGGCAGGAAGGAAAGACAAACAGATTTCCAGGATGGGAGATAAAAGCAGCTTCGCTGGGAGCTCCCTTGCCTGCCTCCCTGAGGAAGGATGCCACGGTGCTCAGAGCCAGGCTGGGCTGTATTTGATTTCAATAATACTTACAGTCTCCACCGCTCTCAGGCCGCTTCTCAGAGTGTTTATTTCTTTCTCCAGCTCAGTCATGCTGTTGGAAATGGCAGGATGTTAATTTTCAGCCTTCCCCAGCAAATCCTACAGCTCTCCAACCAACTCGACCATATTTTTCCACTGAAAAGACCCCAGCGCTGCACACATGGCTTCCTGTTTGCAGAGCAGCGTGTCTCAAGCAGCAAATCGGGCTGACAGCCTCTAAGCTAGGACAGCTGCCCATCTCAAAGTGGCTGCAATTACTTGTTTTAAAGCAAAACGCTTTTCTGTGTTTTTAATCAAAGGGACTGGGCAGGCTTAGCAAGCTCAGCAGCCTCCCGGCCTCTCCAAGCAAAAGGACAGCTCAGGAGAGAGCTTTGCTGGGCACAGATTTCTCTTCCCCTCTCGAGGGCCATCAGAAAATTTGCTGCTTGTCCCAGTGCACAGCAGAGAGTTTTTCAGGGTACTGTGGCTAGGTGAATGCCATGCAAAGCACCCCTCCTAGCCGTGAGACTTTCATAAAGGGAGACAACCCAAATAGAGAGAAATAAAAATAAATAATCACATCTGGCACTGACTTTGTTTAAACAAGGCTCAAGCCCCCGATGAGCTTCGAGTTCAAGTGCTTACGGCTTTCTACCACTACATCTGAGGGGAAGCTTTCTCACAAAGACTCGATGACCACAGGCTTGACACCTTTCCAGGGGTGTCTGTCCTAGGGCTGGGGTCCCTGGAAATGCTGATGTTGGGTCATGGGGCAAGTGTTCCTGGCAGGTTTAGTCTGGGAAAAAGCAGTTTTGGGAGCCCTGGGCTCCAGCAGTTCATTACTAGCAGTGGGATTGACAGAGGCGGCAAGTTTGCTTCACAGCTGCAGGGCTGGGGGGAATTTAGGGTTTTCCAGAGCTTTAGAAACTTTTTGGTTTCACTCTAGATTGGACCAAGCCCAAGTATTACATATGGTATCCAGTTTAGAGCAAAATGATAAAGTTTTGGGGTGGGGGTGGGGGTGGGGGTGGGGAATGGAACGCCACTGCAGACTCTTTCTCTCCCATACATGTAGCTGTACATACGTGTAGCTGCAGATGCAAGAGCATGAGCAAGCTGGAGCCTGTGCCGGTGAGGAGCATGCCCTGCTCAGCCATGCTCTCAGCTGATGCCTATGAGCGCAGCTGCCACACACTCCTCACACGCCAAGATTTGTCCTGTCACTTTGTTTAATCCCTATGGCTGACAATTATTTTACACTTTAGACACGAGGATGCCTGCTTTGCACATTACAGATCTTCTGTGGGGAAGGCACTATTGCTACAAGAGTGCTTTGAAACTTGAAAGACCCTTGAGCTGCCGTAAGGTCTGTGAATATTTGCCATCCTGTCTCTAAAAGAGGTGCAGTTTCGGGCCCTTTTCGTGCCCATGGCTAGGAGGAACGGGTGCTGCCTGCAGAAATGTGGGATCTTTGCTGCTCAGGTCCTTGAAGCAGCAAAGCCCATAAGCTCCCACTGAACTTGAAACCGAAATAGAGCCTCATTGATTTCAGAGGGATGTCAGCACATACCTGAGGGCTTTGCAGTGCAACAGCAGATTCCTCCTGCACTTAAAAGTTCACTGTGTGTTTAAAGGCTCTGCTGAACCGCGGGCCTCCGCCAGCAAAGAGACAGTGGCAGCCTGCTCCGAACCAGTCAGTGGGCAGGGATTAAAAGCTCATTGCAAACATCAGAAGCTCCATGGTAGTGGTGAAACAAGGGCCAGGCAGGACCTGGAGGCACTCGCACTACCGCTGCCTGGTCCTGTCCGTGTTGCAGGCAAAGCCACATGCAGATAAACAGCTGCCCTTTATCTGCAGCCACACCACAACCGCTTCCTCCCGGATTACTTAACATACCATTAGAAATTAATTAAATGCTTCTGTGGTGAGATAACAACAGGAAACGGCTGCTCCAAGCAGCTCTCCTCCCTCATGGTGGGAGACTCGCAGGCCTTTGCTGTGAGGGCTGAGATTTAAAGCCACGAGGTGATGTTTGCTTCTGTGTCCCCGGCTGCTCTCGGGCCAGCGTGACCACAGCATGGGGCCCAGACCGGTGGCCAGGATCCGGCCGGGAGTGCGAGCAGGGGAGGGTGACATGGAAAGACAGGCCGAAGTGATGGGAGAGTTGCTCTCGGTACTCCCTAAGCGCCACTTAAATCCCTGCTTACTTGACTTTGGCTGCCTGTGGGATGTCTCGCAGCTCCTCGTGCAGGCGGAGCACTTTGGGGTATTTCTTTTCAACGATAGTGATGAGATAGTGCAGAAGGGTGATGTTCCTAGGAGAGAGGAACGATGAAGTTGGCATGGTGGCACCATGGGGACCAGAGAGCTCTGTTAAAAAAACCTGGTTATACCCTAACCCTCGTAATGAACAATTCTGGGATTTCTGCAAGGATGCTACTTGCTGCCTGCCTGGGGACATGGGATGGGTCTGTCCCACACACACAGCCACAGCACAGAGAAGTCTGGTCCCTGCAAGCAAGGGCCCTCCACCACAGACCTAGGGGAGGTGAACTGAACATCACTGTTTCTGTTCTC
>JAVJGJ010000060.1:32556033-32571260 GCA_035590215.1 Microhierax caerulescens
GTGATGGATGAGACCTGGCAGGTTTGAGACTTGACCCAGCTCCTCTCTGTGCATGGAGCTTGGTGGGGAAGAGCAAACCAGGCAATGGCTGCAGCAGCTTGAGGGGGCTGCAGAGGGGGTTCCCATGGAGAGGAGCCCCTGGGACCTCTCCTCTGGTCACTGCCTCAGCATGATGGCTCTTGGCTTCTCAAAGTAGGGAGAAAAGGATCTGGAGGATGATCCTCCTAATCAGCCTTGGCTGCTGTTTGGTCAACCCAGGAAGGAAAGCCTCCATCAATCCCCACACTGATCTGCAGCTCGGCTTCCCTTGAAATCTGTCCTGCTCAAAAAATGGATGCTTGCATCATCAGATGCTCCAGATGGGGCAGCAGGAAGGAGGGGACCACTCCCACCTACCCATGTCCCAGAGGCAACACTAATGGCCTCTCTGTTCCCTCAGCATCCCTGGGGCCTGCGGATGCTACTGAAGATGAGGGCAGGGGCTGCTCACTTGTCAATGCTGGACTTGGTGTCCGCGATCTTGTTGAGGCTGGAGATCTTAAACCCGAAAGCGTTGCCCCTCTGGCCCTTGTTCATGTAGTTCCCAAACGCCAGGACCACCTCCAGCAGCTGCTGGAGGCTGCTGCTCTGCAGCACCGCCTTGGAGCCAGCACGGATGGCTGAAAGCAGAAAGGTGTGGGACATTACCCCTTGCCACCGCAGCACACTGCTCCCCTTGCAGCAACCTCTTCAGTACCCCCATGACCCGCTGTGTCACTGCAGCCTCCATGCGGACCAGCCTTGCCCAGGCACGGAGAGACGCTCTTCCTACGAGTGCTCCCTGTGCCCGCACAGAGCACCTTGGCAGGTCCCGTCACTTGCCTTCCACCTTGGGTTTGACTTCTGCAACTCTCTCTGCAAACTTCTTCTTGAAGTAAAGGGACTGCAGCCTTTGCTGATAATGGTTTATCCTGAAAAAAAAACCAAAACAAAACAAAACAGAGGTGCGGGCTGAGCTTTGCTTGCTCCGGGCAGAGTGCAGTTGCTCTGCTACTCACAGCTGTGCTCACAAGGCATGCTTAAGCCACGGTGATTAAAAAATAATGACCCCATTTCTCCCTGAAACTATGATGGGATGGGAAAAAATGACAACTGAAGCTACAGCTGTCCTGGGGTGGATCCAGGTGGGCTCTTAAGCACATACTTAAGCCTATCCTTAACTCAGCAGGTTCAACAAGTGCATTTTTACAACCTATTGCTATGAACAAACAGTTCTTTTACAACCACTCCTTAGCAAAGATGCTGATGAGGTCTGGGGTCCCAATGGCTTTGTGATGAACTGCAGCTGGACACAGGCACGTCAACCACCAGCACTAATGAAACTGGAGCTTCAGATCCTCAACATGATAGCCTGGGCTGGAAAGCCAGCGACACAGCCCAATCCAGCCCTTTTCTGGGCAAGTTAGGGACGGCTTCGCTCATGTCAGTTGTATTTAGGCTAAACAAGATCTCACTTGTACACAAATGGCAGTCTGATTTGAGTCATTTGGACCAAGGACCCACGGGAGATGCTCTCACAGACAAGCCCATGGGTTTTGCTGTTGTTGTGCTAATCAGAGGTGACACAGACATCACACTCAGTTACAGATCACAGGGCAAATTAAAAAGCTGTGCTGGAAATCAAGGAGAATATTTGCATTGGCACATTGTGCTTTTGAAAAGATGAAGGCATGGGAACAGCACTTGGGCAAGAGACTGTGAAGAGGAAAGGTGACCTGTGATAGGAAAGCTATTTCTGAGCATCTTCCAGCCCTGAGGGCTCAGGTCTGAACTTCACAGTTCCATCTTGCCTGGTTTTGACACTCAGCAAGTACATGGTGCATCGCCCCAGTGTTCATCGGCACACTTCTCTGGGAGGACAGGAGCGTTTCTATTTTTGATCTCCCAGTACAATCTCAGATTGTAAAACTCACTGACTTTGCAAACAGGCGGCTTGCTTGAAGTTCAGCTAAGAAATTCAAAGAACTCAATACTCAGGTAGATTTAAATAAAGAGCTCAAGGTTTTAAACCAGTTCCTCTAGAGGATGCGCATGCAAAAAATAAGGTTGTTCAACCCTAAAGACTTCTAAGTCTTAAGTGATTGCTACCAAGAGCAGGAAGAAATGGCATTTCCTTTCTGTCTCATATATTCTCTGGAGCCCCAGGGATGAGACATTCCTGAGGTGTGGAGTGAGATTCATCTGCACAGCAGGGCAAAATTTACATACATCAGTCTTGCGTATTCATTAGGATATGCTCATGTGAAGGGGAAAGGAGCATCGTGTTATCATTCAAACAGCGCTTCCCACCTGGGCCATGATGCAGTCTTCTGCAGAGTTGTGCCAGACTGAGCTTTTCTCCCCTGAATGAGGGGAAATGTGTCGAGACATGACCTGGGAAACCAACATCTCTCTCTAGAGGATCCATCTCCCCATCCCTCCCTGCTGCTCTGTCAAGCTGCTTCTTGCCTGGAATGCACAACCCTGATTTTAGGAGCATAGTGTCACATGCAATCCAGGGTGGGAGCACCTTGCTTGCCCTCCAGTCTGTTTGGCCCACTCACTTTTTTTGATGTGAAAAACTGTAAGTAGGGGTTATTTCCCAACCAGGCTCCACAAAACAGCCACCTCACAACCAGCCTGTGCTGCCACTGGTCCAAACATGTCTCCTGGGCCACCAACCTGCTCATTTCAAAGAGGAACCGGTCAGCCTTGGCCATGCGATCCAGCTCGTGCTTATGCTCTTCCAGTAGGTCAATGTCACCCTTTTCAGGAACAAACTTCAGGAGCTAAAAAAGGGAAAGCACACTGGTGGATATGAGGTCCATGCACAGTTTTTCAGAAGGAAAACAGTGATTTATTTGCTTATATCTACCACCTTTTCAGCATGTACAGACAGTGACCCCAAGGCACCTGTGAAATGTTATTGGTGTCCCTGTGACCTTCCTCCCATTACACATTGGTGTCTCTTGCTTCTGCCCTGCCATCACTCTGGTTTTATGACACACATACTGTGTCTGCTCCAAGGATGTTTCGACATCACCTCTGCCAGAGGAGATGTCAGGGCCTCTTGCTGCAACACTACCTATTTGCAGATGGAAACTTTGTGTAATGAATCCTCCCACATCCCTGCTGAAGGTGCAATCACCAGCTCAGCTTTAAGGACAGGTGAATAACATGCTTTCAAAAGGATTTAGATGAAGTGAAAACTTGGATTGCCTTTTTGAGGATTGTATAAATGCTGAACAAACTTTCAAAAATAACCCCCCACTGAGAATGAACTTCAAGCCGCAGCCACAAAACAGGCAACTGGCTCGGCCTCGGGGTCCCAGGGCAGACCTAGGTACAGGCATGGCACGTGGAGGCCATGCTGTTCCCAGCACTGATGCTACATCTAAGCTGCTTTCCCGCTGCTCCAGCCCACTGGGGTGGTTTTTCAGCATGTGGTTGGTAAATAATCTGGGGTCCCGACACACTTCTTAAAGCCATGGTTTGGTCCTGAGCACCTTGCACAGCATGGCCTCAACATAAGGAAAGCACGGAGGAGCATGAGACACATTGCCCACCTGCTCCAGCATGTCTTTCGGGAGGTCCTCCTGCTCGTCCATTGTCAAAATTGCTCGTTTGATCTCCTCATTTGAGAGCTTCAGCCTGGGAGGTGGAGGGGAAGGAGAGTTATCCTTAGCCCAGCAACTGGGCAAGGCTCAGGAGCATTTCCTTATGCACCTGTGCAACAAGCTTAACTCCCAGCCAGCAGCAGCAGCACAAATAACACTATACAGCGTTACGAAGAAGAACGTAAGAGAAATGCAGTAGGACCGTGCTCTGCCAAGGCACAGTACAGAGCAGCCCCAGCCCTGCTGTGAACAGGAGGGCCAATTCCCTCTCCCTGCACCGCAGCTGTTGCCCCCTATTTTATAGTATTTTATGTAAGTATTGTACACAGTATCTTATACATGTATTAAAAATATATAACTTTTATATGTAAGTCTTGCCCATAGCAATGCTACTTCTGCAGTGCCAGTATCCCCAAAGGCCACGGAGCCAGCGGGGATTATGCTCCCCGTCAGCAGCACAGCCCAGGCTCAGGACCACAGCTCAGCACTGCTCCTGAACCCATTGCCCCAACCCCTAAGGAAAATTTGGCCAATTTCTGTTGCTCTTCTTGGATCTGAACATTGCCTACCTCACTCTTCCCACCCACCTTTATTTGGAGTGTCCCTCCAGGAAAAAAAAAGAGAAAGAAATCCAAAATTTGGGGAGTGGATGCTCGGCATCCCAGGAAATCTATCAGCTCTTTTTTTTTTTTTTTTTGGAGGGGTGGGGATTCAATGTGCTTCAAAGTGTAAGAGGCTGGAAACCAGCAACCCCCACCCCCCCTACCCCCCTTTTCTTCTTCTACTTCACATAATGTGAATTGAAGACATAGGCTCAAATTTGAGATTTCTAAAACCACAGACCATCGTATCATAGCAAGCAACAGCAGGTTGGCGTTCCCTGGAGGTGGTTTATTCAACAGCAGCCTGCATCGAACTGAGGCAATAGACAGAAAGATGTCCTCAGCCTCTCCTGGGCTTGAGCAGCCATTAACAACAGTTTACTATGTCTGCAGTACTCCCCGTGACTGCTCCCTGCAAGGACTTTGATTACAAACCCACACGTATTTTTGTTCATGTTTTCGCATTGCAGTTGATAAAATAATCTAAATGCAAAAGAAGGAAAGTCCAGAAACTCCTGCAATTCCATTTGCCAACAACCTATCTCTTGCCCAGCTTGCAGTGATGGTTAAAGCCATTACAATAAATACAGTTGGAGGAAAGAAAAAAAAAAAGAAATCCTCTGCACTTGCATGCAGGGAACAGTCACACAGCTGAAAAGACCTGTTCATGGGCTTTGAGGAAAGTCATTGCCCCAGGCTTGGCGATCAGTGCTGCCAAGGGATGCTGAAACACCGGAGGCGGCTGGAAGGAATGAACTGAAACCAGAAACAAACCCTACAGCGGCATGTGAGACCTTGGAAGTCAACCTGATCAGCAGATCAAAAAGAAGATTGGGAGCTGAGTTGATCGCTCAAAGTAATTAAATATGGAGGGCATTTGTCATCCTGGCATCTCTTCAGGGAGCAGGCTGAGACAGCGGAGCTGGCTTTTGGAAGGTGAAGCTAAGGCAAGGAGGGTGCTGGCTTCTTAAGACCATGGTAACAAGGGCTCGGTTTAGCTTGAAACCTTTTGCTCAAGACTGGAAGTGAAGGATTAGCTTTATTGAGGTAGGTTGATCTTACAGAGCTGGCAAGTATCTGTTCCTTATGAGCCTGTTTCTTGTCCTGCACCTGGTCCTCTCTCACCTCCTGCTCCAGGGAGCCTGCCAGGAGGGGGGTTGTTAAATGAGTGAGTTAAAATCTCACCTCAGATTGCGCTGAGCGGTAGCCAGGACAATTGCTAGGGTTGCTGTACAAGAAGCAAACCCAGGATCTGTGGAAAATGTCCCCTCCGCAGCTTGCAGTGATGGGCAGCCATGTCCTCAGCACACCCTACCTGTCGTGTACGAGAGCAGTGGCTGGGATGGACACAACCTGGGGTGGGATATGAAGCTGCAGAAGGACTTGCTTTTACACCCAAGCAGTGACATGAGAGCTCAGACTGCCAACAAATGTCACACCGGTCCCCACCATAGTGAAAAGCGGATACTGGCTGGGTTTGGATATTCGGGGGGATCCCTGGGAGGCAAAAACGCTCCTGGGAGAAGGGGGTGGGTAGGCAGCAGCTACCGCTCATCAAAAGCGAACACCTAAAAGCACACACTTTTATGGTGATTGTCTCCAGGAGGGTGGTGAAAGATGAGAGTGACTTTTGTAAGCCCTGCTCATTAAAAACAAAGTCAACAATAAAATACATTTAAAAAGAAAAAGGTCGAGAAAACTTTTCTCAGGAATCATCATAACCCAGTGCCAAGAACAAGAGCCTGTCCCAGCATCAGCAGAGAGCAAGCGCGGGGCGCCAGAAGAAAACAGCTTCTCAGACAATTTGATGGGAAAGGGGCCAGTGAAAGCTAGAAGCTTATCTATAACCACAATAATTATCATTGTTGGCAGCAGCTGTTGAACGTGAGCTGTCTGAGAGGAAGGGGGTCACAGGACTTGCTGTCACAGGGATTTAAAGCCAGCAGCCCGCCGATGCGAAGTGACAGCTCGCCAGCCTGACAAGCACGGGGCTATTTTGCGCGGCTTTTGTAGAATCCTGCAGAGGACGTAATAAGTGTGAAGGGGAAAAATGAATTCCACTGAGAAAGGGACGCGCCCTCTTGAAAAGCCACATTCATTTGAGAAAAATGCTTCACACCGCCTTGCTGGAGAAAGGAATCAAACAAGCCATTCACCGCTAGCACAGGCAGAAAGCAATGGAGCAAGGGCTTGATTTGCATCTTGCAGAATGCAGCACTAAAAACACACACATGTACACAGGGAGAAAAAACAAGGACACGGTCAGTTCACAGAGGAAGATCCGATAATGCACTGACATTGGCAAAGCATTCTCAAAAAAAAAAAAAAAAAAAAAAGAAAAAAAGCAAATGTTAAAAATATTCTTGTGCTGCATTACAAGCTGGAGGAAAATCCAGTGATCTCACTGTGCAGTAATTTCTCCCAAAGCAAGGGAAACAGGCAAAAAAATAAATCTACAGAGAGAGATAAAGTATCTCACTGGCTGTAATCTTTCCACGCTGCAAGCCAGACAATGCCTGGTGAGCTTACAAATGTCTGGGTTAAATCAGGGGCCAAGCTTGCAGGTCCTTTTGCATGTGAAAGTTTGCTTGTCCCCACGGTGGCTGCGTGAGTAAGGCAGGAGAGCAGCAGCCTGACCGCAGTGAGACCAGTCCTTTTGTAACACTGGGACCAGGGACCTGCAGTTCTGCCTAGCTCAGGGACTGGTGGCCGGGGTGGGCAGAGATGGAAGGGTTTGCCCAAGGTTGCATGGAGTCTGGTGGAGATGCAGGGGCTCGTCCTGAGCCCACCAGCTTGATGCTTGAGCTTCATCCCAACACTGTCCTTCCTTTTAGCTGCTTGGCATCAAGAGTAAATCGCCCAAAGGGGTTTTGGGGATAGAAACTCGATTGCAGTCCCTTGCAGAAATGGGGGAAGGAGCAGATTTGGTTGCTGCTGTAGTGCTAGAGAAATGCCCTGCTGGGGTGGCCCTTCTGCCCTTGCATCGCTGGGAGCACCATGGGACAAACCCCAGAGCACCTCCAAAGCAGTGGCCAGCCCCTGATGCTGGGGACGTACCCGGGAAAAGCCATACGAGAATCCCGGGGGCCACCCTGCAGGGCTGATCCGATCGCACTTCTCCCTTAGGAAGTGACCCAAAGGGGAGGGCAGGCAGGTGGTGGCCTCTGTTGTGCCCCTTTTGTGGGATTAATTACTGGTGACTTGTTCCCAGCCATCACTTTCTTGGAAGAGAAAGGTTTGCTGGTGAAATGAAATTAAGACCTTTACTCATAAGACATGCAAGATGCCTTTGAAGTTATGTGCTTGGGTAGCTCCCCTGCCCACTGAAGGGGCTATTTGTGAGCTTAACTTTAAACTGTACACTTAAACTTCTGGCTGAGTCACACCTAAACTGACTCTGACTACACTCAGCCTAAGTATGCCAGAGAGCAGCCCTGCCAGTGTCCTGAATCCCATTGTTTTACTTGCTAATAGGTGGCTGCCACAGACATACTCATTTGCCCGCTGCTTTAAACTCTGCTTTTATCATCATCCTTTTTATTTGGACTGCTAGGAAGTACGAAACTCCCCAGAAGCAACCCAGAGCAGAGACAGCCACGAACAGCAATTTTACTACCAAACACTGCAGCACACGGCTCACCGCACCCATTGCTCCTGCTGCCCACGGGGCTGCGGACCACCCCTGGGAGAGCTTGAAGAAGCACCAGGGACTGCAAGTTACCTACCCGGAGGGTTTTTTTCTTTTGCAGACATCAGCCTCTACATACTTTCTAGGGAAGGAAACCAGCCAAGCTGCCAAGGCGAGGCACTGGCTCCGCCGACCCATGGTCTGGGAAAACACAGAATTTGGGCACTGCGGCTGCAAGCCCAACTGCCAGCAATGCAACTCCATCCTGGCCAGTCCTGGGTGGCACAAAAGCTTCTGCATTTCCAGGCAGCAGAGTGAGTATTTCTGAATGGAGCTATATTTTACTGTTCTTAGGATTATTTTTTTTTTCTGGGTGAGTCAGAAACAAGTGGCATTTTCTGCTGCTGTTTGGTGGCTGGTTTTTTTTCCAAGTAGCTATGCTGATGGCTCATCCTTTCAGACCCCTGCAGCTTGGCTTTTCCTTTCTCAGGAATCGGTCTTACTGGTGTAGTTTATCTTACCAAAAAAGGCCCTTTTTATCCTCTTGGCAGCAATCTGGGGATGGGATTTAATTGCTGGTAGCAGTGCTGAGCCTGCCTGGCAAGGGGCAGCACCTGAGCAGGACTGGGGAGCTGTAAGAGGGAGACATCCCCTTCCTGACACCCAGATGTGGCACGGGACACCCGTGTGGGCAGCCAGGCCCTGGCCGGGTTACACTGCTGCTCCCTGCACCCTGCCGATGCCCTGCGCTTTCCCCGGTCTGACAGAGACCCTCTTCAACTGCTGTCGAGAAGCAAACGAAACCCCGGCTGAGGTAGGCAAGAGGTGAAATCAACCCCCTTCCCATCCCCTATAAAGGCTCACTGGGTGCCCCCAGCCCCCCTGGGGCTTTCCAGGGACACCAAATTGCCGCATACCCACTTAAATAGCATTTCCACACCCCTCCCCATGCCACCTCGCCTGCAGTAAGGGTATCGCTGGGCTCAGGTGTCGCTGGCTCTCCTCCCTCGCTGGCTCCTGTCATTAAGCTCCCCCCAGGGATGAGGAGCACTCCCCAGCCCAGGGCAGGGTATCAAACATCCCCTCGCTCCCTGGTGGGTGAGAAGGCATTAACCGTACCTGGAGAGGAGGATATTGCAATTCTGAGCTCTCCGGCCGTCTATGACTGAAAGCTCCTTGACTTTATGCCGGGAACTCAAAGTGTCATCAATAGCATCTTCCTTCTACAAAAAAATAAGAGGAAAAAAAACCAAAAACAAAAACAAAAGCCTGGAGAAAAGCCGTGGAGGA
Source organism: Microhierax caerulescens (assembly GCA_035590215.1). Lineage (NCBI taxonomy): Eukaryota > Metazoa > Chordata > Aves > Falconiformes > Falconidae > Microhierax > Microhierax caerulescens. The sequence continues at coordinate 32,565,189 of JAVJGJ010000060.1, forward strand.
GCAAAGACATTTAGTACTCTCAGCACATAGCAGCGTGATACACAGCGGGCCCCCATTAATCAGGAGTGTCACCATGGGTTACGGGTAAAACCCACTGCCTGTAACTGAAACACAGTAAGTCATTTCATAAACCAGAGCTGGCTTTGAAGCCTCTGGTTAGAAATGTAAATATTTTCTCAGACAGGGAAGATTTAAAAATCTGCAAACACACAGGCCCTGCTGAATAAATAAAGCCGGGCTTTCTTAGCATACATATTTGTGATACTTCATTAAATCCTCACGTGAAATACTTCATTACGGGCTGCTGCACACACTCAGCATCACTCTTGTTCTTCGCCCTCACTCCAAACGTCTGCCATCACCCTTCACGCATCAGTCCTCCCAAGCAAGCTAACCAATATGAGCTACCAGACCTGCAAATGCGACCTGCAGCATTTGCTGCTCTTTCAGTGGAATTCTCCCAAAATAAGGGATTTGAATGCAGGAACTGGTGTGACATAAGCACATACATCTCCTAAGCAGCTTAAATATATTACCTTCAAATGAGTAATAATACATCAAATTGTGGTTATGGGCAAATAGGCAGATCTACATAACAGCAATTTTGCAGGTTGCCTAAAGGGTTCATCTTGTCTCCAGTTTTAATTTACCATATTGCATATTCTAGTAAGGTTAATCAATTAAAAACCAGCTAGTCAATCCTTCTGGAAGGAACACAACCCAGAGCTGCAAGGTCCCACACACTACAGATGTGCACTATAGGTCTGCGACTGTAGGAGACCTGGCACGCAGCCACTGCACCCGTTGTGACTAAGCACACAAGTTCCCATTTTTTACTGTTCTTGTTTGAATGAAAAAAAAACAACCCTCCACCAGCTATAACAAGTGGGAAGCTTCCAGGACAGGCGGTGCAGAGTGAAGGCTGTGGCAGGTGAAGGAAGGTGAGCCCCAAGTCACCTACCGCCAGCTGCCCCGCTCACGTGTCTTGTCTGCTCTAACCGTGATGAAATAGCTTCAACCCACAGGTATGAGCTTATTTATTTCCATCTTCTGCAAAGCGAAAACAGTCAGGGGTAGGCGCTTCTCTGTGTTAAGTTGGATCTGAAAATTCAACCCCTGGGCCCTGGCTTTGGAATCAGGCCAGACAGCAGAGAAGGCAGCTTCTTGCTTACCAGCCACCCCAGCATCGACTCTGAAGCTGCTCCTCCTGGTGATCACTGGACCTCTGATTTAATCCCCTCTTTGCCGCACATTAATCCCCCACAGCAGCACGTGCATCCCCCACGTCCCCAGCCCCGCGCTCGCCCTGCCCTCACCACTCACAGGCACTGGGCTCCTGAGGATGCTCGCTTACCTGTCTGCAGTTACCATTCACAAAGAAGTCCTACAGCCATAGCAGAAGCGTGGAAAAAGGCAGTAAAAACACATGCGGTTCAGTGAACTCAGCAAAAACAAAAGGAATCAAAGCACAGACAAGGGGAGGGTGCAGCCCAGGGGGCTTGGCAGTCCAGGGAGGCACTCGGGGTCTGGCAGCACTGAAACAGGGGGGATGCAGATGAAAATGTGGTGAGGATTAATGATGGGAGAGGGAGAGGCAGCTCCCTGAATGTGCCAGGCCAAGGTGCAAGGAGGTGAGGAGAGGATGAGGGGCGAGGCGGGAGGATGCTGGCCAAGCCCTGCCACTGCTCTGTGTGGGAGCCGGCGAGTGCTGGCCCAAAGGACAGCAGTGCTCAGCCTGCCGCGCTGGGGAAGAAAATTGCTACTTTTTGCAAATCTGAGGGACTGAAATGCCAACGTGACTGCCAGGAAAAACAGGGCTTTCAAGTGGAAATAATGAGAAGCTCATCCTGGAGCAAATGTGGCTACAGCAAAACTTTACCATTTACCATGGCAACACATTTCCCCTTTGATTCTCCTCCAACAGGGACAACCCCCGTTCTCCAGGGCCTGGCAGCCTGGCTGAACGCCACCCTAATCACCCACCAGCACCACGCTCCTCCAAAGACCTGGTTGTCTTGCTGGGCTCTCTCCACCGGACTGGAAGCACGTGCAGCAAAGCCGGCACCACACACATGTACACACACACACACACACGAGGGTTTTCTCTCCTTGTGCCCTGGGCTGCGTTTTATTACTTATTTTTGTGCTTGTCTCAAGAGACCATCCAGCACCTCCATGATGGGGAGGAAGGTATCAAAGGTGCAAAAATGGTGCATTTTATTACTTTTTTATTTTAAAAATGAAGGCAGGCAGCGAGCAGAAGAGGTAGGTGGGTCCAAACGCAGTTGGTTTACAAGATCACTTCACCCCAGCCCTTCTGTGCCGAGCCAGCTGATGGCCCACATGCCTGATTCGAGCTGGTCATCATCACTGCTGCCTTTTTAAAGGAAACCTTGTTTTATATAGGTTTTTCCCTGACTGGCTTCCGAGGCTGGGTCAGCCCAGGACCAACACATGGCTCTGGGCGGGAGGATGGGAGCTCTGGGCAGTTAGGTGCCACTGAACACCCAGGGCTGGGGGACTGGCACCCACTGGGGGCTGAGCTGCGCCAATCACAAACCCTGTGGCTAAAAACCAACGTGTCAGGCTTTCCTTGAGCCCACAGAAAGGCCAAGAAGCAGAACATGTGCCAGGACGCAAAGGAACATCAGCCAAGAAAAGGAGTGACTGACCCTTTTTTCACCAGAGGGATGGGTGCCCATGGGGTGCGGTACAGGCACCCTGGCACTGCATGGAGCGGTTCCCCAAGGCTATGTCACACTGGTCTGTGTAGAAACATGTGTCAAAGAGCTGCCACCACCATCCCCAGAAGCAGAGCTCTGCCAATGCTTTGCAAGGAGTAGCTTTAAATCTGCTGTCACTGTCCCCACAAACACTTCCCTCCTCTGTTGTCCCTGGTCCCTGCGCAGGTCACTCACTTGCATGAAGCAGCTGGAGGCTTTTCTTCTTGCATCGTTTTCTGGGAGATGAATTCTTTCTCAGCTCACTGCTAAGCTCCCAATTCAACAACATCTATTTTTTTTCCACTTGGCCCTGGCTTTTATACATCACTCAACACGGCAGGACCTGCCCTGGCCATGTCACTGCCACTTACCAGCATTGCTCCCAGCCTCTGCCCCCTTGCAGGCTCTTAAAACATCTGAAAGAGGCGCAGCCCCCTATGTGGCACATGTAAGCCCTGATGGCCCTAGACCCGCTTTTCTCCACCACCACGTGCATCTCTCTAAGCAGCTACCCCTAGTCCTGCTGGGGCCTCACACCACAGCCTGAAACACGGAGCTCCTGTTGCTTTTTTTGTTATATGTAGTAAGATTGGTAAATGCTGGTGTTAAATACAGCTGTGGGGCTGAGCTCTTCTCTGGGGACAGGGACACCTGCAGAGCCTCGGCAGGGAGGATGGGGAGTACATGTGCCCTCCTGGTAGCTCAGAGTAAGTGCCCATGCTTTGCCCAGCATTGGGCAGGGGTGCTTCCAGGCTGAGCCCCAGGAAGCCCAGAAGGCTCCTGTCTTCCCAGCATGGAAAGGGCCTTTCCCCAGAGCTGCACAGCTCACTTTGCACAGCCTGCGTTTACCTCCCAGCCTGTGACATGGGAAAAACATTTAGAGATGCTTAAAATTAAGTACATCAATAACTCTTGGGTCTGTGCACTACTGAGGGATTCCCAGGCACTATGGCAATAAAACAGACAAATCCCATCAACAGCAGCCCCACAACAGCCCCTTGCGGGGGGCTCAGAGAGCTTTGCACCATGCTCATCTCTGCACCCTGCCCCCATATGCTGTGGGCCACCAGCCACCGTGATGCTCCACTCAGCCATGTGGTTTCGGAGCCCGAATTCGCTTGGGGCATGGGTGGGCAGGCAGCCCCTGATGCCCCAGGTCCTGTGGGCCTCGTGTCTCAGGACAAGTGAGAGGTGCCATCACTGAGCAAGTAATTTTCAGCCAAGGGCTCAAGACAGGGAGCAGGGAAAAATCCCTGCTCCTCCCCTGCTTGCTAAGGACAGAAAACAGCTTTCGCTATAGCTTGAAAACACGGTGAGGTATTAAGGCATTAGTTCATTGTCCTTCCTTGCAGGGACAGGCCATTCACATGGAGCTCCCTCAGCCCTGCATCATGTGCGAAGTGCCCTGTGGTGTGCACGTGTTATCTCATGCATCAAACCCTGCGCACTGGTGCAGCTGTCTGCAGAGCTGTGCTGCCTGCAACGCTGGAGCACACAGCCAGGCACCTTCCCATGCCGGGACTCCAAGTGGGGGCACCCTGGGGACTCACAGGTGAGCAATCACACACCCTCAGGTCCAGGGAGATGTGTCCTATCACTTGACTCACACAAAATGGTGCTCCTGTGCAGCCAGGGTGAGCCACAAGGAACTTGTCCATCATGCTCCCAAGGGTAGCTCCAGCCCCAGCAGCATTTCACAGGTGGGATTTCACCTCCTCTTTCCCAGTCTCCCTTCCAGATGCCCTCACAGCATCTTCTGCCAGTCCCACATTCAGCTCCCTCTTGGTCCTCATCCCATCTAGGGCGAAAGCCTGTGTCACAGCTCTCCTTGCAGCACATCCCCCTTCCTGCTGGCCCTGAACCTATCCAGCCGTTTCACCCAGCAGGACCTCAGCCAAGCCAAATTATTTTTAAATTCCTGCCTGGCAATAATCTGCAGTGTGCCAGGTGATTCACAGACTCAGGCAGGCAAGCCAGAGGGCAAACCATCCTGCTGACACCCTAGTTTTCTGTCCTTGCTCCCTTTCCATTTCCATTTCTTGTTTTCAGATGTGCCCTTCAGTAGGCATGAGTCAAGCTCCAAAAACACCGGGGGAAAGGGCCAGCACCATGGTCGCCAATTCCCAAAACACACCAGGGTAGTACATACTTCTGGTGGGTTACTGTTGATATTTGCCCTGCTCTAATCCACCCTGATCTTTCCCTCAATTAGCCTCTGGAAGAGATTAAACTCTCACGTTGCCTAAGGAGCTTAATGTGTCGGGTCCACTCCTTCCCGGCACCGTCTCTCCACCTGAGCCTGGCAAGAGCGACACAAGCTGTTCTCTCAGCAACACAGCCAGACATTCAGCAGGTGAACATGCTTTTTCAGCCTCTCCCTTTGTTTTTCCTCCTGCCTCCTTGAAAAACTCATTGCTTTCGCCCATTGTGGTCCTGCCTGGGGTAAAATAAGTGTCTAATTTTCTTCGTATGCTTTGATGCCTTCCAAACCGGGGCCATATTGCTCGAGCAGGAGATTAAAAAGCAGAGACTTTTGCCTGCAGTGTCATTATTTTGGTTTGGGATTTGCTTTTTTGTTCAAAGCTCACATTTTGCTCTGGGCACACTACAAAAATAAAAGAAGAGATCCACCCATGGTAGATGTGGGCAAAACTTAGTCCTTCTTGGCCAGAGAGGGATAGAAATTTTCCACCCAACATGGAGACATGAAGCAGTTGCTGTTAAGAGCGATCCAAAAATTACCCAACTGTGGCCACATCTGGGGGCTATTTTCATACATTCCCTGTCTTTTTTTTGGTTTTTTTGCTTGATTTGGTGATCCATCTTCATGACACACGTGGTCAGGTGTGTGGGCAGGGGGGAAATCAGGCACACGAAGCTGTGAATGGCCACTTCAGTGCAAAGGCACTGGCATGTGGATGAGAGGATAAAGCAGATCGAGTTGATCTGGCAAACGTGGCATTGGCATGAATGACAGGCGATGTGTTTTGAGACCACAAGAGAAACCACACAATCTTGTAACAGCAGTGCCTTGCCCAGATCCCCACGTGCACCCTGGACTAGCCATTACCTGCTGTCTTTGGTAGGCAGAGAACGTCCTTTCCAGGTCTTCGAGGTCCAGGATTTTGAACACTTTTGCGTCATCTATGTCAGTCCACACGGTGCCTGCCAGCTTGCTCTGCAAGACAGTGGGAGCACTTCAGGTTGGGGGTCCCCTGCCCACCTGTCCTTACATCACTGGGTGGCCATCTGGCACCTCCAGTTTCACTGCCCAAACTATTGTCTGGCTTACCTCTGGCAGCTTGGACCAGTTGAAGGACTTGAGGGCATTCGTTGGCTGTGGGATGTT
>JAVJGJ010000060.1:32571330-32597758 GCA_035590215.1 Microhierax caerulescens
AGTTCTTTTTCTCCAGGCTATGGTTCATATGGAACTTCTTTTTATGGAAGCTATAGTCCTTACAGTTATGGATACGGGGGTGGTGGAGGGGGAAGAAGGGATCCAGGAGCTGGAGAAGGCAAAGGGCCACCAGGAGCTCCTGGTGGCAAGGGAGGTCCTCCAGGCCCAGCAGCACAAATCGCCCTCTAGGAGTGAAAGAGGAGAGGGGACCAGTCATACAGAACTGGGGGACATCACCCAAGAAACATCCCCATGCAGATTTTTCTTTTTTTTTTGGCCCAAATTTAAGCAGCACAGGAAGCACTCAAAGGTTTCAGCACTCCTGACTGCGATCCGATGCAGCTGGAGAGGCAAAATCACCCCGTCAGCAGGGATGGACATCTTGGCTGCCCTCCCAGCAAGCACCTTTCTCAGCCCCCTGTGCAGCTCAGCCGCCAGAAATGACCCCATGGTGTCTGCAGGGGGGTTGGGACCAGGCCTCAATGGGGAGGAGGTTTGGGGCCTCACCCTGCTCATCTCATGGAGTTGTGCCGTGAGGTCTGCCACCTGCTGCTTGACCTGCTTGTGCTCGCTGGACTCCTTCTCCAGCTTCTCCTTCATCTTGTTCAGTGTCTGCATCATTTCTTCCTTCTCCTGGGCCTTGGCATCGCACTCCCGTTCCTTCTTCTCCAGCTTCTGCTGAAGCTCGGTGTGCTCTGAAACAGCCCCAGGAGACCACTTTTGGGTGACAAACAGTCCCTTTTGGCGAACGGCAGCATGCCCGGGGGCTAACCACCATGCTGCCCTGCAGAGCTGCTGTGCAGTTAAGAAAAGGGAGCGTGTGCTGTGCCTTAACACCCCGGCCAGGGCTCCCCATGAAAAAATGACTTTCTGCTTTGCCCATTTCCCTTGTGAGCCCCATAGCACGGTATTATCCCAGCCACTCCTTAAAGCCGGCAGAGCCCATCCAGGTAAGTACATGTACACGTTAGCTGTTTAGCTTACCACGTTAGGTTAAAGTTAACGCTGTATATCTCCTCATCACTCACCTTTTCGCATTTTTTCTGCTTGTTCTTTCCACTGTTTCACTTCATTTTCATTGACTAACCTAAAACGAAAAGAGATGTAGCATGTGAGATGATCCTATCCCAGTAAACAAGCAACCATCATCAGCAAGAAACAGGATTGAGCAAGCCTGGGCAGTGGGATTTAAGGTTCCCAAACTGGTATTTCTAACAGTTCTCTATTCTGCCTCCCCCCCCAATAGGGTTTTGTGGTCTGGGATGCCGTGCTGTCTCAACAGCTCCAGGGATGCCTGTTTGTCCAACTGAGGAGCAGAAACATCACTGGGTGACACTAAGGGACAAATAAAGGACAGTGACAGCAGCAGTAAGGGAAAATAGCTCACTGAGGGCACAGAAGCTTAATTCACCTGCACATTGCAGGTCAAAGTGATGCCAACCTGGCAGGAGTAACCCCAGGGCCTGGCCCTCTCGCCCGCTGGTGTGGGAGGCAGCAAAGCCACGGCTGCCCGTGTCGGTGCTGCCCAGCACCCAGCCCTGGGAAAGGTGGGCAAGCACTTACATTCGGACAACGTTTTTAATATTGAAGTTTTCCAGGGGAGTGGCGTCAGGGTCCTGCCCTTTGTCACTCTGGATGACAATCTGCTGCACGATCCTGTCAAGCAGCAGCCAGTACTGGACAGTGTTGCCACTTCTTTTATCTGGAGGCAAAGAAGGGGAGAGACTGAGAGGAGCAGCAGGGAGGTTGCTGCCGCTCAGGTAGGAGACGTGGGCTACCAAGCCCCCAGCAGCTGCAGGTTTCCTTGCCTCCCCCGGGACTCACAAGGCATTTGGAGACAGTGGTGCAGGATAGACATAAAGTGCGGGTATGCCTCGGTGTGCGTCAGCCTCTTCCTCGTCAGCTCAAACATCTGAGTCGCACTTTTGGTGTCAATGTGGACCTGTGGACAAGAGCGAAGCAAGGTCAGGCCATCGGACTGACGATGACACCACCTGTTTCCCAAGTCTCAGTTCCAAACTCTTCCAGCCTCCAGTCCTTGTTGGCAGCTAGAGAACAGGGATGAAGCAGGCTGTAGGATGGAGGTTGCAACAGGAGACAGATTTGCAACCTCCAAATTATACCCAAAAGACTGCACTTCATCCCAGGCCATGTAGGCGCTTTTAAAAGGAACCGTTGACATTGAGCGTCAGTGTCTGCATCAGCAATGTTTGTACTCACCAGCTCAAATCTTTTGGCAAATTCCAGTTCGTCTTCGTTTCTAAGCATTTCAAAAAAATCTAAGTGCCTGAGGAAAGAAAGGGGGAATAAAAGACTGTTAAAAGCAGACACAAATGTGACAATTAATAAATTGCAGGCAACAAGTCTGGCAACAGCTCAGAGACAAGCAGAACTTTAAACATCAACTGAATCTTCAGTCTTGAGATCCCAGTCCTTACAGCCTGTCCAAGGAGCTTTTTGAGATGAAAAGAGGAGGAAGGCTGGCAGCATCCTCCAGGTCCACAGTGGCGCATCCTTCGCAGCTCAACCCCATGTTAAAGCGCAGCAAAGCCACGCCAGACTTTTCCCTCTCTCTCTGGTGACAGCAAAGAATTTCCTCCAGAGGGGCGAGTCTAGACCCACGTGCCTTCCCCAGAGACAAAATCCAGAAACCAGAAAGCAAGGGTACAAGGCAAGGGCAGAAATAACCAGTGGGCTGGGGCTCACTACTCACCGGTCAAGGGTTGAATTTTCATGCTCTCTCAGTTTATCAATGACTGGCTGGATCCCAAGCATGAGAAATTCGTATCTCAGATGAAGTCTGAAATCTAGGCTTTCCTGCAAGGGACAGTTGTGGGGTCAACACCAAAAAGGTGCACATCCTCAGAAAGCTTACTGAAATAAAACCACCCCAAACCCACCGAAACACCTCCCCCTCCAGAGCCCTGGTGCTTACCACGCCTGCCCCCTGGCTCAGGACTGCATTGATGAAGGACATGATGGCTGTCTTGAGGCTCACTTCATCTCGATACCGCCCTGTGCTCTTATCCAAGTCATTGATCAGCGTCTGCCAAACACACATCATCAGTTAAACACCCAGGGACAGCCCCAACGCTGCACAAATGGCCAGAGGATGCAGGCAGGAACAAGTCTTTGTGATGCTCCTACAGTCCCTGTAGCAACCCACTGGTGATGGATCATCAGCTGCCGCCTGCTGTAACCCAGCCCACCCCAGCACCCATTTCAGCTAACATCAGTCCATCCAGATGTGCTGCAGTCTTGCACAGCTGTGATCCCAGTGTCCCTGCACAAACAAGCATTTCTGGGTTGTGTGCTGCCTTAAATAACTGGTTCCTCACTCTTTGCTCAGCTGCAGATCTCATCAGACGTGGTTCTGGGGTAATTCCCAGAGTATCTAAGTTGCAAACAGTCATAATACATCATTTGCAAGTGGCTTTTAGATACTCAGGAGGAAGAAGGGACAAGAATACCAAATTGTGGGAGCCAAGGGGCGAGCTGAGACCCACCTACCTGAAAACGAGTCCGTTCACTGGCGTATTTCTGGTAGTGCAGCATTGCCTCCAGTACCTTTTTGTGGCCCCCGGGAACCAGGCACACAGCGCCCATGATTTCCAGCACTGCCACCTTTGTCTTAATATTCTCCGTGCTCAGACTCTGAGCAATTACATTAATACTCTCTGAATGGGCCAGGACGTGAGCCCGGCCCAGGGAGTTGTTCATTAGTGCTTTTATACATCCAATGAGCGAGGTATGTATTCGAGACTCTGCTGTCTCATAGTCCATGCTTTTGAGAAAGTTCAGGATACACGACAAGCCATCCAGGTCGATGAACCGGGTTACAAACCTGTCAGAAAGAGGGTTTTTAGCTTTAAATCCAAATGTTAAAGGACCATTTTACCCTTAAACAGGGCTGACTGTCTGTTGTTGTAAACCCAGAACCTTCTATATATTTTTTCTTGGGCAGATAGTAGAAAACCTGCAGGACTCCTATGGCCCAGAGACAGGGATGGAGTTGTAAAAATCATTTTAATTGTTGCCTGGTAGCGTAGGCAGCCAGGCATCATCTGCACAAGGTTGTCCAGAATGAGGGTATCGGGAAGAGGACCAGCTAACCCAGCCATCGGCACAAGCCCCAGGATGGAGGTTAGGAGTCTACAGCTACGCTGCTGCAAAACCTTCCCAGCCTCCAACCTGAGTCTTAAATCCCACTCACTTGGGACCAGTTTTGGCACAGAACTGGAAGAAGCTCCCAAGCCCTGGAGTCACCTCCTCGTCAGCTGCAGACACCCCAACATCAGCTAGGCCCAAGTCCACGATACCTGTCAGACCTCCTGTCTCCTGCCTCACCATCCACATCCTTCTCCCATAGGCACATCTCACCAGTTTCAAGGGATTTCTGATTTTTATGATGACTTATAATGCCACTAAATAGAAAGCAGACAACAAACGCACAGCAGTGCCCCAGGCAGACTCACTAGAGCATGCAGACATAGCACTGCAAGCTACTCAGGCATTTTAGGATCTCCCTACCCGATGCCATCCAGGCTGGGTGTATTCTGGTTTGGCAAAAAGCACAGGCTCGGAAAGCAAATGAGCCAAGAACATCCCAGCACTGGGATGATTTTAATTCAAAACAAGCCATGCTGATGCGCAGCGACAAAAGGGGTAATTGTAGGGCTGGGAAAAACCAATTTCTCTGCTTCAAAGCCCACTCTTCTTCCAGCCAAAGTCAATAGGAAATTTGATGTTCACTTCCCTGGGAGCAAAAGCAGGTCCAACAGGTAAAATTTTCTGTAGAGCCTGCTGCCTCCCGCTAACTTCCAGTGAGACAGACTCACAAACTACTTCTAAGGACTTTGCAGAGTTTCATGGCTGGGTACCAGCCCTACTCCCAGGGCACTGCTGGAAGCTAGCATCCAAGAAGTCCAGGTTTCACAGCAATTGGGTGCTCACCCTTGACCCTGGGAATCTCTTACCATCACCAGAACCATTGCAAAAGAGAAATGGAAGAGCAGAATGTATTTGCAAGCAACAGCAAACTTGTTTCTTCCATAACCAGGACAGGTCATGCATTTCTTAATCAAGCATATTCCCATCAGCAAATGTTGATCTGAGGCATCTTAAAGGTTTTGTAGACGAGCATGCAGACTCCAGAGAAAATGAATTTAGAAAAAAGTGAGACATTCCGAGTCCCACCCTTTATCCTCTCCATCAAAACCTCCTATCAACTTTTGGGGTTTTTTTGCATTTCATAAAAGCCTGAAGATTCATGTGATTTTATTCCTTTAAACAGTGCAAGAGAAGTTAAGAGTTGAAACAAAGGGCCTAGATGATCAACAAAAATTGGGTTTTCCTAAAAAAAAAAAATCAATCTGGAAGGAATTTTTACATTCTGTTCCAATGAGAACAAAAGAAAATTTGAAGAAAAGAAAAAAATTGCCTGAACAGACATGAAAGTTCTGGTGGCTCTTGGTCACTATAAGGACCAAGGAAAAAGAATATAATCACAAGAGGTGAATTGAAAAAAACAAGTGACATTTCAGGGTCCTTGCTTCCCTCATGCTGTGCAACCCCCATTTACGTTGCTATTTAACCCCCCTCTCAACCAAAGAACTCAAACCCAAAGCCATGACCACAGTGATAAAGTCAGGAAACGGAAGGGAATTGCCTCATTGGTTTTGTCCTCAGTGCAGTCTTCAAACTTTCGATTGTTTTATTTCTCTCATCCTCATCTTCTTTTTCCAAGGCGATCAGTGATTTTCTCTGTGAAAGGAGAAAGGCAGATGTGAGAGGGGAGGTTTGCCTGTGAAGCATGTGCCCAAGGAGTGGGAGCACCTGCCACCTGTCGTGCCAAAAAATGGGGACGGAGCTGGGACCCTAAACTGACTCTGGAAGTCCAGAAATCCAGATCCTTATGGCAATTGCAGGACTTGGGAAAAGGAGCAGTGAGGCAAAACCCTTTGTGATCTGCAAGGAGATGGCCTAGACTGGGGACAACAGGATGAACATGTTGCTTTAGCCCAAAAGTGCTGCCTGCAAGCACCCACGCAACTTGCTAGCACATGTAAAATCAAGCTGCAAGTGTTTGGGGCATTGCAAGTCAGTGACACTGCAAACCCACATGGGCTTTGCCCAGTTGAACAGGGGAGCAGTCCTGCTGACCACCTTGCATCTCCCTGGCCACTTGGGTTTTGTTTCAAAGCAGCAGGAAAAAAAACATTGTCTGGTGCCGAGTGAAGCTGCAGGAACTCAGTGCCCTCTTCCTCAAAGCAGTTGTCAACAACCAGCAAGCTCTGACAAGATGCTGGACTTCACTGCCTTGAGACAACTGGGACAGCTGGACCACCACCTCAAGAGGACACACTTAGCATTGTTCTGCATGATTATTAAGTTCCAGAGTTAATGCCCTGCAGGTAGGAGCAGCATCACCCCAAATTGCTGACCTGAAACTCATCTAGACAAGCCCATGTTGGAGGATGCTCGTGACTGTCCCCCTGCAACCCTCAGACTCAAGAGGAGAGAGAGGGGAAGGCTGCAATTCAAGCAAAGAGCATCCCAACTCATAGGCTCTGGATGTAAATCCTGGCATGTCCCCTACAGCCCTCCAGGAAACACACTTTGTAAAATAAAGAGGTAAATAAGTGCATCACAGTATCCCACAAGAAAGCGTCTGGCTGAACCCTGCCCAGAGATGCTGCAGGTGACATGAATTCTGATGTTTCCAGAGGACAATCCCAGGGCTGGAGGGGCCTGTAAGGATGCAGGGGGCTGAGCAAACACTAACTGGGGGTCCACAAAGGGAAGGTGATAAATTGGGGCAGGGGAGAAGGAGGGTTCCTTTAGCCTCTCCTGGTACAAGTGCATCCCAACAGGCACCCATGTGCCCCTGCAAAGCAGCTGAGGGGCTCAGGGGATGCCACGCAGCCTGGAGGGGATGGGATGCTGCATCCACGCTTGGCGTCAGCCAGGTGGGTCCTGCTAACCCTGTCGCTCTCAGGACTCCCAGTGCAACCCACCAGTGTCCACATGGGCTGGGGACTGGCTGTGTGCACGGGATGCCCTTTGCATCTCCCACACTGAATTCTGCTATCCAGCTGGTGCTTGGGGGCACCTGACTCCTGCAGCTCTACCTGGGTACCATGGCTGCCTGCAGCCCCGGGCACTCACAGGGTACGGCGTGATCACCCCAACTCATGCAACCAAGGCCACAGCTAAAGCAACACCCAGGGTGCTTCCTGCACCACCTGATGATGCTGGGCCCTCCGAGGTGTTAGGGTGAGCCCTGGAGCACCAACTGAGGCTAAGCCAAAAGACAGAATAAGGGACCAAGCAGATACAAGGATCTGCGCTGAACTGTGCGTTTAACCCAGCTCCTCTTCAGCTGTGTGTCAGGGAGACCAAAGCCACCCTCCAGGTATCTGGCAGGCTTTGACCACAAGCTCTGGCTGGCAGCTCATGGCCAGCCCTGGGTGTCCCTGTGTTCCCAGAGGGGAGCAGCACACCCTCCTGGCTCGCAGACCCCCTGTTCACCCCTCTGTACCTGTTCCTCTACCCAGCCCCACCTTCCCTGTCACTGTGACAGCAGGGCAAAGGCAGGGCGTGGGGAAAAGAAAAAATATTTTATTTTTAGTTTTCCATGCTGCTCCCATTCCTAGTGCAGTGACCATGAACCTGAGCACCTTCAGTCTCTGAAAGCTGGATGAAGGCACTCTGAATTGAGCAGCCTTGAGGGAGTATTTCCTACAGAAAAGAGCACCATTTCTGTCTCACCTGGACAGATGTCGACAAGAAAGTATGTAACAAAATTACATCTAAGCCCACTGGCAGGCTGGGGGGGGCACCCAGAGCCACAGCAGCTCCACTGACCCTTGTGGGATGCCCAGCCTGCAGTGTTGTGGTTTTGCCACAGCTACGCAGTGCAGAAGGGTGTCGAGATTGCACAAGGCAGCACTGTGCAATCAAACGGGGTCTTCACAGCCTGGTGGCTTTATACCGAAAGCTGCTGTCTGCCATCTGCCTGGCAGCCTCCCAGCCTGGGGTGAGCTGAAATGCCCCGTGTGCCGTAGAGAACATCTCCATTTTGCAGCTGTATCTGTTGGTCTAACAGGTGATGTTGCCTCTATAAACAACACTCGTCCTCCTCTTGGGCACAAGGCTGGCTGTGCCACCGAGGGTCACCACTGTGCTGCAGTCCCATACAGGGTTCGCAAGCACCCACCAAAGCTTAGGAAAAATTAGGGAGATACTTACAGCCGCCATCGAATTCAGCTGATCGATATAAAACTCCGGCCAGCTGGTGGCTCCTTTATTTTCTTCCTGGTCCTGGAGGGGGAGAAAAAAGGTGAAACAAAGAAGCAGATTAGTAGAAATAGCATTAACATCCCCTGCCCTTCATGACCAACCATGTCTGAAGCGCCCTTGAGCTCTTGCATTACTTTATATCAATATAAGCATGACTTTCTACGTTCTTAGCTCACCACCGACAGCTCCAGCTATAGGAACATTACCTGATTTATTGAACTAGCATACTTTATATATGATCTATGATACACCATCTGCCTGTGACCAAACTCTGCCTGAACAATACCGCATCAGTCTTCTGGTTATCAGCTTCAGAGAAACCACATCAAAATTTTACATCCAGATTTCTCTTGTATCCACTCTACAGTGCCTTTGAAGTTCTGGCCGCACAGCCTTGACGAATGTGCTTTGGGGTAAAAAAAAAAAGTCTCTTAAAAGTAATGAAGAATGAACAAATGTGACACAAACAAGGGTCCACTCTTGGAGCAGTACGATGACTTACCAGTATTGTAAGAGAGACCCCAGGCACAACAGACAACTCCCCTGGGGGCTTCATTAGTTGTTAGGAGGGAACATGCCCCTGGCAATGTTCCCTGTTAAAGGATGTCACCCATGTGCCCATGTTTTATGACACTGAACGATGCACAGCCTACAATGCCCTGCATCTGGTGGGACTCACAACGGGTTTTCAGGTTTTACCGTGTTCTTGTAGGACATGACTGAAAGACCTCTGAGCCCAGCTCAGATAAATAATGCTACGTGTCCCCAGGGAGGGAAGGAATATTTCAAAATCAACCCTTCTCCCCACTGTATTTTCCTAAAAACTGATATCAAAAGAAAAAAAAGTATTCACAGCAGAAATGCCACACAGGTGTAGGCTGGAGTCAGCCAATACTATGCAAATCCCAGGCATCTTCCCTTGGTAACTACGTTCAGATCACAGCCCGACTCGTTGCATGGCTTTGCCCCCTCCCCAACTTTAAGGGATGTTTGCAAAGGTCATCCTACACCGCAGCTGCCTGCGACGGTGGGAGCTGGATGACCTACTCGCCTGCCCCCACGTCTGTGCATGCAAACAACTATTGATCCTCCAGCTGATTTCAGCAAGCCCAAGAAGCAGAGTCCCAAATATTTACTGTGGTTCAAGAGCCGTATGTGGGAGATGTTTGTGCATCCAAACTTCCCAAGCTGCATCTTGCCAAGATGAGAACATCTTGCTAAGATGAGAATGGAGTCAGCGATAGGTGATTTGGACAGGACTCAGTTTCCCCACAGGCAGCGCAGCCCATCCCCACAGACGTGACCCTTCACTGTGCCTGGCTCCAGGGTAGGGACAAAAGAAGTTTGAGGGCAAAAGGGACCTGGCAACCCCTGTCCTCTGCTTTAATACCTGGGGTTGCTCTCACCCCCTTCTCTTGCAAAAACAAAGGTTTTTAATTAAACATTTGTTTTGCCTGCCCTCCAAGTTTCTTTTTTTTTTTTTTTTTTTTTTACCCAAAGCAGGAATCAGCAGAGAGCAAGAATTTTTCGGAGATGTTAGAAGAACAACAACCCCCCCCCCCTCCTACCTATGCTAGTGCCAAACCTAATAAACCTAAAGAAGGTTCCACCGCCTGCCTCCGCATGTATGGAGGACCATTCATAGTCATGCTCTGACAATTAGTTTTTGCCAGCAACAAATCAAGCTGTCCCCATCCTGTCCAAATAGTACTTAAAAAAATAGAATTATTCATCTGCTGGCTGACCATGCAACACACAGCCTGATAAGGAGAGACAGGGATGCCTTTGGTCTTCTTGCAGCCAGGAAGAACGGGATGTGCTGGCTTCTCTCCACTTCCCCTCTTGCAAAAACTCACCTCCAGCAAAGGCAAAAGGACGTAGGGGCACAGACCTTTTGCCATCTGCTGGCAAATGGACCCAGTGAAGCAATCCTCTCCAAATAACTCAGGGACCATCCGGCTGTCTATCCTGCCACATTTCTGGCCATGTCTGGGACCACGTGCAGGGATTGTCGCCTGCCAGCATCAAGTCTGGCCACCTGAGGCCATGGCTGGGGGGAAGATTCTGCCTCGGTGGGGAAAACCCAATGCCTCCCCAAGGAGCTGAGAAGAGTACACCCGCTTGCAGCTGTCTGGTCGGTTGGAGCTTCCTACCACTGGACTGTGCAGAGAAACACCTGCCATGCCTGCAGGAATCCTGGCAGCTAGCATGTCCACTCACACACAGCCTACCAAAAGGCATCCAGGTTGTCAGAAAGATGCTTAGGAGCACAGAGAAAGTGTCAGGGAGCTTGAAAAACAAAGGTGTAATTTATACGTATGAGTAGCATGGAAAGGCACAAATTATACCACCCCACCCCCCACAGAGTCAAAGGAAGGTCTGCTTCTCTTGAGCATGCTGAGAAAAGCAAACCATCATATTTTGCAAAGTATTTGTCACCCCAGGGAAACGCACATCACCTCTACAACCTGTGGGTTAGTTTAACAACCCAGGTGTGATCACCAACCCCCAGGAGCAAGGTGGAAGCAGGATACTGCCCATGGCCAATCACCACAGGGACATGGGAATGTGAGGTCAGGCTGCACCTGATGGCAGGTTCAATCTGCAAAGCATCTCTTGCATCATTTTCCTGCAGCCAAAGGGCAGTTTCTTGGTGCCAGCCCTATTCAGTGCCACCCACCCATACTGCTGAATGACCCCATGGTCTCTCAGCAGTTCCAAGCAGCTGGGGTGAGGCTCAGGCCACCTTCCTGCTCAGTGACAATCATGTCTGGCACAGGCAGCCAGATATCTCTGGTTTCTCAGCTCACATTGCATGCCCTCCTAAAGGACACTCATCTCCTGTGTGCAAAAGCAAACCCCTCCCAGGCACATCCAACCCAGACACAGTGTGCTGTCTATATGCACCAGAAACAGGAGGGAGCACGTACGTGTGGTAGAGACACTGAAGAAGGCGGCAGGGATGCTGGGGAGCCATGGGCCCCGTGCCCGTCTGCCAACCCACCTCTCCGAGCCATCCTATGCTCTGCTGCAGGAAGGCTCTGCATAAACCCTGCAGGCAAAGATTTTGCTTCTCCCAGCTTTCCTACCTTGCTTTAGAGGCTGACACACAAACAGCGCCCTGGGGGATGGCAGAGCTGGTACACCCACATGTGCCTTGAACACGGACCAAAAAGGTCCCTTATTGCAGGCACCACTGAAAGTCCTCCCCATCAGCACCTCATAGAAGGAACATCCCTCTCCCACCAGTGCTCCCAGCAACGACACCAAATGGGAAGGGTGGCAAAGTCTGCACCACAGCACAGCACCAAGAAGTGTTCAGATGCACCCAGCCAGGTGCTTTGGGCAGGGAGTGAGATCCGTGCTGAGGAACGGGGTGGGAAGGTGGCGGGGAGCACCTTATCCTGTATCTCAGGACCTTCCCATGTGATGTGAACACCTGCAAGGCAGGCAGGGATCCAGACCTGCTGCTCATTTAGGGCTGAAAAGAAGCAGTGGAGCAAAAAAATAAAGGTCTCCGGGGGTCGGAGGGGAGACTGAACAACAAAATTGGCTAAACTGCTCATTTATAATTAACATGCTGCATTATAAATATTTCCCTTTGCTCAGCTCCCTCAGGCTCTTACATTTCCTCCCTGAAACCCCCAATTTAAAGAGCGGTCTCAATTAAGTGCAGCAGAACCTCATTAATTCAGATGAGCAGCCAGGCAGGCTCGTCAGAAAGCAGCTTCCCAGGCAAAGGGGAACTGCACAATAAAGCAGGCAAAGATCAGGACACTGCTCAGTGGTAATTATTGTAGCTAATGGTCTACAGCACACTGATAAGTGTCCTTTAGTGCATTCGGTGGCAGTAAAGAAATCCCCCGGCTAAAGTGACAAGCCTGGAAGGAAGTGACTCACAAGGCTTTGCTCAGAGCCAGGAGGAGGGAGGAACCTCTCTGGGCATTGCAGTTTGAGAGGGTGAATTTGTAAGATGGTTTCCCAGCACCCAGGGTGGGTTTTGGGGATGTGAGTTTTGCAGCCTGCCTTTGATGAAGGGTGCCCAGGCGAAGAGCTCAGCACTGCTAACATCAGCTCTCCAGGATGCTCCATCGCATCCTGCCCAGCTGGCACTGGGGAAAAGAACATCTCCAAGTTTCTTCTCCTCTGGGCTGCGTTTAGGTCTTTTCTGTGTTTGCTCTCAAGAAGCACAGAAGTGAGGGCTGACCTGAACCCTGCTGACAGCCTAGTGCTGCGCTGCAGCTTACAAGCTGCTCTTTTAGAGGCAGGCCGATGGGTGCAACTGCCCGGTGCAGGGTCAGGTATCCCTTCTCATCTGTAACATTTGCATCGTCCCTCACTGTCCTCTGGGAAGTGGCCCTGATGTGCCACCACATATGTGCTCTACTATAAAAAATAGGAAATGCCAAAGTTGTGCAGCCAAGGGCAACCTCAGCCCTGTGTCCCACTTTGTTCCAACATGCTCACCCCAACACCCACTGCTTCCTTCCAGGGACCAGGCAAAAATACAGATCGTATCAGCTGCAGCCCTGGTGTTGCTGTGCCCTCTCCTTGCCTCCACTGCACCCCCACCCCTGGGTTCCGTGTGCAGGGCTGATGGATGCTGCCACTTGGCTGTTTCACACAGTGGTGATGGGATGTTGTGGTGTGAACCCCGTGAACAAACTCCATCCCCTCCGTCCCCTCTGGGTGCCACAAGGAAAGCAGTGCCCGGTCAAGATGCCTCATTAGCGGGAGCTTTTCCAAGCAAAGGTCACTGATCTGACAGCTTCAGCTATCCCTTCGCTTTTCCTGGGGAGATTTCACGCTCCCCAGCTCTGCCACCTCTTAGTTGCAAGCGTCACACTTCCACAGCCCCTGTGCCTCCCCCTCGGGGTGTTAGCAGCTCTCACAGCCAGACTGCCCTTGCTCTTCCCAGTGACCACCCTTAGGACACTGGGCAGCAGCACAGAGGAGGTGGCGACTCAGAAGCAGTTTGCAGGCCAGTCTCGGCCCTGTTTGGGCACCATTATTTACACCTGGAAGATGCACCTCCATGAGATCCTGCTGCTCTGACCTGCAGGAACACAGCTGCTGGGAGCAATGCATCCTCCTCCTCAAAGTGTATCACTGTGGCAGTGGGGAGAAAGACACCTGTGAAGCTCCTCAGTACTTTGATAGGGCTGCTGTACTTCCAAATCAAGCTTCTGGCAACACTTTTTGGATTCCCAGTCTGCAGGCAATGTCTCCACCTGATCCAGCAGCCCCTTGGCAGCCCCTTCCCAGGCTTGCAGCCCATCATAATGGTGATGGATCTGGAGATGCCCCAGGGTAAGTAAGCCCTGGAGGGTAGCTGTCCAGGTTCCTCACCCATCTGATGTCCAGCACACCAGGTTAGATCCTTCAGAGTGAAACCAAGTCAGAAGGAAAGGGCTGGCTTGCAGCAGCCAGCTCCAAGCAAACCCTAGAGAGCCCTTCAGATACAACACTTATGACTGATGGTTCACCTCCCTCTTGGCACACCTGCAAAGTTGGTCTGTCCCAGGAGAACTTTACACTAGGAAAGTCACAGCAAAGGGTTAAAAAAAATTCTCTTCAGTCAGCACCTGCTGCAAAAACAAAAGCACCCCCCTTCATTTTTATGCATCCTCCTGGCTGCATTTTCATTTTGCATAGTGTTCCCCATCCCTCCTTGCTGTTCCATAACAGTGGAGCAAGGCAGAGCTGGCAGCCCACTGTGTTTCAGCAACCTCCCATCCCTGGGATGATCCACCAGGATGCTGTTTGGAAAGTCAAACAAGAAGCAGACAGTGCCATGGATGGGTTTTAAAGCTGACTGGTCTGCAGCCTGCATGAGAAATTTAAATCCAGCCCAGTTCCGCCAGCACAGCCAAGCCTTTGCCAGGAGTACACTGGTGGAGGTTTCGGCCCACCATAGCCCTCCGGGTCTTCCTTGTCCCTCCAGCCACTTGGCTCGCCCCTGTATCCCTGCAACGAAACCTAAATGATGCAACTAAAGCCGCTTCCCCATGGAGCGAGGCTGCAAAGGGCTGTAATTTCATCAGATTCTCCCTGAGCTGGGATATCAGAGTCTAAACCCAGACCTCTCCTTCTTTCCGCATGCTAACACTTCCTATACCCTCTCCTCTACAAATACACACATGTCCTTTTACGCTTTTCCCAGGGTTTAAAAATTATGCTCCCCATAAGCAAATATAGCATGACCAGATGCCTTTCATAGTTAGCTGGTTCATTGCTTGAAAAGCTTCACTTTAAAATCCAAAAAGATTGCTAACAGATGCATTTTTTGGCCAGAGAGGAGAAAAACCTCACTTAAACAAAAGTGTGTTGTGATTGGAACTAAAAAGGGAATTACCTTTAAAGATAAAAACTATAAACATTTCCTATTGAAGAATACCCCCAGCCATGCAAACAGCCAGTTTCTCTCGGTCAGCCTGAGAAAATGACACCCGAGATGATATTTCAACCTGCTGCTGCAATAATGGCAGGTCTATCTGGATGATCAGGGGCTATGAAATGCTTCTCATTCATCCCAAGTGACCGAGGAGCGCAGCAAAACTCTGAGTTGTTTTTTTCCTCCTCCCCTTGCATGCCATCTTTGTCAGCTTTTGCTCTTAGTTCTGCTGCTACAGAGAAAAAAAAAAAAAAAAAGAAAAAATGGAGGAAATCGCAACACAAGCCCTGTGAACAAGCCGCAGGACTGAGCAGGACAAGTGGAAGAGTGAGCTGGAAAGCGAAGCCCTTGGAGGGAGTGGGTGGAAGACACAGTTTTTGGGCAAAGAGGCTGTCTGGCTGGGAAATACAGTATTATTGGAGAGCCATCACTCATTTCCCTATTTATCACATCTTTCTCTATTCTCCCCTGCAAAAGCACCACTGCTGCCTTCTCCTAATGTGAAGGGATCCTGGCTTTATAACTATGTCTGAGGAAATTTTAGATGCAAGTTTTGCTTACAGGGAACAGCTTGACACTGCTGAGAGCTATGCACCCAGCATTAGCAATGCCAACAGGTTTTCAGCACAAGCTTAAGAGGGCAGGATCACTTGGCATCCCTGCAGGTCATTTTTCCCCTACCCTGCCTTTACAGATGCTCAGAGAGGTCAGCCAAATTGAAAGGGAGGGAGGCAGGGCCAGACCCTGCTTTGGTGTGAGCTGGTTTTCGCTACCAATCCCTTCCACCTGGTTATTTATGCTCAGCTGCCTGAACACCCCTACATCCACCCATATTCTGAGGCTCATAAAAACCACCCTGCGAGCTGCTTTAATAGCTTGACATTATGTACATTGGCTGGCAGGAGCCAAACCTCCTGCAATTAAGAGGTGCTGCAGACTAAGCGCAAAGTGTTAATTATTAACTCCCTCGAAGTGTGGCCTCCTGAGAGAGGCCATCCTGAGTCACCCTCTCCCACTGAAGCAAACCCGCAGCCAAAGAAACCGTAAGGCTGGAAACCCTCCTGCTTCCTCCCCGGGCTTCTGAGCAATATCCTCTCCTGTAAAGCGGGGCCAGCAGGGAGTCAAATATTTTGCGATGAGGTATGAAACGAGTCATCGTCCAGAAATACCACTTCTAAAAGCAGGTTTCATCCTGCTGCTAATGCATCTCCACCTTTGCATTTCCCTGCTTCATTACAGCCACAGAGGAGGCTGACGACTTCAAAGGTCTCTCCAATAATCTCTAAATCTCTCTCCTGTCCCAAGTGCTGCACAGCTGCTGGATTTAACGCAGACCTCAGTTCCCACCTGAGTTGCTGCCAACAGACACACCAACCCCCACCAAGAGCAGCTTTTTATCTTTCTGCCACTCTGCCCCAAGTATCACAGGTGATGCGGGTGGGACAGGACCGTGAGGAGTTCATCTAGTGCAACCCCCTGCTCTGAGCTGGGTCAGGGCTGGGATCAGCCCCAGTCTCCATGGATGGAGGAGAATCAGGGAGGAGAAAACCTCTGCCCTACCGAGCTGGTACTGTGGGCTGGGATAAAACCAGCTGCTTGCAGGGTAGAGAAACGAGGACACGGGGCTGCAGGCCAAGGGGAAATATTCCAGGGAAGGAAATATGCCTGGGGAATAGCTGGTTTTCCCTTATTTCCTCTCAATGAGCAATGCCAAGGCCAGGTGCTGCCAGGTCCCTTTCCAGGACAACTCAGCACAACAAAATGTCTCATTTTGGTCACCTTCTACCAAATCTTGCCCATCATGGGAATACATAAAACACACAACAACTGGGATGGACTCTGGAGAGCCGAGTGACATGACAGTAAATGACACCAACGGCAAAGCAGAAGCACCAGACACGGCACACGGCAGCAGGGAATGTGCTGAAAGGGCAGATATTCAGATGCCTTCTGTGCTGCACACACCTTGGCCGTTGATGGAGGCAGGGGAGCGTGCTGGGTGCATGGGCTATGGCCACAGCACAGGGTACTTTGGAGCCCAGCAAAGCTGATTTTTGAGGATAACCCCCAGGAGAAGGCTGGGCAGCCTTTCTGTCCTCATGCTGCTTTTTTGTGGTGGAGCTTGTTACAACTGGTCTCTGTGATTGCAGCGGGGAGCACTGCAACCCGCAGGAAAATGGGGAAAATGCTAAAAAATAGGAATGCCGCAAACTGGGGCTTTTGGACTCAAAGTCTGACTGAAGTCACCTGACTCTTAACAATCTGTTTCCAACAGGAGCCAGAACTGGCAGCAGAGGAAAGAGCAAGAGCTGCTCAAGGGACAATGTTAGATCCTTGGTAAGTCAGGCAGCTGCCTGCGGCTGATGTCCACCTTTGCCAGCCCCCTGGGACCTACCAGGTGAAACTGGGTGTTACCAGCATCTCAAGCAACACCTACTATTAAACACAGGCAGGCCAAAGGGTGTGGGTGCATCCTGGACTTCCCAAATCACTGCCACTCAGACTGCAGCCAAGGATGGGAGGTAGGACCCCTGACCTGTCTCCAGCTCCACTGCCCTGGTCAAAAACCAGCCACTGGCTCTCAGCTCTCCCTCTCCTTCATGCCAGGCTAGCATCCAAGTGACTCGCCCTCATAAAACCACAGGTCTCACACAGGTAAGGTTTACCATGAGCTGCTGAGAAAGCCACTGATGTTTCTACTGCCTGTTGGTCCTCATCACACAGGAGCAGAACTGCCTAGAGCCTGCCATGCATAGAGACATGTTCTCCAGCCCACGTGGTTCCTGATCTCCTCCACTGCCAGAGCCTCCGTTGATACAGTCCCACTCGTTTTTAATTAAAAAGCAGGAGAAAAACATCCACCTCAACCGGCACATCTCCTGAAGAGCAAGCAGTGGCATGAATGCTCTGCAGCTCACTGGGACAGCATCACAAGTAGGGAAGCAGCAGCTGAGAGCAGCCAGAGGAACAAGGACCAGAACAGAACAGCAGCCAGGATCCAGCCTTGGGTGGGCACCTGCTCTGAGGACCTCTGAGGATGCTATGGGGCACTTCTGTGGCTCTTTTCTTCAACACTCTCCGGCAGCAGGGAGTTTCTCAGCATGTTTTTTAAAAAACTGTAAGCACAAGAAGGTGCTGGAATGGGCAAGAGGCACCATCAGCTCCATCTAAAACCTTCCTCAGGAGATTAGGCAGCATGTAATCTCCAGTCACAATAATAATTATGTGGCCTTGCTTGATTTAAGTCTCTGTTGTCTCTCCTTATCCAGATGCACCGGGGCACAGCTTCACTTATCCGACAGGCAGTGATGAGTGAGCATCCCCCGCCTGTTTTCTTGTTGATTCAGACCAGCGCCTGTAATTTGTTAACATCTCTTCTCCCTTCTGATTTAAATCTCGGGCATGGCAGGCCTCTGTCTAACAATAATACAGGGATTTCAGGGGTATTTATGAGAGGCTTAAAACTTAATCCTACATGAGCAAGGTAAGCCTCCTCTTGGCCTAAAACACGGCTGGAAAATCTGGTGCCATTGCTACAGTGGGAGAAAAGCAGCATTAATGGCAGTGAGGGCCTTTGCAGCAGGGCTGGGTGACGGCCCGCACTGCTGAGCCAGCTCCCGCAGCCAGGTTAGGGGGTGCAGTGGGGAATGGGGAACTGAATCACCCAATGTTTGGGCTGGAAAGGACCTTTAAAAGTCATCTACTCCAATCCCCTGCAATAAACAGGGACATCTTCAACTAGGTCAGGTTGCTCAGAGCCCCATCCAACCTGACCTTGAATGTTTCCAGGGATGGGTAAAAGGAAAAATGCTCCTTCTGGGCAACCTGCTCCAGTGTTTCACCACCCTCACTGTAAAATCAAGTCTTCTTTATATCTAGTCTGAATCTACCCTCTTTTAGTTTAAAACCATTACCCCTTGTTCTCTCACAAGAGGCCCTACTAAAAAGTCTGTCCCCATTTTTTCTTATAAGCCCCCTTTAAGTGCTGAAAGGCTGCAACAAGATCTTCCTGGAGCATTCACTCCTTCAGGGTGAAGAACGCCAACTCTCTCAGCCTGTCCTCATAGGAGAGGTGCTCCAGACCTCTGATCATCTTTGTCCCCTCCTCTGGACCCACACCAACAGGTCCATGATCCCAACGAGGAACATTTCACTCACAGACCTTGGTGTCCTTCCATTTGCTTGTGAGACTGAGGATTTTTGCCCCATTTCTTCCCACAGTGTCATGTCCTACAGGATCTCTGCTTTGGCTAAGGCTGGGAGGGAAAATGAATCCCAGCACAGATAGCTGGGATAACTCCTGTGCCAACATACAGAGGCAAAAATGTTCAGTTCACTAGGGAAATAAGAGTTATTTTGGCCACCTTGCAGGCTGGCCAGCCTGCCAAACCTTGCACCACTTGGGCTGCCCACTCGTAGAAGCAGAAGCAAATGAACCAAGGGAGAAAGGTGGCAAGACAGTCTGCTCCATCCCAGATGGGCTGTGAGAGCCAGCACCAGCATCACTGCATGCTGCAACTATGAACCTGCCCATAGGCACTACAGGCTTTGGACACCTGGGCATTGATTTACTGGCAGAAATCTAAACAAACCTCAATTTTTGACTTCTCTCTAAAGGGTGATGCAACCAAGCTCAGACATCAGCATAGGGAAGATGTCCTTGCATGTTTCCAGCTTAAGAAATGTGGCCACGAGGGCAGCGTCACAGCGTGGACACATCACACCAGGAGCCTGGCAGACAGATCAGTGACTCGCACCAACCCTCATCTCTTAACAGAAGTATCTCAGTTACACCCATGAGCCCAGAGCCCTTCACCGCCCCAGGGGTGACACAGCTTCACCCTTAAAGCACTTCCAGGCCACATCTCTTGCAGGCTGCCCTGCCTGGGTGGGTGCACGGCTTCCCCAGCAGCACTTTCCATTTGTGCAGTCCCCCAGGAGAAGCCCGTGGGAGGACAAAAATGATGCCCAAGCCTGCTTCATGGCAGCAAACTGGGGAAAGGCTTTTGGGCAGGCTGTAATCGGGCACCCAGACATCAGCAGAGAAGAGCGGAACCATGAGGGATGGTGACTGGAGCAGTCTCTTGCCACCTCAACGCCAGCCTCAGTGGTCACGGAGCTCCACGTGGCCCTGTTTGTGCTGGCACGGATGAGAATGGGGTGGGGGACACCTGGGCAGAGCATGGGGACACCCCCAGCCTGAATGGGCTCAGAAGGTGGGGCTCCGCATTTTGGAGACTGAAGAACTCGCTCCCCCAGGGCCACCCTGGGGAACAGATGTGTTCCTGCGACACCCGAAATACCACTTGGCATGCCAAGAGAGCTGTGTCCCTCCCCACATGTCACCCTGCAGGGGAGGGGAGGGGTTTGGTCCCTGACCACAGCGCAGTGAGTCTCTTACTTTCTTCTTGCTGCAGTAGATCTGCCACTTCTTCTCTGCTGGCAGCGCGAACATGGCCTCTCTGTGCTTGTCTGTGAGGTCAAGTTCATCCTGGAAAAGGAAAAAAAAAAACCATAAAACATGCAACAGAGTACTGAAATGGGTGATGGCACAGATACACCCCCCCCAGATAAGCAGTGTAAATCAATGTGGGGCCACATCACAGTGTCACAGTGCAGCAGTGGTCCCGCAGCATTGCCCTGGGACTATCAGTTTGTCAGGGTAATGATGCTAAACTGTCATCCCGCTGTTGCTGACCTCCCCCTGACTTCTGGGCTACAGCCAGCTGCTGGGCAGTCAGGGCTGCAAACCTCCCTGCCTTGTTCCTCCTGGACACTGCCTTCATTGCTTTTAAAGGCAGCAAGCATTTTAGAAAGGACATCCATGAAGCCGTTACAGTTGCCCACAAGATAGCCTTGCACAGAGGACTGAGAGCTCCAGACGATGGACCACATCTAAGACGTGCAGTGAAGAACAATTCAAATACGACCTTTCTTTTTTACTGCCACAGATTGCTTTGCTGAGCACCTCGAGTGGTCCAACGCATTTCTATAACTGACACCCTCATATCATTGAAAACTGACTGGTTTGGGCTTTTGGTTTGTTTTCCTATAACTAAAAATAGAAAGCTTTTTTCCTAGTATCTACAGTTCATAAAAAGGTACAGCTCTCCATCAAAACTGGACTATGTATTGCCTGGCAGAGATAAAGCTGTTTACTGACTGAAACCTTTATTGGTTTATCTGATGTTATTTCAAAGGACACATCCATTTTCGACTTAGAGGCTCAGTTAGCAGCGTGCCCTCCATTGGGATGCCCAAGTATTATCAAAGCCTCGTTGCTTCCTGGTGCTAGATGTAGGTCAAAGCTTTTATCAGACAACTAAATAAAACATTCAGGCAGGGCTGGGAGGCTTGTTGCTAAAGCCAACATTGATCTTCCAACCATGGATGTCTCTTAAAATCACTACCACTGATGACAATCCTTGTGCTGGAGGGGTGTTGGTGCAGCAGTGGGAGCACTAGAGAAGCCGCAGAAGGTCACAGGAGAGCCCTGCCATGGCCTCCAGCCAACTCAACGCATCCCATCCAGACAGTGGATTTAAGAGGATCCCTATTAAAAATTACACACTTAATTCGAGGGAAAAAAAAAAAAAAAAGATACTACACAAAACCTCACTGAAGTTTCCCTGAATAATAACGCTTCTCAAC
Source organism: Microhierax caerulescens (assembly GCA_035590215.1). Lineage (NCBI taxonomy): Eukaryota > Metazoa > Chordata > Aves > Falconiformes > Falconidae > Microhierax > Microhierax caerulescens. The sequence goes on from JAVJGJ010000060.1 coordinate 32,592,677, forward strand.
TGCAGCTGCTGGTCCCTGGTACCCAATCAAAGGTAAAAGCCCCATCTGGTGAAGGCTGAGCAAGATATCTGTGGGGAAAGATGGGTCCCTGCATCAGCAAACCTGCGGGCCACAAAGAAATTCAGTGGATCTGATTAAAGTTCATATTGCACCCAGTATCCAAGGAAGGGAGGTTTCAGCTATGTTGTAACCCAAAGCCAAGCGCCCTCCAGCACAACACGCAGCCGATGGAGGGCTGCCGGCAGCCCCGAACACCTCACAAAGGGTTATACATCCACTTCAGGTATTGACTTCACTTCTCGATGAAAGTAGTCCTCAAAGGGAAGGCGTTGTGGAGCTTTTTCTGGTACATATGCATGGAGAAGCTTTGCCTCTTCCTTGACTTCTCCCTCCCCATATCGACTGACTTCTTAAACCAACGTGCTGCACAGAGCTAATGGTGGAGCTCTGGGAGCACACTTGCACAACATCCCTGCAACACTAATAAACATGCTGCCACAACAGAGACTTGGAAAAAAGGGAGGACTGAGACAGCATGAGCCAAATTTGAGACACCTCTTCTCCTCCTGCACCCGGGGAAGAGGGCCTGGCTTAGGGACTCCTCTAACAAGTGCCACTTTCAAACCTCCCGATGTCCTTGCAATATGGGAGGTCAGGGACTCATATCCAGCACAGATCTCCTTCCCAGCCTTGGGCAAATCTCATCATCCTTCCATGCCTCAAAACCAAAATTGCCCTCGATGACCTTTACTGTTGCCTCCTCAGGCTATGAGCCTGTCAGCCACCTAAGCTCTGCTTCAGCCCCACTTCTGCACGCCCAAAGGCAGCCGACAGGATGACACCTGACACAGCGACCCGGCTGAAACTCAGCTCATTGGAAAAGTACATCTGGGAGAGGATGAGGGTCCTCTGATGAATATTTAACTCTGTGGTGAGGGTTTGAGTGGGCGCAGGAAAGTGTTTCCACTGTGAACCCACCTCCCTGCCATGTGAATCTGGGATTCAGGCATGAAAGCACCAGCCATGCACATCCGTACTTAGGTCCTTAGAAAAATATTTATCAAAACTTTCAAAATACCCATACCCTAAAAATACAACTTGTGCAATCACAAAGATTTATTAACCAAGAAAAAAATTCTAAACTGAGCTGAAGCCTAAGCGGGAGCAAGAAGGGACAAAGCAGAAGAACATATTAGGTGCTGGTACATGACAACGTGCAAACACATCCAAAAAAGGTGCAGAAACGCTTCTGCATCTCACACAGCACGTTTCATTGTGCCCTGGCTCTAACACGTTCAGTCATCGCAGCCCTGCATCACTCAGCAACACCTACATAATGACATCTTGCAGGATGCTTGGGAGAGGTGTTTAAATAAACACTTTGTGGCACCTGGTGAATATGAAAATCCTCGTAATCAAACAGAGACTTAACGACTGTTATTCCAAGCTGTAACAGTGACTTAACCATTATGAGTAAGGTCTTCGCTGGTTTTACGTGCATGGGTATTCCTGCACCCACTTCCAGCCTTTCACTTAGGCTCACTGATGGGTGTCTCAGTCCTCCATGGCCCCAAGCAGGCTGCTCAGAAACTGCCCTACAAACTCCGACAGATTGAGAGGACGGGGCCATCAGCCCTTTTCCAGGGGCTCACGGAGCGCTGTACAAAAGCGGCTCTAACAAAGTCTTTAGCAATTGCATGGCAGACTTGTAGCGCAGCAGAGAAGCTGCACACAACCTCAAACCCATATGCACCTTCAATTAATAATCACAAGCTTGATAATTAAGTGATTCTAACTGGCAATTAATTTTATAGGCCATTTGCAAGCCATGCACTCCTGCTACAGCGTGTGATGTTGGCAGCTGTTGAAGAGTGAGATGATAACCGTTCGGTGCTCAGTGCCCATCACCCCCGCAGCCCTCACCCCTCACTTCAGCTTCACCTTTCACAGCTCTGCCCCTTCCACCTGGCTGCCTCCCATGGCAGGATCTGCCAACTTTGCTATTTTAAATATTTTTTTGGAATCGGGTCAAAGGCACATAAAAAACAACCTCATTTTTCTACCAAAAGGAAGTTTCTGCCCAGTGTGTTTTTACTGGAAAAAGATATGCTACTCTTAAATATTTATCCCATATAGTTAAAACTATTCACCTTTAGATCAGGAAACATGTTTCCACATGAAATTTTCATTTGAGTATAATTTTTTTTTAAAAAAAAAACAACCTCACAGAGGAGATTTGATTCTCAGCATGTATTTGCTATTTCTAGGAGGTAAAATGCTTCCATGCGGCTTGCTCTGCCGAGGGCACGCAAACCTCCCCCTCTTCCTGAACATGGCACGAGCTCCACTGAATGCGATCCCACACCGTTCTCCTAAAGCTGCCTTGGAAATGTGGTTCAGCTCAGCGTGCTGTGAGCACAATCCCATAGGCCAACAAGTTTTTTATCAAGTGACCTATCCTGTTCCCTTGGAGAACACAGAGCAGCACGCTGGGGAAGATGTTCCCATGGTCTGTACCTCCCTGGGCTGGCAATTGGGTGGTATGAGGAGCCCAGGTCACCAGAGGTCTGCTGGCCCAACCCCCTGATAAGAAAGGCCACCTCGAGGTGAATCTCTCCAAGGAGGGAGACCCCACCACCTCTTGTGTGCAGCCACCTACCACAGCCTCCAACCACCTCCTGAAGGCAAAGCCAGATCAAGCAGAAAAGCATGGCACCACCACTGGGAGAAATATTTGATCTTCCCAGCAGAAAGGGCATCAAGTCCAGCCCCAGATGCACAGTGCGGTCCTCGGTGCAAGCTCCTGTCCCTGCCACCTCACCCATGCCATGGTGGATGCTTTAATGGGCATCTTCCACAGACTGAGAGCCGCAGGCTTTAATGGGGGCAACAGCAGGAAGCCAGCAAGATGCCGCAAATCTCTGGACTTCACAAACAACCTCCAGGATGGGCTCTTAGAGCTGGGTGAGCCCAGGTGCTGCCCACCCACAGCTGCAACACCCCAGCAAAACCATCAGGGGTTCCTCCCCAACATCCCAAGGGTCCCGCGAGCCACCAAACATTCTGCAAGCAATAGCTGGGGAGTACAGATTAAATAAGGGACAATTCCCTATACAGGGGTCTGTACTCCTGAAATATCTTCAGAGGTTTTAGGAAAAAAGATGAAAAACTTTTAAAGTGTAATGCACCTTTCTGGTGATAAACCGTGTAACCGTAACACATGGAGAAGATGGGGTAAAATAAGGTCATCCATTGCTATAATCGAAACAAAAATTAAAATTTGCTGACTCGTTCTGGGTTTATATATAAACACACATACAAAAAGACATCACCAGATCAATAAATGACCAACATAATAAAGAGCAAGTCAATTTACTCCTGATTGACGGATGCACAGTTAAGAAACCTCTGTGAGACTACAGCATGTGAAGGCAAGATCTCCCACATCCTCAAATAAAGCATGAGAGAGCCAAGATTTCTCAAAACAAAAAGAAAATTAGTAAGAAACAAGTGGGAACTTTTTGGCAATACTTGGCATTAACTGGTGTAGCATGGGAATTAATAAATAAATAAATAATGGCCTGTTGAAGCCTGCATCAGCTTCCTTTCTCAGGGGTCATATCGCTCTTTCACTCTCTTCCAGGCATTCTTCTCCAAGTTCATCAATTTGATTTATCCCAGAATGCTGCATGTCATGGGAAACGGCAGCCAGCCTTCCCCCCCACACCTCATCTAATCTGCTGGGCACAGGCGCTGCCTGCCCTGCCTCCCCCCACCCCGGCGCACAGTACACCTCCACCTCAGAATCCACCTTACCTTGCTCATCATTTCTTTTTTACGCTGTTTTCTCAAAAAAGCAGACACTCGTCAGCAGCTGTTACAGTGCAAAGAACTAACCACCTCCACACACATCCTACACTGCAGGGAAAGCTCCTCCATCTGCAACATTTATTTAGGTGATTACAATTCTCATTGCATGCAGATTTATCTCAGTTTTGAGGTTTTCTTTTTTAAATAGAAAGGTTGTGAATGAAGTCTTTTATTTTTAGTATTAGCAATAAAAATGCCGCCTCCTCAGCACACATCTTTTCAGTCACAGTATTCTGAGAACTTAAAAATAACCCCTCAGTATATTTTTATCTGTATATTTATCACAGTATATTTTTAATTTACCCATGACAACCTGCAGCTGGAAACTACAGAACACGAACAAAATCAACTATTCATATTTCTTAATGAAGAAGCATAACAGAAGTATAGAGGCAAAATTAATAAAATCTTCTATCATGTAATGAATTTTTTGAATAAAGGAAATTGCTCACAGCAAGGGAATGAGCAGCAGCAGCAAGGAATAATTGTGAGCACTTCAAAGAGCTTATGCTTAGTCAACCTCCTCCCACACTGAACGTTTAGTCCCAGACTGGAATAGAAAAGGCCCCAATCCACTCTGCTCTGCAGCTTTCAGTTATTGACCTGAACGCATGGGACAGACGTAAATAAAATATGTATTCCTTTCTTCTTCTGCTGGAAAGATTATGGCCATCAATAGCTGATTTAGCTCTTCAATAAACTCAAGCTGTAGCTGGTTCATGTTCCCATCAGTTCAAACACCTAACTGAGGCAGACAGCATGTAATGCTTTAATGTTATTTAATTTAATTCATTATTTTAACAGGCTAAAAATTTGAAAGGTGTTCATATTCCAAAACTAGTATATTTTAAAAGAGAAGTATCCTCTTAGGCTTCTCAGTCTTTTTGTTGTAATATGTAACAATTACCACATATATACTTTTTAAAATTTATTTATTGAGTTCAACCTTCTGTGACCTTTTCACCGACATCATCTGGAAAACCTTTCTCCCATTTTAATTAACACTGGGTACTTTTCCAGCCTGAGTTATTGATCTATGCAGTTTTACCCTGAAAAGCACTCTTAGATCTAGAAGCCCTACAGGCGGATTGCCAGCATCCTTTTTCCATGCAATTGTACATAAACCTTGAAAACAAAAAAATCAGATGTCGTGGTGCGTTATTTACTACTGTGATAGCTAAAATGGATTAAACCTAATCAACCACAGCTGGG
>JAVJGJ010000060.1:32627713-32642293 GCA_035590215.1 Microhierax caerulescens
CAGTGCAACAGGTAGGCAGCTGCGAGCAACGTCCCTCCTTCATCCAGACCAGTCCTGAGTGGCATAGCTCACAAACAGCCATGTTAAAAAATATACATATTCTTTTAAAATATAAACACATGCACAGACTTTTCTAATATATAGGAACAAAAGAGGGGACACCCTGCTGAAACCCCATGTGCAGCTCAACCACTCTCTTCAGTGACAAAGGAAATGAGAAGCAGAGACCAGGCGCACACGGCCGCTCGCCGTGGTGTGGTTTGGCTCTGGGAACGTTTCTGGATTCCCCAGCACAAGCTCTAACCCCCAAGGGATGCAAAACGGTCTTGGAGCCACTCTGGAGGAGAAGTGGAGGGGTCCTCAGGGGCTCAGCAGCTCAGATGGAGCAGGATGGAGAGCTGGGCTCTGGGTGGTCATGGGGATGGCTGACCCCAGTCCATGTCCCTCCATCAGCTAAAGGGTCCCCAAAACACATATTGTACCACAAGAACAAATCAGGAACATCTTCAAACCCACAGTGCACAGCAGAAAACAAGGTCCCCTCCTGGGTCTTGGCAACAGGATGAACCCACCCATGACCACAAGCCTCACCACATCATGATGCTTGGGCAAAGCAAGGGAAACAAGCTCGGGACTGGTGGTCTTGGGGTTATTGTTGACTTCTCTACATGTAGCAGAGCTGCGTTTCTGAACCCCCTTTTTTCAGGCAGATCCCATGGCAGGCTTTGCAAACACACAGGCATTGCTTTCAAAAGGCTCACAAGAGCAGGTTTTGGAAGCGAAGGTGGCACGGTGCACCAGGAATTTTTCAATTCCTCTCAGCAGGGAACATCACGTTGGAGATGCGAAACGGAAACCTGCCTACCTCTAACTGAGATTTCTGCACCTTGGTCTCCTTCCAAAGGCCAGCACTCCCTCCCCTCCTTTATTTTTGGCTTCAGTTTCCCCAAGACCTGTAACATCAGGAATTGCTTGGCACAGAGGACCGAGTCCTCAAGATCCACACACATACCTAGAGACACTATTGCACTTACACCTTCCCCAATCTCTTTAGCCCATGTTGGGACATGCACAATTAAGAGGGACCAGGCACCATCAGCACCCGCAGTGTGCTGTTGGAGGACCCAGCCATATCCCCATCCTCTCCCAAAGAGCAGGACACTGCAGTGCAATTCAGGACAGAGATACTCGGTGCAGTATCTAGAACAAATTAAACCTCCTAGGCACAGCAGCAAGCATGGATTTATTGATTCATGGAAAATGTCCTTACAAATTACTTCACTCAGATCAACGGGACAAGACAAAACGAGGGCTCTCCTCGGCAGTGAGATGCTGCAGTGCTATCACTGCAGTCCTGTACTCTAGAAGAAACCACTCTTTCAGAGCAGACACTTCTAATGGGGGTTTGTGGGGCTGGTGGAGCACAATACATAGGCCAGCACAGATCTGTGCCACATCCCACCCAGGCCCCACCTCCCTGTCCCAGAGCAAGCAAAGCCAATGGATGATTTCTGCAAGCAAGTAGGTGAAAACGCTGCTTGGCATCAGCTTCACATCTGCAGAAGCTCCATCCATACCTGCTTGTTGGCTTGTGTATGGCTGCAGCTGCTGGGAGGGATGGGACACAGAGGCTGATGCCACTGACAGCACCTCCTGCACTGCCCCTGCTCCAGAGTCTGCTTGCCATGGGGCAGGGAGGTAGGACTGCCTGCCTGGTGACAGGTAGCACAGACCCATGTCGATCTCCTTCTGCATTGTTCTCCTCCATCCCCATGAAGCCACATTAGAAGTGACCGCTCTGAAAGAGTGATTTCTCCTGGAGTATTATGGGACTCCCAAGCACCACAGCTTGTTAATCTCAACCACTTCTCTTGATACTGGATGGGTTAGTATGCTTTCATCAAGCTCTAACTCCCTCCCAGGGCTACCTGTAGTCTGGACCCAGGACGCTGAGACAAGGCTAAGGCCATTTACTGCAGGTGTTTGTTCCGGAGGTTAAATGTCAATAATAAATAAATACCCAGATATACCTGTGCCTTATTCTGGATAGCGTGCATCTGGCTTTGGCTTCCAGACATGGGCTGCTCGCTGGACCAAAGAACCGCTGGATGCCCACCACCACCACCCTGACAAAGCCATATACGCTTGCATTTTGTAGCTTGGTGAAAAGGTGAGAAGTGCTCACATTCCTCAGGACAAATCATTTCCCCGGCCTTTATGCATGTGCGGCACTCCCCCTCACCCTCAGCAGTCCAACCAGCCCGGGTGACACTGAGGGCTGGGCTGGGCACTGCCATTCCACTGTGGGCTCCACAGCAGCCCCGCTCCCAAACCACCTTTTGCAGGAGTGGACACAGATGATCACAGCTCAAACTGCTTTCCCCAGCTCCAAATCACCCGCTGGGATCACTTCCCGGCATCCCCACCTTCAGATCACCTCCTCGTTTTTAAAATCAGCTTTAAAAAGACCTACTTTAAAAAAACATCACTGCAGATGCTGAGTCACACTGTTGGATGCCTCCAGGGTGGTACCTACGGAGGTCTTCTAGGAACGCCTCCACCTCATGTGAACTCCCCCACTGGTAACATTAAAACTACAATTATCTCTGCAGATTAATGAAGGGTACTGCATCGCTGGCGGTAATCTGAGGCAGGGACTCCCAGCAGCAATGAGCACAAGCTATCAAGGCGTTCAGGCACACACAGCTGTGTTTGTGGTCCCCATCACTCGCAGTCACCCACGCTCTGCCACGCTGCCTCACCCGTTCCCCAAAACACACACCCCCATCCCCCCGGCACTGATCAGTATTTTGATAAACAAATATATCTCATTACACCTATTCACTCAACTCCCCATCCAGGGGTTGCCATTCCTACAAGCATTTGGCTTTGCAGAGTAAACTGCTGATCATCGGTTTCGCATCCCTGGTGTGATACTGCCCCTTGCCTCCTCCCAGCCCTGGGGCACGGCTCCCAGCTCTGCAGCATCCTTCTGCCATGTGGACCAGGAACTGCTGCCCTGGCTGGACCATCTGCCTCCACCCTGCTATTTGGGGGTGGTAGGGAGAAAATGGCTCCTTTACATGGCAAGAATTAAAAATATAAGTGGACTTGAATCACTGCAGCATTTGCAAACATCCCCTTACAGCAAACGAGCTGTGCACAGCACGGGGGCACGGGTGATCAAAAGAGGGTACCAGCCACCACTCACAGCTCTTGGGGGCACAGTAAGTAACACCCTGGAGCCCAGAGCTCAGAGCTGGGAAGGTTGCAAGCCCTATCAGCCCTTCCCAGCCTAGGTGAGAGGAAGAGCAATTTGGCACATACGCTTTGTACCAGTCCTTACACCTCTGACTTCTGGGTCAAAGCACTTTCTGGTTGTACCGCCTCAGAAATCGCCCTCGTCGTGAATACCTTTGAGGCCAGGTATAGCAGCGCCTGGGGACTGTTGCTCTCCATCACGGTCCTAAAATGAGCTCTCGCTGTGGTACGGCAGGTACCCAGGCAAGGCGAGTGAGCCCATGAGCACCCCTGGGCACCGTGCGCTTCCCTTCAGCTGCTGCCCTTGCGCACCTGAAGCAACACAGAACGGGTGTAAACACACCCTTAAAGTCAGCATCACGCCAGAGTGAACCACGAAGGCGTCACGCAGCAATATGCAGCCAGAAAATACCCATAAATTTATATAGTAAATAAATTCTTCACATAAAAAATAACTTAAAATGGCAAAGAGGAAAGGCAGAGAATGGGACCGGAGCCAAGCCCAGCAAACACTGTGTGGATGCAGGGGCAGAGAGCCGAGGATGTGCCACCACTCGCTGTGGCTTTCACCCTCACCAGGGGACCTTCTTCTGACTGTACCTGTGGAAACACTCCTGCTTTCAGAGAAGCCCATGCAAGGGCAGGGAGGTGAGAACTCAGCCCACCCCACACCTTTCAGGGCTGAAAACTATCCCGATGGTGGGGTGATGCTCTGCTCCTGAGACACCAAGCAAGCACAAACCCTGCACTTGGAAAGCGATTCCCCGCTTTACGGAGCTAGCAAACTCGGGCTCCGCGAGGAGCTGGTCACTCAACAGTAAAGCTGATTCCCCCTACTTCCATTTAAAATTTGCCTCCCCTCTCCATCTGTAAGCCAAATCAGGGACAAAGCAGGTCAGTGGATCATTCTTTTAGGGACCATGATGAGTGTATATATATAAATATATATATATATGTATGTATATGTATGTATATATGTTTGGGGTTTTTTTTACATTAAAGGGAAACTAATTCACATAAACACTTCAATCAGCTTAACTATCCCTCTCCAGGAGTTGTTTTTCTTTTAAAAAAAAACCAAAACAAAACCAAAAACAACCAAAAAAATCCCCAAACATTGAAGGAATAAATCACCCCAGGGAGGGCAAACACCCATGTCCCCCAGCAGCCCCCACCTCCAGCATGGCTGCAGCCAGCCAGGCTCCTCCTGGCAGGCTGGGATGCAGGGCACACAGCCAGACACAGGTGGATCAGAGGGTTAAATCCAGCTGCTCAGGGATAAGCTGGTCACATACTGCAGATAAGCAAAGGGCAAACAGTGGTTTGCCAGCCTACAGCAAATACTGGCACAAGTCGCTTGCATGACTGTCACCAGGTGTTTAACTCAGAAGTTGCCGATATTGGAGACCCTGGAGCTGCATCTCGTTAAACCTCTCCCGATGAACTGCTTCCTTGGCTATTTTGAAGCCTGCAGCAGAAAAGGCTGAAAAAGTAAAGCGACTCTTGGCTTTGAGCATGGAACCTGGAGAAGATGAGGCAGCATTTTTTACCTGTTGTAACTTTTTGGTCTTCCCAGGACTCTTGTGGGGCCAAACACAGAAGAATTTGAGATGCTGTCACACAAGACAAACTTTGGGAGATAAAGCAACCAGACACCCACCCAGCAGCTCCAGCACAGCACCAACACAGACAGACTGGGGTGCAAACAGGCAACCCCCAACGTGCACATGGCCACAACTTGCTGATCTTAATATCAGGCACATAAATTCCCAGGTGGCAACTCTGGATTAATACATTAAATTTCCCCACTGGCAAATTATTTCCCTTCTGCATTCCAAGACTAAAACTTCTTCCAATTGCTGCTCAAACTGATCAATATCTTTTTTTTTCATTTGCATCCAGAAATACTGAACTGCTGCCTCCTGGAATTCTGCAAAGATGGAGCGTCCTTTTCTCTGTCCTGAAGCCACCAGCCATGCCCTGGTAGCTGCAGCACAGCCACTAAATCTTAAAACCTGTCAGAGAATGGAAAGCTTATGGCTATGTTGCAAGAGCCAGTGCTTCCAAAATCTGCGCTGCCCAGGAACCCAGAGCCAGAGATCCCCACACAGCTGCCTATCAAGCAACCCGCACCTCGGCCGTGGTCCAGATGCAGGTTTGCAGGAGAGAGCGATGTGGACCTTGGCCATGGGATGTCCCATCCCATTCTCCTCCCAGCTCCATTCGGAGGCAGCCAGTTACATCCCGTGTTAGCGCATTTTGCATAATCAAAATGGGAGTTAGCCTACGTAACCACAAGCTGAAGGGTAGCTCAACTGGAAGACAAAGGAGGTCGGGTCCACCGCAGATTAAATTAGCTGAGCCTGCTAACGCCAGGAGCTCCTGCCTGCCATTGACCGCACCTACCATGGATTTATTCCTCCTGGCTCCACGATTTAGTGGTCCGCCAAGGAGGAATGGGCCTGCTCCATCAAAGCTCTGAAAAGGAAAATACACAGCAAAGAGGTGGCAGAGTGGGTCCAACAGGTTCCCAAAGCCTTGGGCAGGACACTGTCTCACAAGGGTTTGTATCACCCGTCTAGCCATGGTGTGGGATGAGGTGTGGTAACCTGCGTGGGTGCTGCACCTCCTTCAGTCCACAGGGAGAAAGAGGAGGATGGAGGACAAGGGGAGACCCCCCCTCAAGCTGCCCCAGAGCCCAGCTCCAGTGTGTCCCCTGCATCCCAGCACAGTATGGAAGGAGAGTGAGGACGTTCCCCTCATGGTCTTCAGGACCTTTGCTTCAGATCTGCCTCCTGGGAAAACGCTCATTTTCCCTGTATAATTTCTGCCGATAACACTTCATCCCCCACCTCCTTCACTGCAGTCTCACACAACTCAAAGATGCAGCAAAAGACATGGTTATTTTTATGTTTTCCTCCCAGGAGATGGTATCTCCAAGGAGCACAGCTGCCATACCACATCAGATCACTACACCATGCCAGCTCAGCCCCACAACAGCTGGATGAAGTCTGGGGGAGACCCTGCCACCAGGTATTCTTCTGCCTCACTGGTGTTGAACCTCCCCAGCTTCTCAGTCTAGGGCATCCCAAAGAGCAAACCAGCCCCAAAGGTAGCAAGGTGCCACCCCACTCTTGTCTCTCCACAGCTCCCCACCCAAGCACCAAAACCATCTTCCAGTCATCCCAGTTTGGGATTTTTCTGAGGCTTTTGCATGCGTCGTGGTACTCCATGAAGCATCTGCCTCACCCACATCTAGGTCTTTGTGGATCCAGGACTTCCAATTTGTCCCAAATTCTACCCCACCCAGGGAGAGACTGGGTTTGGCTGTGCCAAGATGTCAAAGTCCACAATGACCACCCTCCTCAGTGTGGCACATGGGCTTCATCATCACATAGAATCTCTTTAGACCTGCATGTCTTATTGGACACTTCTACACTGGGAGAAGAAAAGAAAGGCAGCATTTCCACAAGTAATCTAAGAACTTTTGGACTTTAGAGCGGGGTGATGGAGAACAAAGCATGGGGCATGCAAGGAGAGGCTGTTTGTACACCCATGGGAGAGGACCAAACAGTGCGGGAGGATGGTCTTCTGTGTGCTATGGCATACCTGCAGCAGCTACACCCTTGCATGAGCACAACATCACCATTCTACTACCAACGCCCCGTAACCCACTGCCAGCAGAGCCCACATACCTGGCTCGGAGCTAGGGTGGCAGCGGTGGGTGGCATGAGGAAAATGGGATCCTTTCCAAGAAAGGCAACACAGTTTGCCTGTATTTTCTTTCCCTCCTTCCCTTGAAATCACTCTTCCTGCAGTCTGCCTGGGACAGAGAAGCCAGGCATTCAGGGAAGCAGGTATGAGGCTGCACACTGCTTGTTTATCCTTACTTTACAAATAAAGGGGGTCATAATGAATGTTTGCATCCTAAAAGAAATCCTGGTGCCCTTCCCCCACCTACACCTCCCAAAGAAAAGCACAAATCCAGCTGCTCTGCAATATTATCTTGATGCAGAAACAATCTGAGACAGAGATATAAGGGTCCCCCGAAGGCATGGTTTATTAAAGGTATCTTTATTTAGTTGATTCTCTTCAAAAATGCAGCACTGAAGCGCCATTCCCAGACTGTTTTTCATCGCAGCAGCAGCAAACACCACCCAGGCAGGGTCCCCCAGCCTGGCAATGCAACATGCCCACCCCCGGAAAGCTGCAGGATTTTCTCAGGCTAAAATGCAACCCAAGACCAGGGGGATACACCCTGGCCAAGGCACTTTGAGGGGCCCACAGCTGAGAGCCATGAGGAGATCCTAAACATGCCCTGGTCTTGCCCCAGGGATGGTACAGAGATGGGGACCAGCGCATTAATGCAGTTAATGGGACACTCCCTATTTATCCAGCAGCTCTGCCTCCATCCCCACACCCGCTGTCGCAGGGGATTGCACGCTAGCAGCCAAATACACCTAATCCCAGGTTTCAAGAACCAGAGCTACAAAACAACCGCACAAAGAGGCAGCTGTTCACACGCATCCCAGGGAACCTCCCCGCAACCAACGCCTCTCTATTTATCCAACACGCGATCTTTACGTGTTCAGCTATTTTCATCCACCCTGATATTAATGGATGCAAAAGGCAGTTGGGTAAGGTGTTCGACAAAAATCTCATTTAGAGATCAAGACAAGCTTAATTGGTTTCTAGCCAGACTTGCACAAAGATGGGTCACTCCAAATACAGTTGCTAATCTGCCCATTATACTCCCTAAGCTCCCACCGACAAAGAAAAAGAAAATAAAGATGCACAAAGGAATGCAGCATTTTGAGCATGTTATTTCCAGGGAGTAACACACCAGAAGCAATTAATTCTGCAAGAACAAGGGCTTTTCTTTTCTATGAGGAAAAGGATAACCAAGTGGTAAACAAAGTAACAACAAAAAGACATAATGTAGATAAAATCTGCATTTTCCACAGGCAACCCCCATCCATTTCAGGTTCTTGAAGAGCATTTCCAGCAGCTATTGTTTCTGTGGGCAGGCAGAAATAGGGGAAAAGCTTATGCAGCCAAGGAGACGTCATATCACAAGTGACAGAGTAGAAAGGATAAGAGAACCTCGTGATTAAAAAGCACAGGACTGAAACCCTGGAGAGCTGAAAAAAAATAATGAAAAATTGCGAGTTTCCTGTGTGATCACATCCGAGATAATTTATTCAAAAAGCAAGTGTTGAAAAGCAAGGGAGGGGGAGGAAGCAGGACGAGGAAGGGGAAGACCTGGTCCTGTGGGCTTTTAATAGGCTTGAGGTTAGACCGGCACTGACAAGCTGTTAACATCCATCTGTGTTGGGTGCTGCATGATCTGGAGCCGATGCTGGGAAACCACCGAGCATCCCATGAGCTCAGTTAAGAGACCACCCTACTCCTCTGCCCATGTGCCCAGCACGGGCTCACCAGGACTGCATCCCCAACAGCAGCATCCTGCAGCTTTCATAACACGGAACTCCGAACAAAAACCAAATCCACCTGCAAAATGGAAAGGTTAGCGATAATTTTCCCTCTTCTAGCTATGCAAGAATTTAGAAAGAAGAATATAAAGCTGTCCTCCAAACACAGCATATTATAAATTACGTGGCAACGCAATTACAGCCCTGCAGAGCCAGATGCAGCAGCGGCACAGGTAGAAGGGTGATGAAAGGGTCATTTGGTTACAAGCTTCTCCCCTTGTGCAACAGCCCAGGACTCCCAGCTCCGGCATAGGAGGTCTGCTTATTTTCCTGAATCTGAGCCAATTCTGCTCAGTGGTAAGTGTTGCACCCAAAGGAGAGCGGAGCTGCAGATCCTTTGGCACGACAGAGCCGAAAGTAAGGCCAGCACTGCAAAAGACAGTGGTCGTGTTTTGGACCTTTACAGCAACATCCCTCAAGCTCCAGAGCACCTTTGCAAGAGCCTTTTACAGCAGGTGGGTCGCTATAGGGCAGAAAGCAAGAGAGGCGTTTTTCCAAGACCTTCCTCAACCATGATGGGCACTTGCAAATCCAAGGTTAGGTGCAGGGAAAGGGCAGCCTGGTCCTTGGCCTTGGACAAGAGCTACCAGGCATGGAGATACAAGGCTGGTGCCATCCCAAAAAGCTGCCGTGGGAACCCCAGAGTGAACAGATTCAAACTTTTACTTTCAGCAGCAAGAGAAGCTGTAATTAGCAACACTGAGCACAGCCCAGAGGCTGGGTACGACATCCCCATGACATTATTTGACAAGATGACTGTTGTATGTGTTTTATTTGGCTTTTGTCCCTGCTTCTGGAAAGATGAGTACCCATTTTTCATGGATCTCTCTCTCTCCTTCACGTATTGCCCAAAGAGTCAATTTCCCAGAAAAAGATCTTGCATCTCAAGGGTGCAATGCAACAGCCCATTGCTGTAGTTGGAGCTCAGCTCTTAGCATCCCCAGAGATGGGTCCCTTCTTAACTGCTCCAACACCCCACAGAATACTGGGGATGCCAGACCCCAAAGACACAGTCCGGCCTCGACTCCAACCAAAATGAAAGATGTAGTCCAGAAGAAGACAAAGGGAAGAAAATGTGGACATGAAGCAACTGAGCTACAGTTGTGAGACACATCATCACCACTGCCTCACACATCTCTTTCCTAGTTCAGCCTCATCCCAGTGCAAAGCCAACAGAGCCAACAGAGCTCCAATGCAACTATGAGCGATTCTTTGGAAATCCATCCACTGGGTATTTTGAGGTTAAAGTCCCTCTTTACTTTCTTTTTCTCATGCTGAAAGTTGTCACACTACAGGATAATTTGAAAAGCCAGGGAGATACTGTATTTATGGATGCAAGGAAAGTCCGAGCATGCCAACTAAAGGAATGGCACAATTTCATGACCATACAATCCAAATCACAGCTCACTGCACATCACTGCAGTTTGAACACAACAATGACCACTGTCGCATCACTTAAGAAACGGCAAATTCTGTTGAACCCAGTGAATGGAAGAGCAGCATTCAATATAAAAGTAAATGTGAGAAAGCGATGAGCATAAAGACTCATTTCCAGCTCTATACCCAAAAGAAAACTGACTGTAGGGATTACAATATTTAACACGCTCCAAAAATTTTTCTCGACATTTTTTTTCTCCATGTGATGGGTAGAGATTTCTTGTGGCTCCAGAGCCACCAGCTATTTCACATGCAATTTGCCAGGTGACATTCTGCGCAGAAGACAAGGAGCTGGAGTTTATAAATGGATCTGGTTGCCCCCAAAGAGCCTCTAGCCTCTTTGCAGGGTGCCTCCAAAATGCTGGGGCAAGAAGGCGGCACATGGGCTGAGGTCTCAAAACCAACCTCTAATACCCAGAGAGCTTTGGTAAGCAAATGGCTTACGTAAAATACCTGTCAGAATACCCGTTTGAAGTTTGGCTCTTGTAAACAAGGTTGCTCTGGAGGTACTGGGGATTAGCGCAGTTCAAACAGTCCTTGGCGTGACTTACTGGAGCGCCCAGGAACAGATTTGCAAGTTCAGCCTTTCTCCTGCCTGACACTCGCCCAGCACCACTGAGCAACACCCAGGCTACCCACAGCCTTAACCCTGCCGACTCCCACATACAGGCTGAGAAACAGGGATGGGGATGGGAGAAGCCCCACGCTTGATCACTGGACTTGATGGAATGAAAACCCAAGGCAGCATCGCCATGGGGCTGCTTTTCTTCCTTGTAGCTGGAGAGGGTCCAACACCAGGCTATCTGTGAGCAAGCTGGGCAAGTGTCCCTTGGCAGAGGCATGGTAGCCAGAAGTCAGGCACGGGATGTGCAAGGAGAATGGTGCCAAGCAAAACCAGGCAGCGGAATGGCTTAACCTGACACGAAGGCAGAGAGCAGCACCCTCTCTTTCCTGCACTGGGCTCGCAGTGCAACCAAGACACTCCTGGTGCCTCGGGGGCAGAGGGAAGAAAACCTCAGTTTTCTGAGGAAAGGAAGCATCAAGCATCATTTGTATGCGACTCCTGTGAAAACTGAGCAAGGTGAGGGTATCCACCTTCCCAGCTGCATCTCTCCCATCCTCAGCTCTGGCTCAGGCAAGAAGATGCTGTGGTTTCCAGGAGTGGCAGCATGAAGGAACGGGAGTGTGAGGGGTACCTGGCAGCCACAGGAGAGAAAGCTTTACACAAACAGATTTACAGGTGCTTACATCCACACAAGCATCCTTGAAGGAAACAGCTGCACCAGACCTCAGCTGCCACAGGCTCTCCAGGATGGCACACAAGTTCGCAGCTCCTCTAAGCACTGTTCATTTAGAAGATGCTGAGGCCAATAAGGAACAGACACCCGGGGTGGTGGTGGAGGGGTGTGTGGAATATCATCTCACAACAACGTGAAAGTCGGATGTGTCGCTCCAGAGAGCTGCCTCAGAAAGGTCTACACAAAAGAAACACTCAAGAGCAGCAGCAGAGCAGACTCACCACAGCCTAAGCTTAATGTCATGCAACATGTGAGCCAGAAAACATCCTGGCTGTGCACCCTCCACGGCTGTGCCATAGCAAGCAGTTCATCTTGCTTGTTTGGGGTGGGGGAAATAGTGTCCAGACCGTCCCTCTGTTCTCCTCCTCCCTGCTGAAGCTGGGAGCAAGGTTTGCTGCTAGCAAAGGTTGCCTGTAACAAGGACCGAGCTGCTAGGATGTCACCTGAGCAGCATAAAACACTCTCCACCAGCCTGACCTGCTGCACTCTCCCTCCTACACCCCAGACCTGAGCAACTGCAGGTCGTGTGTCCCACCACCACCCCCAGAATGATGCCCCTCTGCATCCCCCATTCTCACACTCAAATTTTCTTTGATTTTTAGGACAAGTACCATCCTCTCCTCCCAGCCCAAGCAGTGCAAAGCTGGCTCCAGGGTCCAGAACACAGCCCTGCTCCCTTACTCTGCAGCCTCATGGTCTGGTTAGCTTTGTTCCCGTCCAAAAACAATGTGTGCACATTCCTGCTTTTTGATGATTTATCTTCAAACCTAAAATCTCTGAGGATGTCCTGCTTGCTAGAAAGACCTCCACCAAGAAGGCAAGCTGATCATCACTCCTGTGAAGAAGCACTGAAGGAACCGATGCCCTGCAAAGCCTTCCCCAAAAGCTGCCAAACTCTGTTGCTAAGTTTTGCGTATTGGTACAGCGCCCAGCTGCTCGTGCTTCATGCAAAATCCCCCCAAGTCTGCCTGTGGCACAGTTTTGAATTGCCTTCCTCCTGCCATAGTGCCGCAGGGCAGGGTCTGCCAGCAGCCCAGCCCATTGCCACTGGGAGCTGGGCATGAAAGCCCCACCTGGAAGAGGAGCAGCAGGGAGCAATGAACACCTGGAGATCGCGCTGCATTTTCCTCTGCTGTCCCAAGGATGGGCACAGGTCAGGTGAATTGACTGGGTCCTTCCCCACTGTTTATTTCCCCGCTGTCTGCCTGCTGCCGGGTTGCTTTGAGCTTTGGTGCGACTGCTTTCCCAGGGCCTGTGGAAGAAGGGACGAAGAGCCTCAGTGCAAAAATACTGGCAACAGCCCAAATCCAGACGTTGGGAATTGGGTCACTGGGTTCAGCTTCTGAAAACTGTCCGTTTGCAAAGGGTGATAAAAGCAGCAACAGCCACATTCGCTGCTGAAGCCACAGCCGGACACTTCTGCTGCTCCTTCACCACACCCTCCACACATTTTTTTCATTTACCCTCTTGTAAAAACACTCACACGTTAATGGAGCAGCCTGGAGAGGGACAGCCCTGACTTCCAGGCGGTGAAGCCGCATGCACAGGGAAGACATGATTCAGGTAAGCAGCACGTAGCTGAAATTGCTATGCAATGCTCACGCAGAGGAATGCAGAAGGCAAAACATGAAGCCGCTTGTCTGGCAAGGCAAAAAACCCTTCAATCATCTGCCAAGCCCTGCAAGCACCAGGGAACTCGGTGCACTGGGTTAAGACAAGGATGCCTCCAACCAGCAATGTGCCACCTCTTACTACCTGCACCGCGGACACACTGCTGCATCTCCTCAGTGTTGAATCCAGAAGAGTTCAACAAGAGAGCAAGAAAAATCCAAACAGCAGTGAAGCAACTGGCATGTCCTCCGGGAAGAGACAAGGTATGGAGAGCAACCCTGCTCCAGTGGTTTGACACGTCAGCACTGCCATGATGACCGGCTGGCATGTGCCGTGGTGGGTGAGAACATGCCCATCCACCACCACTGCCTCTCCTGTGGGTCAGGACAATGTTTTGAACACAAAGACTCTCAAGGCAAGTCAGTCCATGAGGAGTAATTAGTGAGTAATTTATTGAGTCACAACAGTACTGACTCATCAATGACAGTCCCTAGGCTGGCCCACCCCATCCATTTGGTGACTGTAGGAAGAGGCCAGGAGTGACCTCCTCGCCNNNNTGTTCCAAGCAGCACAAACTACTTCCATTTAGCAAGTTCACAACAAACCCCCCCAAAGGGCTGGGGTGAGCACAGGAGGGAGCACGAACAAGACACGGTGATGGGAGATTCACGCGGAACACACAGGGGTTGCTCCAGACCTGGGTGCAGCGTGGGACGGGACACCCTTGGGAATGACCCCCCTGCAACTTCACCATGAGGCCAGATGTCCAGACAACTTGGCATGTTAATTTGCTGTAATTCAGGTGGCTGGTGTTCAGGCCACGCCAATCATGAAACAAAGCGCTGTCAGCTCAGATCATGAAACTGCAGTCAACTAACCACATCTTCACGGTGTGCCAGGCTGCTTCTCATCTCCACCTCCTTTGGTTTTCTTCTCAGTGGCCACAAAGATTTGAAAACTTTATGACTCAGTGAGCTGAGATTTTCTACGCTACCCCAGAACTCCTGGCTCTTCCACATACTCCACAATGATACGACACACCATGCGGACAGGAGATACCAAGAGCAAATGACCTCCGGAGAGGAGAGGAGGGTAAGAAGGCACCAGCAGCACTTTTCTACCAACCAGCTCAGGCTGAGGAAGCAGTTGGGGGAAAGAAGAATCAAAAGCAAACAGCAAAATCACAACCAGTGTCTTGCAAGGACCCAAGGACCCTCTATTTTTTGCATTAAATAGAGAGTTGGAAATATGTCATTCAGGGTGAGGGAACTAATGCAATATGCAGAAGAGCCTCTGCTGGCATATTTAACTACTTTCCAACCCTTTACTAGTTCCTCTCATCCCCTAGTAAGGTAAGCACATAAAGTAAATCTATATGGCTTAGCATCTAAACTAACCAACATAAAGTCAGGATCAGACATTCAGTATTTCTTCAAGCAGTATTTCTAAATCCTGCCAACATGGTGTCTGACTATTTAAAA
>JAVJGJ010000060.1:32650647-32662510 GCA_035590215.1 Microhierax caerulescens
AAGTCTTCCTCTAGACCTGTTCTGTCCAAGCCCGATCTGCTGGGAGATGCTGGGAGAGCTCACCCTCTGCCAACCGCTTCTCCTGCACAAACTGCCATGCCCTGTGGGGAACAGATGACTCGGACAAGTGGCAGTGAGATATAAAGCACTTGCAGGCATGCTGGGGGTGTAGGAAGCCATTAATAATCTCAGTGCCTTGGCCGGGGTCTTTCACCCCATGCCTCTCTGCAGCTCCTGCGGTTGCCTTTCTTCCCTCTCATCTGCTTTCTGCAGCTGCCAGAAGCACCTCGTGCTTCCCTCGCCATCCATCCTCCTGGCTGTCTCCTGTGAGATGCTCTGCGTGTGCCTGTGCCCTGGTTTGGATCATCTTGCTTGTGCCTGGTGTGCCTTTGGCAGGCTTCTGCCATGCAGCTTCTGACTGCTTGTGAAGCCAAGTGTGAACCCTCCTCCCTGGATCCTCCCGCTGATGCCTGTGTCAGGCTTCACTCGCAGCCTCATGCCAGCATCAAATGCTGGGTCTAGAGGGACACGTACTGCTCAGTATGGGTCAAGGGCACTGTCTCTTCCCCCTTAGACTCCTCAACCCTGCTAGAAAACAAGTCATTCCTGATTAGGGATCTGTAACTTTTCACACATCTTTTTCCTCCCTCCTGTTCCTGGAGTTGACTTTTCTTGCACTGAATTGCTATCAAAGGTACCAGACACAAAAAAAAAAACCCAAAAACCAAACAACCCACAACTATTTCAAGGTAGATGGAGCAAGTTCTCAATGAATGAAATACCAGTGCCTTGTTATCTTCCTCACACCCAGGGTTATTTATCTTCTGAGAGCAGGGAAAGAGGTAAGGTGAGGCATAGCAGCCAGGAAAGAGGTGAAGCAGGAGGAAGAGGAGAGAAGGGGTGGGAGATGGGTGGAAATCAGTGCCTCTCTCTCAAGCCCAGAGACCACAGCAGATTTACACCAGCTGTTGCTTGAGGTGTCAGAGAAGGGTTTAGCAGGGATGCGTGCATACACAGCCTACAAGGAGAGCTGCTTTTATTTGTTCCCTTCTATCAGGGGTTGGATTTATTGCCCTTGCAGAGGGGCCAGCAAAAAGCCAGGACATCACTTAAATCCCATTTAAAACCTCAGATTAAGACTCTGCAGGAAGTACAAATGGGGAGGTGGAAGTAGTTTGGCCAGATGCTGGCTCCATTGCCTGGGGGAGCCAGCTATAAACCCACCATGCCATGACAGCCAGGGAGCCAAGTGACACTGTTGCCTTACCAGTAGAATGTCCTTTGCTCCAGAGCTGTAGTACAGACAGAGTGAGAAAGTGCCAAGTCACTTTTAGGCTCATGCTGAGCCTCTATCCTCTTAACAGAGCATAAAACAGTTAACCCTCAGGTCACCAAGGTGGGTCCCAGCCCAGCTTTGCCATCCCTTAGGGAGAGGAGCTTATCTGATGGGAATTAGGAGCCTTCATCAAGGGCCTAGCTGCATTTGAAATATCTTAATACTGATTTTTTGATACAATTCTGTCTTCTAAGCACCTATCTTAGTTTTGCAAGATGCCTAAGCCAATTCTTGGCAGCATTTGTCCCTAGTGATTCAGCCAATGTCACACATGGAGCTTGTGGTTGACCTGGGAACTGCTCCCAGATACCCCGAGTGCTGGCCGAGCGCATTGAATCACAAGACCGTCTCTCTCTTGCTCGCTATCTTGGTCACCCTGATTTGTCCTGCATCATTAAATTTTTACAGTGCCTGACTCCAGATGACTTCAAGTTTGTGCCTCCTGTCTCCAATAAGTGCAGAGCTAAGAGGTTTTGTTCCTCCCAGCACAAGGTCTGGAATGTGAAGACTCAGCGACCAGCACAAGCAGGAAGATTTCTCCCATCCCTGACGGCTGTGTAACTGGACATAAATGCTCCCAGTGTCTTTCAAAGCTTCAGTGTGGCTTTTGCAGGTCATGGTACTGCATTTCTTTCTAATAAGCAGAATTTGGGACAGATCTGATACAAACTTGAATAGCGATGTTAAAGTCAGCAGAGCAGCTGGTCCTGTCACATTCCTGTTGAGAGGTGGCAGGGCAGGCATCCTGCGTGGATGAAGAGAGCATGGGACTGTCTCAGCCTCCCTGCTCCATCGCAGGGCACTCATGGGTTGACATCAGTGTCCTGAGATCATCTGTCTCGGCTGGTTGTATTTGCTTACAGGTTTTCCCTGGAGGGCTTCTGATTGCTTCCCAGCTGCAGTTTCTCTGCTGTGAGGGCTTTTGCAGGCTCACATGCCCTTTTCCATGGTACCTTGATGCTGCTGCACCCCAGGGTCTCTGTGCTGCCGTGGCTTCATGAGCTCATCAGAGCCACTGTGCCAGAAGTGGTGTTTGCAATGGGGAAGGAGAGGTATTGCAGCCACCTTTGGCTGCTCTGGGCTGCACCCACAGGAATAGCCCTGCTGGAAAGTTTTCCTGGCTGGGCATGGGATCAGATACTGCAGGAAAGCTTTTCTTTTTCCCCTGCTCAGCCTTTTCCCTGATTGCCCAAGCATACAAACATCTCCTCTGTCTGCCTTGCAATAATTTTTGGTCCATGCACAAGGCTCTGATCAGTATCCTGGCAGAGCTGAGGTTCTCAGTATCTAGAAGCTGCCCATGGCTGGTACTGCTTGGAGATCTCAAACTCAGATTGAATCCCTGGGAAAGCACCACCTCCCCGGCAGAGAGGGAGCCCCTGGGAGAGCAGGGGTGAGCAGCTCTGCCATGTGCTGGAGGGCTCGGGGCGATGGGACATGCGGTGGTGACAGCAGCCTCCCTTGTGACACCTACCCTGGTGAGCCAGATGGACACTGGCCATGCCCTCCCTGCCCCAAATTGGTGGTGATACAAGGGTGTTGCCAAGCTGGCAGAGAGGGAAACCACAGTCATGCCAATAGTAAGGGGGACCTCCCCAGTTGCAACCTCCTTAGTCACAGCTGGATTACTAACCCCATTCTTCTATTTTCCATGGGGGCGGCATGAGTAAGAGCTGACTCCTGGGGCTGGCTGTTGCCTTCAGAAACCCTTAAGGAGAGAAACACTGATGGGACTATCAGGCTGTTTAAGTTCCAGGCTAAATCAGGGGACCTGTGTGGTTGCACTAGGAGTGGGATGCTGACTCAAGAACAGGACAGAGCCAGCCCAGGGGAGCTGGAATGAGGAGGGCTGGCCCAAGCATCTTCCAGGGCAGTGTCCCTAGGAGATGGGCAGGCATAGCTCAGCCCTTTCCACCGTCTCTGTAGCACCTCAGTCCCTCCAGAGGTTATATTCAGGATACATTGTCTTAGAGAAGAGCCCCCAGCTGCTGCAGCAAGCCTGGTCTGTTTGTGGCTCTCCCCATTTTGACCCATGGTGAGCTGGGGTTGAGACTAGGTCTTGGGAGCATTATTACACCTCCCAGATGCCTGCCTGATGTATAAGAGACAACACAAATGATGAGCATAGATTACAGATTTTAGGGCTCAAACACAAGCCAAATCTCGCACATCTCCTGCAGCTCCCAGATGTGGGTGTCACAGCAGCCCCAGGTTCCTGATTCCAGCCTCATCACAGCTGTCTGGGTGTTTGCAGTGCAAGGAGAGGGAGATGGAAGCCCCCCAGCTCCCTCTGGGGCCGCAGTCGTGGTCTGCCCCCAGACCCCGGGGTGATTCTCTTCCCTGTGCACACCTGGGAAGCGGAGGAAGGGGTAAGAACATCCCCACTTGGGCTGAGAAGATGGGAATGAAACCTCACTCCCCTGTCACTGACTGCTGAGCTGGTGGGAACGTGAGCTCAGCCCCCAGGCGACTTAATGGGCTTTTTAAAAAACCCTTTGTATCGGATCCATTCTTCTTCCCAAAGCTTGCTGGCTCTGCTCCAAGGGGAAACCTTTGATTCTGCAAATACACCACAATTATCCTGAGGAGTCTCAGCTATTGGGCTCCCCGCCTCCGATAGATCAGCAGGATGCCGGAGAGGTGCTTAAATCATTTCATCCTAAGAAAGCCTTGGGCTGTAACAGCTTCCCTGTTGCTTGGAAAAAGCCACCCCTCTCCCAACAGCTTGACTCCATTTTTCTTCCAATGATACTGTTGCTAGTGGAGGCAGGGCAGGCAGCACTGTGGAAACCAGGCCACCGGGGTTCCCAGTGATTTCATCAGTCCCAAGACCCGGGCTTGCAGTGATTTATGAGCTCACAAGAATCTCGCCGTGCAGTTATCTCCCCCTCCCTGCTTTTTATCGCTGTGCAGATAGGGATTCAGCGATAGAGCTCTTCTGGGTACTGTAGCAAGCTCGGTCTGTTTGACAGTTGCAAATATTTTTCTCCAACATTGCACAGGTCCATGTGCACAGGCTGCTCTTGCCAGCGTCATCACCACCCAGCACTGAGAAGCTCAGTTTGGACTCGGGGAACCCAAACCTGAAAGCTTGCCAAGCACAGCACCCACTCCCTGACTCCTATCCCTTGCTTAGGACTCCCCTAAGTTCTCCCCATCTCCTCAAGGTAGGTTTGTATTACTTTTGAATTGTTGGCTTTTTTCCCCGAGAAATATTTTTATTTTCTTCAGATTATAAAAATCCTGTCCTCTGCTGTGCCTTCCAGTCTAAGGCTGGGATTTTTGAAGGGGATTTAGGGGAGATAGGTGCTCGATTCCAGCAGGAGCCCAGCCCTTCTCTCCTTGCCGAAATCCCCCTTTAAAGCAAGTCATCAGTATTTTTCTGCAGCTATTCTTTTAGTAGTCTAAATAAAGCTTTCAAGTTACAACTCATTGATGTGAGGCCAGATTCAGAGGCTGTCAGTTCCTTTGTGTATCCTCAACTTGTCCGGGGGTGTTTTGTTTTATTTTGGGATGTCTGCTTGCTTCTGGGGCTTGCTGCAAAGCTGTGCATTTAGCAGCCCCCTCCTGCCATGTTCTCCCGCTTGTCAGTGGAGCCATAAGCTCACAGCTCTGCTGAATTGGGCCCCTGCAAGTCCCTTGCACTGCGCCTGCCCTTCTGCAAGGGCAGAAAAGGATTTTGCAAGCAGGAATTTGCTCTGGCCATGGGGTCACCCCTGCTTTGCCATTGCAGGAGCCCCAGGGAAAGGTGTGCTTCACTCCAGCTAAGCAGCCAAGGCCAGTGTCCTTCCCAAGCTGTAGTCACAGCCTTCACAGCCCTGGGACATAGGTGGGGTTTCTTCCTCATGGAAATTAATTATGTGGGGAAGGCTGATCCCCTTTGGTGACCCACAGCTGTTCCCATACAGGTCCAGCACAGGCTGGAAATGAGTCTGAAATGGTGCAGCGTCCCCTTCTCCCCATCCTCATCCTGTCTACATGTGCTCACCCTGGCCAAGTGCCACTTGCTTTGTCACACTGGTGCAGCTAAGCCATACAGTTCCCCAGGCCAGCCCAAGATGAAGGTGATGGGAGCACAAGGAGCTGAGCCAGCTCTGCCTCCAGGAGAAACATAGACCCACAGCTTCGTGACCAGCACAGTTCACCCCAGAAATCTATAGGCAAGCAACAGGCTAAAACCAAAAATCCACTTCTACCCTTTATCAAAGCCACTGCCGCTTGCTTAGGATGCTCCAGGCATGATTCAGCACTCATTATCTTTGTTGAGCTGGAGATTAGGCTGCAATCTTTCCAGATAATAGCTTTATTAGCTCTGTATTATTCTTTCCACATTATTTATTTACACTAAGTCCAGAACACTCAAAGCTTTCACTGGGACAGTGAGATCAGTTCAGCGAATGACATTTTACGCTGTGTTTTTTTACACTAGCAAAGATCCTGTGTAGAAGGAGCTGCTATCTCAGGCTAAACATGCTCTTCCCATTGAGGTCTCTTTGGCTCAAGGAAGCTGTACGTGTTATGGATGCCCCACCAGATGCTAATAGTAAGGAAGGTCATTTCCTAGGGTTTTGGCACAGACAATGGTCTGTTGTGTCCCTCTACCTGCTATGCTGGGCAGATGGCTGTGCCAGGGCTGCTCCTGGCCAAAGGAGCAACAACCAACACCCATGGCGCACAACACCCTCACCAGGGGCTCTTTCTTGGCTTCCATGATCTGTCTGCCTCCATCCCTCCATCCCATTCTGGCACAGGCTGACACCGACCCTCTTTTGGCTGGGACAATCTTGCATTCTTTGCCACCTCTCCTGAAGCAAGGCCTGGAAAAGAAATTGTACTCCACTAATTACTGATTCTATGATAAATGCATGGACCCCTGGCTTTGGCCTTGCTCATGGGCAAAGATGGCACCTGGGCCACCGCAAGCTCATGTTAGTCCATTGAGGCAGTCCTGGGTATGAGGCTGGTTTGAGATGGCCTCAGGAAGAGCTGCCTGGGAGGTCCTGCTGTCTGCGCTGGTGAAACTACCCAGCCCAGGTTTTCCTCTGACTTGGCATCACTGCAGGGAATGACAGCAGATGAGTCTCCATTCACCTTTGCCCTGTCCTTAATGACCTCGGCATGAAAACCAGGAGCTGACAACCTGACCCTCCAGACAACCAGCTCCTCTTTGGGATGTAAGGCTCTTTTGCTGGCATAGGGTACTTGACTCCCCCCATTCATTTCTAAGTAGTTCCCTTTGCAACAAGTGGTGCAGCCATGCTATTAGCACACCTCCAAGTCTGGATTAAAGGGATCAACATAAGGGTGGCTGTTTTTTTGGCTTACACTCTCCCTGTTGGCTCTTGGTGCCCCTTACCTCTGTGCTGAGCACTGCCCCGCATGCCGCCCGATATGTAGCCTGGGCAGTATGCTCCAGGAATGTCCTACGTTCCACCTGAGCTCATTAACTGCAAAAGCAGAGCTGGAGGCGAGGGCTTTGTGCATGTTCTTGGTAGCCCCAAGTAGCCCCATTCTCCCCAGTTCACTCCTTGGAAGAGGGATTCCCACTTGGGGAGTGAACGCTTGGGCTGTGCCTGTGACACAGGCACTGCAGCTCCCCAGCAAACGTGGCAGATGCTGTGGGCTAGCTTTGATGTGTACTGCTTTGCTATTTGAAACAGTCTCTCCTGGAAGGGCTTGGACTGGAGCCTGTATATAAAAGCTGCCATTGTTTTTATCGGGCTACCATCCATCTGTTTAAAACATGGATGCCCTGAGTGATTCTGCTGGTGGTAAGCGGAGGTGAAGAGGCTCCTTTGGATGCACTCAGAAATTCTCTCTGCATCCAGCAATCCTTTTAGACATGTTTAACATCATCTTCCAAGCCTCTCAAAGCACTGCCACATCTCGAGTTTGGTGTAAACACTTGGCTGGTAAGAGAGAGCAGGGCATGTGGTGCAGTTACGAGATGTCCTGCGTCAGAAGTGGTGCAATTTGTAGCTGCGTGCAAACGCCCTGGCAGAGACACTGGGATCGGGGAGACACACCTCTCTGTTCCCAGCACAGCCCAGAGGCAGCCTGCCAGCCCCAGAGCTGGTGCAGCGATGCTGCCCACTGCTCCAGAAGCACAGGGGTGAAGCTCTGATGGAGCTACAGTAGAGACCATGCTCATGTACCTTTCCTTGCTGTTTGTACTCCATATGAACCAGAGCTGGCTGAAAGCAAGCTCTGGGTAATATTTCCTGGGCTGTTGCTCTTCAAAAGCCCAGCTCCAGTTTTCTGGAGCTGCCAGCGACGTACTGTCCTGGTGCTGCCTCTAACTGAAGCTCTAGTAAGCCAAAAAGGGACAAATTGGCTGATACCTCCTTTTGAACCACAGAAGGGGAGTCTCCATACCTCTCCTGACCCACAGTCTGCCCACTTGTATCCCAGCTTGGGATCTGCTACCCAACAACTGTCTGCCACCGCACAGCCTGCCTCCATCTGCTCCTCTCTCCCATACCCATCCCTTTGCCACTGGGACAGACCCTCTCCGGATGCAGATGTCCAGGGAGGCTGCTCAGCAGTGCAAACAAAGTCCTGGTGTCCTGGCAGCCACAGCTCCCGGGACTTAGACCATAACTAGATGACTTGCCCAAGACCAAAGAGTGGAGCAGTGTCAGAGGAGGGACATGGCCATCCCTCCCTGTGCTGTGCCTCCAGCCTGGCCTCATTCTATTTGAAAAGTGCAAACTGGACATTCCACTTACCCCATCTTTGCACAAGGCTCTGCATGGCTGGGGCTGCCGGGGATTTATCAGATGCTCTTGTGGCTCTGCAGAGGAGCCAGGAGTGTAAGGGTAGGGTTACTGATTGCATTTTGGCCCTGGGGAGCTATGTTGGACAAACTGCTGTATAATCACTGCACAATCCAGCCTGCAGAACAGCGTTGTAGTATCTTTCTCTTATCATCATGCAGCTTTGGAGGCTCTTGTTTGATCTGCTTTATCCATGTGAATGTGTCCAAGAACACAGCAGCCTCTGCCTGCAGAATGGCTCCTATTGTTCCCTTTGTTCATGCGTCTGGGCTGTTCCTCAGCCTCCTCTCTCCCTTCCGGCAGAAACAAACTCTGCGTGGTCAAAAAGTATCTTTACAGCTTGATATCAAATAGGGGCTCAGCCATGGAGAAAGCAGAAGGCGTATTTTCCCGAATACTACAGCTTTCTGTGATCCAGAGGGGAGCGTGGTGAAACGCACCCTGAGCTCGCACGGTGGATTAGCTGCATTTAACTTCAGCCAGGATCTGCTCACTCATCCCACTGCAAGTTGTTTTGACCTAATGCTGAAAATAAATGGCATTGGACTGGGCATTTTGGCTGATGTATCCATTCCTCATGAAGTGCTGACCCTTTTTGTTTGAATAAATCCACAATAAACACAGTAAATCAGCTTGGAAGATAAACAAAAACTCTGAGGGACATGAGAAATACAGCTCTGTATTTTAATTTTTCCCCCTGCTTTTTCTCACACAAAAGGTTTAACATGCCTTCATGCAATTTCAGCGTAGGTTTTAAAAGTATTTAACTTAGACACATTTTTTGTGACCATGGACTGAATTCAGTGTTTTTTGAAACCAGGCCTCCAGTTTGCAAAAAAGCCTCTCTGACATCTAGATCAGCACTTTACACTTCTTGTTTCGGACAGGTGTGCAGCACTTTATCCTAATGCAATCTGTGCAATCTTTATACACTGTTGAGTGTGCAGTTTCAAAACAAACCTCAAACAAACCTCAGCTCCTTCTGAAACCCCATCTTCTCTTAATCTTCCTCATGGAGAACTTGTAGGAAGATGTCAAATTATACAAATGAGAACTTTGGCGCAGCTGGGTTAGAGTGGGCTGGATTAGTCATCAAAGTTACAGCTGGAGGTTGTTAATCTGTTGGTGACTTCCAAGCAAATTATTTTTATTTTCTGTTTACAAAATAAGAGATGAAATTATTGGTTAGTCCTTGAGGCGTGATGCATCACCAGCGGTGGTAAAATAGATATGACACGGAGCTTGCTCGCACACAGATGAAGGTATTTTCCTTCATTAAGCCTGCGTCACTACTTCCGTGACTGAAAGACGGCACGGAAAGGCTCTGCCTGCACCAGAGCCACTCGCTGCCATGGGGCTGCCAGCAGCGGCCAGTGCCTGCTGAAAGCCCTGATCCTGCGCTGGCTGCGGCACTCAGATGAGGCAGGTTGGAAGTCACTGGCTCAAGGCTGGATACATGTTTTGGCTTTCTCATCTACCTCTCTGGGAATTGCTCTTTAGACTGATCTTGTGTGGGTTGGAGGCCATACATTTATTATTTTTTTAAGTCTTGTTACTTTTTTGTACTGAACTAAGCAGGGGAGATCAGTTACTGCTGTTCATGTCTCATGGATATGCAGTGCCATTAATCTCAGACTTCACAAATTGTAAATTAAGCTTCCCCAAATCATGAGATTTTTTCTTTTTTTTTTTTTTTTTTTTTTTTTTTTTTGATAACAGAAGTCATCTCTCTTCTTTGTGATTTTGTGCTTTCAGGATGTCTGGGCTTTTTTCCCTGCACATGTAGCAGCCAAAACCCCCTTCTGCAAAAGTTAAAACCTAAACCACAATTGCCTGACTTCAGAAACAGGAATTTAGGAAAACGTCCCCTTCCTAAAGACCCAAAGTAAACCTCTGGACATGGGCAGTGTAAGTAGGAGCAGTTATTTCGGTGCCCAGGGGCCAAGCTCTTTCTGTGCTGATGTCCTTGCTCTTACCAGAGGACTCTTTGAGACTGCCATTGCTGGGCACCCATTATTTGATCTGTGGACTTAAGAGGCAAAAAAACCCCAAACCAGCTTATTTCCAACATGGCCTCTCCTCTGCCTCATGGCAAAGTCCCTTCCTGCAATGCAGAGAGCAGCAAAACCCTCCCAACACAGCACTTCTGTTTTCAAGCAATGTCGAGGTGAACTGTCCCCTGAGGTAATGTGGTTTGCATGTCGGCCACCGAGTCTTTCCTCTGCCTTCGTGCCGGCAAGAAAGAGGCAGTGCTGCATTCCTGGAGCTGGTTGCTGATATGGCAGCACAGAGGCGAGCAACATGCCTCGGCAGAGGGGTGAAGGAGCAAATAACCACCAGACGGCCAAGCCCCAAGTGCCTCTTTCCTCTGCTCAGCTCACAAAGCAAGAGCAAAGAACCAACCTCCTTTCCTGTCCCTCCTACCTCCCCCAGATCCTTTTTCATTAAAGGAAAGAAATGGTCAGTATTGATGGTATTGAAATGAAGCACAAGGACCGAAACGCCTCCTGCGCCTGGTGCAGGGTGCTGAAAGAGCCAAGCGTGAACCAACATTTTCCAGAACCTCTGTAGCTTGGGATGACTGTTTTGGCTTGCCATTGTGCAAGGAAGGAGCTTGATTTCAGGAAGGAATTTGTCAGCCAGGCCCTTAGGAAGCTAGGGGAAAAAAAAGCACACCTGTGAGTGGGCCATACCTTGGCCTCCCCAGACAGAGGTTTGAAAAATGTCTGGCAATTTCAAGACATTGGGACAAAACCGGGACAACCCCTACCAGGATCATGTTGAGGAAGTCTGAGACTCCCCACACCAGAAGAGCCCTTGGCAAGACTTCCCCAGCTTGGCCCAAGGCACTCACTTCCCTCCTTACAGCACCTGTTTGCCAATCCATCTGTGCAGCAAAGCCCCCACCCTGGCCTATGTCATGCTCAGCATGAGCACATCTTCTCAAACACTGCATGAAGAGATGATGTTTCTCACCTTACAACTTTACCCGCTCTTCTGCAGCTGGCTCTGCTCTCTCCAGTACATCATAGCATTTTGCTTCATCTCCACGGCCCAGTAGATGCTCTCCTGGCCAACCATGGATTTAGTCAGTGGTGACTGTCTTGCTCCACTTTCATTCCACCACCTTCATATTTTCTTCTGTGTTGCCCTTTACACTTCCTATGAGCACCTCATCGTTATCACCCTCTTTGAGACCTGCCTGCAGACCTCCTCTCTGCAATGCTGGCTGCAGAGATCACAGCTGGTAGTGGCACCCCAGGGTTTGAGGCGGTGCCCTTACAGAGATTAGACTCTTCTGTATCCTTGTGCTTTCCCGCCTGTCCATCTCCATCCCCATTCACCTCTGCTCTTAAGTCCCTAGGCACCCCGGGCGGAAGGGGATGCCCCTTTGGTCTGTATGTATCCATCGCCCTTGCAGTGCTGTCCCAAGTCCTCAGCAGAGCCTGTCAGGCTCTGTGCAATGGAGACCTCAAGGATGGTGTGAAACGGTGGAGTGCCAGGCTTGCACATTTGTGCTGGGCATTAACTGGAGCTCGCTTTCTCCTACAGCTGGTCAAGGACTTCCTGCTGAGAGCCATCTGGGAGGGAAATGCCTGTTGCTGCAAACAGGCACATCCTATGGGATGGTGCCAGTTTTGCTGACATTTTCCCATTCCTTATCTTAACCTGAAAATAAAACATTCCCCCACCCCCCACCCCCACCCCCACCCCCCGCCAGTTGGTCAGTCCA
The DNA here is from genome assembly GCA_035590215.1 of Microhierax caerulescens. Taxonomy (NCBI): domain Eukaryota; kingdom Metazoa; phylum Chordata; class Aves; order Falconiformes; family Falconidae; genus Microhierax; species Microhierax caerulescens. Next base: position 32,662,493 of record JAVJGJ010000060.1, read on the forward strand.
GCCTTCACTGTTTCACTT
>JAVJGJ010000060.1:32662610-32677205 GCA_035590215.1 Microhierax caerulescens
ATAAAACATTCCCCCCCCCCACCCCCCCCCGCCATTTGGTCATTCCAGCCTTCACTGTTTCACTTTGGCCAGCTGTTTTTAGCTGCTGTGAGTCTGATGTTAAACTGTGTCCATCTGAATTGCTTTTTACCTGGGTACATCATGAGAGATACTGCCGAAGCCTGGGTGAAAAAAAGGGGCGAAAGCCCCTTTGGGACTGGCATTGCAATGAATAGCCTGTATGCTGCAAACCGAGCAGGGCTGGAAGGTTTAAATGTGCCCAGAACTTTGTGACAAATACTGTTCTGTGAAAAATAAGAATATTTTCCCTTTTCTTGCCCTGATTTGGTATCAAACCAAGTGTTTAAAGAACCTGACTTTTCTCTGGGAATGGAAAATCTGTTTTTTTGAGCAACCTCCCACTTGCAACCTTCAATCTGTTTATAGAAGGAACCTGGGTTTTAATTATTATTCAGTGAAAACAGACATAATTGATATACCCCCCAAATACTCCTTTCTTTTGTGCCGACAACACAAGACCTTGTCCTACCAGGTACCATGGTGCCCCGAGGGAAGCTGAATTAAGCGCCGGTGATGAGTAACAGTGGATAACACTTCCCAAATACAGTCACTGTGATTTATGACTGCTGACATGACTAAGATTTTGTCTGGTAGTGAGGAGTGATGGCTGATGTCCCTCTAAATGCTTATCATTTCTGGCTGCTTAATTGAATCCCGTTAACAGATGCAATGAAATCGAGAAACATTTCTCCTGCTAGCAGACCTCATTGGACCAGCAAAGCCCAGCTTTGGCCTTATTTCACTGTTTTCAGGTGTTTTCCTTTGAAGTCAGGGGGTGCAGAAATGATCTTCCCGAAAGAAATATGCTACAAAAGGAGTGTATTATTCACATATTTGATGTTAGGACACCCTGGCAGGACAGCTGCTTCCTGTGATGCGTGGTAAGAAGGGACCCTCGGAGAGCTGCTGTTTTCCGCTGTGGATTGATGTGTCCCTTATTCAGCATGCAGAGGATTTGGGCTTAAGTCCAGCTTGAAGCCTTGCCATCCTCTTGGGGATTTTGAAGCTCTTTGGATCCGTTGAGCAAAAACCAAGATAACTGTGACAGCGAGGGTGTCCGGCCCTGGCCTGTGAGGCATTTTGGGACCAACTCTTTAGCACAAGAGCTCTGGCAGATGGGGTGGAAGAAGCCAGGCATTTCTGGCCAACTTGCAGGCAGCTGGGAGCTGTGCAGGAGATCCCACTCCCTTTGGGTGGCCTGAGTGCTGCAGGGAGGCAGCTTCTGCTCAGCACCCGAGAGAGTCGCAAACCCAAACTGCTGGGGGCAGGTGGAGGGAGAAAGCTCATTACTTCAAAGCTGCCATGTGCAGGGAGAGGCTAAAACATGGGAGATGCATCATCTTTAACAGGGTTCATCCGTAGCAGCAACGGATGCCTGTGGCCCAGAATGACTTTTAGGAAAGATTAAGTTATGCATACAGCAGGTCCTCTTGCAGCAGCTGAGCGGGGCTAGTCTCTCATCCAGCTTCGTGCACCAGAGTGTTATCTTTTTCTCAGGAAAGCCATGGAACTGGGTAGAATTTAAATTATACCCCAGATAAGTTGGCTCGCTTCTCTGACGGAGGTCGTAATGAAGGAGTCGGGATTCCATTTATAGCTCAGCATAGCAGATGTAGCTGTTTTTGCAGATGATAAAAATACGGCCTTGTTCCAGGAATGCTGCAGAAGTGAGGCACGCATGTGGGTTGGTTTTTTTGTTTTTTTTTTCATAGCAATTCTTTAACTCTGGTTGTACTGTACAACAGTTGTTCCCGTTGGAAAATCAATATTTACAGAGTAAACAGCAATGAGACGTGGGCTGGGTACCATCCAAGCATGTAGCAGGACCTGCTCTGTTGAATGCCCACACCTCAGACTGTGGAAAATGTTACTCTTTTCTCTGTTGGGATAGGAGTATTTTTTCATTACTAGTGATGAATACGATTTTTTTTTATTCTGCTCTGTATGCCTTTCAAGGCCTATTTGCAAGGAAGGAAGCAGCCACTGAAATATAGGAAGCTACACTTTATACTCTTCTATAACATGCACAACTCACCTCTTCTGATCAGAATTCAAAGCCTGGTGTACAGAATTATCCATCCCCTCAAATAAAAGCTGTTTATCTCAGAAAACAATCAGAACTGACACTTCAAATATGCTAAACTTCCACCACAACTTGAGCTCCTGCTTGATCTCATCTGTATATCAGGGACCTCCTCAGGGATGCTGCAAATCCAGTGCCTACAGAGACCTTCACCTAGGGGACAAATGCTGCCCTGCAAAGACCACATCAATTCTGGGGTGAGGTTCAGCTGGGACTACCACAAATCCAGATATGTGGGCTTGGTGCCTTGCTGGTCCACAAGGCATTGCCAGTGGAGGAATCCACTGCAGGCAGAGCAACACTGCCATTCTCACTGTACCTTGATGATACGATGAGTCCACATCCTCCCATTTTGCAACAACGCACCTGGCTGTGTAATACTGCCTAGCACTGTATTCTCTCCTGTTTGCAGAAGCAGCTTGCAGCTGTAAGAAAAAAGTTCTGTCTCTAATCTCTATTTACACAGGATGGTGATAAAGAAATTCCTCAATAAGCACTTAATCTCTCTTTGGGCTGACACCACCATCTTTGCTCTGCCCAGCTCCAAAGCAGCCAACACATGCAAACACATCACAGTGCTCTGGGGACTAGGAAAGGACAACAGCATGAAAACGAGCTCTATGCCACAGTCTTCTGCTGAGCGTGATGAGTGAGCAGCCCTGTGCACTGCAAATGTCCCTCAAAACAGGCAGATGACACTGAGAGGAAGGGCAGCCCCAGCTTCTGGAAGCTGACCTGCGTTTGAAGCTCTTGCCCATTTTTGGCACATGATTTGAAGCAAGTAGTCTGCTTTTGGGTGGGTTTCTGCTGTAAATTCTGCTGGTCATCCACAGCAGTGAGGTGCTGCTAGCAGATGTGCTGTCTCCACTGTGAGCTAGCCTGCTCCTGTAGGTAAGCTCTGAGCAAGCTCTGTGTGAACTCACTGCATGGCCCTAAAGGACTGGAAAAACAGGAAACTCTTTCAAAGGTGTCTAAAGATTTGATGTTGACGTTTGAATTTCCCTTTCATATCACTGCAACATTTTTGTCCAGGGACTTCATCCTCTACACTGCGAAGCTGTCGTTTATTTCGTCAGAGGTTTTGCGCTTTTGAAAATAAAGCCAAGGAGTCCAGAAAATAAAAGTATTCTAAAAGTCTAAAGTTTAGAAGACACTTTAGTGTATTAGACAAGTGTTTATTATGGAAGCTGAGCCCTTCCAACCCTTGGGGAACAGCATACATTATGTGCACATAATATAGAAAAAGACAAAGCTGTTCTGCCAACCGAGATTTCTGGTGCTATACAGTTTGAGGAAAGAACAGAACGTACTCATCAGTAGAAACAGAGTTGTAACAGTGACAGTAACCTAGAAGGAGCTGAAGGGGACTGAGGACAATGCAAACTGCATGGCCACACAGCTGGGAAAGCGGCATCCTTGCTCAGCCAGACCCCAAAGCAAGCAGATGGGCTGAGAAAATACAGCAGGTTTATTGGGGGGGCTCCTCTGGTGAGAGACTCACCTGTGAAATGGGCTCCGTTTGCTGCCAGCTTGTGATCACAGAGGATGCAGGCACTGGAGCAGGCAGAGAGCATCTCATCCTCTTCTCAGGAGCTGCTCAGGATCACCTCACAGAGCAGCAACTGGCAGTGATGGTTGTTTAAAAATGCACCCTTGATGCTGCAGCTGGAGCTGGCTACATTCTCCTGCTGACAAATTGTGCATTGGGAGGAACTGTGGAAAAAAAAAATCCATCAAGAATCTATGAATGTAATCCTCTAGGTGAAACTCCATCCCACTTGTAACCCAACTCAGCAAATGCTAATGCCCTGTCCCTGCATTCAAGTTCCCATCAGAGCCATTTTCCCCAGACAATGGCTGCCTTTGCCCTGGTAAACACAGAAAGTAAGCATTTCCTCAGAGGAAGTTAATGTGGATTTTTAGACATAAAAAAAGAAGGAAAAGTGGGAAACAAAATCTTTTCAGTAATCTGGGAAAGTAGGATCGAACAAGGCCTTTTCTGCTAAAGGGAAACACTTTCCCTGAGCCATTGAGATGCTAAGGACCAACATGTTACTTTAATATTATCTTTAAAAGAAGTAAATTAATGCCCCTGCATTTGATGTTCCCATACACATACCACAGTCATTGAAGTCCTGACTTTATTTTAAAAGAGGGATTCATGCATTTAGCTTTTTGTTCATTTCTGCCTTAGTTTCAGAGTCATAATAAATCTCACTTTGGAGGTGCAGAATGATTAATTTCTGAACCACATTTTTACTTTGAAGTGTCTATTGGCTGTTAATAAAATTAGCCCTTTTACGTTCTCTTCAGTCACAAAACACAAACACACGTGGATGCTTTGGGCCAAAGGAGGGAGCTGAAAATCTGTCTGGTGGTGGGAATTTAGCTGAAGTGAGGAGAGACGCCCCTATCTCACCACCCTGGCGAACTGTGCTGCATTTGTTCAGCCAAAACTGCTGCATGCGGAGGCAATGGGAAAGTTGGGGCTGGGTCTCCAGAGGTCCTGATTTCAAGGGTGGAGTCTGGGGGAATGAACATTACATTTTGTTAGAAAGCCACTAGTGTTTTTACAGCACAGATTTAATAAAACTCATTTATGTCTGACTGAAAGTTAAATACCTGACAACCCTGCACTTGGTGTTTTCTTAGTGTCATGTATTGCAGGGTCTGTGTCTGACCCACAACTGGTTTAATGATGTGTCTAGAAAGACTCGTGCCTCTGAGACATGGAGAAACATGTGGCAATCAGAGGAGCAAATTCCTGGCTGGTGTACCTGGGCAGCCACCCTTTGAAGTCACCAGCTCAGGCTGGCTGGGAATGAGCTTCAGGCACTCGGGGATTAGATTTTCCATGAAGGACAGAGTAAGAACGCAACTCAGGCACTGATGCTCTGGGCAATTGTGCAAAAGTCCCCCCATCCTCAGGGAAGGACTTCTCCAGGAAAAGAAGCAGTGCATAACAACCCCATCCCAGCTCAGCAGCTGTACTGCTGGCATGGCAAAGAAGGAGGAATAAGGGGGTAAAAAAACTCAAAGCAACCTGGAATTAAGTTAGGACTATTCCATCAAAAGGGTGCTCTCTGGAAGATGTAGTTCTCAAAAAAAAAAAAAAAATCTTCCTTTTTTTAAAATGTTTCCGATTTACATTAGAGAAAGCCACATTTAGCTGTTTCGTTTCAGTCAGTTCTAAACCAGAACATGCTACTAAAAGTGACACATTTCAGTTTTCAAAGAGCTTAAGATCATCTGACAGTATTTCCCCATGTAGCTTCTCACGTACAAGAGCCACCTTCCAGAGTTCAAGATCCTTCTTAGGGGCAGGACACTTTGGAAGGCTACACATCCTAAAAATACGCCACTGCTATGACTGTGTGATGTAGTATGGGAACTGCCGGACTTTTTGAGTGTGGTAGGAGAGGAGGTTTGGGCTGGGAAGCCAGCTTATCAGAGAAGGGGAAGGTGATGTTCTTGCACTACAGTTCCCATGACCCAGTGCAAAATGTGGTGGTGGTGAGGAAGAGATTGATGCTGCCAAAAAGTGTTTCCATGTGAGGAGAACCTTTCTACTAAGCACATGAAACAAAGGAATCCATCACTATAAAAACAGAAGGAAAAATCTGAATTTTCCTTGTGCAAAATTGTAGGGTTTGGAGTGAAAGTAAGTGCTGGAATGTCCCAGAGTGTCCGTGTGATTTTTGCTAAGCTGTAAGGCCAGACTTTGCAGATGGAGTCCCTGCACCCAAGAAATCCCCACTTGCTCTGTTATCTTCCATGGGACTGCCAACTGCCAGCACAAGTGAGAGCCCTTCCTTGGTCTTTGCGTTCAGCAAGGCCCCACTTTCGGCAAACTTTGAATTCCCTATCAAAGCATGTCAGATTTACACTGGCATGAGGGACAATGACAGAGGACAGGCAAGCTCAACAAGCTGCTAATGCAGTACAGCTTAGGCTACAGCTTTCTGCTTTTGTGGGTTTGGAGCCTTCTGAGGGAAGGTTGGGTCATACGTGAAGTAGGCTGACTTTCAGCAGCTTTCCTACTAATAACATGGGGAACCCCAAGGGTGTTTTGTCTTACCTGGTGTCTCAGCACAGGCAAGAGACTAAATGAACCCACAGGAGCTTTCCCATTTGCAGCAGTGGGAGCATGGACCAGAGCAGTGCCAGCAGCAGTAGCCATGAACCACAGCAGATGCTGAGCACCACTGCCCAAATTAACAAAAGCACCTGTGAGAAACAACTGTGTAAGATACTCACACCCACCCTGCTGTATAGATGTGCCCTGTACATTCTCTCCGTGCTCTCAACATGTCCATTTTCTCCAGCTGAGGGTCACCTGGGGGATGGATCCTAACCTGGGTGATCCGAGAAGCCCCACAGCTGAGCTAAACAGAGATCCTCACCCAGATCTTACACTCAGGCACTGGTGAACAGCTCTGAAATCACTCAGCAGCAAACACCCCTCCATATTAGCAACTGGGAGTACTTAGACACATCAGAGCAATAGTAAAGTGCAGCATGTGCTGCAGGACCAGCTCAGACCAATAGCTGGAGAGGCAGGAGAAATTATAGGGAGATTATTTATTAGATACTGAGCCAAAAAAAAAAAAAAATTCTCCAGGCCCAAGTGTTTCATTTGCTCCACCACTAAAGAGCAACCACTGCTAATGACAGGATGAACAACTCGACAAAATATATGCTATGGAGCCAAAGGTCCTCATTACAGAGAAACCCGACTCCCTTGCTGAGTGAGGCTGCAATGAACAAATGAACATTACCTGTGCTGGTGCAGCTCCAGTGTCTTTTCCCAAGTGGTCTCCGGCACAGCTCCAGCCTCCTGCCTGCCTGTCAGGGAAGGCACAGGTGAATGCCTCCCCTGCTTTTGCAGACCCCTGAGACAAGCAAGGAAGAGGAGTGTGCAGGGAAGAGGCCATCAGCAGTACACAGCAGCTTCTCACAACCATGAATCTCAGAAATGCACACATTTATTAACATTTGTTGGGTTTGATCTTTTTTTATTGGTTTGTTCCTTTTTTTGGGTTTGGTTTGGGTTTTTTTTTTTTGACAATAAGACCTGTGGCATTTTCAGGGTGGAGGCCTGGATTTGACTTTTCTGCTTTTTTTTGTCCTGCCTAAATTAATCTGAAAAATATGCTTGCGCCCCTTTCTGTCATGGTATGTGATTTTAAGGGGTTTAATGGGTAGTACCCATTCTCTCTCCCTAGCTTGTGCTAGGTCGCTAGGAGAGCAGCTGACACCCCAGCTTTAACCAGAAAGCAGGCAGGGTTGTGCAATAGGGTAACTGAGCTGTGGCGTATTGCCAGTGGCTTAGTTGCCAGCACAGTTCCCAAAATCATGTCCTAGCCTACCTGGAAGACTCATCTGTATGGCTTGAGTCAACTCAAGGCTGCCAACATCTGGGCTATATCCTGACCCACATCCATCCTACCAACAATTTGGAGGGCTGCAGCAGGATGGCAAGGGGGACTTCAGCAAATCAAGTCTCCTTCCCACCTGGGCCGTCTCTGTCTTCCTCTGCTCCTGTGGCCAGATTGTCAAAGCCTTACCCTGTGTAAGACGTTGTAATAATACTGTAATAATTTTAATAATACATAATAATACACAATAATAATATCTTATTAACTCTATTGTATAATAAACAATATTGAAACAATACAGGGTCATAAGACTTGCACACCAGTTTCCATTAATTGTTACATGAGACATACATGATTCCAGGAAGCATGTTGTTTGAAATAGCAACTTTTCCACCATTCCCTAACAGTGGATTGTGTACATGTCATTTTAATCTGCTTGGCAAACACAGGCTGTGATTGATGTGGCTAAGAGACTTTATCCATTTAATTGCTCACCCTGCTTTTACATCCGTGCTTTCTGTGATCTGCCTTCAGCTTCCCAAACATTTTTTTTGCAGCTTGTAACTCATCCCAACAGTCAAAGCGTGTGAGTAGGGACTACTAGTAGGGCATCACAACCTTTTCTGGAAGAAGTTCTAGCCCTGGCAGAAATAAACCAATGCACTACTCTCTGCATGAGACTTTCCCAATATCTCTGGCCCCACCAATGCCTATTCTGTCCCAGGGGTGAGGACATTAACCAAAATGAGGAGAGTGCATGGAAAAGGAGCAGCATAAGCTCTAGCATCAGAGGGAACTTGCTACTAATTACTTTATGAATTGACTCTACGAAACACTATTTTGGTCAAAACCTGCTCCCCATCATTTCTCTAGCTCGCAGCCACTGCTTGCCAAACTCATTGCAAAAGCTTCAGCTGTGTCATCAGCCACTGGTTTCAATAGTCTTCTGCAGAAATACGAAGATATATTCTCCTCTGAGGTGATGCTTTGGCCAGAACTTAACCCTGAGGAGATGCCAGGGCCCACAGGCAGCAGGTGCTGTGGACAACTCAGGATAGCACCTGAGGGGTATTGCTGTATCGTGCTTGCACAGAGAGGAATTCGAACCACAGTGGTTGCACTCAGGTCAGGATTCAGCTCTGCAACCCTGCTAAAGTGTGGAGATCTTGGTCTGGTTCAAGTTTGTCCTTGGGAACTGCCAATCGCACCTCCCATGGGACTGTCTCAGTGGTGACCCAAAGCCCCTGGCAGTGCATGTGTACACTTTGCTGCTTGCTTGTGCTGGGGCGGTCAGGTCTTTCATGCCATTGCTGCCACGGCCTGTTACAATGCTCCACAGCCGACATGGGCATGTTTTACTCTACCCTGTTCTTTGCAATGGATTAATGGATTAACCCCTGATCTTTGCAGTGACCTAACATGTAGTCTGATGGCTCCACTTGTTTTCTTGAATTTTGCATTACCAACACAAGAGAAAGGATCACGATACAAAAGAAACAGCTGCTAGAGAGAGGAAGGAAACTCAGCAAGTATTTTATGGGCATTTTCCATCCTTTGTCCCACAGTAGGCATGATTTGGGGTAGCCAAACATTTGTAAATCGCTATTTCTCACTCATTCCTTGCTCACGTTGCTTTAACAAGACTAGGGACCAACTGTAGATAATGGAAGATTGATATTTTGGAGAGGGCAAGAATGTCTTTAGCCCTTCACTTGTTATGCATCTTCAGGACTGCATTGCAATACATAAATCTCTGGCTCCAGCTAGAGGCCATTCATGGCTAGGTTTCTAGGTTTCTAACCAACAGGAGCTCTCATTGTAAAGTGTTGCTATCCTGTATTAAGGTGCAATATTCCAAATACACCAGAGAGAATGAGAAGAGCAGAGACCATGGCGACTTTCACATGCTGTCCAGACAGCGTGGACTTTCCTCCTTGTCTATCAAGCAACAATACAGGATGTTGTCCCCTTCTCTCCATCCATGTTATCAAGCCAATGAGCCTTATAACATATTAACCCTACTTGACGTTGTGATACGAGACCTCTGTTTGAGCTATTGCCCTGGTAGTTAAGCACAAAGTCTGGCTGCTCCGTTAAAGCTAAACCCCCACAAGCACAATGCTTGTGTTCCCCAGCTGGGCAAGAATCAGATCAGACTTGATTCCTGGGCAAGACCTGTGCTATTGCTCAAGCCTCACTGCGTGTAGGGAGCAGGGCACCCCAGCCAAAGATCAGCATCATTAAGGAGGGCTGATAGTGAGCCAGTCCAGCCCTGTTTCTGTCCTCCGGTGGGCAAAGTAGTGCCTGGGCAAGAGGATGTGCTGAGGGGTGCTGGCATACAAGGTCATAGTGTGGGAAGTGGCATCAGTACAAGGGAATGGACCAGGGACCCCACTGGGCAGAAACACACCCCCATAGAGTATTACTACAGCGAGAAGCCTGTCCAGCTGGGATACAGACAGGATGCTCAGACACCAAAGCAGCAAGGCTGCTTTTCCCTGGGAGCTCTCATGGAGAGACCAGAGAGACCATAGGAAGAACAAATTGTCCATGTCAGTGCTGAGAGCTGACTCAACTCCTCCAGTGCAAGGGAGGTGATTCAACATCACCTCCTTTGAGGACTGTGACCTCAGGGCAGTACTTCTGCACCTCAGCCCCAACAGCATGATACAATCACCTAGTGGCAGGTGGGGATGGCCAAGGCTGGAAGTGTAGGCAAGATGTGTAAGAATCACCAAGAGAATTAGGACTGTGAAAAAACAAAGACCAGGGCAGAAAACCCTAATGGGATGTAACTGACAAAGGCATGGAAGGGTAACAAGAGAACCAAATGATCTTGCTGGAGACTCCTGCTCAGCATTTGTGATTTGAGGAATTTCCAGGGGACATTGTGGGTGTTTAGGAGCCCAGAGGGAACACCAGTCCAGGTGAAGTATGAGAGTGGCCTTAGAAATCTGACATAGAGGAGGGTATCTATCTTCTGGGGTCTTAAATAAAGGAAAAGCAACCCTGCCAGGGGAAACAAGCCTGCCATATGAGGAAAGGCTGAGAGAACTGGGTTTGTCCAGCCTTGAGAAAAGAAGTCTTAGAGGACACCTTATCACCATGTTCAAATATTTTAAAGGGTGGCTACAATGGCAATGGAGAATCCCTTTTCAAAAGAGTCACATAGAAAAGATTAGGGGTAATTGGTACAAGTTACTCCTGGGGAGACTCTTTTTGGACACAAGAGGAATGTGAAAATTTCATGAGAACAATCAACCATTGGAATTATCTCCCCAGGGAAGTGGTGGATTCCCCAACACTGGACACTGAAGATTCAGTGGACAGGGTGCTGGGCCATCTTGTCTAAAAAGTGATTTTGCCAAGAAAGGTTGGACCAGATGACCCTTGAGGTCCATTTCAACCTAGTATTCCATGATCCTGTGAATTGTTTTCCTTTGTATCCATCAATATCCTCTCCCAAAACACAGCAGTTCCTTTAAGTCCACTCAAGTGCTAAGAAAAAACTACATGAACCCAGAAAGCCTGCAGGAGGTCTGCTGACTGACTGGGATTGTCCCTCTTGAAACAGGATCATGAGCAGAGTTTGCAGCAGTTTGTGACAGCTACTGCTGAGAATAGTTGGGTTTTCCGGAGATACCCTCCAACTGTGATATATATCTGGCCACTTGGCAGCAGAACAATTCCTTCCTCCCACAGCTGAATGCATCTAGAGTGTACCTCTTGTTCAAAAAAGGTCTCCCATCCAGCATAGTTACCAGTGCAGTTTTCCTATTTGGGGACAGAAACTAATTTCAGAGTTAAAATAGAGACAGTATCAAAGATGCCTTGGCACGTGCCTTCGGCAGGAGGGATGCCACAGGCTGTGATGTTTACTGGCCTCTGCCATAAAGAGGGAAGAAATGAAACACCATATAAATACAATGCACTGAAATATTGCCAAACTGGGTGTGTGGTAAATATCTAGACAGAAAGAGGCAGACAGCTCTCACATGCTTGCTTTAGCTACTCTAAGTGGTACATTTCCTGCTAAACACAATCTAAAATGAAAATATATAGCTTAAAATCCTAAAAGACCCATTCAGGATGAATATGATGTTACGAGATGACCAAATGCTACTTGAAAAGTACAATCCTATCAGAGAGAAAGTAAAAGCCAGTAAAGCCAGCCTCAGCCTACTTATGCTTAGGAAGAGGTCAGTCAGAGTTGCCTTTCTCCCTGGGAAATGTCAACACAAAGAAAACAGTGATCTTAAAGGTGTCAGTCAGCCAGAGTGTGCAGTAGTGGGAGGAGGACAACACCAATGCCTGGTAGAGGGTGATACAGGTATTTACTCATCGAATCCTCAGGGTGATGGGGGAAGCACAACATGTTCTCACCCAGCCACTCCCTCATACAGGTATGTTCCAGCACTATGCAGGAGTCTCTCGCCAGCATCTCCTCCATGATGCAAAGATCAAGGTGGAAGGTGTGCCTAAGAAGGGGATGGAGCAGCACAAACAGGTGGTAGAGAGCATCATCCTCATGTGGAATCCAGCCATCAAAGGCACTGCCCACCAAAATCACTGACTGCAGCACGAGGAAAAAATTATTCAAGAAAAGCAAATTGAAAATGTGAAGGAGGTTGCCCACCAGCTTTACCACCACCTGGCTCCAGCAGGCCAGATTGTACACTGGATGTTGAATGTGCCTTTCAAAAACCATTCCCAAATTGCTATCATAGGGATTTTCTTCACTTTCTTCTTCCTCCTACACCTCACACATTCCTCCTATTACTCCTCCTGCTCCAGCTCACTATCGGAGCTCCCCTCCTCACTGCTGCTAACGTGCTCACAGCTGCTTTTCCTGAGCCACCAGCAGAGCTCAAACGGCAGGACAAGGACAAGAAGGGCCTAGACCTGCCACTGCTGCAAAACATCAAAGAGGAGGGCTCCCCAGGCAAAGCTGCTCTGGTTGTGGCTCCCATGCTCCTGAATCCTCTCCTCTGCTCCATCTACTACACTGGAAGAGTAATGTTCTATTGTACACAGCTGTGGAAGGTACCAGGGAGTTTCTCAGCCTGTGTGGCATTGCCACCGTGGCCGTGAAAGTGCATAAGGGGAAGCAGGGTGCCTATCATCTTGGTAGACACTGTGGTCTTTACCGGCTGCTGTGCTGGGCAGGTCGCTGAGAGTAGGAAGCTGCCACTCTTGTCAGAAGGCTGCTGTGCAAGGGGTTCCCATTCCTTTCAGTGTCTCCATTCGCCCCTCTTTTTCCCTGCGGTAAGGGGTCAGGTGGATGCCATCAGTTGCCAACAGACATGGCTTCTCAAAGGCAGACACATGATCACAGAAGCCAAAATCTTGAGTGCCAGCTACACAGCCAGGCATTCATGTCTTCCAATTCATCCCCTTCTTCCTGAAACCCTTCCTCTGCCTGTGAGGAAAGAGAAGAACACCACCTGGCACTGGTTCTGATGTGGGAGGATGGGTGGCTCAACTTTGCCTCCGGGACTTCTCCTGGATCCCGTCCCTTATTCACATGCTCCGAATGCCCCAATCGCAGACCACCATGTCTGACTCCGAGCCCCTCTAACACCTCTGTGAAACCCTCCTGTTACCTGGCAGCACAGATAAGTAACTGTAGTGAAATTGTAGAGGGATGAAGCTGGGTTAATTAGCATTGATAATATACAGCTGTGGGCTGGCTTCAGGGGTGGTGGGTTGGCCGATGTAGATAAGGTGCAGCTGTGGCTGGTTAAGGGGTTAGGCAGCCAAGGAAGCGAGAGGAGGAAGATGCAGAGAGAAGAGGGAGAGAGAGTATGTGCCCTAGATGAGGAGAGACTAGAAGGCAGCAGAGGGACTGGTGGGAAGAGCATGCTGGTATGTGATGGTCAAAGACCTTGTTGTAGCTGGCCAGTTTGGAGAGTGCTGCAACAGTGAGACCAAGTCCAGGGTCATTTACATCAAGAAAGGAGCAGCTGGTATTGACGCCAGAGAGATTTTGCTGCTTTGCAAACTTGTAGTGAGGCCACAGTGGGCAGATGCCTGCGAGGAACTTCTGCATCCGCATGGAGCTGCTGTGTACCCGCAGAGGTGGCTGGCAAGAGACATGCTGTGTGCCCTCCACCACCCCAAAAGGAGCTGAGGAGAAATCAGGACCCTAGTCTCCTAAGTACCCCCTGCACTGGCCCCTACCTAGATGGGCAGAAAAATGCCCACTGGTTGCAGCAGTTGGTGAAAGCAGCTTGGGTGGCACTGCCTCAGTCATCCACATACCATCTAACTGTACTGCCTTCCACCTGCTCCTGCATATTCCAGGTGATAAGAGGTGACAAGAAACACCTCATCAGTGAGCTAATGTTTGGGGTGCAGCAAGGCAACTCGGACATCTTTGTGAGCAGCCAGAGTACAGAGGTCACCTTCACCCCAAGCATGACCTGGCTAGAGAGCTGCGCTGTGGCAGAGGTGTACTTCTTCAGTCAGTGCGGTGGGAAACAGTGTCAAACAAAGGCTTTCCTGAAGTCTAGGCAGACAACATCCACAGCCTTTCCCCGATCTACTAAGTGGATCGTCTTGTCATAGAAGACCAGGTTAGTTAAGCGGGTTAGTCATATGCAGTGATATGGCCAAGCAGTTCTTCATGAAAACTAAGTCTATCTTACGTTATCTTCCCTGGAACATAGGAAGTCATGGACATCTCCTTATTCTTAAATTAGGGACCTCAAGCCACCTGGAGGATCTTAATATAAGGATCCCCATATGAGGAGCCTTGAGGCAGGTCAACAGCACACAGAGAGACTACTAAAGTTCGTTGGGGATCTCCTAGGTTGGTGCAGAGATGAAGGCACAGCTGTGCACTCTCCACATAGGAGATACATCAAGACCTTATAAAAGCCACAACTTACCTAAGAAGCCCTGACAAATGCAATGATGGAGGGCATAGCCATATTCCAAACCAGGACCAATGAGAATGTGCTTTTGAGTGGGTCTCTTGGTACGTCCATGCGTGGAGGGGTGTCATCAAATTCTTGGAAAGGCACAAAGATTTTCAGCCACTGAGTGCAGTCCTGTCCTAAGGGAGCCAAGAAT
>JAVJGJ010000060.1:32687375-32704956 GCA_035590215.1 Microhierax caerulescens
AGGCTTCTTCATGACTGCTGGGAAGTAGGATGGCTCAAAAGTCACTGTCCAGTCACTTCTTCATCAGGAGCTCATTTGTTAAAGGTCTTCTTGTAGTAAGGTATACAGTGGGTAGGAGCCAAGTTGTAGCACTGACACAGTGAGAAATCAAGTCAACAATCAAGACTCTTGGAGATCATACTGTCAGAAATGGTGTAAATATTTTTTTTTTTAAGTCTATATTCCCAGGCAATTTTGAATGTTCTTTAGGTGCCATACCCGAATACCTAAAAACTGAAAGTGACGTCATCTGGTGAAAAGCGGTAATAGTCTGACTCCAGTAAAAGTCATGGGATAGGAATTCCTCCTATACTTGGAGGTTGATACAATCAGATAAAAGACTACATCTCCCAGGGCTACTGTGGACATGCAACACCCACAATATATGGTTTCCCCCTGCTTCAGAGCAAGGCTAGGGCACTTTCAGAGGAAAAGCACTCAATACAAATCCTTCAGTGCCTGTGTCCTATTAAGTATTGCTAGATAGCTACTCATTTTGAATAGCAACCATTATATATGGCCTACTAGGGTGTCAAATAATGATTATAATCAAACTTGTTTCTTTTTCAGAAGAAGATAGAATTTCTGACCCTTTTGTTCTTCCTGGCAACGGGGATCCTGGTTTTTCTGTGCTTGCCATCACTCTTCTTCCAGATAACAGAGGGCTGGTCCTACAGCGAAGGAATTTACTTTGCCTTTATCACCCTCAGCACCATTGGCTTTGGAGATTATGTAGTAGGTAAGGTTGATTTCAGAGAGAAGGCACAGCAAAGCACCAAGGTTATGACTGTAGTTACCATGGGTTGACTGCGCGGTCCACCATTGTACTGCAGAGACAAATCTTCTGCCTGAGTCTTTGACTAGTTTTTGCCTGGTACAGCTCCGAGGGAAGTACTCATTTCTCTGGGACTCATTTCTCTGGCATGTGCTGATGAAAGCACAAAACTGTCTAAATATAATGAAATGCTGTGCTTTGGGGTGCAAGAATCCAAGTATTTGGGGGAGGGAAGGGGAAGTGCATAAGTGTGGAGAGATAATTCAAGGAGCTTAGGAATGTGTGGGCATCCAGTACCTAAAGACGGCCTACAAGAAAGCCGGAGAGGGATTTCTTCCAAGGGCATGTAGTGATAGGACAAGGGGTAATGATTTTAAACTGAAAGAGGGTATTTAGATTAGATATTAGGAAGAAACTTTTTATTGTTAGGATGGTGAAGCACTGGAACATGTTGCCCAGAGAAGCTGATCCCTGGAAGTGCTCAGGGCCAGATTGGATGGGACTTAGAGCAATGTGGTCTAGTGGAAGGTGCCCCTGCCGATGGCAAGGGTTTGGAACTAGATGATCTTTAAGGTCCCTTCCAACCCACACCATTCTCTGATTCTATGATATACCAAAAGGGAACAGTTTGCAACAGTCATACAAAATAAGGTACATATCCCTGCTTTAGACATCTAAAAGTTATGTTTCAAAGTGTAAAGAAATAAGTGATCGTGTTTCAGAAGACATGATTTTACACATCAGATTGAAAGGTGAAAATCCCAGTCACAGGGAAGTGGAGAAATCTACTCACTCTGTGAGAAGTGGGACTTAAACATATGTATCACTGTGAAAATGGCCTTCATCAGTCTCCTACGCATCACTGGAGGGTCTCTGCCTTCACAAAGCAGAGCTGAGGGTTTCCCCTGAAGACTAACTGTTTAAGCTAAGCTCTAGCATGCTGGAATGCTTCCCAAAACACTTCTGGGAATCTGCTGACCAAAATAGACTCTTCATAGAATAAGCTTCCAGAGGAACTCCAAAATGATCACCAGGAGCTGAATAAGTGCCCACAGAAGAAGCAATAAAACACCTGGACTCTACAGAGAATCACGAACTTCTCTACAACCTGTCCTGCCAGCATTTTGCCAGCCTGAACTTGTCTTCAGTGGGTATATAAAAAAAAAAACCCTCTGAAGCTAATACTTGAACACCGGTGCTGTCCCTATAGAAAATCTAGAAGCCTCACCTCCCTCTCTGATGGAGAGTCACCCACCACACAACAAACCCTAGGCTCCCAAGCCTTGCAGAGATGCAGGAGAGGCTTTGGAGACTGGCTGGCAGCCTTGCTGTGTGTTTGAGAGATTGCTTACAGCAGGCTGAGAACTTTGGCAGAGGGAGCCCACAAGCTTTTCCAGACACTAGTGTCTGCTGAGGAGGGTGGGGGTAGTGCTTTGATGATCCAGTTGATTCTGTAGGACTGAGAGCCCCCACCTGTGCGATACTGAACACCTCAAACTTGAGTGACATGGAACACAGGAAGCTGGAGGGTGGCTGGTGCCACGCAGGAGAAAAAAAATGAACGTCAAACTGATGCACTCTTTTCCCTTGTCCAAATTACAAACGTTTTTTACAATAACAACAGCAAGTCACAGTCTGGAAACTACTACCTTCGTAGCACTTTCCTCCTCTGCAGCCATATTTTATAAATACAGTCAAAAAATAACAATTAGATGGGCCTCCTGGCTCTGTGATTTCATCTTCATTAGGATGACTTAACTGGAGCTGAAATACTTTTCCCTGCAGTATTTATCCTAATTGGCCTTAAACCGTGATAAAATGGTTATGTTTAATGCCTCACACCTTCACAATGAAACAGGCAGAATCAATGACTGCTCTGAGTGTTATGCCTTTAGAATTAATTATAGATGACAAATGGATTTACCCTGGCCAAGTGGAACAGAACAGGTTTGAGCTTATATGCATTTTAGTGATTAAGAACAGGTTTGTAGGTGTTGTACATCAAGGAAATATAAAGCCTATTTGGGTAGGGAGATATCCTAGGAAGATGGCAGAGTCTGGATTTAATTGTTTGTAATACATTGCACCAGGAGAGATTTAGGTTGGATATTAGGAAGAATTTCTTTATCGAAAGAGTTATCAAGCACTGGAACAGGCTTCCCAGGGAAGTGGTTGAGTCACCATCCCTGAAGGCATTTTAAAAAAAATGTGTAGATGTGCTTAGGGACGTGGTTTAGTGGTGGACTCAACAGTCCTGGGTTAATGCTTGGACTCAATCATCTTAGACATCTTTTCCAACTTATGATTCTATAATTCTGTATAGATGATACCTCTAGGGTGAAACTCCCTTTGGGTTGTAAACTGAATTTATGCCCTGCTGAAGTTCAGGTTTGAGTTAACATTACAAAAATATTACTAGTTCCTTTGCTAACCCCACATCATGAACGTCAGATAAGAGCACAAAAGGAGATGCTTCTGTGCAAGGCTGGCATCCTCTGCCAACCCAGCCCCCAGCAGCAGCAGAAGAAACTATCTGTTGATCTATCCATGAGAACAAGCCAGCCCACACCTGCCCCGTTTCCAGAGCTCTTGCAAGGTGAAGTACAAAAATTCTGTGCATTGATCTATGCGGTACAGAGCACCGCAGGACCTGAAAATAGTTGCCAGTTGAGAGTTGCTCCTTCCGGGCAGCTCCACAATGGGAAATGATTCAGGAGGTTTGTGATGGTGTCCCTGTTCATGCACATTGCTGTGTTACCTAGTATGTGGAGTCACCCCTGACAGCAACTTATAGCATTCAATAAGCAATATCACCAAGTTTTCCTGCCAATGTCAGGGCCATGTCAGCTGTATCATGATCATAACATTGTGTGGGACAAAGTGCAGGATGAGCAAATGTTCTCTGTATGTTGGTGGTGGACTGCTGATGTCTGAAGAAACAAATGAAACGACCCATGCAGAAAAGCAGGTGTGTGATAGTGGCTGAATACTAAGAGGTTTGGACTGCACGAAATAAGCTTCAGTCCACAGTTTTCCAACACAGAAAGTTGTGTTCAGTGAGTTCTCATCGGTCACCTAGTTTTGTGATGGAGGAAGCTCCTGAAGTTGTTTGAAAATGAAGTAGGAATTGCAACTACTCTCAGTGTGATCAAGGGTACCTATACTTTAAATCAAATATTTATTGTTATAATCACACTTTATACAAATGCACAAAGTTACACTAACCTAGGTAATAGTCACGTGGTTGTGGTGGCCCATTGTGCTCTGCTTTTTGTGCTTTGGAATATTTTCAAGGTAATACAATACAATTTTATACTACTTCCCACATGATTGCATTTACCTGTAGATGCAGAGGTTGAACTGGGATTGATATGCTACAAGTGGGGAAAAAAACACCCTGCTTTGCTGCTAATTCTCCTCAATCTTAGTATATCTTTTTGACAGGCCAGCATGTTTGTGCTAGCATATATCAGTTTGTTGCAACAAGAGGCTTGCCCAGCCTTCAACTAATGCTGGAGAGGTGAGAGACTTCACTGCAATGAAAAAGTCACCTGAAAGTACTCAACATAAAATACATTGATGAATCCATTAGGCTGGCCCACTTCACACAGGCAAAGCAATTTTAACTTGATAATATTCTTCTTTCTCTCCCCTTTTATCTGCAGGTAAACAGCCTGGCAGGAATTACTTTTCCTACTACCGATCACTGGTGGCAATTTGGATTCTTTTTGGCCTTGCCTGGATTGCTCTCCTATTTAATTTATTGACAACAGTACTAGAAGATACAGAAAAAATAATTGTAAACGATCTCCACCAAATTGGAAAGGTGAGTAAGGACAATGTAGCAAACCGACAAAGAAGATGCTGGCCTGCTCAATTTATTTTAGAGGAAGAATTACTACCACCACGTGCTGGAGGGGATGCGCAGAAAACTGAGTCATTAGCAGCAGATTCTGAAGACACAAAAAATGAAAAAAAAAAATCTTTCCTCATAGCAAAACTATTTCCATAACATGAGAGTTGAATTCTTCATTGGAGAGTTGCTACTTAATTATTCTGAAGAAATTCCCATGGAAATAAATTTTCTCCTACCTTTTGCTGACATGTGACCTTTCAGAACTCTAACAGTAAGGAATTTGCTTCTCAATTTGCAGCTAGGTTATACAAACAACTTGAGAAGTGGACTTGTTTTGCAAGGTGTTTTTATGGTGCTTCCACAAAAATGCAGAGAAGGGGTGTGATAGAGCTTGCTGGTTCTATTTGGGTTTTGCTGCTTGCAAGAAATCATGTCTCTTCCAGGAACTGACATGCACAAGCTTTTCTGAGGCATTGCACAGCACCTTTGGAAAAAGAAATATATAACTTAAATAGAAAGTCTATAACTTAATAGATGCCTGATTTGAGCCATCATATTGGACAAGCTGTTAATCTGAAAGACATGTTTAAAGGACAAGACCTGAGCTCAGTTCAGAGGCACCAGAAGCATCTAATGCACAGGGCTAGAAAAAGGTTATCATGTTAGAAATTGTTAATTCTACATCATCCTCTTTCATACTAAGATGAATAAAGGCAATTTCACATTTCATCCCTGTGGCTTTCAAAAACGTTTCTGATGGTGTTTACAAAGAATATATAAACCCATGCCCTTAATTCAAATATGATAATTTTATTCTAGAAGCATTTTCTAAGAACAGACACTCATTTGAATGGAGGAGTCATCAGTGCATTGGAGCCTTGCTGCTATGTTTGTATTCCATAGGAGCTTTAAAGTTGTTTAAAATTACACTATTGTGCCGAGCTAAGTAGCTTTCCCAGTGTGAGCACTGTCTGAACAGTACAGCCTTACCTTCAACCAGGTGAAAAAAGGATGTCGGATCTGGGCACAGTGGTTCAGATGGCATGCAGGCCATCCTTGGGTGAAGACCCCAGTCTTTAAAGGGTCAATCTATGTATCAGGTGCCCCATGTGAGTCAAGAGTGCAGGAAAATCCTACCCTGAAGTGCTGGCAAAGCAGCTGTGGTAGACACATAGAAGTGAAAAGTCCTATAGGTATATGTGGTTACACGAAAATCAGTCCAGTCCATTTCGCTGTCTCTGACCGTGCCTACTAACATATGCCTCCAAATCACTTAAGAACGAGGCAGCTCTGCCATGCTCCTGCACTAGGGTCCCATCCCTCTTCCACTAGTTGGTGGCTCAAAGCCTGCCCAAACAAGAGGTGGGGTCTCCGTAATTCAAAGTCAATGAACTTGACCAAATCCTGAACTTATATCAGCAGCACCCACAGTATCCACCCGAGGCAGTCCATAGATTATAGTACATGAAGTGCCTCTTTGGCACGCTTGACAGGTTTTTGTGATATCCTCAAGCTCCTGTTTTGTCAGGCAGTGAATAATTGTTCTTGGCTCACCCTCTGGGTGTTAGTTACAGCAAGACCAGCCCTTACCAGAGATATTCCTATGTGAAAGGAAGAATAATTTACAGCTATAAAGCAATTTTAGGCCATAAAGATGCAATAAGCCTTGAAGTTGAATCCGTAACTATTTCAGTCAAACAAACCCATGCTTCTTTGCCAGAAGAACTCTCCTGGGTCAGGACCTGGCATGTAGACCTGATCAAATATGTATTTTCTTTTCCTCCCCAAATTATTTTCCACTATCACCCACAAGGCTGACTTTTCACCTAATATGCTTCACTGTCAGTAAACCTTTCTGAGGCAGCAGGAACAAAAATGGACCAAAACAGGGGTAAGGTGGCAGGGATATCATAGGACATAAGTTGTCTTTGTGCAAGCCATGACCCTGTCTCTATTGCAAGATGAGATCATAGCCAGGCAGAGAAAGCAGCTGGATGCTCCTGAGCTGGGATCTCTTCGCATGCCTGTTTTCTCCTTTCACCAAACATGGATCCACATTATTATTTTCCAGGCACCATTTTACCTCTTCTGTATTTCCCAGCTCTCCTGACAAGGACTATTAATCCCACCCCCAATCCAATGGAGATACTGTCAGGGATGGTTTAGGGAGAGGTGGTCCTGCCTTGGGGTGCAACGGCCATTTTGCACATCCTCCTGTAATCCCTTCCAGGCTGGTTCCTGGTGTTTGATCCACACAGCCCCAAGGTGGCAGGCAGGACCTCCTGGCCAGCACAACGCATGTTTGTTTGCTGTCTGTATTGCTGGGAAGAAATAAGAGCCTCCAAGGAACATCTTGAAGTCAACACACCTCTGAAGAGTTTTCTTCAACTTGTTCTCACTGTACCACTTGCTCCCTGTCGCAACAAATAACATGACCCAGCCCCGAAACAAGCTGGTAACATCCCATTGCAATGAAGACCAACCAAGGATACTTGTTTAGACATTTCAGATAGGGCAAGAGAGATGGTTCAGGGATGCTGACTGTAAACAGCAAGCACAGAGCCAGGCAGTGACTCTCTGAGCAGAATAGGACAAATTTTCTGCCCTTCACACTGGTGGGTGTTTAACAATGAGCCATGAAAACCAAGTGCTTCCCGTTTCCAAAAGTTAGTCTGCCCTGCACAACTACTGTCATAGGGTGCAGGCAATTCACCTTTAACTCATCCCGTCTTGCCATGTTCCCCAGGTGATGATGTGCCCCTCCAGACAAGAGGGACTAAACAACTCCCAGGGCACACTGGAAATACAAGCCAGAAACTGCCACCATGAGGCACCTCCTTCAGGCACCAAGAATTGAGGTGTCCCTTCAGCTGTAGATGCCAGCCTAGGAACATATCTACAAGCATAAACCCTATGAAAGTTCTTAGGAGAAATTAAGATAACTGCTCTAAGAAAGAAGACCAGTTATTCATAAAGCCTCATACCCACAAGGAGGCCTTTGCAGAAGGTCTCAGCTTTTCTGCTCATGCTCTCTCATGGCTGTGTACAACGGACACCCGCCCTTTGTGTTTCTGCCAACTTGAGGCAGTTTTACTCTGCCTCCTACTCTGCAGCTCAGCTAATGCAGCTGGTACAGCCCTGGCCACTGCAATCCCAGAGCAGCAGCTTTGTCAGTGCAAACCTTTGTCACAGGAAAACATCCTGTAATTTTATACAGTTCATAGGAGCTCACTAAGGGCTAAAATATGCCTCATTCTCAAGAGATGGGGATGGATCCCAAACTGGTCCAGCCAGGGATGCTGTCTTGTACCCATGGTGAAACACCTTTGTAGAGGTCAGTTGGAGTTGCAACAGCTGTCTGTCAGCAAATCATCATGCAAAGGACCCTCACTGTCAGCGCACACTTATGACTAGGTACGCTCCTGTCATGCGCCCCATGCACCAGCTTTCCCAGCATAATGTCTGCTGTAAGACGGAGGCACACATTCACACCCTTTGTCTCACAGGAAAAGGGCTCGGTATGGAGAAAAATCTGCAAAATAGCAGGTTTGGGTGCACGCTTTGGGGCAGGATGAGCTGGGCTACTCTGCAGCAGCCTCGAGAGCAGGCAGTGCCTCATGCAGCAGAAGGGGTGGAGATAGAAACTTCAGGTACACCGAAGAAAGAACCAGCACCAAAGGGTATGTGGTCCTCTCCACTGGGAAAGGCAAGGGGAAAGCCCAGGAAGGCTGCAAGCCAGGGTGCAAAAGGAACTTTCATTTTGGCTACAATATTTTACCTCATGTTTATGCCAAACAATAAAACTGTCTCCAGAAGGGCTTAGGCACAGCAACAAATGTCCCCAGGGCTGGAGCAAGCAGCCTCTTCCAGCATTATCACCCTCTGAGCACTGCAGAACCACAGCGGATCTTGTCCTCTCATCACCCCTGAAAGGTGGAGCTGCTGCTTTCTGTGCAGATAGTAGGGGCCCCAGGGAAAATTAGTGTTTCACCTGAGCTCATGCAGGAGACCTTTGGCAAACACCTGGTCTGGTGCTCTCTCAACCAGGACCAGGTGTCCTGGTATTGCTTACTAAGGAACTAGACCCAGCTAGTGGTTCTGTAGTTGCTGAGGTTAAGAAAGATATCCTTGAATTGAGAGCGAAGTTAGATCCATAGACGGAGACTGAAAATGGTCCCAGAACTTTTAATTCATGAGTGTAAGCCAGGATCCAGCTCTTCTTCTGCACGTTCACCTTGCCCAAGGGACAGAAACCAGGAATATAATGCATTTTGAAATCCCTGTTCTGCCAAGGAGCAAGGCAGCAGCAGTCCTCTGGAGACCAGAGAGGGGTTCTCCATCGGCAGATCTGCCTCAGATCTGAGGACTTTTCTGGGAGCTGTTCAAAAGCTCTTGCTGCGACCCAGCCCCACCGCACCGCTCAGGGAAATCCAGTTTTCACGGAACAGCCTCCTGTGCAACTGCCAGCTGTCCCACTGCAGCTTGTTTTCAAATGGGAAACTTTTCCAAGGCAAGCCAAATACTTTCCCATACATTAAAACAGTTGCACCCAAAAAACTGCAGGAATATGATCATGAAATATATTATCTTGGATTAAATGGCAGCAGCATGTTCCCACATTCAGTCTGAGCTGCTCCCCATACATCACCCACATCTCTGCTGCCAGCTAGCAAACAGCATGCATTTCTGCACTTGAAACCAAGGGAATGCCACGAGGAATTATCTTTCCCTCAGAAAGAAGCTTTTCAGAAATTCAATTGCTTTCAGAGACAATAGGAGAAGCTGCACTTTGACCCATCTTTGATTAGTATATGAGATTGTTTAGGGATCTTTTGAGGTCTCCTTCAATTAGTAGCCAGTTCATTTGGAGAGATTAGGGTTTCTTTTCTGGAAGAAGAGACACTACTCAAAGCAGCGGAACAGCTTGGCTAATGTAACATTGTGTTCCCAGTGGGATAATTTTTTTTACAGAAATTACTAAACAGGGGCCACACACATGCTATTTTCCACTCTGTCACACTTGGACATTTGCTTTCTCACCTGACTCATAACCAAAAGGCACTGGATGCAGCTCAGAACTGGTTTAACAAACATAACTAATCACTTTCCAAAGGCCTATTCTCCATCCCTCATGATTGCACCCGAAGAAATAAATAAAAAAAAAGTCAGATGTTGGTGTCAGCCAAGCTGCCTGGTACCATTCCAGCAGGATTCAAAGGGGTCTTGATTTCCTGTGAGGTTTTATACCAGCTTCCACACTGTAAGGGAAAGGGATCCCTGGGATCCCCAGCACGTGCAGCTGAGGACTGGCCTGGGGCAGCACTGCTGGTTTCATGCTAACA
The DNA here is from genome assembly GCA_035590215.1 of Microhierax caerulescens. Lineage (NCBI taxonomy): Eukaryota > Metazoa > Chordata > Aves > Falconiformes > Falconidae > Microhierax > Microhierax caerulescens. The sequence goes on from JAVJGJ010000060.1 coordinate 32,697,388, forward strand.
AAGTCAATATTTAGGTTAAAAAGTTAGGGGAAAGCAAAAATGCTGCCCTCTAGAGAGCCATGTCCATGCTCTTGCATCCTTGGAGCTGGCCTCACCTCCACCTCAGAACACGGGCACAAACATCTCCAAATCTGCTTAGATATGTCAGCATTTTCTGTCATGAGGAGTTCTGGCCTTGATTAAGTTAATTCTCTACCAAAGGTTTGGAAAGGCTGATTCTGCTGAGTTAAAGTTCGGATATTTACTGAATCCATTTAATTTACTGGTTCAACATGATTCAGGAGAAATGTCTCCTGAATAAAGACTTTCCAAATTTCTCTTTCAATTTTTCTCACACATGTGGTTGGAAACCATAGCTATACTTTTGTGGTGAGATGCCAAAGCATGAAATAATACATCCCCAGAAAGACAGATGTACTGATAAGCAGAACAACAATAATAATAAATATGTATCATTGAAAAATTAAGGCAGGTACAACTTACAATTTAAGGTAATGGCTTCCTTGAGAAGCCAGAAAGATGCTGATATTCCCAAAGAACAAACATGGCTTGAGGTGAATCCAGCTTCTCAAAGTAAAGGATCATAACAAAGCATAGAGAAAATCATGCATCAAGACCAGAAAAAGAGCATAAGTTAGATTTTTTGCTGCAAATTCCCTAGAAGTCACAGATGACTAAGTGCTTTAAAAACAAGGTGAATGTCTTAAATTTAAAATGGCTTTAGACATTTACTAGAAACAAAAGACGAAACCCAAGCAGAGATCTGTCTATTCTCAACTTCAAAAGTCCAGCCATTTATCTCAAAATATAACACACCCTTGCTCAGAATAAGAAAGATTCAAGAAGGTCAGTACAGGTACCTTGCAATTGTTAGACAGTTGTCACTATTAAAGTAGTCTGCCTCTTCCCAAAACATGCATAAGCTATTCAGCATCTCTACTGTGCAAGTCTGTTGGAACAGAAATGCTGGGGTCAGGGCAGGTATATTGCCTAAAAGTAGATAGAAATCAATTAGAAATTAGATGCCCATCTTTGCAGAACTCTGGCCAGTTTCCCAATTGTCAGCATAGAATTCCAATAGATAAAAGTTTTTAAATTTTTTTTTCCTTTCTTCCTTTCCTTCCTTATTTCTTTCTTCCTTACAGCCCTCAAGCTGGTAATGGGATGAAGAATGGATGCAGCAGAGCTCATTATAGTCCCAGAAATGCTTGGGCAACTCCCAGAGAAACACAGCCCAGCAGTAAAGTCTACAAAATGCTTAAAAGTTGAGTGCAATAGCAGCAGAGGTAGCACAATTGGGTGATGCCAAATAGCCAACAATTGCCGAGAGGAAACAGAAAAGAGGAATTCCCAGCAGTGGCTGGAAACATCCATTCCTTGCTCACCATAGGTCTCCAAGGAAAAGCCTGAATGCAAGCTGCCCAGGCCCTTTGCTCAAACATGGCTCATTTGGAGGGCTGAGTTGTTTGATAACATTTCCCAGTCATCGCCCTGCAGCCCTCTGTGGGGACTCAGCCTCCCTTAGCAAACCAACCAGCAAAGGTGGAAAACTGCCACAGCACTCTCCAAACTAGCTGGCTGCAACAAGGTCTTTTACCACCTTATACCAGCACACTTTTCATGCCAGTCCCTCTGCTGCCTTCTCATCTCACCTCATCCAGGAGACATGTTCTCTCTTCTCCTGCTTCTTCCTCCCTCCACTTCTTCCCCAGCTGCTCTCTCTTCATTGACTCTCAACCACTTAACAGAACCAGCCACAGCTGAACCTTATCTACATCAGCCAACACAGTTGTATATTATCAATGTTAATTAACCCAACTTCATTCCTCTACAGAAAACATCCTCCTAGGATGCAAATGTTAAGGGGGAAGCACTGTTTCTGGTGCATGACAATTTGTATGCTGGTATAAACCATACCAAAGTGGGTAGGGCTTTTGTTTAGCAGCCAGGGTGCTTTTCAGCTACACTTCTGGGAAATCAAAAGCATGATTAGAAATTTCTCTATGGAGCCTTGCTTTGGCACACAGTTTTTTCAGTTAATATGGTTCATGGGCAAAAGTAAAGAATGGCAACATCATGCTAAAAACCCCAAAGCTCTCACAGATGCCAAAAAGCAGGAGAGAGTTACAGAAATGTTACTCCACCTCTAGGGCCATCCATCATGCATGGTGAGAGCACGGCAAGGAGAGGTGGCACAGAGGAGGACAGACAGAGCACTCTGCCCTATGGAATTACGGATAGCAGCTTGGTTTGGGGGTCAGCAGTGTAAGACAGGCTGCATTGTAGGTGAATCCCCCTTATGAACATCAGCGATGCTCCAGCTGTCCATCAGCTGAGATATAGTGAGTCCATTTTCCATCATCTGAAAGCCTAATTGAGTTCTTCCTGACTTTTAAAATTGGTCAGATGAAAGTTTGTATTGTATTGAGACCTAACTTATCCAAGTTTGGGCTCTTGTCTACTGACCACATCACAAGCAGATGTCATTAACAGAGGGAATGAGAGCAAACGTGCTAAATGCTACCCAGATCAGCAACAGGATTTCAACAAATATATCCAGACAGTTAGGCATGCCCCAGGGTCAAAGCACCCTAGCGTAGCAGGATAGTCGAAAGGTGCTATGTACAAAATACACTCACGAAGGGAAGTGAAAAGTAATGTAGAATTAAGTGTGCACATTCACTGCCACGGCATAGCCTCCAGATGTCAGCATCAACCCAAGCAAGAGAGCGGCACAGCGCAAACGGTGCAGAAAAAACGCATTTGCAGGCTTTAACTTCCAGGAACACTCTCCTGCAGTCCCTGCTTTCCTGCCTGAGACAGACAGGAGGGTTTCTAATTCACCTGGAAAAAGCGCCCAGTTTGCAGACAAAACCAAGGATGTGGCTTGTAGTCACACATGCGTTTGACATGCCTGTCGTACTGATGTAGACCATGTGCTTCTGTGTATGTTCGTGCCCATGACCTACATATACATATAAAACCTATATATATGCACACACATCCACACATGTATATATAACTTTTGGTCTTAAGAATAACAGGCTCTTTGCTGATAACTTTACATGAGGGTGAAAGGCATGTCCTCCAGTACCTTTCCTACCATATGCATATTCATCTCTTCCAGTACAAGTTCCTGTGTGCTGTGGAACTGCTGAGCTGAGAAACACAGCCATCAGCCCTGGAAAAAGGATCTAAGAGTATAAGCATGGGTCAGATCCCCCGGTGGTGTAAGGCAGCGTGCTTTCAGGTCTGTGTGCTCAGGTTGATGTTAACTGATTAAGAAATTGGTTGTGTCGGTTCCCCTTGGCCTGTTAACTTTGTTTTATGCCTCTCTGTAAGCAATGTGAATTTGCCAATCAAAAAAAAAAAAAAAAAGGCTTACAAAAATCCCATCTCTTCCTCTTTTTTCTCCTTAACTCTGCCCTCTCTTTACAGTCCAAAAAAATGATTGGGAAGGAAAAGGCCCCAAGTTCTTCTCAAAGCAGACATTTACATTGTCCCTGTCACAGTGTGGAGCTGTGATGCAGAATAAAGTCACAAATACAGCAGCATGGCCCCTGATGCCAAGCACTGAGGCAGCAGAGGTGTGAGATGCAATGGAGGCTGATGATCACCCTTTCACAGGCTTCAGAGGGATGTGCAGAGTGGCAGAGAGCATCCTCCAGCCCAGCCTCGCACCTGCAGATAATAGGGGGGGCAGATTCAGAGGCTGTTTATTTAAACACATACTCCTTCTTAGCACCAGGTCAAAAAAAAAAAAAAATTGATGAAGGAGGTGCTGGATTCCTCTTGTAGGGCAAAGAGTGTTGATTTTACATGAAAAGACCCTCAAGGTCCTCCTGCACCAAAGTGTTCATCCTTGGAGCAGAGCTGCACATAACAAATTTTGATCAGGGCTGGGGGTACATGGAGGGACTGCGACACAGAAGATTAATGGATGTCTTCCAGCCATAGGTTGTCAGTTAAGTCAAGCACTGCTAATGCGGGATGTTGTCCCAAGACCTCTGTTAGCACAATGATGAAGCTTTTTTGTAGTCCTCTGTGTAAAAAGGCATAATCCTTGTATGCCAATGGATCATATCCTTGAGATCCCTAGAGAGCAGGGCAAATGTGGAAAGAAAGGGAAAGGAAATCCCTTATTTCATAATGGTGCAAACAGACATGTCAGGAGAATTACATCAACATGCAGCACATGTGAAATTTAATACTACTCCTAATGCATTTAGATGAGGCAAAATGCAAAGTCTATACTGCCTCTGGGAATAATTCTGGTAGGAAGCTTTCACCACCAGGAACCAAGGACTTTCTACTCAGTCTGGAATTTGAGCCTTTGTTTTCAAAGTCTTCCTGAGAGACTTCAAAATCAAGTTTGTTAAGTGTACATTGCTCTTTGAAGATCTGTCTTCCAGAATGAAACTCCAGTGCTCTTCCCAGAATGCTGGGAAGCATTGTAGCTATCATTGTAGCTATATTAAAGCTATCAAGAGTGGCATGCTTGAAAATTTATAAACATTCATGGGGCCACAGACAATCTGCAAAAGAGGAGATCTTGATTCTTTGCATTACAGAAAGCCAAGATATTCAAACTCATCCAGCCCATATCCTTTGCCTAATGTCAGCTGGCATTGCTGCAAGGATGCATCAGACTTGCATGGATTTCCACTAGCTTTGACTGTGGCCCATAAGATCTCAAAGGCTTATAAAAGCAAGCAATATTTGCTTTGGAGTTCTTGCAGACAGGAGGAGCTTGAGATCTTCTGGCTGGTGTCGTGTGTTGTGTGTCGTCCCCCCCCGTCCCCCCTCTTTATCAGACTGTAGATATAGGATTCAGCAAAGGATACAGCTCAGATGTGGCTTGAATTCAGACAAGTGACTTGAAGTGATGATTTCTCCCCCACCAGGCTGCAGATGATCGATGTATTATGCATGAAAATAGCACCAGGCACAGATGGGGTGGGAGTAGAAGGTGTGAGCTGATAATGACAGCAGCCAAGCGCTGCTAGAAAAGACTCTGCAACACGCTTGCAGTATTGGGCAGAAAAAGGATGCAACATGCATCAGAGACTAGCCACGGTTTAGAGGGCTAAACAGTTTAATTACTGCCAAAACTGAGATTTATGGAAGGATTTGAGCAGCGTGGATGCCAGAGGGAGCAGTGAGTTAGCCATGATGATTCAAGGAAGTGTCTTCCCATCTTGCATTCTGGAATAACCATAGGAAGATGAGCGAAATACTTATTCTGGCTTATAAAGCTGAAGACAGGGAATCCAAAGTGGTGACATAGTGCTGCATCAGATATTGCCTCCAGCAGGATCCTGGCTCAAACTCAGCACAGTGCTGAGAACTTGGCACCAGGTCCAAAGTGGAAACAAACAGGAATTTCTCCATGGACACTTCTAGAGTTTGGACCCAAGCACCTGAAGACCAGCACACATGGCCTGATCCTGAAGAAACAGTGGCAGTTTGGATGGGCAACATGTCACTGACTTGGAGGCAGCTGGGTACAGACTTTAGTGGGAGGATGAGTCAAGAGACCTCCAACACCATCTGTAAAAGGACCTCACACTGTGAGGAAGAACTTAGCAAGTGCCAATGAGGTGAGGTGTGCTGCTGGACCTTGTACTCACAAACAAAGAAGGACCAGCTGGGGATGTGAAGGCTGGGGGCAGCCTTGGCTGCAGTGACCACGAGATAGTGAAGTTCAGGATCCTGCATGGAGGAAGCAGAGCAATAAGTAGGACTGCAACCCTGGACTTCAGGAGAGCTCACTTTGGCCTCTTCAAGGACCTACCTGGAGGAATGCTGTGGTTAGGGCTCTAGAAGGTGGTGGCATCCAAGAGAGCTGGTTAATATTCAACCATCATTTCCTCCAAGCTCAAGACTAGTGCATCCTTATGAGTAACCAATGAAGCAAAGGGGGCAGGAGGCCTGCATGGATGAGCAAGGGGCTTCTGGCAAAACTCAAACAGAAGAAGGAAGTTTACAGAATGTGGAAAAAGGGACAGCCCACTCGGGAGAAATATAGGAATTTTGTCAGAGTGTGCAGGGATGTGACGAGGAAGGCTAAGGTCCATTTGGAATTAAATCTGGCAAGGGATGTGACGTACAACACGAAGGGCTTTTTCAAGTGCATCCGCAGCTATTTTTCCTGGCTAGGGAAAATGTGGGTGCCCTGCTGACGAAGGATACACAAAAGGCTGAATTACTGAACGCCTTCTTTGCTTCAGTCTTTACTGAAAAGACCAGCTCTCAGGAATCCAAGGCCCCAGGCAAAAGAGGAAGTCTGTAGAAAGGAAGATCTTCCCTTGGTCTAGGAGGATCAGGTTAGAGATCATTTAGGCAAAACTGACACCCATAAATCCATGGGCCCCAATGGGACACAACCCTGAGCATTGAGGGAGCTGGCAGATGTTATTGCTAAGCCCCTTTATCATCTCTGAAAGGTCACGGAGGACAGGAGAGGTGCCTGGGGACTGGAGGAAAGCCAGTGTCACTCCAGTCTTCAAAAAGGGCAGGTAGGAGGATCCAGGAAACTACATGCTGGTCAGAGTCACCTGCATCCCTGGAAAGGTGATGGAACAGCTCATCCTGGATGTCATCTCTAAGCATGTGGAGGAAAAGAAGGTTATCAAGGGTAGTCAACAGGGATTCACCAAGGGGAAGTCATGCCTTCTATGATGGAATGATTGGCTGGCTAGACGAGGGAAAAGCAGTGGATGTTGTCTACCTTGACTTCAGCAAGACTCTTGACACTGCCTCCCATAACGTCCCCATAGGTAAGCTCAGGCAATGTGGGTTAGATGAGCAGATGGTGCGGTGGATTGAGAACTGGCTCAATGGCAGAGCCCAGAGCTGTTACCAGTGGTGCAGAATCCGGAGGCCTGCAGCTCACAGTGCTCCCCAAGGGTCAGTACTGGGCCCAGTCCTGTTCAACATCACCAACGACCTGGATGAATGGACAGAGCGTACCCTCAGCAAGTTTGCTGATGATATGAAACTGAGAGTGGCTGATACCCCAGCAGGCTGTGTTGCTATTCAGCAAGACCTGGTCAGGGTGGAGAGGAACCTAATGAAGTTCAACAAAAGCCAGCGTAAAGTCCTGCACCTAGGGAGGAATAATTCTGTGCACCAGTACAGGTTGGGGCTGACCTGCTGGGAGGCAGCTCTGCTAAGGACTTGGGAGTCCTGGTGGACAGCAGGTTTCCCATGAGCCAGCAGTGTGTCCTTGGGGACAAGAAGGCCAATGTGATCCTGGGGTACATTAGGAAGACAATGGCCAGCAGGTCGAGGGAGGTGATCCTGCCCCTCCGCTTTGACCTGGTGAGGCCACATCTGGAGTGCTGTGTCCAACTCCGGGCTCTCCAGTTCAAGAGAGACAGAGAACTACTGTAGAGGATCCAGCAGAGGGCTACAAAGATGATGAGGGGACTGGAGCATCTCCCTTCTGAGGAAAGGCTGAGAGAGCTGGGGCTGTTCGGCCTGGAGAAGAGATGACCGAGAGGGGACCTCAGCAATGTCTGCAAATACCTGAAGGGCGAGTGCCAAGAGGCCGGGGCCGGGCTCTTT
>JAVJGJ010000060.1:32706588-32722728 GCA_035590215.1 Microhierax caerulescens
GTATTACCTATATATATATCTATATATCTATATATATCTATATATATATATATATATCTTCATTCCCACTCAGGTTGGCTTTAAGGTCACATTTTGTGGTGCTAGCACCATCAAGACCTGTGCATCAGTCTGGATTTGGCCCCAGTCTATCCTGCATGGCTGTCTTTATCTCATGCATTTTCAAGGAGCTCAGCAGCAATTTATGGCTCAAAGCTAATCAATAATACCAGAGCCCTTTCACCATATTGCTTTCACTAAATTACTGCATCCTTTAAAAAAAGAAATCTTAGCAGACCGCAGTACAATGCCAGACAGACTGTCACTACCAAATTATGTTTATTTATTCTCTCTCTGGCTCTTGGCTGGCCCCATTACCAGCATATCTTAGTGTCTCTCAGTCATCAGCATATTTGCCTTCTCTCCCTTCCCCCTACCCCGAGGTACGTGTCTCCTCTCAAGTACAAAGCGGACTGACATGGCAAGTTTTTGAGCCTATTTAACACCAGCTTTATCTGAGGAGAACTAGATTCAGTGACAGAGCCTCGGAATTAATTACATGAAGGTGAATCTCATCACAGAGCCTGGCACCGTGTCACCGCAAACATTTTACCAGCCAGTCTCTGGCCCTTGGCTGTCTTTGTGCAGCATAAAGCAATTATTTGTACCTGCTTGCTGGAACGTGTCAGCCCCCTCAGAGGTGCTGCGATACAGCAAACACAGTTCACCCTTGTTATTCGCGAGCAGGGCAAAGAAAAAGGTGTGTGGTGGTTCTCGGCTGTGCATGCAGCCCCTGGTGCTGCTGTGCTCGAGCCCTTCAGGGCTGTGAATGCAGTTTTACTTGTGTGCAATCCATGCATGCTCTCTTGCAAGATGAGATGCAGCCAAGTGCAGTGATTTGGCCAACAGCAGAAATGGAACTCGAGGCCAAGGAAGCAAAGCTTCAGGTGCAGATCTCAAACTCCAGCCCATCATGGTTGAGCCCCACCAGCATGGAGCAAACGGGAGACTGGGCCCCCTCTCCCCTCTTGCTTTTGTCAAGTGTCCTCAGCCCTTTTCTCTCCCCTCTTCACCTTCCCTGCATTCCAGGGTATTGCTGGTGGAAACTCATTTCATCCTTCACATCCCACCTCCAACTGCTTTTGCTTCCCCTTGCTGCAGCTGTTGCAGCTGACACGTTCCTACTAGGTTTTTTTCTGTTTTGTTTTTTGTTTGTTTGTTTTGTTGGTTTTGTTTCATTTTTTTAAAATTATTTTTTATTTTAAACAAAAAGAGGCATGTTTGGGAGTTTTCATTACATACCTGTTAACAGTTTACACAGAGCTGAGTTGACACTGGGGTTAGCCTGCAAGGTTCATCGGAGATGATCATAGAGCAGAGGGTGAACGTGAGCATTTCAGCATGGAGCAAGGAAGGGAAACCATATTTATGCCTTCTGTTGCAACATGCAGTTTTCCTTCATCTGACTCAACAGCCACCAGCTTCGGGGTAAGAAAAGAGGGATGGAGAGATGAGTGGAGGTTGGGTACAATGGAAAGCAAAGGGAATTGGATGTATAAAGGAGGGATTAGGGCACAGGGCAGGGACCAAGCAGTAGAGGAGACATCTCTGACTTTCCTGGAGGAAAAGAGCTGTCCACACATCCCACACTCTCCCTCCACTGGGACTAGCTGAGGCTGTGAGGCTCTTTTAAGAAATATTAGAGGCAGATCATATTTATTGAGGGGCTTTGGGGTTAGGCAGAGCTCCTAGACCTCCCCAAACTGACTGGCAGCTGTGGAGGACCTTGGGGTCACCCAGGCAAGAAGTGCTGAAAAGACCAAGCCAGTCCTGCACAGAAAGTCCCATAGGCTGGCCTGCGGTGGGCTCCCTGCATACACTGGAATGGGATGAGCTCCTGGCCAGAGGACCCCACACAAGCCCCAAGAGAGGAAGTTTTCCAGGTGATAGGCAGGAAAATGGGGCTATTCTCGGTGAAATGAGCTGCGGCACAAAAAAAAAAAGTTCTTCCTCATTAGGGAGGAATTCGATGGGCCTCTCTGGGAACCAGTGCTGCAGCACGCGAAAGGTCAGGTCTCATTCTAGAAGCCTTTCCTCCTCTTCTGCCAGCAGGAAAAATAATTTAAAATATCCCCTAAAGAACTCTGTCTGCCCCCATCCCCCCCTTCCAAAAACAAAAAGGAGGAAATCACCTCAATCTGGGGAACAGCCTGCGGTGGGGATGGCCAATCTCCCTGCCCAGCCCATGGGACCCAGATCCCTTTCCATCCCACAATCTCATTATTAAAAGGCCACATCTACTCAAGGGGGGAAGGAACAATGGGTACATCCTAGTCCTGCAACATGGCACGTTGTCTGTGGAGACCCATATCACGATCTGGGTGGTTGCATATGAGACTTTCTCAGGGGAAATGCAGTCTGTTTAGTTGTCCCAGTTACACTTTCAGTGATGTGGGTCTTTCTTGCACCAGCCCCTGTGAAGTCTCCCAGTGCTCCACTAGCTTAAAGAAATATGCATCACAGTCTCATCTTGGGGTAAAAATAAAAGGACTCAACTCTGGCAATCAGATCCATGTCAACATAAAGGTTTCACACCTTCATGACCAGCTACCATTACCTGCTTTTGATTCCTGCAGTTTCAAAAGAATCAGATTCATCCAGACCCATGGAGGACCATCTTCATGTCCCATAGCACATCCAAACCTTTATTGAAACCACTTTGTGTCCATGCTACATGGGAAAATTGCTAACTCTCAGTTGTCTGTGGTCATCTTTCTGTACCAGCTCCAATTGTTTGCGAATATGAAATTCCACTTTTGCGACTGAGGCTAATTAATTTGCTTAGGATAATTTATTGTTACTCTGAACTCAGCATCTTGACTTGCTAGTTATATGGATTTTCAAACGGACTTGTAGAGAATAGCAATCACACATTGGCCAAAACCTGGAACCTGAACTGAAGTTTTGTTTCAGCTCTCATCAGCTGCAAAGGACACAGTTAAGTAAAATCAGCTTAAGCTGGGATTGGAAAACTGTGTCTGCTACATTAGGAGAGAGATCAGATGACAGATTTGGTCTGGCCTCATTATCTAGCCATAAAAATGTAAGGACTTGAAGTATTTGGGGAATAGGAATGCAGAGAGCAGGAGGGATTTCTGGAGGATCTCTATGCAGTGTTTTCTGTCTGAGAAAACAAGACCAAAGGAACCCCCACCCAAGCTGTCTGGTGTGAGCTCTTATCTCCAATGACAAACTGAAATCAGGAGAATCAGTCTCTTCCTTTTGCAAACAGTTGGGGGAACAGGGGCTCCTGTGTGTCTACAACATCTCACATTTATTTTTAGTTTCATCTATTTGGTTAGTGAGGTCACTGGAGCCCAGGCTTAAACATGTTTTAAGCAAATGTTACCCTGACCTGCCAAAGCTCTGAATTGCCTGTAGCTACACATACCCCAGTGAAACAGAGGTAATGGTGCAAGAGAATGTTATGCTGGTATTTTATGATAGAGTTCAAATAACTATGTATCCTCATTTATTGCAGCACTTTTTCTTTGGATATGAAAAGTGTAAAATACAGAGTTTGGGTCCAAAAAACATTTGATGAAGCTATTTCCTGGCTGAAGTAGCCCCTGTGCCTTTTCCAGTAATTCTGCATTTAGGATTTTATTTACACAGTTTAAGGATTAAATCACAATTTCCAGTCCTCAGTATAAAACCAAAAAAAATCCAGCCCTTCTTCCCCCACGGTTGGGTAGCATTATCGAAACCACTGCAAGGAAACAAATGTCACCAGCTCCCATCATCTTCAGCCTCATCCAAACTAGAAAACAAGTCTGTGGGAGAAAACCTTCTCATGGAGCTGCAGAGATATTAGCAGATAATGCTTTTTGTACTGATAGCTTGTTTGGCAAATGTAATAGGCTCCTGACAGAGTCCCCAGGCTGAGTGCTGGCAGCACGCCAGGACAGAGTTGCAGGGGAGCAGGCACTATTCATCGCTGTTCCAGATGTGAGGTGAAGCTGAGGAGCCTGCAGGAAGCTCGGTGGGTTACAGGTAAGGTAGCATGGCCCTGGGTCTTGCAGGGTAAATGCCTGTCCTAATAGTCATTTTGACCACTCTGCTGGGAATCATGAGCATACTAGCGTAAACCTGGCTCTGCACGCGCTATAGATGTCTCCCAAGAAGAAAAAAAAAACAAACCACCTTCAGAAGCATGGCATCTACCCTTATTTTTAGTCTTTAAGATGAGTCATTCTGGAAAAAGCCCTTTTTTAAATGCTGATACAACCACCTCTTCCCTAGGGGTATATTCATGTAGCTGCAGGTGACCAAATGAGTGAAGCTCAGCAAAAGTTACTACTAACAAAGTAAGCTGAGGTTACTACCCATGTGCAGACCTTTAGCCTCCTGCAAATGCAAAAGAAAATGTCCCTGCAGGGTGACTGGAGCTAATACACTTTACATTTGCATTTGGCTCTTGCACAAGGCTTCTTGCTGGGGGAAAAGTAATAAAGAGTTAAGCTCATGTAACTCAATTGGTTGCAAGTACTTGATATGTCTCTGGTGGAAAAATGTTTCAGAAAAAGCACAGTTCTTGCTCCTGTGGAACAAGAAAATGTTAAAAGATTTGGTTCAGCTCTCCTCCCGGCCGGTCAGTGTGTCTGAAGTTCACACACCACGACCAAATTCCCATTTTTCTATTACCAGAATACGAAACATTTCTGCGAGCAATGTTATTCACCTAGAAGAGCCGTGGTCACTGCAGTAGCAGACTATATAAATCAAAATACTTAACGGTAGGAAGTTGGCATTTGTGGACTTTGATTCAGGCCTTCTGTTCTTTCATTATTTGTATGTCTCCTTTCCTAAATTGGTAAGAAAGATCCTCTTCTTTCCAGAATACCAAGATAATGGCTGCCTATGCCTTATTGGGGTGCAGATATGGATGTCCCCATGGATCTGCTACCTATTTGCTAACCACTGGCCAAAACTGCAAATAATTCGTGTTTTATTTGATTATTGACAAGTTTTGATAATCAAATTAGCCACTGGGTGACACCATAAATGGCACATACATGACGAGCAGTCACTCACTGTAAACTGTTTAGAGACCTGTGCTATGGAAAAGGAGACATCTAAGCTATCCAGATATACAGAGCTACCTACCCGGGCTCATGCTGAGTAGTTTGAGAATGGGCAGAAAAATATAAAAGAAAATCCCCTGATAATTCATCAGTGGAGTGTAATTTACTGGCTATAATCAGAGCAAAGATCTCTATGGCTGGAATGTTGAAATAAATTAAATATAAAGCCTTCAAGGTCATAGCCTACTAAGCTATTAATGCAGCATTGCTGAAGTCAGGTGGATACACTCCAGGCGAATGCACTGTGCTCCACTGTGAAAAATCTTGATCAATCGGATGTAATGGGAATATTTCAAGCAGTGATCAGGCCTACCTGAAAGAAAATGGAGTAAACAGAAGATAGAGATGATTCAACCTTCAAATGAAGAAAATTGAGCAGAATAGTCAAAGAAGTTTAGATGCTCAGATTGGAAACAAAATAAATATAAAGAGACATTTGTGTTTGCAGGGGGAGTGAGAAGAGTTTGGAGAGTGTTGCTAGCAAGATGTAAGTTGTGAGAAGCAAATCCTGCTGTCCTAAGTGCCTCTGAAGCCTGATGCAGGAGCGATTAAATATCGTAGGAGCGACCACATTATGTTTCCCAGCTCCTGCAGCGACCATTCCTCTGGTCAGAGGTTTAGAACCCTCTCTTGGCCCCAGCTGCCCCATTCAGCTGGCCAGAGGTTACCACCCTACCAGCTGTGCAGCACAGCCATTTCTCAGCCTTTCAAATCCCAGCCCTGAAGAGATCTGGCTGCAGGAACAACAAATACCACCTCAACATGGAGCAGGTCCCAGCTAAAGGGCAGCCATAGACCAGGCAGGGGCAGATGCCAGCAGGAAGCAGTGGAGACCCCAGCCACGGGCACACAGCAGTGCAGAGCCAGCACAGGAGGGTCTCCTGGTCCAGCCAAACGGGTGGACACTCTGGAAGGACCTTGGTGCCTGGTAAGGTCCTCAGCCTTTGAGGACTGCCTTAGTAGCCCTGGTTATTGTCATCCTGAGGTGCCTGGAGGTCTGCCCTGCACCGCGATGTGATGCCCTAAGATTTCATTGGTACCATGGGTTATTTTTTTCTTGTTCTGATGGCTTGCATGGCAGCAGAAGATCTTTCTATCACAGGATTAGAAAATTCCTTTATCTTATTTTACTTATTTATTTTTGATAGATATTATAGTCACCTTCAGTTTCACACTCCTTCCTGTGAATCACACCATCAAAAATGACTGCTTCAGCCTAGCTGTTAATTTAAGATTAGATCCTGTATGTCTATAGGCACGTATGCACGTGCACATACATAATGCCATCCATTTTGTTTTAGTCCTCTCTGAACATGTTGTAACGTGGTCTAGAAAGGCATGATCATAGACCTATTCCTCTGCCCTCCACCAGACCCTGCTTTGCTCCGTGCATAACGATCCACATCTCCAAAGGTGGCGGTGGTTGTGTATTTCTCTCCCCATTCATCACACAGTCTCTCACCCTCGTTCACTTGCATATCTTTCATATCCTGGCCTGAGCTTTCCTATGAAGTGCTCTCTTTTTGAGACTGACAACCTCACTAGCACTAATGGAGGTATCTTCAGAGAGCCCTGCGCCACAAAATAATACTATTATCCCCATTTTTGGGGACAGGGAATGGAATTGTGGCGATAGGAAGGTCAACATTGTTAAAAGCATCTGCTAATTTGAGAAAGCATACGGCTTGATTTTTCAGAGTACATATTTCCACAGCACTTTGCTTGATCACAGTACAGGTCCCCTTTGACTGCATCTGCAAATCATGAGAGTTTCACCCACAAACTAGGGCCTGAAGCAATTAGCAGCATGTAATTAGTGCCCAACTCTGAGGAGTCTGACCTGACCAGAGATACACAGCAAAATTCCCATCTGAAACAGGCTGGGCTGGAAAAGCTCTAAAAAAAATGAATGCTGGGTCATATGATGAAAAATATCACATCTAGCCATCAGCTGCAGTCTAGTTTTAAACCTGTGGCCTGTTTCTCTACAAATTCAAGCCTATTAGGAAGGTGGGATTGCTGCAAAGGCATCAATGCCTGTGCTAGAAAAAAATTGAGTGTGAAAATCAAAGCTGTGAAGAACACCAAATTTTGCACAGACATCATGATGACAATAAATAAAGAGCAGCCCAGAGGCTTTTTGATGATCTGATAGACTCATCAGCTGAGTTGTCAGCTGGAAAAGAGATAGTTACCTTCCTTTTTTTCCAAAATAGGAGGGGGTTTGCCAATTGAGGGGTTGAGGTCCTACATGCTGGGGACACCGTTTCTTCCTCTTCTCTGCTCTTTATCCCAGCACTCAGCCAGGAAATCCATTAGTTTAAGCACAGTTGTGGTTATCTTCAGTATCTAGACACCCTGTCAGAAAAGCCTAAGTTGTCCTGTATGTTCAGAGAAAGAATTATAAACAAACTGATTGAAAATCCAGGGGATGGGAGAGGGACCTTCCCCCTCTGCTTCCTGTGGTCCTGAAAATCCAAGACTTTTAAAAAAGGACGTAATTCTACATTTCCTGCCAAACTTCCCATTGTTTCTTTAAGCTGAGGTAAGGTTCCAGCTTTTTTGGTGTGCTTTCCTTTTTTGTTTATACTCAGCAACAACTCTACTTGTACAGGTTTCAGCTGGTTGTAGCACAAACTGCCATCTGATCAAAATTATGATCCAGGTTTGTTACAATAAAACTAGTCTCATCAGGCTCGGTACTAGATAAGGGCACGTGTTTGCACAAATCCGAAATGCTATTGAAAAATTTAGTTTTCAGGCTTTCCACCCTGTTACCGTCCTGCCTGAATTTGGTGGGAAAGGAACGTAAAATGCAGATAGCAAACTAGTTTCACACTTCTCGCTTAGAAAAAGGCGTGTGGGGGGTGGGGTGGGTGGGATGTGTGTCCGTACAGTCAAAACAAGAATAAATTGCAATGAAACAATCACGGAGTGCCTGTTTCTGGCCCTCATGTCTGCCACTGTGGTTTCCCTTTGGGGCAGTGGTTTGCCCCTGTGCGATGCTGAACCTTTGGGGACATGTTCCTGCACCTCAGACATTTTTGCAAGGTGTCAGCCCTGCTTCTCACCTCTATTTGTCTGCACAATCAGTTGGTTGGAGCCCCCGAGGTCTTCTTCAAAGCCCAGCAGAGCCAACAGGGGAATTTCTTATTAATCCAAGGAGCCTTAGATGTGGATGCCAGTTTATAAAGCTGTGGTGGAGGGGAGAGGCACTAAGGGACATAGGGAAGAGACCTGGTCTGGCTCTCCAGGGCAGCTCTCCGATACAAAGTAAAGTGCAGGAAATTGGGACAAGTGGCAGATTGGCTCCAAAAGCACCTGCTTAGGTTAAAATCAGACTGCTGATGCAGCTACACCCACTGGGATCCACCCGACTGCTGCAGACCTTCAAAATGCAGGCTCTGAGAGCTCCCCTAGGCAAAAAAATAAGCTGATTTCAAAGAAAAACCTCTCCTTCAGGGACATGTGATCCCACCTGCATTTCATCACCACCCCTACCCCCAACAAAATCTAGCAAATGCAGCAGAAGGACCAGGTTTTGCCCAATCTGCTCCTTCCACCGCCCAGCACTAGCCAGGTCCCAAAGGTGGTGATCTGGTGAGGCTGTGAGGTTGAACCGACAAAGAAAAACCTATATTCAAGCAACTGATGAGAAAACCACCTCTTTGACTTTGGCACACATGTTGTTCAAGTCACCAGAAAAGAGTAAGGGCTTTGTTCCACCCTCATCATCATTCGTATCTAGTAAGCTGGCAAGGAGTTAGGACGTTGCCAGTATTTCCACACACGTAAAAAAAACCTCTACCCCCCAACCCCACACACCCCCCCTTAGCCCATTACTCACATCCCCAGAGAAATCATAATAAGAGACACAGTTTACCACCTTCAAGCAGGAAATAGCTGCTTTTCTAATGCTTGCTAATTGCTTCACTTAAAACTAGTTTGATTACTTGGCACCGAGACAGTATTTTAAACCTGAATTATTGCTTGGAACTTTCCTTTCACCTACCAAGATCCCAGGCCATTAAAAATGTGTAGCAAAGGTCTCCCTGTGAGGTGCAGGATTGCCTGTTAACTCTTTTATGGTTCAGAAGAGATGTTTGGCTGCTGGGACAATGTCTTGCCATATTGGAGTATGAGCCATGAGAACGAAGGTGTTATTTTTTAATACCACAGCAGGCAGAGACAAGTGTGCACGTGGAGAAACATGGGTTGCTGAAGCAAGTCATGCTGTGGAGCTATCAGGCATATTCCTAAATGCTGTCACCTGAGGCGGGATCACATTTTCACTTTCTGAAACCAATAGGCCAAATCTATCACTCCAAGGTTCAGGTGAAAACAAATTATTTATTTCTTAACTCGGCTGGACTTTGTCCAGTCAAATGGGAACTACAGGGCTACTTTTAGGGGGTGAAAGACATCAGGGCAGCAGTTATGGGGGCATGAGCTGTACACAGTGACCTGCAGGAGGAGACTGGTTTGGGACTTGGCTTTACCAAACACTGTCATTAAAACTGTCTTTGTCGCGGCACTGCTTTAGGATCAGAAATTAACTTGCATTTTGTACTTGACAGGAAGTTATTAAGAAATCTCCACAGCTACAATAAAACTGATGCTTAAATTGCAATCTTTCAAAAAGAATTGGAATCTCCATATGAAACATCAATAAGGTAAGCAGCAGCTCGGTAGTTGGCGCATCCCTGAAGTGTCTGTTCCTGACAGTCTCCCTTCAGGTAAGACTTGGCTCTAGGGAAAACACAGGCTTCATAGCCAGGGATGTGTGGGACAGCACCCAACAGCGATGTGCCTCTCCAAACCCTGTACGAAAAGCTTCAGGGGGGATTTTCAACCACCTCCCACACCAATCAGTTATGTTTCCTGTCAAATTCACTAGGAAGTTTCTTTATCCTCTTGTCAAATGAAGTTTTTTTACAACTACACAGGAGCTATCCTGTAGGATGGGGGACAGTTGGGACTTTCTCCTTGTCCATGCCACTTGGGAGCAGGTTCTGAGCTCTAACTTATCTCCGAGGAGTTTGGCAGCTCACAACCTTGCTTCAGAAAGCCAGTCAAATAAAATGTACAAGAAAATGGTGATGATGTGGGTGTAAAACACAGCTTGAATCTAACACAGGATGTTTTGAGGCAATTAGTCAAAATATGTGGAAGAGGGTGGGTGTTGCTATCAAGCCATCGTTGTTGTTTTTTTTAAGCAGCAGGCATCCAGAATAAAATTTACACATGAAGAAGTCTGAAGTGCAACTCAGCCACAGAGAAAAGGCTTCCACTTTGGGGAGCTGCACATGGGTCTATACCCAGCAAAGATTTACTCAGAAGTAAGCATGGAGCTATAGCCTGTGCATCTGCCCTGCACAGGGCTGGCACCCACCACCTATTTCTACTCTTACCAGGCCAACTGACAAAGTAAATCAGAGAATCTCTAGTGGCCAGGAGAACATTTTGGCAAGGGTCACTAGCTAAAATGTTGGCCTATTGGTCAGAAAGCAGGGAAACAGGGAAAAAGGAACAAAAGTATCTGGGTCTACATGCAACAGGATGAAAATAACATTTGTTTTCATCTTAGGAAGCCACTTTTAAAGCTTCCCGTGGGAAGAGGACAGACGAGATATGCAGATCTTAGCACAGGAAATACTTGGTGCTACCAGCCATGTGATGGCTCTGAAGGTGTCTTTGCAGCTGATGCCTTTAAGCCTCTGTGTCAGGAGAAAATGAAGCCATGGGCCAGTTTCTCAGCTGATGCTGGTGCCTAAATATTAGTGATAAAAAGAGACTCCCAGCTGGGTTCTTGTGCTTTACTGTCACTGAAATTGAGGGTAGGAATTGAAGATTAGCACCAAATAATTCCTTTTCTGAGGTGATGCCCCCACAAATCCCTGGAAAATGCAAGGCAAGACTGCCCTGGGTTCAGACCACATGATGACAGAAAGAGGGACACCAGACACTGGCCACTGGTGTTCCATGAGCCCCTTCTCACTCTGACCTCAACAATGGGCATGGAGATGGAGGACCTGCCACAGTGGTACCCCAAATATGTCTTCTTGCATGCCCCGAACCCCAAGAAATGCAATTTGCTTCAGAAAGTTATACTGGGACATTATCTGGGGAAAATCATCCTTTAGAAGGGTAATATTACAGAAAAAGAAGCAAGGTAACATTTAGGAAAACACTAAAGATGGACTGTTTTATTTGAGCAAATGAAACCCAAGCAGAAAGCACACCCCCTAAGAAATCTCTGTCACCAGACATGCCCTGGGCTGGGAGATGTCTCATCTCATCCCCAGAGTCAACACTAAGTTTTAGGGAGAAAAGACACTGCCAGGGCTGAAGATGAGGCAAGTACTGCCTCTGACATGAAAAACACCAGTTCAAGCTTCTTCAACACTAATTTTGGCACCCAACATGACCATAATGGGTGCAGGATTAATTGAATACACTGTGCTGTAAGGGGACCCCCTTAGCTTGCTATGTATAAAAAGCCATCCCATGCCTCCGGGATAAATATTTGTGCTTTTATGATCTTTTCTCCTCTTCAGCCCACTTCCTGCATCTTTTACCAATCCCCTAAACATTTGATGAAAGACTTATAAAGATCATGGCAGGAACTGAAATTTAACATTTTTGTTTTCAAGCTTCAAAAATATTTCCCAAACATCTCTTATTCCTCTACAGGAAATCCCTTTAAAAACATTCTCCAGTGAGCAGTTAAGTAGTTGAACCAACACACATCCCATCTCAAGTTTCTGCTGGTAATTAATAAACCAACTGAATATCTTACAGAATGGCAACTTTTATCTTTTCTAGATAAGCATTAATGCATCTGGTTATTTCCAGACCTTTGCTGATGTGATTGGAAAAGCAAATTAGACAGTGTTGTAGCAGTCTGCTTAACATTCCTTCTTTTGTGCTATTACTGTTAATTTATTCCTGTAAGCCAATTTTTGCACTGTCACTGCTGTGAAGGTTTTCTCAGCAATTTAATTACAAAAAAAGAACCATCCAACATCAAATTGGTACAGGATAAAAATCAGTATTTAAGATGTCAGCTTAAAAGCAGCTCATATCTTCTGTGTGTGTGAGGGGGAACGCATGCACATACCCATCAGGCTCATTTGAATCTGTAAATTTATAAACTCCTTTTTTTTGTAAGGAAAACATTTGCCTTGATGTTCTATCATCCTTGGAACTAAAGGTTTCTTGGTTAATTGAATAAACATTTCTGCATTATAGAAAATAATTAAAGTTATTATCCCTTAAAAATCTCATACTTCTGAGGAGGTCCAAGACTTTCTGAGAACCCAACATTTTATTAAGATTTTTGAGCATGCATAATTTTTTCCCCATAAATGCCACCCACTCAGAAACAAAGGAACTAAAGTAGGCTGTAATTACTTCCCTACACAATAGATTCCAATTGCTCTATCAAGAAATATTACATAATTATTATAACTTAGGGCTGTGATTATATATTTGCTCAAAGGAGAATCACACATAATAGAAAGCAATGGGACTTACGGCTCTTCATCTATTGTGTCAACTCATACATTTAAATTATTTGATTAGAAAACTAAGTAAAGACCTTGAGTCCTAAACAATACTTTCTCATCAACTGTCAGGACTGAAGGAAGTGATAAATGATGGAACATTCACTTTTGTAAAGAAAAATTGAAGAAGTGGGACAATAAAGAGGAGAGGATATGTTGTGTGTCTACTTGTGTCCATCCCTCCCTCAAAATCTTGGGCATCCTCTGCATGCACCTCACAACAAACTTGCAAGGAGGTGATAAATAAGATTATCTTTCCATAGAAGATGAAGACACAGATCAGCCTGTGGAAGACATAAAAAAAAATCAACACCTCGTCATTTTCTTCTTCATGTTCTTGCAGACTCACCCTCTCCCCTCCCTCACACAGGCTGGGTTCTGGGCTATTTATACGAATTTCCAACAGAGGCAGGGCCTGCACGCACCGGGATGTGGGAGGACGAGGAGGAGGCAAAGCTTCACAGAGGCTTACCATGTTGCTCAACAGTTTTGCACATCTGATTTAAATCAACCATTTCTCATGCTCACAACTCATGCCTCAGATAACCCACGCCTTTGATGCTACCAACACTTAGGATAAGTTCTCCTGCTTCGTATCCTTGGATAACCTGCACAAAACAAGAGGCAGATGGCTATCAAAACCCGGACAAAGCACTACCTAGAGAGAGCAGGCTCTGAAGACAATATGCAGAACTGCTGCTAGAGAAGGTGCTAGAAGGTGACCTTCCTGTCATAGACACACAATATCCCTTGGTGCTGAACTGCACAATGCAGTCACATGTTGTACTTAAGAACACAACAATTTGCTTTTTCTGAAAAGCAAGAAATAGAATTGAAACAAAACTAAACAAAAATCCTTTTGGGTCTGCACAATGCCATACCAATCGCAATAGCATGCGAGACAGGAGGACGTTGATTCAAATTTTGGCATCAAGTCCAGCTGTCTCTGTCAGCAGACAGGGTCCAGCAACGTGGCAAGCATGTACAGCGGCTGCAGATCGGTCTGGGACCGCTCGCTGGCATGGAGCCAGAGCAACTTCAAAAAGAAATGCCACAAGAAGCTGATTTTTGATGTGTATGTGCTCTTTTATTAGGAATTTTTATATTTCTGCCTCTTAATAGCAGAAGTAACATCACAATCTCCCAAAGTTTAACAAATCTAATGTGTTGTACATATTGGATGGAAGCAATTTAATATGAGCTCTCTTTATTGTCATAGATCTCTATTGCAAACAGTTCCTGGTTAATGGTCAGGAGTTTGCTGGTTTATCTTTTCAAAGTAAAATCTTTTAAAGTCCAGATGGAGATGTTTTTTTGCAGCTGTGTGGGACATTGACACATGCTGAAGTCTGCGGGTGGTATTAGAATTCTGCCATCTACTGTAAAAGGATTTCTGAAATCATTTTAAAGGGACATCATCAATTTGAAGATCACTTGGGATCTCATAATATTACAAGAAGTATTTCAGACTATCACACCAAGCCAGCTGTGGGGGGAGAAACTGATGCTCCATACCAAATAAGCCTCTTTTCTTTGTATTTTAATGATATCTTACATTGGATTTTTAAAAGCTTCTGGGGGAAGTTGCAACCCTTTGAAGAGCCATCACTGCTACTGGATGGCCAGGTAAGCCCCAGCATCAGTCACAGGCTCTTATACTGAGCCCAGCGCTCTCAGCAGCATCTGAGGGCTGGGACCCACCTCACTCCTGTGCTCCTTGACAGCAACCAGGAGGAGAGAAATGACAGTGTTATTTCCAAAAAGAGTGCCATCTTTTGCATTAAGAGAGCATTTAGAGTTGCAAGGAAGCTTTCTGGTTCCAGCTGCTTTTGCTTCCACTGTGACCTCTTTTAGCTTTTATTAAATCTTGGTTAGGAGTGTTCATTGTTCCACACACAGACCTCGAATTTACAAGGGGCTGGAAGCGTGCTTAATCTGCAGAGAGAAAAATGCTTCAGAAAGGGAAAGCTTTCCCCATCAGAGAAACTTCTGGAGTGGAAAAAATGATCGAATCATTTGGAAAGGAAAATCCCAGGGCAGGGAAACATGAGCCAGATTGTGGCCTAGAAAGTGATTGAGGAAACTAAACACTTTGCAACTGAAAGTATATTTTAGAGCAGGGACAGGCAATGTATTTTAAACTCCTTTTCACAATCACCTCACCTGCTGGGCTTCATTTCAGTGCCCGGTAGTTTTATGAGGTGAATCCATCTCATGCCTTTCTGTTTAACTTACACATTCAGCTTCCAGGAGTGAAGCACATCTCGGATGGGACCAGGATAGTCTGGGACAGGGATGGATCCATCCTCCCTGCAACCCAGCCATCAAAGGTTTGCACCTTATGATGTTTTCTCTTTACAATAAACACTCTGATTTATATATGTACATATATATCCTCCTTAAGAAGGGAGGATGGTCTCAAATTAATTCTGGCACAGTTCCCTGTTAAGGCAGATATTTGTCCAGCAGCAGGTACAGGTTGTAGAGGAGCCCACTTTGGGAAGGCGTCACTATTTCTTGTTGGGGCAAATTTGGGTATGTTTTTTCCATCAACATAGTGCCAAACCAGCGAGGCCTTGAACTCAAGAAACACTGGTAGAAGACATGAAGCAGAGTTCCTACAAATGTTGGGCTGCTGAGGTTTCTCAAATCTCCTGTTGCAAATGAATGTCAGTAAAATCCCCAAAGTGCCTCATGTTTCTCTAACAGATGCAGACAGAGATGAACATTGTCTCAAGGCTACAGTGTCCTCCTCAAACACTGGGAGTCAGATTTAAACTGATCTAAGCCAAGGAAGAAGCTTCAAGTCTGAGGCCAAAGTGGCATGTTGGGCTGTGCCTTTGGTCCCCTTCAGAGCACCTGGCACCTCAGGACATCATGAAGCTAAATTAATTGGGAGACTGGGAAGCCATCAGGTACTACAGGAATTACTATGATGGTGAAAATACCTATTCATCATTTTATGCCCTGTTCTGGTCTGTCATGAGGGTTGGTATCTATTGATTGATCGGCTGGATCCCAGCAACTGATAGCTATCCCTCAGTATCTGCTTTTCCTGTAGTATCCTTTTATGACATGCATTTTAAGAATATGCTTGTATGCACTGCAGTCTTTTTTACATCAATTGAAATAACTGGATTTCATTTATTTAGTCAAAAGCATTCTGTGAGACACACCTTGTTCAGCGTTACAGATGCAAATGTTTAAAGCTTCCATCAAGAACACCTGCTTATGAAAAGCTCCCCCAGTACACCATAAACACAGAGAGGGTCACAGGGACTGGTGGATTGTGCTGTGACAGCGAAGGGGGCTCCCTGCGAGGCACCAACCCTCCTGGGGAATGCCGAAGGTGGCGTGGGGGGATCCCTGACCGGCCGGTCGCCATGCAGTGATCTTTGCTGCAGGTGTATAGAGCAGCGTGAGATGGGAATGCA
>JAVJGJ010000060.1:32722783-32736973 GCA_035590215.1 Microhierax caerulescens
TGTGGGAGCAGGCGAGGCTCGAGCTGGGCTGCGTGGTCGGAGCTCCCCCTCCTGAGAGCTCAGCACCAGCTCTGCGGGATGTGACCTCCACTTTCACCCTCTCCGTGGGAATGGAAGCAGTGCCAGGGCTTTTGCCAGTGTCTTTCAGCTCTCTAGGAAGCACCCAAGTTTACATCCAAACTGCTTTCTGGTCAAACAGCTAGAAAAAAACAAAACAAAACAAAAAAAAAAGCAACTACATGTATCTTTAGTAACGTTCAAGGTAGCCCTGGTGTTGCTTAACCTTCAGAAAACAGCCTAACGTTGCTATTTCCCTGATAAGCTGGAATTTCCTCCCAGTCTGACAAGCTGAAACACTACAGCCCTTTATTTGGGGAATGGTAGATTTTCTTTTTCTTGCGCTGGTGATCCCTGTGTAATTTCATTTAGCAATGCCACTGTGCTAGGCTGGCTGGGAGGGAAAATCCTTGCACTTAAAGAAGTGATCTGGAGAATTAGTTCCTGAGGAACAGCCAAACATCTCTTGCAGCATCTTGGCCTATTAGGACTTTTAATTTGGCTTTACATTTCCTAGAAGTTTTTGAACAAAATATGTGTGTCAGTGGGGCTGCAGACCCAGAGGAAGCACCCAGCTTGTCACCATTTATTTTATCCTCTGATTTCGTTTGGATTTCAATTGGACTCATCATGGGAGTAGAGAAACAAACAAACACAAAAAAACGCTGCTAAATAACAAAAGCCATAGATACATTCTACAGCCATTGCATTTTGGAATGTAATTACTTTAACATGTAGGGACGGGGGAGGGGTTATTACTCATAATACCGGAAAGCTTTCACGGAATAAAACAGGATTATTAAACTTCTCAGAAAGAATCCAGTCTGCAGTTCCCACTGCACATTTACCTGCGATTTTCCCTTTTCCTGTGGCCGAGAATCGCTTTGTATTATGCTTTCCCACCTATAAAAGAAGTCCTTGTTCACAGCTGCCCTGAGGTGCTCGTAATGTTATTGGTTCTGTGCTAAGAAGTTGGGGTTGCTGTGAATTCCTGCCTTATGGCTCTCTGGTTCACAAAAGTAAACACATTTGCTAAGTTAGCTAGGCTTCACGGTGCCCAAAATCCCGTGGGGAGCGAAACGTCCTCTCGGAGGAAGCTTTGAAACTCTAGTTGCTCTACAACACTTTTCCCGGGCAGCAGAGCACACAAAGCATGCTTCTGTGTTGTATTTACTGCTTTTTTGTGGATCCAGTGCATAAGAGCTGCATTGAACCTTGGCAGAGGGGAAGAGGGCTCCCCTTGGAAATGTGCAGGATGCAATGGAAAAAGAAAAAAACCAAACCCAAACAGTGCTTTTTGCTCCTTACTGAGTCCCTTGTGCCCTGTACACAGGTGGCTGCCTGAGATGAAAAAAACACTCACGGGTGAAGGGAGAAGCAGCCAAAACAGTAACTTTCCTGGCTCAGACGTACTTACTGAAGAATAAATTGGTAAAGCCAAGGCTGGTTGGCGTGCAGGGTGCCTGCAGCATGCATGTCCCCGCTGCTGCCTCAGCTCAGCCGCTGAGTGCTATAGGAACCACCCGTTGTGATGCTTGGAGCAGGGGACAGGCTGCAGATACGTCCCCTGGCACACAGCCTGCTTCTTCATGGAACACCCATAGGCAAAAGAGCCTTTGAAAAATGCCTGTTGCTGACACAGCTTCTCAAATGTATTTTCTTCATTTTCTTCTGGCACTAATTAGATCTGGGTGAGACCTGGTGGACCCTAGTCTGGGGTTCGGGGCTGGGGAGTGTTCAGGCAGGATGAACCAGCAGAGCACCAGTTAATTTAGCTGAGAAGGTAGTGCCCAATTTAAAACTATGAGCAGTAGTTTGAGAATATTTTTTGGAGAGAGGGTGTCTTGTTGGGCCCAGCCTTCTCCAGCACAGATCCTGCAAGAGGTGAGGGCACCTGGGAGATGGTTCCTGGAGAAAATCCCTCTCTGGAAGGACATCTCCCTTCCCTGAAGCCCCCTCCCCATGCAAAACACATGGGACAAACTCCTGGGCTGGACAGGACCAGAGAGCATGCTGATTGCTAGAGACACGGCCAAAAGTAACGGCAGCCTAAAGTGCAAGCTGGCATCCCAAAGGCTGGACTGTCCTTCCCTGCATGGCATGCTGCGGCAGTAGCTGTAGGCAGTGGTGTGAACATCTGGCATGGGATTATTCTGGGAAGAAGGGCATTACCAATGCTGCTTCTGTGCCATGCCTGCAGTGGGAAAGCAGCAACACGTCTGACAGCTCACCCTCACTCCAGGAGTCATGCATGCGCTCAGGACCCGTCCCAGCTGCTCCTTTCCAGTCGTGGTGGGTTGCCAGTTATGCTTGTGTGCTCACACGCACAAAGCACATGAAAGCAGGCAGCATAACTGACACGCTGTTTCCTCACTTGTAACATAAAGTCCTTGCTGCCTCAGCCTCCTTAATCTGAAATTAAATTCTACATTGGCTGCAGCTGATCACAGAGCAGGGCATGGGGTGGCTGCGGAGCAAATCACAGCTAAGCACTCCAGACATTTGCACTCACTCCTAACACCCATGTCGTGTTGCCATCAGACACATTCCAGAAGTCCTCATTTTCTAGGCATGAAAACTTTTTAACAATAACCAGAAATTCTTCCGATTACATGGTTATATTTGGCTGCTGAAAGCAGACTCTTATTAAGCTAGGCAGAGAGCAATTAGTGTCATGTAGAGAGCAGTCTTCCACATGGCAAAAAGCTGGACTAATATATCTTTCCCAGCCCCAGCAGCTGGGGCCATGAGTTAAGGCTCCAAGTTTGAAAAAGCCTATTAAGACCCTCGCTGTAAGCATGTGAGCAGCACTGCTAAAACCAGAGCCTGGTGAAAATCTGGTTGTAATGAAATCCATAAAGGTTTTAGCACTGAATTTAGTGGGGACAGTTTTATCTGTAAATTTCAGATGGTTTTACCTTCGTTTCACTCCTTCGCACCACTAGCAATCTGGATGGATATTTCTTCATTGGTGTGCTGAATGTTGAAGAGATACGTAACTGGATTTCAAACCTGATTAAGCTGGAAGATATTTGCCAACCAGAATCTTCAAAGTTTGTTATTTATAACCTTTTTCCAAAGGAGTCTTGAGGCTATTCTCATGTGTCTGCAGCTCCTAAAGAAAGAACAACATAATGAAACTAAGCCACAAATTGCTTCACAATTATTTTTACCACCTAATTTGGTGCACGAGGCTGGAGGCTTGCTCTTTGCATACTGTAATCCTGCCGCAAACTCAGGAACAGCCCGAAAGGCCACGGAACAGATGAGATATTCATTATCATCTCTTTCATGTTGCAGCTGTGACAGAGGCCCTGGAGAATTTGCCCAGCATGATACTTGCAAATGCCTGCTCGCCTCTGTATTACCTCAACTAGAGAACTGCTGCTGAGGATGATGTTCCTCCTACTGCCCTACTCCCTTCCAGCAAGCACAGCTGTATCACCCAGAAAGTGCAATCGGGACCAACTTCCATGGGACTCTCCATCCCGGCTTGCTGTCTGCCTGATGATGGTACGCTTGGGACGTGGAGCAATGATCCCACCACAGCTCAGGCTAGAGTCACTCGTGCTCAGCACGTCAAAGACTCAGGATGTTCCAGGATTTATAGATTTTTTGCAGTGAATTATGGTGCTCATTGATGAGACAGGGAAGTTACAGTAAAACCACTAACTCTACTGAAAGGGCTTTTATACTCTCCGTTGCAGTGGTGGTTATGGCTGCCAATTTTGCACAATTCACTTTCAAGGACAAGAGCAGCACAAACTGGTTTAAGACGATTTCTGAATGATGAATGCTGACTTGAAAGGTTTCCAGTACGACATAATTACTCTGCATTAATGTGCAATACACAATGGTCTATATGTATCGCAATGGGAATCTCAGTGGGGCTTCATGGGCTCCATTCCAAATAACCTCCGCTGGGAGTCACGCTTATAGTCCTACAGGCTGACATACAAATAGATCCCATATTCATTCCTGAATTATTTCTGTGCAGAATCAGATGCGAGAGATCCAGGGCCATATTCACTGGTGTGTGGCAGCTCACAATTGTACTCAGCTGTAGTGAATACAGCCCGCTTTGTTTTCTCTCCTTGGCCTGATGTATTTTGCTTCAGCTAATGTATGCACACCTTAATCTTTAGTTGTCCAGAGACAGACAACTCTAATGAACTCCCTATGGCTTTAAATAAAGATACATTTTCAGTAAGTGAGGTCGGGGAAGGGAGACTCAACCACTTGTCCTGAGCAAAGGCCAAACAGAATGAAGAATTCATTTAGTTATTCCCAGCTAGACACCATGCACTTTGAGGTTTCACCTAGCCCTCCAAATGAACTGTAATCCTCTATATTGATTGTCTTTCTGCAAAGACCGTCCTGGTACTGTTGTTGGGTGGATAATGAAATACTCAAGTTCAACATTCACATCATCCTGATCAGCTTTTGCATACCTCAACATCTGGCACATATTTCTCGTTTTCATTCACTGCTAGAGGCCCAGGTGCCCTGGCAATGAGCTGATGATAAATGCATTCAGGAAAAAAAAAACCACAAAAAACAAAACACACCCCCCACCCCCCCACCCCCCAAATCCAACAAACAAAATCCTCTTATTAATCGGTTCTTGGTCCGGAGTTAAAACTTCTTTCCAAAGCTCAGAGCTATTTGAAGCAGGGTTTTTTTCCTGGGCTCATTTCCAGTCAGCATGATAGCCGTACTGGTTTTGCACCACGGTGCTGCAGTAAGCCCTGGGGTCGCAGCTCATCACTGCAATTTGCCTCATGGGGAAGAGGCGGTGTGATGCTGGGCAAATGAAAGCAGCACTCATCACAGCCAGCAAGTCCTTCTCCCAGAGCCAGTGTCTCCAGCCCATGGGATGGAGGGGGAATATCTAATTAACATTATAGGTGACTCCGCTTCCCTGTTTGGTTTCCAGCTGTCAAAGGCTTGGAGTGGAGGTAAAGACAGTTGAGAAGGGGCTGTTAAAAGGACTTGGAGGAGGAAAACCAAGGGTACAGAGAAGTGCACTGTAGATAGGCAGCTTCAAAGGCATGAAAATAACAATGGCTGGATGCATCCCAGGTGGAGTGAGTTATTCTTTGCAGATCTAAGCCTTGGATCAAAGGAGACCTCAGGCTTCCAAGACTGGAAGGCAGAGCAGGTTTGGGTGGGTGGTGGTGGCAAAAAGAGGTGGAGGGCAAAGGAGGATTCCCTTCAACATAGTAAGGGCAGGCCATGAACAGATGAGTTCGTTACTCACTGCAAGCAATTAGCTGCCTGATGCACAGCAAGGGGAGGTGAAGTTTGTGCAGAAGGCTTAGGACCCATTTTTACCTCAGGAAGCAAGGTTTATATGAGGATACAGCCTGTTGGTTCCTCTCCACCCTCAAACTTTTGAACCAGCTTGCCAGTTTTAACCACATTCAAAAGAGGGGTAGATGCCTCCAAGATAACACCCCTAGTGTTTTGTTTGTCACTGAACAAAGAAAAATTCATCACCTGCACAAAAAGGAGGGAAACCCAACCAAGCACCTCTGAAGAGGAAAATAGAGGAGGAAAGTCTCTGTCTGTTCCCATTAGCCTCTGGCTGGCTTGTGGATCAGCTTGCCCTTATCTCCTACCCAGCCAGGACACCGGGGGTAGCAGAATTATGAGCCATGGTGGTTTCTGAGTCACTTTGCATTAGTTGATACCCTAGGTTTCAATGCAAAACCTTTTCACCAACTCAAAACCTACCAAATTCACAGCAGGGGTAACACAAGGGGGTTGTTACCCTGGGCTAGTGACTAGGTGAGGAATGGAGTCTGGGAGGGGAAAGGTCTGAACTGAAATCCCAGGGGACTGCACTTAGAGAGAACTCAAAGATGGTTCACCACATAATGAGATAGCAAACCATGTAAAATAAAAGAATAAAATGTAATAAGGAATTGATGAAGTTGAACATTTCGGCTCCTCCAGCAGCCTTAGTACAGAAGGAACAGGGACTCGAGACCTTGTCAGAGTGAGAGGGTATTCTAGCAATTAGGACAGTCAATTGGAGTTGAAGACATCCCTGAGCAGCCCCTCTGCCACAGATTACCTAGGTGGCCTTGTGCACGTTGCCTGCCCTCTGCCAACTTCCCATCTGTTAAACCTCCCCATCTCAAAATCATCAATGAATCACTACAGCCCTTTCTGATCTGATCATATTTGATGTCTTTGGGTTGCTTCTGTTAAAGCAACAAAACTGGCGATGCAGGTACGTATATTGACGCAATCGTACTTTTACCAGACGTGCACGGGTACCTATACTGATGCAATTGTACTTTTACCAGACGTGCAGCTGCGATACCAGGACTGACACACATCTCTCTGCCCAGGATTACCAGCCTCTCCCAGCTGTCTTGCACCCGACAGGACTCCCCCCCCTGTTGGTTTTTTTTTCAGAGCTGTGAAGTCAATGCTCTTTCATCTGTTTCCCTGGCTTTCTGATGGGTCTCCATATCTGCTTTCAGTTTTATTTTAATTGCTCCTTCCTTATCAACCCCATCCCCAAAGGTCATACATAACCATGCCGTCACCAGAAATCTATTCGAACAAACACCACCTGGTGAAAGCCCTTCTTACGTGCACATTGTGTATGGGGAAATGTCAGAACCATCTCAGATACTCGGCTCCCATGGGGAACAGTTACTCTTTCTAGGCCAGGTTTATAGGAAGCGACTGATAAAATTTGAAAAAGCTCATTCTTTCAAAAGTTCATTTTTAAAAAGTTCATTTTTTTTTCAGGATCAAACCCTTCCTCGGGCTTGAAATATTAGCTTTGCAAACCACAACAGCTGAGCGCTTCTTGATTTTTACCCTGGCGGCGTAACTGGCCAGGAAGGGTAGAGCTCTTCTGTGGCTAACAGCCTGTCTTCCTGTCATGCCTGATGTCAGAGTCAAATACCCTGGGGTTCAGCCCAGTTTCTGATTCCCGGCTATGGTGCCAAGAGCTGCAGCCCCACTGGGGATTGCAAAAAAAGCAGCCAGGGCTTGTGTAAACCCCCATTTGCAGAGGTCAGGTCTCCTTTCTAGACCTGCTCATGAGCACAGCGTGACCAGTGCCAAACCCCACTTCTCCTCAGACGCCTGAGGACCCTGTTAGTGCAGCGGGGTTACTGCACAGACCAGCAGAAGTAGCCGTTGGCCAGTAAAAGGAATTATTACCATTCCCCAAGGACCTTTGCAGTGTGGTTTCTGGCCTGTCTCCACTCTGCTTTTTTTGTTTAAAGTGATCTCCATCGGCACTTGCTTTCCGTCCTCCCTCTGAGCACCGCAGCCAGCACTCACAGACGTGCTAACAGCCCCGTCAGCAGCTCAGTGCCAGTCCCGCTGACCCTGTCCCGTCCCACTGAATTCAAAGGAAAGCAGCAAAATGCCATGCACATTTGCTTTAAAATGGAACCACTCGGGATAATACAAAACCGTTGGCAGTGCCACTTTTTACCAACTCCAAGGCTAGGAGAAAAAAGTGAACGTGGCTGTCCTCCACTTTGGAGAAGAACCAGTCTAAGTTTGACCCAGGTGAAGCCTGGCTTTTTTCCCAAGCCCAAAGTACCACCCATCACCTTTGTGTCTCTAAATGTTATGTCCTAGCTCCTCTATAACGTACACCCTAGTACCACAATAGCACCCTCCAGAAGGACTCATTCTGGTGTGATTATCAGGTATGTCTTTCTGGATGCACAAAGATTCAATAGTTTGGCAGTGGACTTAAAGCTCCGGGTCCAGGTCCACCTGTGAACTTGCCCAGGGCAGCATGGTGAAGCGGGGCAGGGAAGCAGCAGGTTTGGCCAGGGAGGGCTTGCTCAGCCAGCTCATGATCTCCCAAATATATCTCTGCTGAAGCTGTTCCCAGGAGTTAAACGCAGCAGAATCTCCACTTTAAATTCTGACAATACACCCAGACGCTGAGTTTTTGCCAGATCTCCGAAGACTTGTCTTCACAACTGAAAAACAGTTATATTTCTTTGTACTGGAATGTAACTAATGGCCAGCAGCAGTCTTGAGGTAGCCGAGATGGAGGACTTATATTTTACTGTGGGTAAATTCACCAAGGTCAATGTTGTGTTCTCTCTTGAAGTTGACCTCTGCAAATTTATCTCACAGGGTGCTTTAGTTTTACTGTCTCGCTTGTGTTTTTACCTCAGGATATTGGATGAGCACTGGATCCCCTGGGGTTGAAAAAAAAGATTTAAAAAATTTAGCAGTAAAGACAAGACCAAACAATCCTCTTCAAGGGGAAAATATCTCTACGGGGGCTAAACCAGCTGTTCTTTGTACAAGTTGACCGACACAGATGTATATACTTTTCCCCACTGGCAGAAAACAGTGTAAACTAAAGAGACAAACCTGCAACCTCTAGGAAATACTATTACCAGAAAAAACATATTACTAGGAAAGTATGTTCGGCTTAAATAAATCTACCAGCTCTTTTGCAGCACAAGTATGGAGGAGGAAACTCTTATAATGCCAGCAAGTTAACGGCATTTTTGGAGGAGATATTCTGCTCGGGTAAAAGCCCAAATACAAAAACACAGCCCTGGATTTGAGGCCAGTAAAATTAATGTGAAACTGGAAAAAACCAAAGTGCTTGCTGCTTGCAAAATTACACTATACTTTGATATGAGTAATTACGCAATGAAAATAATTTTTTTAAGAAGCATGTCTCCAACACATGACTGCTTAAAATCATTTAAGCACTAAATCTTAAAAGCATATGCAGAGTTGAAAAGCAACTAAATCACATTTTGCCCTCTGCCATGCACATGTAAATACCAAATGATATAGCTGAAATCAGGGAGTTGTTGGTTTCTTTCCAAAGCAGTTGTGGAGACTTTGGCCCACTGATATTTTACAACTGACCCAGAAAGGTACGTAGATGTCCAGTCTGAGCCCTGGGTTTTTGAAACAAGTGGTTGTAGGGGTTTTCTGTACCACCACCGACTGCACCTCTCCTTCCAATGAAACAAACAAAAAGTTTAGACAATAATGTCTTTAATCTACTGACCCTTGGATTTTCCTTGAAAGATATCCAACTTTAAATAATGTATTAATTTGACCTGAGCAAAAAATGTAAGAGTTAAGGAAAGCACAGAACTCCCAGCAAAGTTTTCCCTTTCCTTGCACTTTCTTATGTAATAAAACTAACCTTTTTCCACAGAGATTTTCAGGCCACAGAGTACTACAAACACAGCATGAATCTCTGATATAGGTGGAGCAGGAAGTTATATTATCTTCAGCTAGTACAAATGAGCATAAAATAACAGCAATCTTTGTGGATTTACATAGCTGCATATCTACCCTCTGACCATCCGTGCCCTCCCCTATTTCTGGAAAATCCCCTTGGGTCCAGAATGTACATCATGAAGAAACGAAGACAGCACAAGCCCATTATTTTAGCTTTCGTGTCACTTAAGGAATGAGGATACTTTCTTTAATAGGGTGTTTGCTGGCTGTTTACTGAAGAAATTGTCTCTTGCTGGAGGTCATTTTCAACTGCATTGCGAGATCTGCTTTAAGGAGGCTGCTTAGTGCAACTACAGCAACATCAGGAAGGTCTGAAGAAACAGATTTTCTGAAAGTTTTTTTTCCAGAGGAAGTTGCTTTAACCTAGATATCTACTCAGAAAATACATTTTCTGTTCCTGGGTTGTTTGACTTCAGGAGAACAATAAATTCCCAAGAGTTCTTACAAAGATCAGTCACGTCTCTTTGTTTTAATGGCATATTTTGAAGTTTTGCCTCCAGAATATTGATAAGAATCAAAGTAACTTTTGATATATGGCGTTAGATATGCTCCAGGATTAAGATCCCTCTCAAGTTAGACTGTCTGCAGACAACTCAGACCACCCACTTTCAGCTTAAACACAGCCTGTTCAAAGGGTGCAGTGATTCAGATCAGAGCAGTAGCCGTCTGCTCGAACTGTGAGATCTTGGCATTCATCAGACATGTCCAGCGCACATCTGATAACACAGCTTAAACTGCCCAAGGCCATTGGAAGGCAGGTGAGGGAAAGCTAGGAAATATCAAAGCTGGAAACAGCCTAATCTTCAACTCAGCACACTACACATTTTGGATTTCACACACATTCCACAAAATTCCCCAAGTCCCAAAAGCTTTAATCCAGTCACTTTGCAACGTATGTGTGTTTTATTTTAAAAAATAAATTATTCAGTATTACTTTTTCCTTTCTTGTATCCAGCCGGCAGCATTTTCATTTAGTCCTACAGGAGCCAACATAACCTCCTATTAGTTTTGGTATTGTCCATTTGTCTACATCTTCAACTAATTTTCTGCAAAACCTTTGGACAACGAATGCAGCTTATTTTTCAGGCAGTTAACCCACTGCTCTAGGGACTTCACATTGACATTACCAAGATTTTGGCCATGCATCTCCTAGACTCTTTGCCAATGATGTTTGAAGATGGGCACGTCAGTTAATCCGACCCAGTTGCGTACTCCAGCTAAGAGTGACCACTCAGCAGTTGATTTCAGGGAACTGACTTGGGGAAAGCTCTGATGCAAAGATAAAGCATTAAACCCATGTATAAGAGACACCAAAAGGGTAAACAGCCAACTAGATCAAGACAGCGTGATGGAAACATCAGCACTGAGGTTGGTAGTTGTCAGAAAATCCCTGGTGAGGAGAACAGAGAAATGTTTCATCAGGAATAGAGAATAAGCCAGAAATCCTCTCTAGACAGCTATGTAAGACCATGACAGGCCTCCACCTTGACTATCAAATTTGCTTGCCTTTCATCATCTCAGCAAGGTGACAGTGAACCAGATGTGGCACAGAGGAGGGTGAACAACAGGTTTGGGGGTACAGAAGCTGCTCAGCACCAGGAGACAGAGACACAGCCCTGTTAACCCCAGAAAAGGAGAAAAGGGAGAAACTGAAGCTCATGAATGACCCAAGGAAAGTGAACAGACAGGTTTTACTCACTACTCCACATACTGCAAAAGCTGAGATTCAGCCCATGAAATTATCAGTGGCAGTCAAAAACAGCAGCCAAAAATGGCCAGCAAAAAAGTGTTGCTTCATCATGCATTATGGGCTTAACCGTGGTGCTCCTCACCCTGGGGCACAGCGATGGCTGCAAGTTTCCTTTGCTTCAGCAATGTTTGAGCCATATTCATAGGACAAAAGCCCCTCAAGGTCTACTAAAAACAGATACTAACTTTGACCTGTGAACTCTGCATTTGCAGAGCAGTGGAAGAGTTCCTGGAGGGTTATCACTATATGCAAGTTTTGTCCTGCTACTTTTCCCCAGGTATTTTCTCCTGGCTATGGCTGGAGGTAGATCAAGGTGTAATTTTTTACAGTTCTGTGTGCTTTTCACCCTACCCAGTACCATTGCTACACCTGCCTTCAGTGAGGGTCCATACCTCCCCAGATAACAGATTGTTTCTGCACTCACTGTGCTTGATAACTTTTACTTCTTCTGCTGATAAAGAAGAATTCCCTGTCCTGCAGAAGATCATCAATGAGCTGGAAAGAACTTTACCACGCAGGTTTGCCTTCTTGCCTGGGCACGGAGTTTCTGCAGGGAACTGGCATGGGAAGCTGGAGGTGGTTTTGCCACTTGCACATTTGTCATGAGAAAGGCAGGGAGAGATCTCAAAGGATTTAGGCATGACTGACCTGACATGAGAGTTTGAATTGATGCAGGCATGTGCAGAGGGTCTCCTAGGGCATGCTGGAGGACTGAACAGGTACAGTGATGTGTGTGACAGGGTACGGCAACAGGCATTAGGTTTTGTATTGCCACTTCAGGAGTTGCCCAAAATCCTAATGAAGTCATGAGGAGTTATGTGTGGCCTTGGGTAAGAAAGTTCCTCCTCCAAGGAAAAGACATCATGATGCCTCCAGACCTGGACCTTGTGTCCTGAACCAAACAGGTCCAGAAAAGCCAATCTGCCCACTTCATACTCCTGCTTCTGCCCATCCTCCAAGAGTTTAGGACATTGCTTGGGAATCTGGGGAAGAGTGGAAGGAAATGTCTATTGCCCAGGTCCCTACTCATGCCCTGCTACTTGGCCTTCTCCACTTTTCCAGGCAATGACTCTCTGGCTCTGTTGGCTCTTTCCTGATTGCCCTTGCTCTGTAAGATCAATAACCACCACAGGCCAATCTCATAGGGTGGACCCAGGACAACACATACTGTCAGACAAAATGATTTTGCATTATCCAGTAGGAAACATCATTATTATTGGGAAAACAGCACCTTCACACAGCCAGAATTGTAATCCACCACAAAGTTTGCCTTGCAATGCTTCAAATGGTGAAGTGCAGTCTGGCCAGCAGCCCAGTGCCTGTTCGGTGTCTGCCCTCTTCAAAGCCTCCCGAGCAGGGAGAACACAGACTGGAGGATTCACATCTTTGTTTGAAGGTCATCATGCATATCTGCAGCTTGCACGATGGGAAGCTTTTGTGCCTATGGGCCAAGCTGAGCTGAGACACTGGCGATGAACATATGGAAACCCTGCAGAGCATGAAATGAAAGTGAGGGGGGATGCAGGCAGGAAAAACCTGCATTTCCTACCTCCTAACGGGAAAGCAAAAAGTCCGAGGTGCTACTGGGGGGGGGGTGGGGCAAGTAAAGAAAAGTTCCTAAAGTTCAAACTGCATAGAGCTGGAAGAAGAGAAGACACCACCTTCCAAAGTCAGTGCAGAGAGCAGGGGACAAGTGGACAGATTGGACATTAGGAAAAGATTCTTTACTGAGAGGATCATCAATCACCTGAACAGGCTTCTCAGGGAAGTGGTCACAGTACGAACCCTGTGAAAGCTCTAGGAGCATCCGGACCGTGCTCTTAGTCACATCATTTAGTTTCAGGTAGTCCTGGTGAGGAGCAGGGTGCTGGACTTGGTGATCCTTATGAGTCCCTTCCAACTTGAGATATTCTATGATTCTTTGAAGTGGGCTACCAGCAAGAGGAGAAAAAAACCTATCCCAAACCCACCACATAGTCGGAAAAGCCTGGAAGAGAGAAAGTGAAAGTGTCTTAAGTAAAGACATTTCCCCTTTCTCAAAGGCTCCTAATGGCTCTCTCTGGAGGCAGCTGTGAGCTCCTGGGCACACAGAGAAGATGCTCAGCCTCAAAACTGCTCTTCTGGAGCAGTAGTGGGCAGCACCAGGGCGATAGTGCTGAGAGAGGTTAATTTCAGCCAGTTAGGACAGGACTGCGGAGATACAGCGCAGGGCTGTACACAGGCACTTGTCCAAGTGTGGTGAAAGCGCGTCTTTCCCCTTTCCTTCTTATTGTCCAGTTCTTTGTCCATCTGTCTAGCAAGGCCAGCGAGCTGAGCAAGAACAGACTGATCAAAGTATCGGGATGCATTTACACATTGCACGAGTACAGGGATGCACTTATGCAGGGCATGCAGCCGTGCACAGATGGATGCCACAGAGCCCCACGTGAGCGGGGACGGGGCTGTGGTGGGCACCAGACTAGCTCTCCCTAGTGCCATAACCCACGTAAACACCCTGCCCATGCTTGCAAGGCAAGTTTTATTTGAGAAATGATTTTTCCTCCCATTTCACGTATTTTACCTTCACTGCAAGCTGTCTGTTTCACATCCTGGCTGCCCAGGGCTTCTTTTTCACCCCAGCCACTCCCTGTGCTCCATGAAAAGTGTGTACCATGTATGTAAATGTAAGGAGACACACAGCAGTGTGCAGTGATGAAATGGCTGTTTCAAGAGGCCAGCAGCAGCACTGAGAGTTATTGCAGATCTAGCCCATTTATTTTCTACAGCTTTACATATTTTCAATAGCTGCTCAGCCACATCCTTACCTACAACACAGGGCTGCTTTGAGCAGCGCTCAGGGAAGGGAGGGGTTGCAAATCAAATGTTGTTTCTGAGGAAGCTGTCCTTGCTCCAGGGTAGCCCGTCTTTCACTTACTTTTAACAACTTTTCTAAGAGGGTTTCCAGTTGTGCATGGAGGGAGCTGCGGGGCATGGCTACGAGGGGTTAATGCCTCCAATGGCTGGTACACACTGCCTTCACTGAAGACATCCATCCATCCATCCATCCATCCATCCATCCATCCATCCATCCATCCATCCATCAAATAATAAACCCAGTAAAGCATGACAAGACC
>JAVJGJ010000060.1:32749679-32793805 GCA_035590215.1 Microhierax caerulescens
CACTCTGCCCCAGGCCTGTAGGGTTGTGTGGGGTTGTTGTGACCCGAGTGCAGGGCCTGGCCCTGAGCCTTGTTGAACCTCATGGAATTGGCTTTGGACATCGATCCAGCCTGTCCACATCCCCCTGCAGAGCCTTTCTACCCTCAAGCAGTGAACGCTCCTGCCCAGCTTGGTGTCGCCTGCAAACTTACTGAGGGAGCACTCAAGGCCCTCGTCCAGATCATCCATAAGGATATTAAACAGAATTGGCCCTGGGACTGAGCCCTGGGGAACACCACTTGTGGCTGGCCACCAGTGGGAGGTGAGTCCACCCAGCCAACTTTTCACCCAGTGTAGAGTACACCCATCCAAGCCATGAGCATCCAGTTTCTCCAGGAGAGTTCTGTGGGAGACAGAGTCAAAGGCTTTACTAATGTTCAGGCAGACAGCAACCACAGCCTTTCTGTCATCCACTGGGTGGGTCATCTTGTCACAGATCAGGTTTGTCGAGCAGGACCTGCCTTTCATAAACCCATGCTAGATGGGCCTGCCCCCAGGGGCAGCCTGTGTGGCACACACAGCACTCATGAGGTTTATGGTTCAAGCTCTTCCTTCTCCCAGTAAGTCTTCCAAAGTAGACGTCTTACAATGCACATCTAACAGAGTTAGAAGACATAATTGTCCTGACACTGATAAACACATTTGTAGCTCTAATCCTAGTTGCTCTGTGACCTGTATGGTATTTCATCATAGGAAGGCTTGCTGGTTTAGAGTTCCCTCAGGTAAAACCATGCCAAGCTTCTGGTGAATTACTGTCAGCTCATGTTATGGCCTTCCCAAAGGAACTTCTCCATTGCCAGCAATAAATCTCAAATAATGGAAGAATTCAGTCAAAGTCTTGGTACATGTACCCCTGAGAAACCAGGCTGTCTGCAACCATTCCAAACAGAAAACTCCAGAATTGCCCAGGCAGTTTTGTAGCAAACCTTGGCCTTGACACTCAGATATCAGGACTAGCTGGGACCCATGGATTTAGACACATTTAGAAAACCCTCCAGGTTACAAACCATTAAATCCAAAGCAAAGTGAGTCCCCACAGACAGCTGCAGCATTTGGTGCATGGTAAGTGACCCCCCAACACTATTTCCACACAAGCTGGCTTGAGCTGCAGGACACCCCACAAGCGAGACTGACCTCACATGTACTTGGCTCTGTAATGCTGTATCTGTGGGTGTAGAAAACAAAAAGTAATGCAGGAAAAAGTCCATCCAGGATTCTTTCTATACATATCAGAAATCATATATAAACACATATATAGAGTTCTTTTTTGCAAGCAAGGCAAGAAATCTTCCAAAAGTCAGCTGCTGGAAACTGCAAGAACGTGCTAGAGAACAGCTGTTTTCCTAATTCAGACCTGGTCTTAAGCAAAAGTTTTGGGTTCTTTAAGTGGCCACAGGGTCCGCTGTTTTCATGATGCTATCATGAGTCCTGCTTAGCAGGATTATCTTGATTCCCAGGATGGATGCTCACTTGGCCCGTTCTTTTCTGAACAAAATTCAGCTATAAAGGCAAGGTGTCCAGATGCAGACTTGGAGATGTTCTTGAAACCTTGGCTGTAAAAGTGTTCTGGAAAGTGAACTTACCAGAGGAAAAAAGAATGACCCTACAAAATCACTGAGCTTTAAAAATTAAAGGATCATTATGCAATGTTATTAGCTTTCAGTGAATAAAATCATGTTACTTCTTAGGACAGATCCAAGCCCACAGTTTTATACTGCATGTTCGCAGCCACAGGAATTGTCCCAGCCACAATGGCAAAGATTTAAAATGTAAATTAATGTGTCTATCAAGCTTATCCGGCATTATCCTAATTAGCGATAAGCATTTTCAAGGAGACTTCTTACACATAAGAGTTTCAACCAACCCTGGTTAGAGAGCAGGAGGGAATTAAACACCAGGGAAGCATATTGGTAGATGAATGCTGAAATAGTCCTGCAAGGATGCCCATGCTAAGTGCTCACAGGTGTGCAAATCAGGGTTTGTTTCTTCTTGGCTTTCTGCCCCTTCCTGAAATGGTACATTTAATCTCTGGTCTTTCCTAGAAAATACTGTACTGCTCCCAGGGACTTTCACTGGCCAATACCCAAGTTACCTGTTGTTCTTCCTTTATCCCCTGCCTTCTCATCCATTTTCCAGGACTACAGACAGCCTGTTGCAAGGAAATCTTATTCTTCCTGACTGTTTAGAGAGCAGCTACTCTCAAGGTCACTTTTGTATATAAATCACAGATATCATCGCATTAGCACCACTATTCAGGCATTCAAAACCAAATCTAAACAGGAGAGCTCATCAATTTAGCTGTCTTATGGCTAAACCTCAGCATTATGCATGGCTTCCTTTCCTTACTGATTACAGTACAGTAGATTCATTATTATTTTTTTAAATTTGGTTATATACAACTGCATGGTGTCTTTTAATTGCCTTTTTTTTTCCAATTGAGCCACCAAGGGATGTAAGCAAATTATATGGCTTAACAATACCGCCTGCTGCAGACAGACTTGTGTGGCCAGCGTACCAACGACACTGTGAAAACATTACCTTTTACTGGAAATGTAAACTCAATAAACCCCCAGGAGAGCAATAAAAATGCAGTAGCCAGCAGATTTAACAAGGACATGCTCAGTGCACAGTGTAATCTTATTATGTGCTTAATGCCCAGTGGAATTACAGGAATTTGATTTAGCAACATCAGATTTCAGTTTCTCAAATTATACTGACTGCTTATAAATTAAGACTGTGATTTGGTATAATTGCTTTTCATTTGCATTGGCAAAGCCCATATATTATATTTATTCTCACTACTCTGTTTATGTTTTTGAAGTGTCACGGAGCATTGGCTTTGGGACTTAAACTGGGGTGATGGAGAGCTTTCCTTTGCCTCGACACTCATGTTACTTTCCCCATTAAATCTGGGTAAATGGTCTACCCTAGTAATCTTTATATGCTTGAAAGGTCTATTTTATGATTTTCCAAATCTGACTGAACACAGTGAAAGATGAGTGAATTTCTGGCAAAGGACTCTGTCATCCTCTCCATCAATCTGTTCTGGGACAGCACCATTGGAAAACCAGTGATCTGTAGAGGTGCAACACAGAAGTGCAACAGTGGCCTCACAACCATACCAACATTATACTCAAGAGTGTTTTTCCTTCACATGACCCTCTTTTGGGCTCTGCCACTGCAGTGTATAAATGAACTGGAGAGAATGAGCCAGTGATTACCTCTGGGGAGGGGAGCTGTGATGCCAGCAAGGCTACCACTGAACTAGCAGGTAGCGGTAACGCTTGCAGGGCTACGAAGCTGATCAATGAATAGCTATTGAACTGCATGAGGACATTATGAGCACTTGAGCTTTGGGGCAAACCATTTAATCTCAAGATAAATGAATGAAATAATTAAATCTAACATACTGAGCAAAGGGCACAGCGATACCTCTGGAAAAAGATAGGAAATACCTCTGCTGCTGACTTTGGCTTCCATGTCCAAAACATCTGTATAATCTTAAATAACCATCTCTGTGCAAACCACAGTGTACAGTAGGATTACTTGATTTACTGAAGATCATTCAGACTGGCTCATATTGCCATAATTCCCCAGGATATTGGCATATCTTGGGCTGGAAAACCTTTACTGCTCCAAAGTCATTAATAGATCATAATGAGTTGATTAAAAAATTAACAAAGTAACAATTCAGTTAAGT
Organism: Microhierax caerulescens; assembly: GCA_035590215.1. NCBI lineage: Eukaryota > Metazoa > Chordata > Aves > Falconiformes > Falconidae > Microhierax > Microhierax caerulescens. The sequence continues at coordinate 32,753,419 of JAVJGJ010000060.1, forward strand.
ATTGTACCATTGAGCAATAAATGTAGCTGCAATTGCCAACACATCAACAGACTGCTGAGCAAGTAGCACTCCTGTTTAATTCCTGCACGACATGTGAATCCAATGGCTCTCACCCAAGGCTGAGAGGAAAAAAAGTTTCATTTAAACATTTTATGATGGCCATGGATATTTGCTGCAAAATGCAAATATCAGCCTTGTTTTGATGAAGTAGAACTGAACCAGCAAGCCCTTTAGCCTGTGATCAAGGCATTAGGTGGCAGGTCAGCTGTACATAACTGAGAGACAGCTACAGAATTTCCCTGACTCCAGACTCATTTGGAAACATAACTCATTCCTGTGTGAAGTGACAATTAAGTCCTCTAACGTTTTCCCAGGCTTCAATTCATATTTGCCAACAGAACAGCACAAAAATTGAACACTATGCCAGTATCTGCTGGGGCAAGGCTGCTGCCCAGCCTTTCCTGCAGCGCTGGAAGCCTTTTCCTCAGATGAGTAAGAGGTTTGGACACGATTTCTGCAGCCCTGAGCTCCTCCAGGGGCACTGCAGGGTCTCTCTACTGGTGGTTAGCAATAGCCCCAGGGCCATCACAAAGGCCATGCTGGGATCAGCCCATGCCATCCTCACCAACCCCAAGGTCCTGCAGAGGCAGGATGACTGTCTGCTTGGCCACAAAAGGGTCCCCGTGGCTATGCAGAGCCCCAGTGTCCCGGTAAAGCCCTAACAAGAGGAGAGCCTAACAAGATGTGTTCAGAGAAATATCTGCTCTGCAGCTGGTCTTTCAGAGCACAGAAGCATTCACCCAAGATCAGCAAGAGAGAAACCCAAAATGCCACGTTACTGCTCAGTGCTTCCTGGCAAGTGAAACCAGGGAGACCTGTTATAGCCCTTTTTCCATTTCTCCAGCTCTGATTCCCAGAAGCATTATGTTCAGAGCTGTGTTTCTGGCATTATTTTGCATACAATTTTAATCTGTCCCATCGGCACTTTGGGAGATGCAGTTTCGTTGCCTTTCCCAAGACAATGGCAGATTTATGTGTGTCAGTTCTGCACAACTGTGCTGCACTGTACTGTTAACCTTCATTAAGATCTTTTAATAATTGAATAAATAATGCACCAGACATGCGGTTTAATCTCAGTGTGATGAAACAGAGGACAACGACATTAACTGCAGCCTTGGAAAAAATATCACCACAAATACCACTAAGCAGGTATCACACAAAACCACCTGCCCTTGACATTAAAAAACATGCTCAGCCACACTGAGAGGGGAATACAATACATGATACATTACATCTTATCTGCATGTTAATACCATCAAATAAGCATGGTTAATGCTTTAATTATCTGCCAGGTAACACTGTGGGCTCTGCATCTGAGCCAACCCATGAGGGAGAAGGAAACTCTCTCATCTATTTCCCCAAACAAGATGAAATACCATGGGCCACCCTTGCCAAAGAGGGATGTTTTTGTGCACTGACATAGAGAGAGTTCAGGAGGAGCCAGTTCTGTCATCAGCGATACTTCAAAGGGTGATATCAAGTTAGGGAAGGAAGACCAATGCACAGAGATGCTAGTTTGTCCCTGTGGAGGGAGGATAAGGGATCCCAGGGGATGTGAGGATGTGTTGGGGAAGCTTGTAAGAAATGAGGGATGGACAAAGGGTCCTTTCCCGGGGTATCTCTGTGAATCTTATGGACCTACCTGCTGCTGAGTAGGTGGCCATCTCCCAAACCCCTGTTTGTACCTGAACCCCATGGTGGCCACAGGTGGTTCTGTCTCCCATAAATGTGTCTATCCAGTTTAAACCCATTTATAATCTTTGGCCTCTATAGTTTCAGGGTGCAGCAAGTGCCCCTCCTGATGCATCCTGTAAAGAAATACTTCCTTGTGGTTTTGCACCTCCCTGACACCCTCCTGGACACCTGCTGGCCTATCCTTTAAGAGCCATGGTGCATAGGTGAGAGCTGTACTCCACACCCTGCATGGTTTCACAGTTCACCATCACACACCTTTCCCAAGCTTTCACTGTCTGGTAGTTTCTACCAGAATTTATACTTTTAATCAGTGAGACTGAATCAACCAAAAGCATTCAGAAGCTCCTTGTTTACCCAGGTCCAAACTTAGGGAAAGCTGTGTAAAAAAGACACTTGGACCAGGGTGGGTTTGTTTAGATTCAGTGACCAGCAGGACAAGGACATTCAGCTTGCCAGAACTCACAGGTTAGGCTGGAGATTAATTTCCCAGCTTTTAATTTATCCATCTCACCCAGTTCAATGTTTTCCATTCTTTAAATAAATATTTTTTTTTCCTCGCTGTTATAATTTCTTTGTTGTAATAAAACAGCTTCAAAGATCAAAAGCTCTTGGGGGGTCTTTCGGCACCTTCAAGGAATTAAAAAAAGAGCTGGGTTAGAAGGGGGCAGCCCTGCTTCCAAGTAGACTCGCATGCACACATGTTTCCAACTCATGCTTTCATTTTGAAAGCAAGAAAGGAAATCAACTTGAAAGTCAATATTTTTTTTAAATTTTCTTCTATGGGACAAAATACTCTGATGAGGAATTTTTGTTGGAAGATTTGAGAAGGCAAAATCCAGAGCCAAAGTTCAGGTATCACGCTTTCCTCATTTGCATTTGCACCTGCTAGCAATCAAACTGGAATTTGCTGGTATCTAACACTTCCTGATCCCAGTCAATTTACTGTAAAAGAAATTCCAGATGTAGGCACTAAACTGATTCTTTAACTGTTCTTGTTGGCAGCAAAGTTTGGGGACCATTTCTGTTAATTTGCCCATTGCTAGGACTGCTAGTCCTGTGAAGAAAATCTGCAAAAGCCAGCAGAAACTAGTTGTAAGATTGAGTTGTAGAGAGAGGGGGAAAAAAAATCAAGAAGAAAATGCTGATACCATTGAAATCCACATCAAAACTTCCACTGAATTTAATAAGGGCATGTTTAGGCCCCATGCCTAGTTCTGCTGGCAAAGAAGCATTATCAGTAAAATGCTAAAGACCCTCAATGGGACCCGATTTCACCAAGAAATGAATATGCAAGGATCCCCATTCTAGCTCTAATTTTGGGTACTGCAACATGTGATCTCAATCCAAACTGGGAAAGAGAAATCTAAAAGTACAAAAGCCATTTGGCTCCGTGTTTAGAAAGAGGCTGGCATGTCTGAAGTATAGATTTAAACTGAGCTGTGCTTACCCAAAGGATTTTTCTTCATTTTACAAGCCCCAGCAGATTTTCTGCTGGGACAGAATTGCTTTCTGCATAGTTGTTCTGCAACATGGAAAGCCACAGCCCCACCAGTTTTTCTGTTACCAGCACAGAGAAGGGCCAGTCCCAGTTCAGCTTTAGCTCCCATAGGGTGCATTTTAGTGCACTTAGGCTGGATTTTATGCCCTCCCATATCGTTCCTTCACCTCCTTATTTAACATTTAGGAACGTGGCCCCCTGCTCTCCTGGCTTTCTCCTGCATCCAGGGCAGAGACAGCCAAGCTGGGCACACATAGCCACATAGGTGGCATGCGGATGAAGGCTGATGCAGAGGTGAAGCATGTGCTACAGGATGTTAGACGATGGAAGAGGACTGCTGTCTCCAGCCACATCTTGCTCTGCTCCTCTGGGAAAAGCCAGCAAGCCACTCTGGCAGGAAAGCAGCCTCTCCACTATCTCTGAGAGGGTCTCTAGTGTCATGGTGGGGTGAAACAAGGAAAACAAACCACTCACTCGCCCTGTCTCCAGGGGGGTTAAATGTGAAGTGTAGATTAAACAAACTATGTAACGCAATGTCTTACATTCCCATTAATGGAAATTTTAGATACAATCAGGGAAGACTAAGCACAGGCATCGCATTTCCCCCTCTGGCACTGTCCCTTTCTCTCACACCCACCCTCATGCACCACACACACTCACATGTACACAAACACACAACCTCTCTTCTCCTGGCATGCTCCTCTGGGCATTTATAGGTGTGATGTTCTCGCCGAGTGGTGACCCACCGCACCACAATAGTGGCAGGGCAATGGTGAGATACAGGCAACAGTGAAGCAAAATGCTCCAATTGGCTTGAGATTAAGGCTTCTAAAAATAGTCCAGGGCTGAGCATTTTATAACAGATTTGAAGGTTGAAATCCAGGTGAAACTGGTCCTCCACATTGGCAACCAGTTCTGCAAGCTACTGCCCCCCCTGAGCTTCCTCTGTGAGCCCCTGCTGCACCCCCTTCACCCCATTCCTCTCTTGGACCAACCCTTGTCTCCCAAAAAGCCTCTCCAAAAAGCTTTGCATTTCTAAGCCTAATTGTTTTATTGGAGCAAAACTTGAACTACACTTTTAAAGTGGAGAAGGCCAGGCAGAAGAGAAGTTAAAACACAGAGGTCTGCAGACCTCCCACCCCACCATACCTGATGGTTGAAGCCTTGCAGGGTGTCCTGGCTCCCGCTGTGCCTCACTCCACCTGGGCAGGAAAGAGCCACCCACACACATGCTGGGAACAAGCAGAATTAAACAAATACCATCTGCCACTGCTGCCATCAACCAGACCACTGAAAAAGGTGTGCTGCACTGCAAACCCCGATAGAGCTGGCAGAATGTCAAGAGGGTTAGCAAGGCGACACCATGTTCATGAGCTCTAATCTCATTACGGTTATGGCAGGCAGTTGAAAAGCTTTTATTGGGGCAGAAAAGCTGCAGTTGCCCATAAATAAGTCTTTCCAGACATGCAGATTTTCTGTATTTTAACTTTTGGAGCTGCAATTCCCACTGAAGGCAATTTGCTTTAGCAATGGCATTTTTTGGGAGAAAATCTGAATGAAGGTGATTTGGTCAAGTCTGTGAATAAGCTGGGGACCAAAATACCTTATTTAGCTCATGACAGAAATTAGCAAAATTGTACACTTCCACAGAGGAGCGGGCAGGTTACAATGACAACCTCATCTGTCATTTCCTAATCTCCAAGCATTTGGAGAAAATGCAACCTCTGTCTTGCTCATTATTACAAATACAAGAGGTGCAGGACTTGGATGGATGAGGTATGACATCAAGAGCAGCTCAGACATCTAGTAACCACCCAGCCCTAATGTCCTCAAGAAGAAAGGACCAGATCCTCCAAATACAAAGGATCCCAGACAACTCATAGAAAAGCAGCAGCTTTTATTGATGGTTGTTTATCTGGAGCCCAAATTCCCAACCAGATTCCCAAAGCCAGGCTTAGGTAACTCACAGCTGCTGAAAAACAAAATGTCCTTAAAAATCCAGAAGAATCCCTTTGTTTTACAGGAGGACAAACATACAAAGATGCACATTAACAATGTCAAAGTACAAACATTATTGAAATTAGCAGGAACGTGGGAAGGGTGTCCTGGTCCCATGAATGCATGGACCCCTGGTAGTGCGACCTTCACAGCTATTCCTAAACTTACTTCTGCACACAGTCTCCTGCATGGCCACAGGTCTCCTTGGAACAGCTGGGAAGCACAAAATGTTCATTCCTCACCCACTGAGACTACACACAGAGCACCTAGTGACAAACATCATCCACTCTGTCCCTCTGGCAGGCTTCTCCCATGGTCATGAAGTACATTGGGTAAAGCACTTTTATTTAGTCTTCAGCCTCCCATTATGGTTGCTGCTCCCATTCACTTTACTTTTTTGCCCAGCTGAGAAGAAGATGTGATACATGACCTGCTACGTGCTCTGCTGATTTTGAATCAAAGCATTTAGCAGGACCATCCTCCAGCTCAACTGGACTTCACAGGTTTCCATTTTCACCAAGCACAACATCATTCCCTGTGCCTGCCTCTTTCTAGCTGCCAAAGCAGAGGGGAAGGCAAGATCCAATGTGGCCAGCAGCTCCTTTTAATCATCTGATACTGCATTTCCCAAGGCTTCAGCGGTGCTGTTACACGTCAGTAGCAGATCTGCTCAGCTGGGGTTACAGGAAGGTGGTTGTTTTCAGGGTACAAAGGCCCTTCTGCTTTCCAGCCAAATAGCTACAACTAACAAAAACATTGCTGCTAAAACATGTGTTAGCAACATATTCCTGACAGAATCCAACCAGATTTATTGTTGGCAGAACAAAGATTTCAGCAAGGCACAATATGATTTTTTCAAAAGACCACACCTAATTAGCTGCATTCAAAGTAACATTCATTAGCCCTTTTTCCATGGCAGAAACTAAACAAACGTGCATGTTGAGCAAGCAGAATTGAGAATTTTTTCCCTGATGGCCTTCTCTATCCCAGAGGCTGGGTTTTACCTTTTCTTATGAATGAGTTGACTTTTCGCAGACTGTAGCAATCCTTTTTGACTTCCCACCTTCACCGAAAGCTCTCCATGCAGAAACTCTTTACCATTTCCTAAGGGAGCATTTCCCTGTATCAACATGCAAACGCTGAGATCACAAACCCTGTATTTAATACACATACTTCAATAAACAGAACACAGAAGAAAAGCATCCCCTGCATCCTACCTCTCTCAGTAAGTAGCTGTCCTGCTACATTGGGGTTAGCCCCTTGTAGGGAAGGACTATTTAGTTAATTGACCTGCTTGTAATCTGCAGGGATAATCCTTTTCTTGCTAGGGGCCTGTATCTCACCCAAGCACAGCCTCTCTCCAGCAAATCCTGTGTTGCAGCTTGGTAGGAAATGCTACATCTGGGTGCTTTTGTCACTTCACAAGAAGCATCAGCTTGCAGAGATGATTTATTTAGTCCCAGATAACAAACAGACACCCCATCGCTAACATCTCTAACAACATGTTCACCCTCCAACGAGTTACTGAGAAAACACTTGTAGATCATCACTTCTGTCTAAATTTCCACATTTGGTAGCTCCATTGACCCTTCTCCTAAAAAGCCCCTGTGGCTCTTTAAAATGCTAATTAATCTGTAGATGGCTTTTTTTTTAACATCAAACCACCATTTATTCTTTCTTCTTATTCACCTATAAATAGGAGAAAGGTACGCTCCCAACGGGTAAATGGAGAAGACTTCCTGAGCATGGCACCTGACAGTGTCTCTCCCGTCCCTTCTCTCGGCTGTATTTTGTACCGAGGTACTGGCACATGATCTGGATGCTCAGCTCCTGGGCTGCACAACCCCATGGCCAGGCAAGCCCTGTCGCTGGCTACAGGGAAAGCTGAGGGGATCCAAGAGCCCTCACGGTACCAATTTCCATCGATGAGGGTCCTATGGGATGCAAACATAGCAATGTAATTGCTGTTATCCTGATGCAATGCAGATGTCTGTAACCATTTGGGATGCTGATTGCTGTGACTCAGTGCAAGGTCCTCAGCCAGCTGATAGCATCATAGCACAAGGAGGATAATCACTTCTGATTGCTGCAAGGTACTGCAACAAAAGCTGTCTCAGGGCTCCTGTTCCATTTTAGCATCTGCTCCATGCAGCATTACTCATCATCTACAGAGACCTCTTAGTCTATTAAGTGAGGAAGTTGAAGACTTAGTCTTTTCTAATCACTGTACCACCAGTGTGGCTTGAAGAATGCTCAGCCCAGCTCCTCTGTCCCCACCCAGCCCGTTCTCCCCTCCTCATGCTGAATACATTAACTCTACCAGAAAATATTTGCACGCATCAAATTCGGTTGTGACTGGAATCCAAGCCCCTAAAAGAGAAAAAGACAAATATACATTAAACAATAGAGACAACTGACTGTTCTGCAGCTTGGAGGCATGTAGCATTACCTCATTAAAACTTAATCATCAAATAAATTAATTATATATGGCAACAATAGGAACTAAACCTGGTCTGTGTTTTTAAGGCATCCTAATTGAAACCAGACCTGGGCCTGCACTTCCTTTGTGGTCCAGGTGGACACTCATTGTCCTATGAACATAACGAGGGTGCTACAAAGGCTTTTCCTCAGCCCTGCAGCCCCTGTTCAAGATCACAAAAGCTCGCTCAGTTTGAGAGCTTTCTTCCTCTTGTTATATGATGCAGGGAGAGGAAGCAGGGGTTGTTATTGCTGCAGTGAGCTTGTGCTTTTGATAATATTAAACTGTTTAAGTTAGATGTGAAACCTGACTTTGTTGAGAACCATATGGTACTTAAATGATGTTGCTGCCTTGCAGTCTGCAGAGTGGAAAACAGGGCCAGATTCCACAATATCTGCAAATTACCATAGCTGTGAATTTAATGAAGAAGGAAGCAAGATTAAAGAAATTCTGTCTTTGGTGGCAAAGGTATAGCTGAGCACAGCAATACCCAAAGGGGAGAGAAGAGGCTACTGCAATAAATTACAGAGTGTGCTTAGGTGTGGATTTAACTGTGAGCATTAAGAAAAAAGGATACTTTGAGGAACTCAGAGCCCACAGGCGTTAAGCTGAGACTCTCACAGGCTAGGGGGAACATCATCACCATAAATCTTCTTTGATAATTATAACGATCATGATAGTTTTGAAAATATTCTTTGATAATGCTAATGATTAATAGTGGTCACCTGCTATATTGTAAAGCTTCCCTTTTATTGTAACACAGCATTTGCTGCATCTGGGTTCAGTCCTTAGTAGGTGAAACTCCATCCAGAGAGAGCACTGCACCAGAGGGATCTCAGTCAGGATCTCTGGGACCAACACACAAACAAGATGCTCTCTCAAGAGTGACTATTATTTTCTGCCTCTTCAACTGTGCTCGATGTTGCTGATTAAGTGCTTGAGCATCCTTCAGGATGAAAAGTGTCATATAAGTGTAAAATAATACTGTTAAATCTGAGAGGAAAATATGCACTCATAGCCTGGAAGCATTCTCTGCAATAGCAGGAATCATCAATCCAGATTTCCTGAGAGACCATGAGAACCATGGGAGCAGTTTTACCCAATATGCCCCAAATCATATATTACTTTTCTGCTACATCAAATAATGTTATTTAAAAAATAATTAAAAAAAAACCCAAACAAACCAAACCACCACACCAAAAAACCAAGAACAACAACCCCAAAACCACAAAGGTTTGTTTGTTTGTTTTTTTAAAGGCTCTTTAAAACTCCTCTTTTAATTTATTTTATTAATCTCAGGAAAGACGGAACTACTGGAAGAAACACCTTTGATGTAAGGAAGTCTCCGCAACAGAACCGGGGCTGGCCACTGAATCCATTGCCTTCCATGCCTGGATCATGGGGAAAGACCTCAGGGGGCTGTTATCAAATGATAAGGATGACTTCTTACTGCCCAAGCCTTTCAAGAGGTGGCACAAAACTGAAGACTACTCAGACAGTCTTATTAGCATCTGCAACCAGCCCTGACAATACAGCTGATGGAGACAACGGCTCAAGCAGTGTGCACCATCTCCCATTAAGGCACCGCATTCATTGTCCATTGCTGTAGCAAGTCCCACGATATAACCCCATGGAAAAGGTCCACCTAAAACCAGCTCGTGTATTCTGTTCTGTCAGACAAAGGTTTTGGTTCTTCGAAGGTTAAAAAGCACCTCCTAATGGTAGCTTAAATTACTGGTAGTCTAATTGTGTCTTCTTGTTCCTTATGTCTAATACCTTTAAAAATCCCCACCCTCATGCTGGTGTTCAAGCCTAGATATGCTTGTGGGATGAGTGCACATCTCCCCAGCCCCTCTTTGGCAACACCAAACTACCTTAAGGCCTTCTCTGGTGTACTGCAAACAGGTCCCAAGAACTCCAAGTGATGGACATCTTACAGCCTCCCCACTGTTCTACCACACCATTTTGCAATCCTTACACTAAAATTTATGATTAACATTTAGCCTAGATCTCCCTTGCTGCAGGTTAGGCTTAGTTTATTTCCTTCCTTTCTGCAGCAATTTTTGATACTTGAATACCATCTGATCATTTCAGTCTTCTCTGGACCACAGGTTCCCTGGCAGGTTTGCTGCACTGCTTTCTGCATTGTTCCAGGTGCAATTCTCCTATCTGAACTAGCAAGAGACAAGTTACTGTGGACCAGGTAGACACCCTTGCCCTTTATTAACACTGTCACTCCTTTCCTATCCCTGTTGGTTTTTTTTTCCCATCACACACTCAGTCTGAATTCTGCTTCAAGCCAAGCAAATCCACCTCTTTTCATTGTTCTCTGCTTTTATCATTCCTAGAGCTCCAGCCACCTGTTTTTCACACCAGACTTCCTAAATATTTCATGACTATGTTGACTACCAATACCTACAGTCACCTTTTTTCCCCTTGTTTATCCTAACTAACAAGCTGGTTCCTTACAGCGGGAACTCCCGCGATTCTACATCCATGCTGTCCCTTCCCAGCACTCCTCCATCCCTCTCCAAAGACACCCAGTTCTTCCCAGAAGATACTCCGGGACTCTGTGTCAGGGACATTTCCCCAGCTCATGCTGTCCAAGGTGTCACAACCTCACTGATAACTAATTAGAGCTTATTTCAAGGCCAACTCTTGAGTGACTTCTCCAGCAATTTCTTCCCGCTCCCCAAAACTCACATTTTAGCAAAATCCACTAGTTGTCTCTTTTAGACATTTTTATATCCACTCACCTCCAAACCTTGTATTATTATCCCCATCAGCTCACCTAGTAATTTTTCACAAGGCAGTATATCAATTACTTCACTGAATCCAGCTAGGAAATGCCATAGATTTAATCTATGTCTAGAAAAATCCATTATTTTATCAAAGATACCAGATTCATACACTACAATCCGCCTTTGAGAGACCCCGGCTGCATTCTCTCCAATTTATTATTTACCTCCATGCTTTATTTTTCTTCCTGAACATTCATTTTTATCCATATAATTGGGGTCAGACTGATGGGCTACAACCATTCCTGCTCCCCTTCTTGCATACAGACCTGTCTTTCCTATTACCTTCAGTCATCACATACTTCCCTCAGTTTGAGACATTCAAGAGCCACCATTGGTACTGGGTGGGCAATGCAGCATTTTCTTGCTCTGGTCTGGAGATTTTCTACCATGTTTCTATCCCCTCACTACCAGTTTGAGTGCACTCAAGTCTGAAATTGGCTCCTCTCAAGAATGTGGTAATTTCTGCACCCACAGCCTCATTATCACTCTCCACCTGGTTTTGCCTTAATGTTCCCTTTGCTGCCTTACTCACAACTGGGGCAAGTGATGTGATTTGCTTTCAGGACACATTAAAGGTTATCTTTAATATCAGCCTCAATCTCATTACACAGGAAGTTTTGCTCCCTTCCTTTTAAAATACCGCTGTTGGACAGGACTGTATTTGTTTAAATTTTCTTGACAAAAATACACCATCTCCTTGCTAGCAAAGGCTGCTCATTTTTTCCAGACCATCAGCACATGTGCTGCTTTGCTGATGAGCCTTACCTCCGAGAAGAGGGCCAGGTAGTCTTTTCCTTGTAGACATCTCCTGCCAAGGCACATCAATGGAGAATGGTTTTAATTTCCAACTCTGCATCAAGAGCTTGAGTCAAACCACATCCACCTAGCCTTTGGGACACATTCCCTCCTTGTTGTAATCACAGAACCACTGACTTCTATTTCTAATTTCTACTTCCAAATGAAATTTATAACAAGAAAGCCCTGAGGAGCCCCAGGGTGAACAGCAGGTAATGAGGAGTGAAAAAGACAAATAAAAGAGATGTGGTTCAAAATGACACTGTAGGGAAGGACCTGGGAGATCTCTGAAGCATCCAAAGGAGAGGTGGGCAGAGCCCATCTGTCTGCACCCCAGGCACCACCCCCGTAAAAGGGTGAGTTTCCAAAATATATGAGATCATTACAACCGGCAAGTAAGCCCTTCAGCAGTGCATGCCGTAAAGGAAAAAAAGTGCTTCTGCTAGCACTGAAGATGTTTGCCAAGGAAAGAAACAACTGCTGGCAGTCTTAACTCCTGAACATGTCAAAATGAGCATTCAAACCTTGTCAGAAAGACAAATTAATGTCCAGATGGGGTAAATCCACTCCATCCAAATGAATGGAGCTGTTACTGATTGATACCAGTTAGGAATATGGCCCACTGCCTAGTACTCCAGAAAGCACGAGCATTCCGTATTTGGGAACCAAACACTACAGGATGAATAATCTGGAAAGTCTCCTCCAGTTTCAGAGTTGTTATATTTTTATTTCCAAATGTTCAATGAGGACTCCATTTGCATATTCTCCCCACTTCCACTAGCAGCACATTATGGCATGGAAGCAGCAGGTTTTGCCACATGTGGAGCTAACACTTTGGCATCTGTAATGCCAGAGAGCAGTTGTTTCCTCCTGGGCATTTTCAGTCTGTCTTCCAGGTCCTTTTGAGTCAGATGGTCAGAGCTGTGTTTGACAGCATACTGGAACAGGGCTTCAGATGGAGCTAACACTCACTCCCCCACAAAAATCATTAGGATTAAGCAAGTAAACAAGCAAGGCTGCTCCAAAGAAAGCAGTCCTGACCTAACCCCCAGGAGCACCCATATGTGCTATCTGGGGCTTTGATCGGGTCAGGGAAATCTGCAGTGACTTTCGTTGCCATTTGAGATTTCATGAGGGATGTAAAGGTGTTGGAGTGTGTCCAGCGAAGGGCAATGAGGCTGGTGAAGGGTCTAGAGAACAAGTCTGAGGAGCGGCTGAGGGAACTGGGGTTGTTGAGCCTGGAGAAAAGGAGGCTGAGGGGAGACCTCACGGCTCCCTACAGCTGCCTGAAAGGAGGTTGTGGCAAGGTGTGTGTCGGTCGCTTGTCCCACCTAACAAGTGATAGGACAAGAGGAAAAGGCCTCAAGTTGCTCCAGGGAAGGTTTAGATTGGATAATGGGAAAATTTCTTCACTGAAAGGGTGGCCAAGCATTGGAACAAACTGCCCAGGGAGGTGGTGGAACCACCATCCCTGGAGGTATTTAAAAAAACACGTAGATGAGGTGCTTAGTGACATGGTTTAGTGATGGACTTGGCAGTGATGGGTTAACGGATGGGCTTGATGATCTCAAAGGTCTTTTCCAACCTAAATGATTCTATGACTACAAAATATCAATGTAAAGGTAGTTAGATGACTTACACTGCCTGCACCCCCAAGTCACCTAAATGTCTCTGCCTTGCTGAGGTCAATGAGAGGTAGTCATCTGGAAGCCTAAGGATCAGAAGTCTGCAATTATTTGGGTGTTCACAGGACACAGACCCACTTCAGGAAGCTGGACTTGGATTCTGAAATGACTCTGTGCTTAGTCATTATTTCTAAATACGGAATAATTGGAATACCTCACTGCTTCATGTAAGGCAGTTCCCCCTGCTTTATGTGTGTCTTCCTGTGCATGGGAAATTATTTCTCTTGCAAAAGTCAAAATCAAAGCAGCAGCACTTCTTAAAGCACACAGGAAGCATTTAAGTGGGGACCTATAATTCTAACTTAGGTCACCCTCATTGGAAACGACACCATGCAGCAAAAAAAGCATCAGAGGAAAAGGCAAAGCTACATCTCTGGCTTCTGAAATCACCTATGTGCTCTGAAAAAGTGGATTAATTTTACACCGAGACCACAAAAGCCAAACCTCTATCCTTCACGCAGGAAAGAAACTCCCAGCAGAGCCTCCTACCCAGCTTCTTCAGACCACCCCACTTCCCTGCCAGCCAAAACATCCCTGATAGCACAGCCAGAAAAGTTTTTATCAGCCTCTTTCCCTCTTTCCCCATTGTTCCTGAAGACTTGCAAATGCTGTGGAAATTCCTAGCATTTCAATCTGACCACAAACCTTCACTAAAGAGACTCTCTCACAGTTTATTATGAGCCCATTTATGAAATGAATGTGCTGGTAGTCTACTAATTAATATCTGGCAGGAATTAAATGAGAGCAGCTTCTAATGCTGTTGCCTCCCTGGCTGGTCAGTTCTTTCATTCCTCTATGCAACAGTCAAAACAGAGTTACAGAAATTGCAGCTAGCATTTGATCAAAAGATGCACCAAGCCGAGACCTCAGTTTGGATGGCAGGGGAAAGGCTGCTTCTCCAGGAAGGACACACTGAGAGGGTAAGTGAGTGACCCTCTGAAAATCTTTACTGCAACTTTTACTCAGCTGATCTGGCAAAAGTGGAACTTTTACTGGCTAATTTCATATAATGCCACTTTTAAGCTAGAAGAACAAAAAGTTGGTGGGAGAGAGGAGAGTTAAATAGCAGCCATTAAAAGAAGAAATAATCTTGCCTTTCATACTTCTTTTTAGTTTTTTCCTACCTCTTCCTCCCCCCGCCATGCCCCTTGTCCCATTGTTTTGCCAGGTGAATTTGGTGTGCTAAATCCATCCCTGGTGGTACTGTACCAAACCAGCATTTATATATCAGGAGAAGAGCACGTTTCGACAGTAAAGCCCTAGTTACAGGCCACAATGACACCTATTTTCCTGTGTTTCTGCAATGTATCAGGTGAAGACTTCTTAGAAAAGTGGATATAGTTAGTGAAACGAGAGAGCCTAAATAAGTATTTACTTTATGGAAATCAGAATGGCTCCTCTAAATAACTCTTGCACACAGTAAAAAAGCATCTTTTCTCTTCATGATACAGCAGCATCAAAACAGTATCTTTGGAACCAGTTTTATGCAAAATACCAGTTGCACTATTTTGATTTCACCTCAGCACAGATTTTACTCTAAGGCCCTGGCCTTTTTAATACACAGCAATATTAATATAAACATAGCTCTGCTTCTAACGGGTACCTGCGAGACTGATTAACCAAGAATAAGAGTGTGCATTAGGACTCATCTAATTTCATTTCACATGGAAATAGCTTTCAAAGTGTTATAGGGCCTGGCCAGGGAGTAGGAACAACAGCATGTAGATGAGGAAGAAGTCAGAGCACTAAGAATAAATTACAAACATACCACTAGCTGCACAGTCATGACAGCTCTTCCACACATCAGAAATTGCTCCTCACGTAATTTTCAATAAAGAATACATCCTTAAAACATCCGATTGAGTTAGAGTTGTTTAAAAGAATACTGTACTAACTGGCAAGTCTAAGGTGAAATCTACAACAGGAGAAAAGTACTGTACTAGGAAACACTGCAAATTACATTAACATATCAAACATTATTTCAAGTACAACACTTCTCCTTCATGAGCCTACGTTAAAGTGTCAGTGGATATGTTTTTGTAGTGCAATGATTATTTCACCAATAGAGGATCCATTTTCAAACCTCATCATGCACTGAAATTCTGATAGATTCAACTTACGAACTCAGAAAAGTCTGAATGAAGGGCTGGATGCTGCACGGTGCTTTCTTTCCTCCTAGTGCACTGTTGGGTGGATTGTTTTTGTTACACTCCCTCTGTGCTCCCTCTCTTTGGGCCTCCACTGCCATAAGGGCCATATCACGTCTCTTGGCTTACAGGATGCTATTTCTGGAAACACCATCCTGCAGAAAGCTGTGGCATGGAAGTTATGATTCATACATTTCATAGGAGCAGAAGTGTTAGTGAATTTGGGCAGGTGGCGGGGTGGCACCATGAGCGTGAGGTGGCATGGCAGATGTCAGCAGCCAGGAAAGTATGCTCCAGAGGTGCAAGACATGAAGAGTTACAAGCTCCTGGGGAGTTATATCCACTTACATCAGACATGGGAAACTAGGCATCATAAGCACGCTGACATTTAACGTTTTGCCTGCCATTTTTGCAGCTTATGTCACAAGAAACTGCTGTGTCCCTGCCGCCTTCTGTGTCTGAAACTTCTCCCTTCCTGGCTTCTCTTTGCCTCTCAACTCTGCTCTCACCACCTCTCTCCTTCCCACACCATCACTCAGGCAGGACCAAGACATTACACCATTTCCCCTGCAGCCTTCCCCTTCTCCAGCTTTGACCATCCTTCTTGCTGCTGCTCATGCCTGGCACTTTCTCCTCACCCTCCTGCCAACGTGATCACCTTCTTGAATTCAGCTCCTTCCCCAGCTCTACTGCTTTGTCTCCCTCCAGCTCCAGTCATTTTTAACCAATTTAATGTAAAGATCCTTAAGTAGGCAGTCACAGCACAATAGCAGCAAGAAATGCTTTGCAACACTGCGTGGTCCAAGACATTTCAAATCTGAAATATTTTCTTAAGTGATAAACTCCTCAGCAGCCCTTGCCCAGCCTTCATATTGCAAATTTTTGAGGTTTGTAATAAATCACAGTTTCCATTAAAGCCAGAGCATGGCCCAACCTCAGAAAGGTGTTGGATCGACTCCACAGCTGCTTTCCAAAGCATCCATCTTCACTTCACACTTTGTGCTGCAAACAGGGTTTTCAAACCTCTTTTTCAAACTGCTCTAACAGGACTCTTATTTGAAGGAAAAGTTTCCTTGTATGGTGGGAAGAACGGATACTCCTCTGCGGGTCAGGGGATAGAAAATAGCTGCTCTGACAGCAACAACCCCCCATCTGAGGTTCATGACTGCACAAGGAGAGGGAGTCCAGAGGAGAAGGGGAGCCTGACAGAAATTCAGTGGCACAAAGAGGGTTAATAAACCTACAAGAAAAACCTGTCACAGGAGGGAGAGCAGCACCAGCCACAAAATTTTGTGAACAACTCTCTTTAAAAGAGGCGCTTCTGTAATGGACTGCAGTGTCCCATGCAAACTGAGGCAGCAATGAAGGATGCTGAGCACTGCTCGGTCCCTACCCGCTATGCTGGCAGCTTCACAGCCTGTCCCGGGCACAGTGCGATTCAGAGTCCCGGGGTTTGGAGGGCCACGACAGTACAAGCCAGATAGACCCCATTTTCTAGTGACAATCCACAAATCCTTCTTCACACGTATAAGCCCGTTGATCTCCCCGTTCCTCACAGTGCTGGCCGTCTCCCATGTAAACACTGTGTAGTGTGTGTGGCGCGCTGCAATACTTCAAGGACATTGGAATGCACTTTATCAGCACTTTTAAACACTGCAGCTTTATGAGGGGAGTCTGAAAATGTATTTACCATTCCAGACTTTGCACAGATGTGCTTTTAATGTAACATCCTGATGTTTTTCTTCTCTTCTCATGACCCCTTGCTGTCCAGGCAAGGGCGCTCCTCCTTCCTCGTGACACCAGATGCATCAGGAATTCTCCCTGGAGCACCAACCACCAGAGATTTCCCTGACCCGAAGCAGCTCCTCTGTGTCTTCTGCTGATGCTCTTCTATGGGTGCTGTGAAACTTGCTTTATGGGCAACCTCCTTTAACCACTGGCACTTGCCACACGGCTGTTTCCTGACCAATGTCACCAGTATTTACACCTCCCCAAGGACCTTCTTCCTGTGCACCAGCCATGTGTGCAGAACTGTTGATTGCTCAGTGTGTGGCATGGCAGGTCATGCAGTTTGCCACCGACAGACAGACAAGCCAGGGCTCTTCTGGGCTCCTCCCAGGAGGCTGGAAACAAAAGATATTTGAGACTAAAGGGAAATGCCTCCTGTGGTGCTGAAGTCACCATGTGCTTTGAGGCAGAGCCTTCAGGAAGGCTCTCCTGATCTCAGGAGCATGTTTGGCCTGCAGCCTCAGCCCTGCAGTGGTGAAAGACGAAAAATTCATCTTGGTTCTGCTGGCTGTAGTGGATCAAGGGGAAGAAACCCTTCGCAGCTGAAGGAAAAATGGAAAAGACTGTAAAGGGTAAGAAGCACGTGGGAGCAGGAAGGAAGAAGAACCTGCAGAAAGGACTTGCCTCAGGAAAAGAAAAAAGCACCGAAAACCATTTTCTGCAATCTGAGCTGCTGCTTTTACAGCACCACTTGACAGAAACCATTTCCCAGCTATAGTCTCCCTATATCTGTGATATCTCTCTTCAATATTTACTATTTACATAGAGCCTCGCAGGTGTTACACCAGGTGAGGTGCCAAGCCCAGCAAAGGCAGAGAAGCAAAGGCAAAAGCCCCCAGTCTCTCCCTGGTGGCAGCTCTTGGGCTCACAGCGAGCTGCTCGCAGAGAAACAGTTGTTACCAACCAGGACCTTCTACAACACACAGAAAGACATCGCCTCATCCAGAGGCTGACATCTTACACTAGTCTTAACTGCAAGGTTAGCCTCCCCATTTCTGCTGCAGGGCTCATACGTGTCCCCATGGGTGTTGCAGTTGGTGCTCAGAGAGCTCAGCACTGGCTTGGGGGTGCAGCCACGACTCAGTTGTTAACAGCTGGATGAGGTCCACGTGACAGCTGATCACAAGGAACACAGCACAGGGCAACACATAAAACCCACAAATGACAAGAATGTAAAATAAACTCAGCAGACACTGGCTCAACAGGAGCATGGTTTGTTCATATGTGAAGATCCACCTGAGACCCTGTACACTATTTAATCCCTGGAGCGTCAGCCAGCTCCCATTTGTGTCAAGTGAAGATTTTCCGTTTACTTTAATGGATCTGGAACAGGCCCAAGGAGAGCTGTATAATAAGCAATGGTTTTATTCAACAAGAGAAATAGCCTTCTCCCTGATTCCTTCCTACTCCTCTGCACCAGCTGTAAGTCAGAATCTGCCACTCCGGCTTCTCAAGCTGTCTTCTCCCAAGGAGTTGGGTGTTTGAAACAAACCAACCAACCGAAGCAGCATTTTCAATGGGGAAAGAGATTTATCCAATTTCCAAGGGCAACAGCTTCAGCTGATGAGCTGGACTATGCCTGACCCAAACATCCACTCACTTTCAGAAGAATGGCATGCTGATTTTATACCTCTCTTAGTTTCTAAACTGGGAGCTTTACACCTCTTGGTTACATTTTCCTTTAAAAACATTTCTTATCTTGGAGCATTAGCAGGAGCCCAGACAAATACACAAGTTAAAAAGACAACAGAAACATTTTATACCAAGGAAGGATGGATGTAAGCGAACCTGGCTCTAATAACCATGGAAACAAAACATGCATCGTACAAAATGTGATTCACACTCTTTTGAGGACTGTTCTGGAAGGCAATAACTTACTGCCTTGGAGGCAGCACAGGAAAACACCGCAACCAGAAAGCCAGGAGAGGTGGGTCACAGAAGGAGTATAACTTGCCCTTATTCCTCTGAGGACCCAACTCAGACTCCAGCTGCCAGGAGCCTGCAGTAGTGAAACCTCATGGCATACCACTGAAGCCACCATCACCTTCACAGCTAACCTGTGCACACGTAGGTGTGCTGCTAGCAGAGGGGCTAAGCTCCTTCTCGTAAAGCTACAGTCTCCCTTGATTGCTAGAAACTCCAGGTTGCAGGTTAAAACCCAGCATGAAGGTCAGCATCACTCTCTGCATGCCCAGCAAGGCAAGGAGGACAGTGGAGCCAGCCACCAGCCAGCATGTCTCCGGGTCTCAGCTGCAAGTTTCCCCCAGCTCACCATGCCAGTTTATCCCACAGGTAATCCTTCACCTGACACCATATCAAAGATCTTCAGTCCGTGAGCTTTGATTGAAAGATGATATATAAAATAGATATTACAACATGCCCGTATCATTTTCTGCAAGGCTGTCCCACAGCATCAGTCAGCCCCTGGCGCCCAGACTCCGCTCCCTCTTACACCGTGTGCATGTGGGACCTCCTTTGCTCTTCCCACCTCTTACACTAACTCCTCACCAAACAAACAAACAAAAGCACACGTACACCACCCCACCCCCACGCACCCCCAGCTCACTGTAAAATGCCTGAAACACAGTGATAACGTTTAATCCTCCTGGCAGCATGTTACAGCAGCTTTCAAAATCCAAACAAGCTCTACAATGCCACAGCTTTATTTGTGAAATTATTTATCATGGGTTGGTTTATAGAGTCTTTTATAAGTTTCATATTGGCTAATAATGGCCTGGAGGTCTTACGCCCTTCGGCTTGACAGATTCCATGTTTACGAGGCTGGGAGCTTGACTCCTGGAAGAGATTTGATGTCTGGAGCCACGATGTCTGCCCAACTGCATGCAATGAGTATCATATATGCAATAAGAATTGTATATGCAATAAGAATTGCACTGGGCAAGCGCTGTGCCTCGAACGCAGGACTGGGCTGGGTAACAGGTGGCCATGTCCCATGAGAAGTGGGGTCACACGTGGCTCATCCCCTCACATCTTCTTGAGAGTCAGATGTTTTTCACCAGGCATAAATCGGAGCTGTGCTTGCACCCAGCAGTGCCCCAAAATTAAGCCAATGCTGGCAAGGCTTTTTGGAACAGCATTTTCTTAGCTGTGGTACCTCACCTCTAGGCAACAGCCACCCCTCCGGAAATTACTGGTGACTTTAGGAGTTTTCCAGTTGCTGTTCACCTCAGGAGTGAACAGCTCAGGGAGCACCTCTTCTTTCCACCACCCATGAGTGCCTACTGTAGATGATCCTTCCTTCAAATCCCCTAGGACATGGAGATAAAGCCAGGCCTAGGAAAGAGCACAGTGTGTTTGCTATAGCAGTCGGTTCACAACAGATATTAACAGGTGAGAAGCAGTGCAGAAAAAAAATGCTGTCGCTGGGTAACAGATTGGTAGCTCTTCACTCAATGACCTAAAACATAGGTATGTTCATGACATTAGTGTCAATACACTGGGATTTGGGGCTTATAAAATAATACTCAGCTACAAATTACACAGTAGCTGTAAGATTAAAAGTCCAGAGATGCAGGTGATAGCTTCGTTAGGAGGTTTCTGAGTGCATGTGTTTGTATAAGCTTATATATAAATGTAAACCAAACACAGTGTGGAAGATGAGAAAGATTTTCTACAATTTAATTTTTTTATTGACCATAACAGGGAAGAGCCATAAGGGAAAAGGTAAAAGCTTTTGTTTTGGAAAATGACTGCTGGCTTTGGAGAGATGCAACTGGAAGGCATCAGTGAAGTGCTAAGTGTATTAAAAAAAACCTCTTGTTTCCAACCAAATCTTAAAAATTAAAAAAAAAAATAATAAAAGAAGCAGAAAGGCACCCACAAGAGCACAAGAGTGCCTTTTTTTTTTTTTTTTTTTTTTTTTTTTTTATGGTGAGCTTTCTCCAGGCAGCAGTGAGAAGAAATGAGAAGAGACTGAATTCTTGCTCTCAATTGGGCGTCAAGAAAAATCTGCAGTGGGGAATGAGCAGCCACAAATGCCCACCACAGTTAATACCTGAACACAGGGATTTCTCTTCTTGCTCCAAGGGGAGGGAAGGAGTCAGCGTCCAGGGCTGCTGGACTTGATCCAAGCAGTAGCGAGCAGCCAGCCAGCACTTCATTGAACAGCAAGAAGCAAGCAGATGCAAACACAGGCGCGTCGTGGCACAAGCGAGGGCAATTGAGCTCAGCTGTGGCTCAAGAACCAGCAAAGTTTGCTGATCTGTACAAGTTCTGCTGTGTCAGCTCTAGTAGCCCAGCACATCTGTTTTAGCCTCAGAAGAGGGGCTGTTTCTGGTGTCTGCTCTGTACAAGCTCCACAATACAGGGAAGAACCAGCCCACAACATGGCCATGTCTCATGGTCATGTCCAAGAGTTTTACAGCCCTTTCATGCTGCTGGAGCAACCGAAGGACGTGGGTGTACGGGTGCACCTGGCTGGGCTGATGCCAAGCACAGAGCAAAAGGAATTTGATGGGTTACCTGTCTACAAGAGACACCATCCACATTTTGCTACTTGCCCAGCACCACTTGCCAAACAAACTCGCTGACACAAAGTGGGCAGGCGCTCGGGAGGTTTTGGAGTCCCACCCCCCAACTCTGTTCTTTTGTTACCAGCAACAGCATCTCACATTAGCCACAGAAACCAGATGGCACCAACGTGAAGCCAGAGCACAGCAACCTTTGTTCTTCCCATTTTCAAAACTTTCCCTTGAATCCATTACTCATACAGGTCATTATCTTGCAAGGTTAAATGAAAACTGCAGCATGCTCCATACATGCCAGATAAAATTAGAGCTTTCATTGCACAGCATTCAGACACCGTTCCCTTTCTCCACGGGTAGTCACGAAATTATCACCAAGCTGCTTATGCGTGACAGCAAAGAGGATTTGGAAGAGCCATTTAGGAGCAGGAGAGCAAGATGTTTGCTGGAAGCTCATTCCACTGAAAAAAAGTAAGATGGTTTAAGCTGCTGAGTAAAAAGTGCTGGTTTAAGAGTACAGTCATCAGGTGAGGCAATGACATTTTCTAGGAGGCTGGAAAATGCTTGAGGCAGACGTCATACATCACACGAGAGAAGATTCAGTCCAGGAGGGTTAGGGACTTTGAAATACTACTTGGCTTAAGTATCTTCTCTCTTGAGATAGCCAGAGGGCATTGAAGACTGAACTTTTATAAACTGGGAGATATGAGGGATGCAAAAGGCACTCAACTAGGTGAAAGAGCCCCTCGTTTTATATACTTTCTCAGTGCACAGAAGCTTCTCCAGCTGCAGACCTCTGCCACTGGTCTCCTTCAAACTCAGTGTCTAATCCTATGTCTCCCCTCTGATACCCAGTAGTGCTCAACCCACTCTCCAGTACCACAGACAGCCTTTCTCCAGACCACAAGCTCTACAAATGTCAGTCCCAGGCTCTCATTTTGGAACTGCTGGCTGAGTGTCCTGGCACTCACCATCATGGGCCATGGGCACAGAAGTACCTAGGACCCAAGTGTCCTTGTCATGCATATTTACACAAAAGTCAGCCCTGAAATAAAATCTCTGTAATACAGTAGTGCTCCCTTCTGCTTTCTGGCCAGCTCCCTCAACTCTTTCCTTTGACTGCAGACCCCAAGAAGGATGCTTTTGGCTACCTTCTCTTTGCTCACCTCTTCAATGTGAACTGCTAAGTGCTGGAGATTTTTTGGTTTTTTTTTCCGAAGTTCACAGTTTCATGGAGGAACACAGGATGCCTGAGAAGCTGAAGTAGGTCATTTACTACTTATTAGCAAGGATGAGAGAGGAAGCTGGAAAAAAGAGGTACCAGCTATTTCTTACAGTCTTGCCTTGCAACTGGTTCACAGACCAGCTAGCAACCCTACAGTCAAGCTGTTCTTTGACTACCAGCTCCCAACAGCACATCGGGGATCCTCGTTTGGGGGACAGGACGACAGCTCATTCTTTGCTGCACTCCCTGCTGTAAGCTGGGATTTATCCAGAGTGCACTTACACCACCACCACAGCCCAGGGCATGTCGCGTGCCAAGCCTTGACCCTGAAGTGAGATGAGCAGCAGAGTTGCAGTGAACCCTGCCATGGCCAAAGTGCTGGTCCCCAAGCTGGCTAGGGAAGAGCTGGATGAGACAAGTCCTGCTTAGGCCACACATGGCAGAACTTGACCCTGGGACACACCACAGTGAGAGATACCACAAGGCTGGTTTTGCTCCCAGGATCAATGACTTCCTTGGAGCACCTCTTTATCTTCCATCTCAGCCTTTCACATGTTGGTGCCTGGAGCATGAGCACAGGCAGAAGTCCTGGCACCACAGTCTGAGAATGCCTCAGCACAGAGGAGGAAGCAAACACCAGCTAAACACAGAAATGGTTTTCAGACATGATTTCATTGTGGAGATTAAGAGCTAAGAGCAAATCAAGGGGCTGCTGGGCAAGACATTACAATGCAACAGCAGTTCACACGCTCTTGGTCCCCCACTGATAAAAGTGAGGTGAAATACTCTCCTGTCACAAGCTAAAGATACCACACCGAGACTTACTGGAGTTCCTGAGAAGAAGGGTTTTTAGTAGTCTATCCTATAATAAATTGTCAGGTAAAGCAACAAACCTGAAACAGCAGCTAGAATTCAGACTCATTTCTGATCAAAAAACCCAAAAGATGTTTCAAAGAATGAAGGCAATTAACTGTTTGACTCAGCCACCAAGGAAAGATGTGAACTTCTTGAGAGTCTTCAGGTGAAGAGATTCTTTTCTGGAGGTGGACAATGGCCAAACACTGGTTCCCAACGTGAGCCCAGGGGGTAACTTCCACAGTCCCCACCAGGCCAATATCTCAACAAGAGGATCCTTCTTTCTCTTTGACAAAATAGAGAGGTGACACTTGGCCAGACCTTTCCTGGAAGTGTCTGTAGTGATTTTGTGCCCCAGATAGCTGGTGGAAGAACTGGAATGACAGAATAATTGGGGTTGGAGAGAACTTCTGGAGGTGTCTGTTCCAAGTCCAAGTGTTCAGGGCAAGACAGCTTAGGGTAGGTTGCTCAGTTTTTAGAATCTCCAAGGACTGAAATTCATGCTTTTTTTGATGTTTGGTCACCCTCATGCTGAAAAAAATTTCCCTAATACCAAATCAGAATTTTCCTCGTTGAAACTTATGTCCAGAGGAAGCAGCCTGGAAGCCTGAGTTAAGCATTGCTATTGCTGGAGATCACCTTGGCAGTGAGGAGCATCAGCACAGCCCCAGTGGAGTTTGCGCTCTGGTGCGGGGTGAGAGGAGGGTCTTGCAGGACCATGCCAGCATCCCTCTCATTTCTCCCCCAGGGTTTCTCAGCCCGTTCTGCTGATCATAGCAAGCTGTTGTGTGGTCTGTGCAGGGAGGTTGCAGTCTGCCAACACTTTGCTCTTTTCAGCTGGTTTAATTATTCTCTCATAATAACTCTTCCCCTTTTTCTATGAAGAACAGATGATCAACACGGATTGCATGGCGTTTCAAAAGCTGCTGTGTATAGCAAGGGAGCACTTTCCAGCCACCTTCCCCCACCTCCCCCCAGACCTGCGGGGGCTGAGCTTGCTCAATTGACTCCAGAGTCCTAACTTCAACAATGACACTGTTGCCAATACTGATATTGAACTAAATGCTTTCCATGTTGGGGCACAAGTAACAATAGTCAATATTTTGGTGAGGCTGAAATACAGGCAGCAGTTGCAACAGCTGCCTTCAGTTTTGGCTCTAACACCCTGCTCCCCAGTGAGGTACAACACACCATTTGATGAATTCCACACTCTGTTCTTCAGTTACAGTTTATTAAAAGATGGATTAAAACATTGGCACAACAGTGGCCACAGGAATATTTTTCCAGCAACATCATCCCAGAAGGCTTTGGAGACACAGAATTGTGTCTAAATCGGGACACCATTCATACGTGGTTTGAACTGGTGTTCAGAAAGGAAATGCTCACTTTTAAAGGAGTATTTTTTTACAAAAAAAAAAAAAAATCTATGTCCTCTGTAGGCTGAATGTTGGCATATATCATTACAGATATGATAAAGTCTAAGAAGCACCTTTTGAGCTTTGAAATCAAACTATAGAGACCAGCAAGACTTGGAAAAACATTGATTGCGAACAGCTGGTAGATATCACATATAAGCAGCAAGATTTTCACCCAGTTCAACAAGTTCTTTTCTGGCTGAGCTGCTTGGATGCAGAAATCAATGCAAGTTGTGCCGGAGTTGAGTGGCCCTTCCAGGAGACACACTTCACATGTCCCACATGTCATGTCTTTTACAGAAAAAGTGAGACTCTGTGACTATGATCCAGGCATTAATATAATGGAAAAATCATCATGAATAACAGAGTTAGTTCCACGCAATGCCATGACAAGTTATAATTCAGGAAGACACAGGGATATTGTGGGAGCTGAAGTCAACACAAGCCAGGAGGCAGCAATACACACCCATCTGAGCTGAAATTCTCCTTCGTCACCCCCTCACTTTTCCTGCTGAGCATGCAGAATTGTTCAGGAGATCTTAACCAAACCATTTGGTACAAAAAAAGACACAGAGCAGATACCAAGCCTTCAGAGCTGCGGATTTGATCTCTGCTGCACTGGGGAAGCCCCAGTTCAGCCGTCTACTTGTGTGCCAAGCCAATAATCTGGCCACTGTTAAAGAGGTGAGAGCACTCATCAGTCCTGCTGAGCGCAGCATTTCCCTGTAGCTGAGATGCTCCATCCTTTGGAGCACTCCAACAGAGAGATGGGAGGTGCACTCCTGCATGAAGCACTAGCTATCAGGGGCATCAAGTTGCCTTTTATAAGGGAGCTACATATCTCCAGTGCTGTGAACCATTCAGCCAGGGTCAGAGACTGAAGGGTTAAATATTAACCCAAGTATACACCAGATTTCAAATTAACTAGCCAATGTGAAAAGGAACTTGAGCTCCTGCATGCATTTAAAATATTCCCTGTGCAGCTTATCCACCAATGCTGGAGGGCTGCACGAAGCCACTGCAACATGCCAGCCGTGATGCTGTGGCCAGACCTCCTGAAGAACATTTGCTGTTTTTTTTTTCCTTGGTACAACTCCCAGCATCACCCCTGAGAAAACATGCCCCAAAAGAACATTTTATGGAATTACAGTGAGATGTGTCAGAGCTGTGTGGCTGTCACTTGCTGGCCGGCAGCAGGCATGTGCTGCAGTTGGCCACAGAAGCCATGGGCACTACTGAGGTGATAGCGGCAACGAGTGGGTTTGCAGAGCACTGTACATGCTGCAGGGATTGGCAGGGGAGGGGCACCTCTGGCAGATTAATTTCAGATTTTCCTCTTTGAGACTCACTACTTTATCCATGAACCCCTCCAGGCAAGACTTCACCACCACCACCACCCTCCACTATGAAGCAAGGAGTTAAGACATCACCCTGGCACCTCTTGCCCTCCCCACTCGTACTTTCCATTTTCATCACTAACACACACAGACATGTGCTAACACCCTGTCCTTTGGGGAGCTGGTCTGGATTTTCCAGAGTCTGCCCTCCCACCGGAGCACATCAGAAACCACTGGCAGATGTGTAGAGGAGTGGGAGGGAAGAGGAAATTATTTTACATTTCATCTGCCTTTGTGCTTTTGTATGTGCTGTAAAGGCATGCAAGCTGGGTTCAGTCCTATTGAGATACTTCTTGAAGTGAGATTAGAAATATTTTATTTATTTTTAACAGTACTTGGTTCCACATAGGTTCCCAACCCACCATAACAGCCCTGCTCCTGCATGTCTTTGAAAATTTGCTTGCACACAAAGGATCTTTATTCTGTAGCTGTGCATGTTGTGTCCCAAAGCTGGATTGACAAAAGACTCTTGAGTGAAAGTGAAAATACTTTCTCCGAATGGGTACCACAGGAGTCCTTTCGCATTCCCTCCCAAACTAGACAGATGTACATACAACTGCTTCAATAGCCTATACCAACCTTCACAAAAGACAGATTTCTGAGAGCTCCTGTTAAATGCAGAAGGCAAGCCAGCTTGAATACAACCAAGAGATAAATAAAGGTAACAGCACTAACAACTTCCACAAGGCTGATCCCATCCTAAACAAGCCAGCCTCGCATCATATCTCTCTCAGTTCTGCTAACCTTACTCTTGCCAATGGGCCAGTCCACCAGCAGGCTCAGTTTGCTGATATCAAAGTCTGCTGGGGCCCTTCCCTGTGAGCAGTGTGAAGGTGCAGACATCCCTGCCACCTGAAACAACTCCTCTTTCCTACAGATGCATCCAGCCCAGGCTTCCAGATGTGTCGAGCAGAGCGCTATCATATGGGCTTCCTGCAATGGAAACAAGGGCTTTTCATTACTGTACGAGGAGAGCAGTAATTTGTGTTGCTTGCAGCTTCAGCCAAATTGGGCCACACATGCAGAAGTTTGGGGTTTTCATTAGCATAACTCTGCTGGATTTTGCCAGACCATAACAGATGTCCCCCATGTCTATGGCAGGTTGAGTTCAAGTCAAGGCCCAAAATAGCACAGATCTCAAGCAATCAGAAGACGAAAGTTAATTATTCCAGTCCATTTACCATATGTTCTATTTTGGTGTGTAGCAGGGTGGGTGTGTGTGTGTGGGGGGGGGGGGGCACGAAACTTATATGCTGACAGAGGTATGCATTATAAACATTTAAAGTATGTCAGTCAACCCCCTTTCAACTCACCACTTAAGGGAGCCTTTGTCTGCACAGAGGACCTCACTCAGAGCTTGACGTGAGTGTGGGACCAACTGAGAAAACACCTGCAAGTGCCCACACCTTCATGTAACCTTTTCTTGGGAACTGGAGTATTTGCTGTTTAAAGGTGCAACCGCTGAGAACAGTCGCAGGCTTTCCAAAGAGGGAAGAGCTCCAGGAAAAAGCGATTCCAATTCACAGTACAGAAGGTGGCATTTTATCCTGAAAGCAGCCTACAGTTTCTATTACACTGTCTGCATGTCCCTCACGTCACAGCTGTATGTAGTACTGGAGAGCAGAGTGTTGCTTTCCGGAGGAAGATGTCCCACCACAGTGTTCATTTGCCCCTATCCAGCCACAGTGACTTTTCTTTAGTTTGAAGATTTTAGAGGACTTTTTCTCCATTTCAGTTCCTACTAATTTAACCACACAGGAGACCTGATCTCTGCAAGAATTTGCTTTCATATCGGTAAGCACACCGGGGCATCGCAGCCCTTCAAAAGCCAGCTTTTCCCTTGTATCTGCAGCTTACAGCACAGACTGCACTGCAAAGTGATGTAGCTGGAAAATGAAACAGTGACACTCACATCAAGGAAAGGTGAAGTCCCCAGAAACACAGACATCTGAAATCAACAGCAGCAGACCCATTTTACGTGCAGAACACTTCCTCCAGGCAGGCAACAAGTGAATGACGGACATTTTCATTTCCCAGGTCTGTCTGGCCCCAGTCTTAAGCCTCAGCTTTGCAAATCACTGCACAGCCGTGGAGCAGAGCCCAGACACATCCCTCTAGCTGGCAGTGAAACCAGGAAAGATGCATCGCTTAACATTGACATAGATCTCAGATCATCACAGCTCAGGCTTACCACACACCAGGGGAACGTGCATGGGCAACTGCCACCGCCTGACTATGGTTTAACAAACTACATTTTTTCTCCATCGGCTATTCCCGGGCACACAGTTTTTGCTCACAGCCACAATTCAGAGGGGCCGTGCAAAGCCAGAGGAAGCAGCCTTGATCCCGCAGAAGCCGTCACCAGTGTCCTGCCTCCGACTCACACAGAAGAAATTAAAGGTTAGCTGCGTAATAATTAAATAATAGTTCACCAAGTAAAGAAGACCCTTCCTCGCTTAACAGCTGTTATCTTACCTCCCAAAAGCTTGGTGATTTATAGCTTGTGTAGCACTAAGTCATATAAATCCTTTCACTTACATTTTACCATTTCTATTTTAACCATTCTTAGTGTTGGCCTCCATGATAGCACCTGGCACAACGGACAGATATTTCCTTACATCTGCAGCGATGCCAAGCTTTCTGAGGCAGGGACACGACCACTGTGTGAGGCCAGGAGAGGTGCACACCATGCAGCAGACACACATCACTGTGGGCATCTTACAGTCCTTCTCCCCAACTGTTTTCCTGACCCCACCACAACTCTCCCATTTATAGCAGTAAGACAGCCCCAGCCAGGCTCCCCAGCAGCAGCCATTTCCCCGACATTACCAAATGTGACTCTCTCCACCAGCATTTCTGGTCACTCACAGTCCCTGATCTCTAAGGCTTCCACTACCAAACCCCTCTTTCCAAGTACAAGAGGTGCTCATGGGCTCTTCGCTGCAGCCTTCAAGGGCAGTCGCCATGCAAGCAGACCTGAGCACTGCCAAGGACTGGAACCAGCCCAGTCTGCTGACCACGTCCAGAACACACTGCACGAGGCCCAAAACCCCCTCACTCCTTCAAGCCATCTGTTACAGGAACAGCAACCATCATCCCAGGGGAAGAAGAGCTCCTCCTCATCTGGGGTGGTGGTGCCTTCCCTGAAAAGGGTCATCCTCACCAAATAGCGGGTGGCACACGAAACTAGGAAAAGGTGAAGTGTTTTGTCTGGCACCAGGAGAGTCCTGTGAGCAACCAGGATTCCTGCACTGCGCCTGCCGCAGCACACACAGCTGCACCGATTGCAGCCACAGCAATGAGGGAGCCAGCCTGTAATGAGTATCCTCCAGTGAGATAAGCTAAATTCATGCCATGGGCTTCCAACTGAATAGCTGTAAATACAATCAGGGCTGGATTTCAGCCAAGGCTGTGTTCAGCTGACAACAATTTACAATTAGAAATGAGGCACAGTTTTGTTTTAAATGGTGGGACTGCATCCCCAGGGCTGCAGGGGATTTTCCATCAGTGGCATTGTTTAAACCAAGACTGAATGTCATACAGGATGATAGAAATGATGCTGGATTTGTTGATCACTTTTTGGCTATATAAACCACCGCCTCAATTACTAAAGGTTCATACAAAGGACTCTCAGGTGAGAAGAGCAGAATCTTAATTTTAAGAATACCTTTCTAGTCCCTGTAACTAAACACCAGAATACCCTAGATAGCAAGTTGTGTAAATGATTCATCAACCCTCTGGCTCGCCAAGGGATTTCAGCTGTGGCGCACATCTCAGTGCAGTGCTAATGCTGCCATCGTGGCTTTGGGCTCACCTGTGCTTTCGATACCAGCCCAGTGGGACTCTGCAAGCCATAGCGGAGAAAGCAGAGAGCTTTGCACACCCACGTCAATAGACCTTGGCTGCTCCCATGTCCTCTTCTCAGGGGACATTGGGCTATTTGCAGAGGAAGAAAGTAGCCCCCACCACTATGGGTAAAGGACAGGGCAGCACTACTAAGAGATAATGGGGATGGACTAGACAATGTGTCCCAAAGCTCCAGATTAGGGATTATATCAAGAGGAAAAGAGGGAGGGAGGAACAGGGTAATCCACATAGCCTCACCAGGTCCAAAGTGCTTGTACTTATCTCCACTGGGTTATTAACTTTGGCTTGCAATCACAAGTAAGTCTGATTAAAAAAAAAAAAAAAAAAAGCAAACAACTAATTACTCATTTGTTTCTTCAAATGCTACAGCCCCTCTGGAAACATGCATGAGTAGTTACACCCCAGTCACCAACGTCTTCTGCTCTAGCCACCGATTCCCCAACCTTGCAGAACTCCCACAGACATCAACACCCCTTCCCACTGGGGCCATGTCCCAGCTGGCAGCCCACCAGCCGCTGGGATATGTAGCCCCCCCTGTGCTGAGACCTGCCCACGCCAGGGAAGGTGTTGAGGGCGTCCTGGAGGCAGAGCACATCCTCATCTCTCCTTCTTTGGAGGTCAACAAGGACCAAAGCCAGCAATGCTGGAGGAGGCAGAGGCCCCAGCTTGGCCCTGATCCCAGCTGAAGACCTGATGTAGCAAGCACATATCTATCTAGAAGAGGTCAGTCAAGTGCCTCCCACTTAATATTTAAAAGCTGTTTCTCTTTTCAGCCCTGGGTCTCTGGAGTGCTCATGACTCGCAGCACAACAGATTCACATTTTTTCAGATGTGTATAAATGTTAAAAATAACCCACCGGGTTTCTCCTCAAACAGGGATGAGATCAAGCCTCTGAACAGCCCGTTGCAAGTCCATGACAATTTCCAGCGATCCTTGGGGGAGAAGGGAAGGGCAGGGGGAAGAGGGAAAGGTATTTTATAATGGAAAAAGTGATGAAACCGTCCATCCCCCTCCTCACCACTTGGCACATTGTTACAAGATCTCCTGGCCAGCTTCAGAGCTGCGTTGCAGGAACAGGTCTGTAAAAGACCAGAGGAAATTCCCATCGTTGCTGAGCAAGGGCGGCTGTGCAAAAGAGGCAGAGTGTTACCAGGCCGTGCTGGGGACATGGGACCTGACTGACCGCAGCTGCAGAGCGACCCGTCAGAGCACTCTCACAGTGTCGCTCTTTTAGCTGATTAAGCAGGAATGCCGTTTTCAACGGGAGAGACACACTTGCAGTCCTGGGAGGTGTATGTGTGTGTGTGTGTGTAGGAGAAATAGGGGGGAAGATGTTCCCGTTGCTTGAAGAGATACTAGGGAAAGGCATTAAGAGCATGATTCTACTGTGCACCACCGCGGTCCGTGTCACAGCTTTGAAAATGCGAGGGTGGATAAGACACACAAAACTGCAATGAATGTTCGAGGAAGCTGCAGTGGCTCGAGAAGGTGGTCCCCAGGCACCCTGCTCCAGGTCTGGCCACCAGCTGGGGCTCTTGGCTTTGCACACACCCTGGGGGACAAAGCCAGGTGACAGCCACTCAGGCAGATCCACGTGCAAGGTTACTGAACCTGCACTTTCAGGAGTCACATTTTGCTGTGTTCTCTGAATAGCTGAGGAGGGGAATAGCTGTTGTCCCTCCTCTACAAAGGGGTTTCTGGAAGTTGAAAGGGGTTCACTAATGGTTTTCTGGTTGGGCTGGGAAAGATTTTTGAGGGAAGCTCATCTTTCACAGTTTCCATACCACTATTTGTTCAATAAATCTCATTGCCAGCTGGATCAGGCCTTAAGATACCAAACAAAAGCCTGGGCGCATTTCTGCATTGGAAGCGTGACTCCAGGGTGATGTGAGAACAGGGAGAAAGGGCAGGGCAATGCTGAAAGGACTCATGCAAGCAATGGGAAGTGTGAGGAGGGTGCATGTCTGAATATCACCCCATGCTCATACCAGCACAGCCTGCCCGGATCCCCTCCATGACTTAACACCCTTCACTCCCTATTGTAAGTCCCACCACGTCAGCACGTGGCTGGTGGCCCAGGACCACGTACAGAAGCACGGTGCTCACAGTGGCACTGGTGGCTGCCTCTCAACATGATGGATCAAGCAAGCCAGCAGGATCAACCACAGTGAAGTTCATGTGTGCAACAAAAAATGCTTAGAGTAGGGACTGTCTGAGTGTCTCAGAAGCTGGCCTTGGAGAAACAACCCACGGACCCACCAAGCTGCACAGCCATCGAGTGCTTTTTGTTTAATTACACCGTATTACTCTGCTTGCCAAGAGAAAGCTTACAGGGTGTTTTCTTTGTATTGGCTGGGAAGAAGGAGAATTTGTGGAAGATCCAGAGAGAGAAAGGAAATGTTGTGGTTTTGTTTTCTTAGGGTTTTTCCCCCCCTCTAATTTATTTTTCTTTGATTTTGATGAGATAAATCCCCCCTCATCCCCCCAACCCCAGATAGACAGAGTGGGAGTAAAGGACAACAGACATGGGTGAAAAGGAACTTCTCTCATGACAGAGAGACAGGGCAGGTCAGGCCCAGACTTCTCAGAAGAATAAAAATGCCAATTGGCCCTCCAGATCAGAATGAAACAATCCTCCTCTCCCCACTGCCACATCCCTCCTCAGCAACCCTCCCCCAAAATGTGACAGATTGGAGCGAGGCCAGTCGTTGCCTCATCAGAATTCAGCAGCATCACTGCGGCACGTGGGGGATGGAGGCAGCGAGCAGGGAGAAAGCAAGGCACGGATCTGTCTTACGCATGGCCTCCACAGCCCTGGCTCCATCCCCTCCATGGCGTGCTCAAGCTGCTGGCATGAGGCACGGACCACAGATGGCCCAGAGGGGCATGGGGACACATATGACACACGTGGCTCTGAGTCTGCCTGCCAGCCCCTGCCAGCTGCAGCACTCAGGGCTTGGAAAAGAAAAGGGGGAGGATGGATGCATAGATCAGCTGAACTGTATGAGTTGTCCCTGTGGCTCCGAGGTCAGCGGCTTGACCCCCAGCTTTCCTTTTCCCTTCCCAGCTCTGACTCAGTGTCAGCTCCTCTTCCTCACTTCTGCGCTGGGTGGGGACTGAAGCATGCAGGGGAGAGGACAGAGGGGAAGGGAAGGATAGCTTGTGCCAAAAATACTTGCATGCTGACGCAGGGACACACACAGACACACAGATGCAGGATCTGTGCTGCCTTAGCCAGAGTGCTTTTGGCCAGCGGACTCCTCGTGGTAGGTCCCACTGATGAGGCCAAGCACTTGGTGCTCTGCGGTCCCTTGTGCAGTGGGGAGACTGGCCAGGACATTTTTCTGTCACCTCTCATTCTGGTACAAGTGGCAGCTGTAAAACTGGGAGCAAGGATTTGTGGCAGGTTTACGGGGACAGCTCTAGCCAGTCACAACATCACTTATCTCCTGGCACCTGAAAAGAGGTGCCACCCTCTTTCCTACCTAGTCTATCAGGACCAAAAGGGACAAATAGGACCTTCCAGCTCAGCATGTTTCTATGGGCTAGCAATGACCTACAGGAACCCCAGTGTACACCTGCAGCACCCAGTTTTCCAAACATCCTTCTGTTTAAGTGCCAGGGACTGCGTGGCTTCAAGGTCAGAGAAGGCCAGGTGCATCAAGCCCTGTACAACTGGTTAAGGTTTCTTCCTATCTTGCTCTTTCCCAGGCCTGGATCCTAGAGCTCTGACAATGCCTCTGTAACCCGCTCCTGTCTCAGACCTCACTGAGGTGTGGGTACCAGGCTTTTCATCTCCTTCCCTTTGCTCTCCATCCTGCATCTCTTCTTGCCTGTTCAGCTGCCATTTCTCTTTCATCTCTCACCTAATCTTCACCCACGCTGCCAGAGTCCCTGTCCTCCATTTTCCATATGAAACTCTCTCCAGTCCAGCTCCTACCCTTCAGTTTCCACCTCCAGGGCCAATTCCCTGCCATGCCATTTCTCAGGACTAGTGTTCCAGCTGCATTCTCCCAGTCACTTTGAGTCACTTTGAAACAGCCAGCTGTGTTCTTCATTTTCAAGTCTTTCCTTCTTTTGCCTCATGACTTGGATTTTTCCTTTTTTTTGCCCCCAACATCTTAGTCACCCACTGTGCTCCCCAGAATTACACTGTGAGCAGTGTCAGCTCCCTTCTGAGACTGTGTCTCACCAAGATGCCTACAAAAAGGCATGAATAAGGCTAGTCATGTGCTAAAGCCTCTGTTCTCATTATTTCATTGCACTCCTCACTCTGTCATCATCTAAAGGCTCTTGTCTTGAGCTATGATGGAGCTGCTTTCTGGCACACAAATATCCTTTCATTTGGAGCAGCCTGTGACGGGGCCTCTTCAGCATGAGAAAAATTGTATATAAATAGCACACAATATACCTCACCCTTGTGATCACTGCAGGGACACAATTAATGAACAAGCCTATGGTACAGAAAGGTGCATTCAGATGTGACTATCACAAGCATTTCAAAAAACATTCCGTGTCATCTTAGCACTATAGACGTGACTAGTGGGATTTACTTTCTCAGGCTCTTTCCAACATGGCCCTCCAAACATCCATCA
Source organism: Microhierax caerulescens (assembly GCA_035590215.1). NCBI lineage: Eukaryota > Metazoa > Chordata > Aves > Falconiformes > Falconidae > Microhierax > Microhierax caerulescens. The sequence continues at coordinate 32,788,204 of JAVJGJ010000060.1, forward strand.
GCCTGTTATAAAACTCTTAGTTGCTATTACAAAGGAAAATATAGATTCATTGGTGGATTCAGCAGTAATTTATATGGATGTGGAGCAGTGGATGTTGATTAAAAGAACAAGAATCAGAAAAAAGATGAAGATGCATCAACTGTTCCTCTCCCCAGTGATAGCATATTTGGCATTTGTTTTCCCTACCCTATGGCCATTTTCAGAGAAGGCAGAATAGACCCTTTTGCCTAAAGCAGCTGAACCACCATGCACAAGACTTATCAGAGTCAGGATCAGAGCAAGTCCAAATTATTGCATGTTGAAAAATATTTAACATTTTATTGCAGGGAGAAGGGTCAGCCTCCCATTGCTTGATGAACCATCAAGTACATCCTGCCAGCAGCTGGAGAGCTAATTACAGCCCCACGCCTACCCCACGGGATCTCATTCCTTTTCCCAGAAATGGGGGAGAGGTCCCTGCTCATACCAGTCTCCCTGTGTAGGAATTGGGCTTGGTTTGTTTTTGTGTTCCACATATACACAAACAGAAAGCTAAGACCTGGGAGTCTATCTGCAAAAAAAAAGTAAAATTGGAACTGGTCACTGTGCATAAACTAAAATTTCAGTAAAAGCTTGTTCCTCCTCTTTGTTGGCGTCTTTCCAGTTTTATTTTTAATGAATTTTCCCTTATTTTTAAAATTATGTTCTCTAGGACAAAGTTAAGGGAAGGGGAACCCCAGCTACACAGGTTTAAGTGGTACCTCAGGAGCACATTACTTATCAGGTGCTGGAGACACAGGCAGGAGGAAGAAGTAGGCTTTGGAGGAAAAAAGTTTTGAGTTTTGGGAGCGAATCTGTGAATCCCTTCTGAGGGATTTGAAACAGATATCTTAGGAAACCAGCTAGTGATGTGGATAAGGTTCCTTCAGAAGTCTTCACCTTGACAGAAATGTGGCACGTTTCTACAGAATGATATTTGCTGTCCTTTTTCAGCTCTGACAACCTCTCAGGGGCCCCTCAAGTGCCGTCTCCTGGCATTATCCCATGTTATAAGCACACAGATCCCAGTTCACACACTCTCCAGGGCAAAGTTTCCACCACAAACACCTTGACAGCAGGCTGCAGTGTGCAGGGAACCACATATATCAGCATTGCAGATGAAAGAAAACGCAGTGCCCAGATGTGCAAGTATCTTAATTCCTGCAGTATGGCTCACTGACTGTGACATCCCAGTGCCTCAGTGTAAGGGGTTTGACTGTCAAACAGGGCAGATCCTACCGTCCTGAGGGGCAAGCAGAGGTGGAGGCAGTAATGAGATTGCAGTGTGGCAGGCAAAATACAGCCTCAGTCAAAAATTAAGAACTGTCCTCCCTGAGAACAAGCCAAGGGCTCTGCTCCTCTTCTTAGATACCATTTGTGGGTGGCAATCAGAGACCATGCCTTCTCCCACTGGGACCAGCCCCAGGCGAAGTGGTGGCTCCAGAGAGAGGCCATAGCACTTCTGCAGACCAGTGAGTCCAACATAGTCATTGACTCTTTGTCGCTGCCATCAAAGGACTCACCATGCAACCTGCAGAGCAGTATGGGTCCTTAAGGGGAGAGGGGACCTTCTCCAAGCCCTAGTGTGCATCCATGTCTTATGAAGAGCAGGAACAAGTGATCCCACCTCCCAGTAGGGCCCCAAAACTACTGTTTTCTTCTCTGTTGGGCTCAGTGCAAAGACTAGAGCTCCTGGGATTTCAGCTGGGGATCAGCAAAGTGCTGTTGCGTATAACCACTCTTCAAAACCATCTTCCTGAAAAACACTGGTGCACTGCATCAGCACACAGGGTTTTGTTTGTATTAGATGATTGGCTGATCCCCACACACAGCAGGAGCTTTTAATGTTACTGCTTTGCCTCAACAGTGTGATACTGAATTTCTACCTCTGTTTCTCTAAACGCCAGCCATTGTCAGATGCAGAGAGACCTTTTCCCTTGCGCTATGGACCATTGCAGCCTGCAGTGGATGCGATCCGAGCAGGCTAAAAGCAAGCCCAGCCCCACCTTGCCAAGTCTGTGCTTTAGGAAGTAGAAATTGTTTACCATTGGCCATAATGGCTATTTCACACCAACACCAGAAACTCAGATAGTAGCACTTGATAAAATATTCTGTTAGCACTACAGAGAGCTTTCTTTGATGGCCCAGCTGTGAGAACATTTGCAAATGTTATACATTGAATGCCTATTAGATGTGTTTGATGAATTTTCAAAGAGCTGGCCTAACAGTATAAGTAACACATGGAGAGATGCCAACGTGCCACTATTACTGCAGTGTTATTTAAAATTTTGAGCACATCAGGTTAAGACCATAGACACTGTTAATCCAAGCATATGAAGGTGATGAATTCCTATTCACATCACCCATTCCAAGAGCCTAAGACAAGGATACCATCAGATCACCTGGCAGCATCTGACTCTTATATTTCCTCCTGTTCTCACTGTAAACCCAATCCCTTCTATTGGCCAGGACAACAAGCTTCAAGAGAAAAAGAATCAGCCATTTCTTTCATTGATTTTTCCAGTGGCCAAACACTCTACCGTGATAAATATGCAGCAGCTCAATTCTGGCTTGTGACTGTCTGCCGCCAGCCAGGATAAGGTCCTTGCTCTGTCCTTCCTGTGATGTACCCAGCAATTTCGCTCCAGGGAGATGCTGCAGGGATAGTGAGGTCACCTCACCATCTCCTTCCTCTGAAGCAAACAGATAGAGCTCTCTACGTCTCATGGTGCAAAACATCTTTCCCAATCCTCAAGTCACTTCTGTGCCTCCTTTCTCCAGGTACCAATGGCCCAAGCTCCACAGGGCAATGAAAAAGGACTTGAGGTTTCTATTCCATTGCCTGGTCCAGCCATTCTGTGCTGCAGGGCAATGTCTGTCACTATCCCCATGTTCTGGACCATGACCGCAGTGCCTCCAGGAGCTGATGACCCGTTTCACATGACTGACCGCCGCTTCTCTCTGGATCTGGAACAAGGTGTTCAAATGCACATTGTGTCAACAGCCTTGGTTCGCCAAGGAACCTAGGTCACTGTTATTATCTTAACTAGTTCTTGTCTAATCCCACATTCCTTTCTCAAACTAAAAAAGATGTTTTGAATGTCACAGACCAAATGGATTAAGGCATCAGTGTTACAGCTTTAAACACACGTCCAGAAGAGATTCCTATGCCATTTGTTCCCTCTATCTCCCCTTGCCACTGCCATTCATCAACTTTCTCTTACAGCCTCAGATCTTTCCTGCAAGAAGAGAAGAAAGTAAAGGAGGGCTGGGTGAGAAATGCTGGGAATACACAACATCCACCTGTGTGGTAGATCTCCTGAGATCCAGGTATGTCCCTGCTGCTAGCTAGAGGATCTAAAATTTTAAAATAATATGTCTCATAGCCCCTAACTCCACTAGAAATTGTGTCTGTGTAGCATGGTAGGAGGCAGGTGATGGCTGGTCAGTGGAGCCTTTGGAACCAGCTCCTGTGGATATCCATCCCTCCATGATGGATGACCACCCCTCCATGTATGATGGACGCCCTCCTTTCCATCCATCCATGATGGATGTCCATTATCCCATCCAGCCATCCATGACAGGTGTCCATGGCGGATGCAGATGAAATGTACACACAGTAGCAAAGATAGATCTGGGACACCTCATAATCACACTTAGCCCAGGCTCTAGGAGCCAGTGAGCTGGTGGGACCACGGCCAGGCAGTGTCCTGCCACATTCTGTGTGCACAGGCACGCTCTGTTGGAGATGCGAGAGAGAGTGTCCTTTCAGCCCTTCTGCTTGAAAGTGGAGGGATGTTTTTCGGCAAGACTGCCACGGGGATTTTTAAACAAGCTACCCATTCATACAGAGGTCAATTAATGTAGACACCTTTGGTGGTATTTCAGAAGCCCCCAGATACCAGAGGGCTTTGAAACGCTGCCTGCAATCACAAAGCTGAGCTCTGTGAATACCTGGACCCACACGGCAGCACTGAATGCCAGCTAGCCCCAGGTTTTGACAAACACTCATTTTGCTCTAGTCTGCGTGTACCACTACCCTGCAAGAAAGAAGGGATGGTATAAATTATACCATATATAGGTCACCTAATTTGCTGGTTGCTGTATTATCCATGCCCAGAAGCTCCAGGCTGTTTTCTTCTCACAGTCATGGTGATGAAAGGGCAGCACTGTGCAAGGGAGCGGTGGTGGCTGCAGGAGACAAGGACACACTGTGATGTTAAACCTATTTTTTTCTCTCAGCCCAACCCCATTCCTCTGTCTTTTGAAACATCCTTGCTCTGAGTGCCAAAGAGATAACATCAGAAAAAACAACAGTCACTTGAATCTCCTGGAGAAAAAGGACAAACCTCCCATGCCCTCTACAGAGTTTACGTAGGACTGGGCAGAGGGAGAAACCCAAAACATCACTTAACTTGGCAGGTCTGCTCCTGGGAACCGAGAAGGATGTTTGACCTTCTCCAGACAAGCACGGCAGTTGCCCTGCACTTCCAGAGAAAATCTCTGCAGTTCTGGGAAGTTGAGGGAGGGTTTCAGAGGAGGTACAAAGCTCTCTCAACCAGGACACAGGAGGACAGACTCCAGAATAGTTCCCTCCAGAGAAGCCTGGATAGGGAGAAAAGAAAGTATTTTTCCCACACTAAGGCTAACCCTGGCTATTGGTGTTTCTAAACAACTTTTTTTTGGCAACACTCTTGGTTGGGCTTTGTCAGGAAAAGAAGGAAGAGCAGCTGAAACATTAACACTTCCCTCTCTAAGAAGCCAATCAGACAGTCCTCGGCACAAATGAGAGCTGTGTTTCCTCTTGCAGTGCTGAGCCCTTGGAAAATGCTCCCTATGTGGATTTGGTACCAGCCATCAGGATGGTGAATGAAAGGCACATTTAGAGTAAGCTCAGATACAAGACAAACGATGCTAATCATAAATCCATCCTCTGGTACTGGACAGACATGGATGTCCACAGCTAAAATAAACAAATGGTCCAGGCAAGCTGACAGGCTTGTTTAGATTCTGCTTGGGATAAATCACAGTGCCCTTTGATCCCATGATGTTTTTGGCGCCTGTGTTGCTGTCTAGCAGCAGGGTATATTTTTCTATCCTGAGGAGCAAGTGGATGCAGCTGCCTATAGCTGATTTATAGTAGGAAGTGATTCACAGGAAATCAAAGCTTCTCACACAGTAAAAATTGGTGTCTTTTCACCTCCACCATCAGTGCAATGATTAGAGCTCTGGGGATTTTGGTTGGGAAGATCAGCAAAGTGTTCTGTGCTTCGCATAGATCGTTTTCTGCCACGTCTCACAAAGGATAGTTACAGCAGGCTGCACCTGCCTGGACATCCTGATGCCTGGGCATTGACAGCATCTGCATTCAGTCCTGTCACAGCACTCTCCAAACTATCCAGCTGCAACAAAGTCTTTTACCACCTCATACCAGCACACTTTTCATGCCAGTCCCTCTGCTGCCTTCTCCTTGTCTCACCTCGTCCAAGGCATGTATTCTCTCTCTGCTTCCTCCTCTCTCTTCCTTGGCTGCCCAACCCCTTAACAGAACCAGCCACAGCTGCACCTTATCTACATCAGCCAA
>JAVJGJ010000060.1:32793915-32806895 GCA_035590215.1 Microhierax caerulescens
TTTTTTTTAACATTTCATACCTTATGTTTTTAACAATCATTACAACCTTTTTACAAATAATTTTTTCATACAGTCCTTTATAACTCCTCTACACAGTCCCATTGCACAGATTTGAAATTCACATTTCTGTGCACTCTGCAGCAGTGTAGGCTGGGTTCTGGATTTGGCTTTCCCCTATTAATTGTGTCATTGCTTGGGATTTGGGTCTCCTGCACAACCTGTAGCCCAGAATGGGTGTGAGTGCTGGGGGGACATCATCCCTGGGCATATACCCCTATGGGCTATGTTAGGCAAGACTGACTTTTGTCAAGTATCTGAAGCATGTCACAAAATAAGGTCTACATTCAAGAATACTAGAGCCTACCAAAGTATGCTTATCACTAATAATGGCTCTGGATCAGCAGACACGTGATTTAGGAGCTGGTTACTGCTTGCAGTTTCTGATAACTGCTCACATCAGTCTCAGAAGCCAACAAAGCACTTGTTTATTACTGCAAAAACTTGAGGCCCTGCGGGACACTCAGCAAATATTCCTATGCTTCAAAGAGAAGATTTGGCTCCTGTTGCATCCACTGTGAGTGCAAAGCTGAGTCAAACGAGGATTTGCCATCAGCATAATCAGAAACATGGTGAAAGGGAAGGATGGGTTTAAGACTTGGCTGCTGGCAAGCATATGTCACTTCACTTAATTGTGTGGAAATTTCTATGCTCAAGGTAGTGATAAAAACTGAGTAAAAGAAGTGTGAAAACTCCACTCTGGAGCACGCTCCTGGCTAGATAAATACAGAGGTGTGTGTATACAAACACACAAGTCCATGCTGAATGCTTATTAATGTCTATTGATATAAACAAAGGTCCTAGTCTTATCTAGCGAGCATCAGGGCACCCACTCAAAACATTAGAAAAGCCACATATAGTCTCCCAGCTCCTCCTTGCCTCCCCAAGATCAGCTCCCAGGGTGAATTTTCAGCCAGTCTGACATCTCCATGGGCAGCATTTCTCTCTGTTGTCCCATGACCTCACACAGCTCACATCTGCACAGTATCCCCCATGCACAGCAGCAGAGCAGCAGACCTACTTCTGTCAAATCTTTCTGGGCTTTCCCTTCCTTTTTGTCCCTCAGGTGCAGGCTGCTCCCCAGGAGGGGGCTAAAACCTGGGAAAAAGCTCTGGTTTTGGGTGGCATTCCTGAAAACTGCCTTCTAGGTAGAACGCTGAAGCCCTAGAGTAGTTCAAGTCCATAGAAGCACCAAAGGAGGGACTTGGAAGAGCTGGGAGAAGGCAATGCCCTCTTACCATCAAGACAAAGGCAGGGTAGAGAACAAGTGCATCACACCTGCAGATGCACCCTTCCAGGAATGAGACCATATGCAGAAGCATCAGGGTAAGGGGTATTTATAACCACATCCCTGGCATGGCCTTGAGACCACTGAGATCTAAGAACTTACCCAGCTGGTGAAACCACACCACCAAATTCATTTTGCAGATCAACCTCAAGCAAAATCCCAGCCAGCAGGAGCTAGAGGGAGACTAAGGCAGTTAGAAATCAGCAAACAAGGTCCAGTTTCAAACAACCAGTTCCATGGGTAGACTGGGACATGCATTGGTCCACTGCCATTGGTGCAGACTCCAAAAAACATCCTGTAGATTTGGGGGCAAAATCCCATAGTATGAGAAAAGGGAAGCAGAGGTGGTTTGGTTGGTTTTTCTCACAGAGAAGGCAGGATGTATCCCCACCTGAAGGCAGCAGGGGCTGTGGGAAGCACCAAGAAGTACCATGTGCTCCATCTTTCCACTAAAGCATTTAGTGGTTTGTTGTAATCAAGACAGCAAGTCTCTCTCTCTTTTATTTTTTGCAAACCACTTTCTTTGTAGTGGATATTTGGTCTGGGGAAACTTTTTTGTAATCATTGCAATAAGTTACATTTATTGGCAGCAGTAGGAAAGATTCAAAACAACTCAGCAAACCAGGGTTATTTCTCCAGCACAATAATGACAGGGTTCTGAGAAATCTTGCCCCTGTGCTTTGTCTTTTATCAACATGAGACCACAGGTCTTTCAGCCTGGGATAATTCCAGAACAGAAAACTACAGCAGAAAGCCTTTTTCATGTCTTGCAACAACTGCCTGTGAAAAGGTCTTTCCTCTAGAAAGACTGCTTGGTCTTCCTTCCCCGATCCACCCCCCTCCCACTGACAATATTGTCTTTCAAAACATATGGTATTTGATCTCCTTTATTTCAACTGGAGATATGATTTCTTTCCTGGTTTGGTGGGATGCATTTAATTAACAAAAAGAAGAAAAGAAAAAAAAAAACCAAACAACAAAACACCAACTTCATTCATCCTTATGGCTTTGTAAACAATGCTGTAATGGTAGGTAGATAGAGGCATCCTGGTTTTTTCCCCTCTGTATATCTGATGAGGTCAAAGAAGCAGGAGAATAATCATGTCTTTAGGATAGGCAAAAAATACAGATTTTTTTTTTATAGACCAACACATACTTATCCCCTGAAATATATGGCAACGTTGCCAGCATGAGGCTAGGACAGGGGTAGGAAATGAACAATCATCCGCTCTACCAGGACTCCTCTGGGCTTGTTCTGATCAACAGATCTGTGTCCCCTTAGCCTCTTCGGCATAGCTCCAAAATTAAAAAGAACAGAACAACTGCAAAACATAGCCCTGAGACTCCATCCAGTTCCCAGAAACACACGCAAGTACATGTATTTACTGAGCAACAATGCAAGCACTCTAATGGTATTGTATAGTTCTCTCCCATGCCAGTCCTGAAGCAAACAGGCAGGCAGCACTTGTCAGCTTAGCCGTCACAGGAAGATGTCTCTAAAACCTTCTCAAGACACAACAGGTGGGAAGTCATTTGAGGTTAAGTGAGCTATACTTAGGTGTCTCTATGTGAACTAGGTGTCTAAAATCCTGTTACTACATCTTAAATATTAAAAACCCTGGATTTGTTATAGACCAGCCTATACTGAAATACAAGGCAACATTGCCAAGTGAGACCAGGATGAGGACAGCAAATCAGCAATTAGTAGCTCCAAATGGTGGAAAAGAATCAAGATAGACACCAAGAATTAAAACCATTTCAGGAGAGGACACCTCAGAGCATCTGGAGACTGTTGAGCCAAAAAGATTCCATCTACTATTTTGAAAGGTTTTAATTCACATTAAAAAAAAAAAATAAAATCCAACATTGGGAAGATTGTAAGAGACCTTGTATTCCAGCCATAAATCCTTCTGCTGCACCTAAGAGGCACGACTCTTGAAGAGGTTAAGTTCTTGGTAAGTAAAGTTCTTAGCAAGCAATCTTTTCCCACTGAGTTGGCCTCTTCACGTTTCTATTTGTGCTGCTAATGAGGTTCCCACAATCTCCAGGAAGCTGGTCTGAGTTCTAATTAAACAAGACTCAAGGAACTATTCTGCCAAAGTAAGCTGCTGGATCTGCCCACCCCATTGACTGAGTGATGCAGGCTGGATACATGCAGGCTGGAAATGTAAATCATATATTGACATGGAGAGTTACACTCTCCAGTGAGGGTGCTTTCCACAGCTGCAACATTTTATTAAACCTTTGCCATCATCCAAAACCAACACTCATAACTTGAACAGTCCCCAAGGCTTGAGAGTCTTCCAGGACTCTTCTGGCCATGTTCTGATCAGGAGATCTGAGCTTCTATGACCTCTTGAACATGGTCCCAGGCATTAAGAAGTGGGACCCTGGAAAATGTAGCTCTGGGACTCCATCCAGTCCTTTACATAAAATACACATGCACATACATTTACTGGCGTTAGAATATTCTCATGGAGCTGCAGTACTCCAGAAACAACCATGGCATAGACAGGAGGACTACAAATGCCAGCTTGGCCTTAGAAGCAACATGATTTCATGGACTTTCCAGTTCTCTTTAATGTTTATTATAAGTATTTACTTATTATCTAAACCATTTTAATTGGTGAGTTCCATAACGCTTTCACTCACTCCAAATCAAAATGCCAAGCTATCCATTCAGTGGAAGTCACAGCTGTGTCCTCCCCGTGAGTGCCACTGTAAGACAAGGGGCTGACTGAAAAACACAAAAGCAGCTTCTGTTCCACTCCCATAAGAAACAGTTTTTCATAGCATTTTATGCCAGGTCCTAAGGCGGGCCAGCAAAGAACCGAGAGTGGAGTAACTCTCCAAGGAGACATGTAGCAGAGACAAGATTAGCGTCTGTTCATCCCAGGCCAATACAAAACATCCAGTCTGTGAGCAATCAGGCATGTGACAGAGTCTGCATGCTGCAGACTCTGACCAAACAATGAAGGTTTTCCAGCCAGTGCTGTGAGAAAATCCTATAGTCCCCAACGTCTCCAACCAGCCTGAGGAGAAGCCATCTTCACACAGCCTGCACGACATAAAGAAAACAGCCCATGCACCTATTTTAAAGGGAGGTGTTTTTACTCAGGCCGGCCAAGACCAGCGATGGTGGAAAATGTGTTCAGGTTCTTAATTATACCCTTTCATGGAGGAAACCACTTGGACATGCCCATGTTATGTGGCTGGAAGCACGTTCCCAGCTGGGGCTGACACAGGGGGGCAAAGGAGAAAGTCTATGCTCTCTCTTCTTTCCTCTATACTAAAGTCAGAAAGTCCCCGCCTGACCCAGACCTCGAGTGAAGGTAAGTCCAGGCTGCTGAGGTGGTGACCTCCACACACCTGTGATTCCAGATCCTGCATTGCATAGGTCTGGTCGGAGGGCAAAGCGTACTGGAGCATCCCTCTAGCTTGCATACCTGGGCACGGGAGCAGGCAGTGTCTGGTGCACACACTGAGGTGTCATTCCCACGTGGAAAGCAACTGTTACAAGCGCCTCAGAGCAAGGACGCCCTGGCAGGCACGAGTAGAAGCCAAGCCACCCCTCGCTGTCAGCACTGACTTCATGTTCACACTGAGTCTTCATGTCTGTAGATACGACTTGATTTTCCTAGGCCAGTGTGTGCAGTGAGTAACACGGGACAATACTTCCCAGTGGAGTACAAGGTGCCTGTGGTTGTGTAGGACTGTGCAAGCTGATGGCAGAGCAGGTCCCACCGGATCAAACCGTTAGAGGCCACATATATACTGCAATAAAGTTGTGGAAATGTTCCTTTTCCCAGCAAAATATTTAAGGGCTTTTTGCTGATAAAAATCATATATAAATATAAAATTATAGGATTTTTTGCAGCGTTTTTACGGGAGCCAAGTGCCTTAGAGGAAATATTAAGAGTATATGTGGTCAGATAAGCGGAAAGGCATGAGTGAGGAGTCACTGCACTATGTAGCTTGCTGCTTGCTCCTGCTGCACATCAACACGGCTGCGTGGAGAGGGACCAGGGAAAGAAATGTAAGGAATCGGTGGGAAACGTTAGCAAGACTCAGCTCTGGAAACATCCTGCCTGATAACAGCAGCAAGTGGGGAGCCAAGAAGCACAACATCGAGCATGGAGAAAGGCAGGCTGCTTAAGCCAGTTGCTCTGCAGCTTTCATAGTCCCAATCCAGGACCCGCTGGCATCACTGGATGGACTCCCATTGACTTGGCTGGGGCTTGAATTGGGCCCTTTAGGAAACAAGACAAAAGACCAAGTGTCCGACTTTAATTGATGACTCATCCATCACCACAGCCCAAACTCCTCTTGACAAGTAGAGGGAAAAACCCACAAATTAAGTGACCATTGCCTGCCTTCTCCTTTCTTGCCAATTGTAAAGGAGAACTTTTGACCTTTCTGCCTCATACATCGCAGCTTGGCAGGAGCTGGTTGCTCACCCCAGCTGAACTGTGCCATGCATGTAGCCCCATACAAGAAGTGCCTTTCACGTGCTAAATGATCCTTTCCCCCCCTCCTTCTTTGCTCTACTACAACAATATAGAGAGGGACAATGGCACAGCTCCATGGCAGGAGGAGGCGGCTCTCATTAGGAGCCTCTCGTTAGGGATGAAAGACTGACTGGATCATCCCACTGTCTTTTTTGCTTCGTACTGATTTCCGGAAGAGGCTGGTGGGAAGCACAAGTCTTATCCTGATGGGCTTTTTCCCTCCAAGCAAGCTCACAGCAGCAAGCTCACTTGCACAAAGCATGCTTAGGGTGCTGTCTCTGCGGCCTGGGGACAATAAAAGGCTGCATGGGACTGGGCATTGTGGAGGGAGCCAGCAGCGCCCTGCGGACAGGCTGGGAATGCAGAGAACTCTCCAAGGACTTGAGGCAGGCTTTGAAAGCCTTAATCTTGCCCTGCTTTAGTGGGGTCAATTGCACACCAGGCACAGTGGCTGGGATAAGTCCCCTGCAAAGCCCTGCAGCAGCAGCACAAAGGATGTAACGGCGATCGGGCCGCAGGCCACTGAAGCCTTTGAGATGGTATGTGGAGGCATCGCTCCCTGACAAAAAAATGAGCTCTTCCTCCACAACTGTCCATGTCTAAGAACACTACTGCTCTGCCATTAATTGAAGAAGGCATGAGTGCTTCGAAGGCTGCTGAAACAAATAGGATGGCACAGGGAGCTGACAGTTACCAGGGAAGGCAAAAACATGCAGCCAGCTGACTGCAAAGTAGCAAATGTGCTATAAAATCATTCCTGCAGCTCTACATCAAAGTGCTGGCCAAAAGTAGCAGTTCTAGTACCAACCACATTCCCCATTGCCCCACTAGGAGCAGGTTAATTGTTGAACAGAGGCCACCAGTCATGTGCATTTAATATGAAGGGAAAACTTTTCCTGGTTTGAATTCAGGGATGAACTACTGGAGGAACAAATACCATTATAAAACCCACAGATTTAACGCAACTGTATAGTTACCACTACATCACCACAGTGCCCTGGTGCCATTTGGAGACTTGTCTCTTACAGCAGGAGCCAAATCTGAGAGAAGAAAATGCTGCAGGTGATGCTAAAAGGAATTTTAAGCTTTGCTAGAGTTCGTGTTGCAGCTTTGAAAGAGAGCCCAGTGCCCTGGGCCACACTCCCACCTTGAAGTCTGGCATTCTTGACAGGTCCTGGCTCTCAAAAAGGTCACAGTCAATCACATCTCCTGTACAGAAAAAGAATCCACCACCAAAAGCTGGACTTGAACAGGAACTCCGTGCCATTTTCTCTCGACAGGCCATTTTCCCAGCTGGGTGGCACTGGGTTAATGTTGCAAGCATGGAGTTTCCAAGTGAAAGCCCCTGACAGATTTGTTCATGCATTTATTTGGTGATCTAGGGCATGTCCCCCTGTAAGTGCACAGTTCCTCACCCTTTCCTGGGGACAGCAGCTTTGCCATGCCCTGGGATTCTTTGGGAGGCATTTCTCTGCTAGAAGAGCAGCATAATAGTGTATAAGATGGAGAGATCTGAGATCAACTCCAAACTGATCTTCAGCCCTGAGTTAGGTTTTTATTGCAGCAACTGAAAGCACATGCTTAAAAGACAGTGTTTGTTGTGTTACAGACCAATGAAACAGTTCCAAAATTTAATCCACTTGCTTGGTCTTTTAGCTTCAAATCATTCTGCTTTGTACCTCAGCTTGCTCTGTAATTATGAATTTGGGAACCAAAGCCTGAAAACCCAAAGAAAGCAAAATAAAGGGGACCTAAAATGAATAGCTCAACATTTTAAAAGTGTTGAGCTTTTATAGCCATTGTATGAGCCAGATGTGGCTTGATTCATGACCCTTTACATCCAGAGCATGATCAGATCAGCACTCTGAGATCCTTTGGAGAACATGTCCAAGCAAACACCCTGCTCCTGCCAGCTTACCTCAGTCCACTCAGCCAGTCCTGCAGAAGCACACGGCTGCTGCACACGGCATGGCTGCTGCTTCCCAACTCTGCTCCATCAGCTGCTCCACCACCAAAAGCCAGCCTTGCTTTTGAGCTGTGGTGGTCATTTGCCGTGCCTTCACTTTCCCAGGAATACACATGTGTCTTTGCAGCCTTGTTGGAGGCTTTCACAGCCTGTGGGGAGAGGAAGCAGGCTGCCATGTGGAAAGGGTATAATCCCTGTTTTTATGACCTTTCCTGTAGCTGCAGACAGTTGTTTGTATGCTTTGTGCCCTGTGTTTTCCCAAAACAAGCACTTCAAACATTGGTTTGAGCTAAAGGCAGTGGGGAAGGGAGAAGCATCCCTTAAGCACAGTACAGAAATTCAAGGTTGCTGATTTCATCTGCAGCTTCACCTGAATAAAAAGGCAGCATGCTCCGAGCAGGAGCCTATCCAATGGTCCTAACCAGAGCGTCTGGGATGGGAGATGCAGTGTCACAGTGGGAAAGTGAGGGACCTGCTGGGAGGGGGAATCCAAGGGCACCCCAGCCACTCTTTCAGGGAGACTACTGCTCTGACAACCACCTGGGTCCAGAAAAGGGCTTTGCTGGTTCTTAATTTTCCAATTAATGCAGTTTGGCTTCTCTCTGCAGCCCTGCGGTGTCACAGTGTCTGGGTCAGGCCCTGTCCTGCAGCATGGCACAAGGGACTGCTCCCACTGCCACTTGGGCTCTGCACGTTTGTGCAAGAGGTCTGAATGCCTCCATCAAGGCACTGACCCATCTGGGCTACATTAGTATGAAACAATCTTCAACAAGATGAAGGTGACTCCGAATGCATCTCTGAGGCTGATCTTTTCAGTACCTCTGACCTGTTAACCTGCTTCCTCAGACAAGTGTTTTGAAGCCAAACAGGTCTCCAGCCAAAAGCTGTCCTGCTCTGCAGGCACCTGCTAAGCATCACAGCCAAATCCTGCACCTTCCCATCCAGACCTGCTGAGTTAAGCCACAGCTCCATATTTCTAAAGCCAACCCAGACCACCAGCACCCATGAGCATGCTCCACAGCTGGGTGGGAAGTGCTGGCAATATTGCTAACTGCTGCAGGGTAAATACCAGCCCTTAGACTGCGAGTGGCTCACACGGCAAAATCTGACCATGCAATGTGTTTTGCAAGCAGTTCCACTGTAGCTAATGCAGAAGGAAGATAACAAACAAAGCAAAGCAATCCCAAATACAGTTGCTGGCAAACACAGATTAAACACCTTTTGGTCTCAAGTCATGTGTGAAACTTATGAGACACTTGTAGCAGGCATTTTGACTGGTCAATGCCAAATTGTTATACAAGGCCTGTAAGGAACAGTACAAGGAATGATGCAAGAACACAAATTACCTGTACCTATGCTAAGTGGGAGAAACAGAACCTGAGGACCAACATCCTTAACTGGAAAAGCAGAATCTGCTGACAAATGCCCTAGTTTCTGAGATGTTAAAAATACCCAGGCAGATCCGGCTCCCTGTGTCACAGCTCAGGTGACGGTGTGCTGGAAGGTGAGGAGCCACACCAAGCTGGCGGCACTGCCAGAGCATTGCTGCCGGGAGCTGCCCAGCACCCTGCCGGATCACACCTTCTTCCCAGGCTGCAGCACTGGAGCTGCAAATGAAAGAGCTGAGCTTGCACCTGGGCATCAAGGTTTGTATAAATATTCAGTGCCCTCTTCAGAGGCGCCACTTCATCCCTCAGTTTGATAAATGTATAGAGGGAGGACCTGGGATATTGCTGTCCAGCTGAAACCTCCTTTTTCAAACCTGGGGCTGCTGGGCTGAACTTCTGTCAGTCAGTAACAGCAGTGTATGCAGGCTTTAAGGATCCAGTAAAGGGCAAATCACTGGTCTGCAGCAGCTCTGTGTCCTGAAAAGTGATACAATCCTGAATGAAACAAAGGAAAAAGAGGAAAAAGGTTTGGTGAAAGAAGGAATGTAAAAAAGCAGAGGGCTGGGGGGAGCAGGAGAGAAACATTTGTCACTGTATGCAGAAAAGACAGCATTGAGCAGAGAGATGGCTGATGCGATCCCCTAAGCTTCATGCAAATAGTTGTTCCCATCATCTTCTAGCAAGGGATCTGGGGGTGTGGAAGAAAAGCAAATAGCAATGACATTGGGGCTGGTGTGCAGGGACAGCAGAGCTATTTCACTGTGGGGAGTTTGGCCCTCAGTTCTTACTGGGGGGAGAGAATCACTGTGTTTACAGGCTCAGAAAGATGATGAAAATTTTCACGAGTGTAAAAGAATTGCCCAAGGAGCTCTGACCAGTACCTTTGTGCCTGTGGCCACGTAATTTCTTCAGGGAAAAAAAAATATTACAAAAAAACAACCAAACAAAAAAAAAAAACCAAACTAAAACCTGCATTACTGCATTCAGGTCCCTCTTTTAGAGCATTGGCAGGGGTTAGGTGTTACCAGCAGCAGCTCACGGCTGTGATCAAGAGAAGCAGCTTACAGCACTGGTTTTTGAAAGCCTGAAAGGTATTTCATACTTTGTCCAGTGCTCCCCCCACCCTGGCCCCCATGCTCTGTGAAAGAGAAACATATGTTCCCTCGAGGCTTTCACTCCATGTCATA
The DNA here is from genome assembly GCA_035590215.1 of Microhierax caerulescens. NCBI lineage: Eukaryota > Metazoa > Chordata > Aves > Falconiformes > Falconidae > Microhierax > Microhierax caerulescens. The sequence continues at coordinate 32,804,310 of JAVJGJ010000060.1, forward strand.
TGGCCACTGCTAAGTGCCTGTCCCCAGGCACAGTGAGGGTCCTGCCAGTGATATAAAGGAGAAGGGCGCTGGGAGCCCAGCTGGGGGTGGGAGCCCTCCTGACCAGGAGTGTGGAGGCAAGATGAAAGGCATGTGTATTTTCCCAGGTGATTCCAATAGCATCTCAAAGCCCCGGCTTTCTCACTCTGGCTTTAGCCCCAAAACAAACAAACTGGTGCCAATTTGAATACGCCGAGGGCTGACTGATTTGAGCCTCTTGTTGTGTTTTCACAGTCAGCAGTCGACTGGAATTCAAAGGGGAAGGAAAAAGAAAATAATAATAGCAGACTGATAAGATTCCCCAACCCTTTCTGGGAAAGATGGAGTGTGAGTCCCAGCCAGGCTGTGCGGAAAGCAGGCCCAGAAAAGCCAGGGCTGTTCCAGCACGAGAATATCAAAGTGAAAAATGGAGGGAGTCATCCCAGCAGGGCTCAGCGAGATAGCGGCCTGCTTTCTCTTTATTTCTGCTACACCAGATAAGGGCACATTTTGGGGACGTTTAGACTCCCAGGACTGGAGCATCATCCATCAACTCGCCAAAGCCACCGAACACAGCTTTCAGAGCTCTACCAACAAGCCTCAAACATCTCGGGTCAGGAGGATCTTCCCATCAGAGCACGTTGGTCCCAGCACATTTGCACTGGTATTTCTTCTGATTGCTCAGAGGGTGCTGGGTGCTCTCAGATTTGCAGATAGATACTGCTGGGGAAAGGGGGCACGGGGACACCTGCTCTGCCATTCCCAGCTGCGCAGGTGGAAGGCTGTGTCAGTGTGTTATTTCTCCAGGAGCTGCTCCCTGCACAGCTCACAGCCCCGGTCTTTTCTCATCACCTGAAGTGAAATCCAGCAGCCTCCCCAACCCATTACACAGCTCAGACATTGGGGTTTGTTTCAGACCTAAGGAAAGGCTCACATCCAGAAAACCTTCTCTCCCGCCCCCCGCCATGCAGTTATATAATCTGAGCAAAACAAAAGCTTCTTTGGCAAATCTTCCTTCCATCACAACTTTCAGGAGCATGAGCAAAGCTGAATTAAGCAGGGGAGAGTGGGCACTTGCTGCACATCAGGTCTGCACACAGGGCAGGGTCACTGGGTGCTCAGAAGCAGCAGCTCTCTGACACCTGCTGGGTGCCTCCCAGAGAGGAGAGGAGACCTCCGAGGCCACCAGCAACAGACAAACAGACAGGAAAGGGACAAGGAGCTAGGGAGCAAAGAGACAAGCTCTCAGGTAGTTACCAATGAGGTGAAGATTTGATGAGCAAGAAGCAAAGGACCGAGTCTCCTTGCCAATCAGAAATGCTTGGCAGACAGGAGGGGAAGGGTGCGGGAAGGCTGGCAAGATGAGGATATAATTAACAGGGTATCAGTTCCCCTAATAAAAGCGTGCTGGGATAGCAGCACCTTGGCTCCTTGCTGACCTGCATAAGCTTTGTGGGCTCTTTGAAGTCAGCTGCCTGCCGAGGCTGGGACACACGCAAACACACCCGCTGCGTGTCCCATCCCAGCGGTGGCACACATCGTGCTGGCTGCAGAGCTGGGGGGATTATGAAGCATTATGATTAGTTCCTGGAAATCCCTGTGTGTGTTTTGGCTGATGGTAACCACTCTGATAAAGTGTAAAAAGGGGACCCGCTGGGCAAACGCACTCTTACCACCTCCTGCCCTGGCTGCAAAGTGAATCAACCTCAGCAGCATCTCTGAGGCTGGGAATTTCTGCTTGCATCCTTGCCAATTGCCATCTTGCCTTGTCAGACCCAGTTTTGGCAGGGAAAGGGATTCAGTGCATATCTTAAATCTTGGAATCCTGGAGTTACCTAAGTTAAGAAAAGCATGTTGTTGCAAAGAAAATCATAAAAAAAAAAAACCGAACCAAATCTACCTTAGAAGTCTAAAAACAAAGGGAAGTAAAACTGTCCCTTGTAAACCATAAGTCTTGTGACTCTTAAGCTCACCTTTTTTTTTCGTGGGATGTTTCAGGACTGCAATCCCACCCGCAGGACTGATACTGCAGGTGTCCATGCAGCTGTGCAGCCTCTCATCATTCGGACTGTGGCTGCACCCAGCTCCACTGATTGCAAATCTGAGCCCTGGAGACCTACGAGCTTTACAGGGACGGCTGAGAATCACCCTGCTCTGCTATAGGTAGGAAGGAAAGAAGGGCACTGAAGCTGTGGTCTCACGTGTGGGGCAGGGCTGCTTCAGCTGAGTCCCCCAGCTCTGCCCACTGCAGGGCATCTGGTCATGCAGCTCTCTGCTCAGGGAATGGATGCGGTTTGGAGGGGAAAAACCTCGTTTAGGAAGAAAAAAAGAAAGAGGTGTTTTGTCACACCTGAGCGATCTCCACAATCCACTAGCCTGACAAAAGAGGCAGAATGTGAGAAGCTGGAAGAACAGTCTTCAGGAGAGTGTTAATATAATTGTGAAAACACAGCCTAAAAGGATGCATCCATCGCAATTCATTGCCCATCAGGAACAGGGGACATTTCCCCTGCTCAGCACTAGTCAAGAGTGGAGGTTTCTCACATATCCTTACAAGGCAGCCTGGCG
>JAVJGJ010000060.1:32806933-32868057 GCA_035590215.1 Microhierax caerulescens
TCTCGTCAGGGACTAGGCACACATGCCACCCACAGCAAAGCAGCATGTTTCAGATCATGCCCTATTAAAAGATCAGCAGCACAACACAGAAAACAATTTTGAAACAACAAGGACAGGTAAGTTTATTTCACCCTGTCTGGAAATGCTGTTCACCCTTCCCAGGGCCAACCTCCGCCCTGGGGACCCAGCCTCCAGCTTCCAACTGCCTCCAGGGGGGACCCCCCTTCTGCCAGTGGGATCCTGTTGTTCTCCCTTGTATGTTCTACAAGCCCTACTTGGGGTTGTGAGCCTGTGGCTGGGAGAGTCACTGGCCTGGCCTTTCAGCACAGAGCGGACTTACTTTGACTATTGGATGGTAACACAAATATGGTCTGCAAATAGAGCCATCTAGGAAAGGATGTACTTTTCTTTCCTAAAGATTAGCATCCTCCAGCATCCTGTCTAATAGTAAGCGTTATTCTGCATTTTGAGCCAGCCCAGATCTAATAATTTAGAACAAAATAATTCATCTCCTTTACCCTGCCCAGTAAATATTCCCAATATGTTGTTTCAGTGTCAAACTTACCAGAGTCATTATCCCACCCCAGCATCAGACTCCACGGCGACGTGCAGGGTAGCCTGAGCCAGAGACTCCTGCCACAGTCAGCAAATGAGTGTGTTTTACATTAGGCATATTAAGAGGAACAATCCTATTGCAAGGAATATTAAATTAAAGGAAAACAGCAAGGAAAAGGATTCGGCCCTGGTTATACACAGCAGAACACAGGACCAGCCCCAGATTTAAAGCATGTGGAAGCACATTGTAATTTTGTTGGTCTATTTGAGCTGTCTAAAGTTACAGACAGTTATGCTTGTGCCTCATAACTCCAGAGACAGATAGCAAATTCAGTCTCATGTATCTCCTCTGCTTCTTGGAACAGTCATGTTATGCCATAAAGTCCTTTAACCCATGACCCTAAAAAGTGAAATCCTCTGTGGTCCTACATTAGAGCTCAAACACAGCCTTGCTGAAGAAGTGTGTCTGTGCGTGAGCATGCACTTGTGTGTGTAGGCGTTACCTGACACATCTGCCAGGGCAGCAGCCCAGGGCTGTGACATTTCTTGCCTATAGCACAGCACCAGTGCAGCAAACAGTGCACTCAGATCCCAATAAATCAGCAAACCTGTCCTGTCTCCTCACGTGGGCAGACTCCAGCTGCATCGCAGCCACTCACCTTCCACAGCTATCCCCCCCCCCCCCTTTCCACAAGGAAGCACATGCATTTTTGCCTCACCTCCAGGCATTTCCCCCTTCCTGTCACCCTGTAGTACTTGGAAAAAATATGAAATTCCCCAGCTAGCATTTACTAATACCATTAAAAAATGCAAAAGCACCTACACTTCTGCATTGTGGTCTGCTACATAGGACGATGGCTCAGCCACAGACAGTGCTCTGGGCTTGTGCAAGCGTTCATGGTTTGTGGGGCAAGACCCCTTGCAGCAGCAGAGCAAAGCAAAAAGCTGGAAGTAACACCAGGAAAAACGGGGAGAGAAGGTTTTCAGGGTGAGCCCATGGGAAAACCAGGCCCATGGAAAGAGTGGAGACACCAGCAGAACAACCTGCATGAGAGATACCACTTACCACATCTGGCAGATAGGTTTTCAGGTGAAAACTTTCATGCACTATCCCCAGGGCTCATGGTGCATACAAACAGCTGGGGGTAAGGTGGGCAGCACTTAGATCCTCCAAGGGCACAGTTAGAGTAAGGTCTGCTTGCTCAGCAGGAGCAGCCTTAAGAAGACACAGCCCTGTGGCCAAGTGCTGATAGGAATCACATGCTGTCAGTGCTCATGACAACAGCTTAAATATAATTGCTTTGCTTGTGCATGGGACAGGTGAAACATGTTTGCCATCACTCAGCTGAAGGGTAGTGACTAGTGGAGGCATAGCAATGCAGCAGTGTCTCATCAGGTGGCCATTTCCTACATACAGCATCCTCCACAGCAGATGCTGACGTTGCTGGAACCATTCTGCTAGCTTTTATCTTTGTATGGACATTTTGCACCACATCCTTTTTGTAAGCATAATCCAGGTCTTTACACAAGGCCATGTAGTTATCTCTTTAATCCAAGGTGGCTCGACAGAGCCTACAGGAGCTAAGGTCTAGGAAAGCCCTGCACAACCGCTGCATGTTGCATGTTCCTGGAGCAGAAGAGATCAGACGACTCATCTGAAGCTTGTCCAGAGCCGAGGTGGACTCAGGACTGCAGCAGCTGGATCGAAATAGTTAGGGGACTACTGAAAGACTGACAGGGTGGTTTGACTCCTTGTGAAGATAGAGGCCAGGAGGAAACTTCAGATCCTCCTCCAGATCCAGATTTTTCGAAAACTTGAGCATACCTCGGTCTGAAGGTCTGGCTGGGCCTTTTCTCTGCTGCTAGCAGCATTCAGTGTGAAATGCACAGCATGCCGGAGCGCGCTAGTGCCTTGCAGACCTGCCTTGTGTCACTCCCCAGTGCTATTCATATAAAACTATTTAAAAACACAGGGTAAAACTTTTAGCAGTGTCTATGTGGAAGATACATTTCATCAAATTTTATCCACCTGCAAGATACCTGCTTTACACTGGCCACCCAACTTAGAGCTGACTCAAGTCTTCAAGGCTCCTTCGCAACCAAAGGGCAGAGACAAGCCTCTCCAGCAGGTAATGTGTCTATCCTCACCTGGACACCCATTCTGGGAAGAGAAAAGTCACCTTCTAGCCATGTGTCCCTCTACACCAGCCACACGCTCAGCTTGCTTCAGCTAAACTCTTGGCTGTTAGCTGGGTAGGTCAGGTAAGATGGGTCTCGCTGCGTGATTGAAGAGCCTGATTGCCATTTCCAGTGGTGACTTCGGCACCCCTAGCTGGGCTGTTAATTCGTCAGGGAGGTAAAAACAGGCTGCTACAGTAAGGGATGCCAGGCTGTTCAGCAGACTTTAGGTTCGTTAGTCACACAGCTGCCTGCACACTTCTTCAGAAGTTTCTTACCCCTTTGGTGTCCCATGTCCAAAAAGCCTTGCACACGAGCCTGCATGCAGTTCGTCTATCCAAGGCAAGATGTGGGCTCTCGAGGGCAGAGCTGCTGGTCTAATTTGCCAGAGCAACACAAGACACACCATCTCCCAGGTCTGGGCTTTGAACACTACCAAGAACGAGAAAGAAAGAACATGCCAGGCAGATGCCAACGAAGACCTCAGTGTCATGCATTTGCCACTCCCTTTTAAGTCACATCTTCCTTTCTCTGGAAGCATCTGAGGAACTTCAGGCTTGGCTTGGAGCAGGCAGGACCCTGCCTTTAGACCTGTCTCCTGGTCTTCATGTCTGCTCCAGCAGGAGCGCAGATCTATCCCTCTCTCTACCTTGTGTCCTTCTAAGGAGAAGGAATTGGGCTAAATCCAAGCAAATCACGGGGAAAGCTGACATGAAGTTCCTCACCATCTACAGGATGAACAGCGGTGTCTGTGGCAGAAATGAGCCAAAAATGCAGTGAAGGCAGCAATCCAGGTAATTGCCACAGTGGTACCTCACACTGTACGACAGCTCCTAATACCTGTCCTCGTTAGCATCAAAGACCACACGGTCTGAGGCAGATCATCTGCCTTTTGTTAGGTCTGGAATTATGCTGAGTGTCCCATTAGATCTCCAGCACTGCCAGACAAACCCGGCCAGCCCACTCGGTGCAGCAGCAAAAGCATCCTCTCCATCTGTGTTACTGCTGCATGAGCCAGCGCAGCTCTATGAAATCCAAGGTGGCCTGACAGTAGTTTCCTCTGTCAGCAAAATCCCAAGGAAAAAGAAAACAAGAAAAAAGCTGGGGGGGGGGAGAAAACATAGCAATAAACTGGATAATCAGCTGCAATTCAAAGCAGGGAGGATATCTGTTTATTCCCCTGATCTACCCGCTGCATCTCAGAGCTTTCCACTATGCAACTCCCATCCTGATGCTAAGCAACTAAATAAATACTCCCAGTAATGAACTGCAAAAATTAGTCACCGCTAAATGTTCTTGTTTTCTGTGAGCTCTTTTCAATCATCCCAGCAAAGCTGAAATTATCTTTATTAAGATAATTGCCTCGCTGTAGACAATTTAGTCTGTCATCTGCAAAATGAAGAATGACCGAAGGAGCTGAATCCGCTCCATGCTGCATCCCTGCACTAGGGTTGGAGCCCGACGTGCTCACTGCCAAGAGCAAGCCCTCCCTGCTGCGTGGCTGCCCAAAGAGGCTGACGATGTCCCTTCAGAGGCTGCTTTCAGCACTCCCCAACTGCTCCCTTTCCACAGCCCTCCAGCCCCGAAGGAAATATGAAGTGTGAAATATTACAAACCAAAGAAAATCTCACTTTAAAGGCAACACGTTCAGGAAAAGGAATAAAAATAATAATCAAGGGGCACAGCTAGGAAGACAGCTTTGAAGACATGCTTGTTAATACCCAACATTTCTACCTCTGTCGAAGCAGGGGAAGACAGAGCAGCCAGAAGGTCAGAGCTGAGTTGAGGAGTAACAGCCAGAGCACTTCATACTTGAAACAAGGCTTGGAAAAGCTTTGGGAAATCAAGATTTTTGTCAGACTTTGTCACTGTTGTTGCTGGGCATTTGGAGACAAAATAGTAGAAGTTGAGGGGAAAGGGACTGCTGTAATTTAACCCAAGGACCTATGTCCTCTCCAAGGCTCAGAGGAATGGATGACCTGCAGATATTGCTTGTTGGCTTGTACACTGTGTAACATACCGTTCACTGCTTCCCATTTCCTCTCTGCCTTTTGTTTGTTTTTTTTAAAACAGGCTCCCTGGGCTGTGCTTTTGCATTTTTCCCCCTATTTCAAAGATTTTCACTCTGCTGGATCTTTTCTCTCTACTCTGAAGAGCTGCATTATACTGAGAAGGAGCAAAACACACACAAGCTGACTGCGATATCTGAAGCAAACTGAAGTCCTCCCATCTCGACTTGCTGCCTTTAGGTGCCTGCTCCTCAGACCTGATCCCAGGCACTGGTTTATTCTGTATCCATCATGTGACCAGAGCAGTTTGTACCGTCATTCTCAAATCCACTGCAGCAGTGACGAGGCAGGGTGGTTTAAATAGTTGGACAATTTGGTGTTTCCCACCCTGATGGCCCAAAAGGAGGTGGGTACCAAGTGACAGTGCTCAGCAAGAGCCTGGTGTCTTAGCTGGGCAAGGGCTGTGAGTGGTGGCATTGCTCACAAAGCCATCATGTTTCACCCTTGCAGATCAACAAGTTCTGATCTGCTAGGACCAGGTGGGAATGGTTTCACCTGGTGACATTTGTTCTTTTTTCTCTCTTTATGCATGAGGACACTGATTAGGAGCAGGCAGCACTGAACAGGCAGGCGCTGATCTCCTGCAGGCCCTGGGCTGAAAATAAGGCAGACCAAGAGATCTTGCTGCAATGTGCATCTACTGCTTCCAGACCATCTTCTCTGCTGGCTCAGCACTCCCCACAGGAACTGCTCATCATTAAACAGAAATGAGTAACTAGTCCTTTTCCTTCTTTTTTTTTTTTTCCCTTTCTTTCTTTCTTTTTTTTTTAATCCATTGCACAAGCACAGTCTGGAGAACATTTTCTGCAGCTGCCTATACCCATCTATTTTCTCGGGGTCCTGGAAACAATGGGGCCTGGTGTTTGCTGTCAGAGGCTGAGGCGCAGCTCTGCTGCACCATCTGTTCAGGGCAGTGGAATAGTCACGCTCTGTTCCTCCTGCCTGGCATTTGCGCAGTGGCTCTGAAAATGGAGCAAGATGAGGCAGATGCAAGCATCCTGAAGCGGGCAGGGGGGTGAGGGCTCCTTCCAGAACACTTGCAAGGGGGAAGGTGACCCATAGGAACCTCCTGTCTTTTGGGAAGCCGCAGCAGACGAGTTGGTGTTGGCCGGGGCTCAGACATCCACCAGAGGTTGGTCTCCAAGGCTCAGATGGTTGATACGAATGATTTGTCAGAGAGCTAATAAAAAAATCAATGGTGGGGAGGATGCCCTCAAGTAATTGATAACTGGGGTCCTCCAGGTAACAGCTGGCACTGACAAGTAATAATCGCCTGGCCAAGAGAAAATTGCCGCAGTGCAGATCACTGTCAAAGATGTCTGCTGCAGGTGATAGATATCACCAGTGCGTCTCTCTCCATCTCCTGCTTCACCAACAGGGAGTGAATCCACTCTATTTGAACCCCCTGCCTGCTCCCCAATTGTATCTACCACAACTAGATAATTTTAAATATTTTTCCCCAGCCACTACCTACTCTGAGCTTTGCAAACAAAAGTAATGATCACTGCTCCTTGTTTTATTACAGGTCTGCTGAGCTCAGAGACCTTAAAATGCCACCTTGCAAATATTAATTCATGATGCTGCACATTGGCCTCTGGTGTCAAGGAAACATTCACAACCATTTTCAGCTAATCATAAAAACAGAGGCTGTTCCTCACTATTGTTCTCAGAAAAAGTTGGCTAGGTCATATGCTCCATTCATTGCAAATGTTGTCTTTAATTTATTTTTAAAAAGCCAAACCACTCACTCATTTTTGTGCCCGCTATAAATCAACTCTGTTTGAAACCTAGACAAAAAAACATCACATTGATTTAGCCTCTGGGCTTTTCTTTTGTTTTTCCACAGGTCTAGATAAACCATCGACTGCAGTGAAGGTTAAACACAGCAAACCAGAGCAAAGTCATTCACCTGTTTAAATTAATTTACCCACGAATCCTGTTTGTGGCTCCCACAGCTGCAGGGTGCTCCTGCACAGTAACCTCTAGTCTGTACAGTGCACCTGCCCCTATATCAAACACGCTGGGCAACCCCGACCCCAGCGATTTAACCCAAATTCACAGGGCAAAGGGGCAATTTCACCTTCAGCTGAAACATCTGGAATGCAACGAGCTGCCAGCAGTCCCCTTGTACTCTCAGCCCAAAGTGCTACATGTGATCATATAGTCAGGGCCCAGTTCATCAAAAGCACCTGAACCTGAGCCTAATATTAAATTAACTTTGTGTCAAGTATTGTGCTGAGTAGGGATGGGTGCTTGTGTGCCCTGCTAATAGAAACCATGTGCGTGCAGACAGCCAGAGGAGCCTGTGACTTGATTTTTCTAGCCCCTTGTCAATCATGTTTTTCCCTCTGCAAATTCCCCAGCATCCAAAACATGTTTTCTCCCTTCACAGTCACTTATTTGTGGTGCTAAGGCTTTTACATTGGTACTTGGTAAATGTCCTCTGTGAGGGAGCTGGGTCAGCACTGCCAATATTATAACACAGCCTAATCATTTATCAGTTCTCCCCTTCACACCATTATTCCATGTCTAACAGCTCCGGCTTTTGGCACTGAATACTAATGTCATAAGCTCATCAGTATGCTGGAGGGCTGCACGTGCATCCCAGCCACGTACACTGATAGCATGAAATCCATGGAGGGCATGATGAAAATTCACATGCAGCTCCATAATACCATCAGCATATTTCAGAGCCTCTTGCTTATCACTGGCATAAAGACCTGGCCCCGGATGTCCCATGGATTTGGCCCTGCAATACTCATCACTACAGACACAGACAAGTCTCCTTTGTGAAATGCAAGTGAGCTGCTCAGGAAAAAAAAACCAAAAACAACCAAAAAACCCACGTCCTTTACAGGCTGGCTTTTCCATTCCCATTTTTTATGCAAACATCTCATTCACCCAGCTTCCACTGTCACACTGAAAGCGTGACCTTGAGCGAAAATGCTTTACTCTTCTTAAGGGACCTAGCAAGCTCCTGAAAGCACAGAAAACCATGCAGGCACCTGCAGGAGATCCGCAGCCCTATAGGGTGTGGGATGGGATACAAAGCAAGGCAGTGAGCACCTTGCCTGAACTGGTGGGGTCCACCACTCACTCCTCCAAGAATAGCATTTGTCTGAATTTAATATTTTTATTACTGTATTTCCATTCCTTGTGGCATCTCTCTGGTCAGGCAAAAGGGCTGTGCTGTGGTTGGGGCAGAAGCCTTGCAAGTGTCACCTCCACCCAGGAGCAACAGGGCTGGTGGGCTCCTTCCCTCCACTGCATTTCTAGGTTTGCTCATAGCACTGAGTACTGACACGAACGACAAGCTGATGCCTGCCAGATCCTGTCAGCGGGGTAGATCCTGACCACATGGAGAAGCTATCAAAATCTAACCCAATCTGCCCATTCTTAACCAGTAAGCAGTAAACCTGGCTTGGGGTAGAGAAGCAGCCTCAGATCTATAAGGGCAGGCACCTGTGAGTCCCATCCTGTTTCTCCTTAGGCAGATGCTCCGGTCTTAATGCCATCCACACCCCAATTCATGTGTTTGCACAACTCGGGACTCTCATAACGATTATGTTACAGAAATAATGGAAAGAAACAGCAAAACCCCATCATCCCAGGCACTGAGTAATTTCAGAGGCACAGATGATCCCTGCCCCAAAGCACTTATGGTATGGCTGGGCGAGAGAGAAAAGTTAGGATGGAACAAAGAGGGAAAAGATGTACCTAAAGTCACCCAGCAAGGCAGCAGCAGCGCTGAGAACAGATCTAGCTCCCAGCCCTGGGCTCAGCACCCTACTGACCTGCACATGTCACCTCTCATTTCAGGGACATTCAGAAAAGAAACCAAACGTAACACAGAAATAAAACACATGAGGCTAGTTAGCTGTCTCATTATATCTCACTGTACTAAGTGTCTGCTCCAGCACTGGAGCTCTCTCTTTTCATCCGCTCATACAATATACCTACTGTTAGCCCCTCCGACTGCGGAGTCGCATGACCCAGCCATGAAAAAATGGTTTGATTCACTTACATTAAAGATGTGGATATTTTAAGGGGCATAGAAGACCTTCTCTCCTGATTGTTAAACGCCCACAGTGAAGCACACAGAGCAGAAGCCACTGGGTCATGAAATGTAGCATTTCTTTCATTCTTATCTCCTTTCTCCAGCTTGCCAGAACACTGCAAGCCATCATATTGATATATAAGCAGCAAAATCTCCCTCCCAGAATGGAAGAAAAATTCACCTTTAAACAACATTGGGGGTTGCCAGTGAAATGCACAGCTACAACTGCAGGAAATATGACACAGGTTATTACAAATATTAAATAAGAGCAGCCAAAGGATAACAAGAAAGTGCAGCCGTGAGCATCATCTCGATAATTTGTGGCAAGCTGTGTGGTGCCATAGGGAAGCAAACATAGCTGGCATACGGATGCACAGATCCGAGTTTTCCGGGCAAGCCAAATTGAAATCAAATAGGATGGAGAAAACAGGTTGTTCTGCAACCAGACTTCAGACTCAGTTCCTCAATTAGCTTTCTGATGAAGCATTGCCTTTACTTTGAGCCCACTCCTGAGGGAACCAGCATACAGCTGATGTATCCTATGTGCCGACCACTCTTGTGTGCTGGAAATACCTATTTACAAGCAAGGCAGATCAGAGGAAGAAAATTACAGCCAGCTCTCCTCTGCCTTCCACTCACCGTAAGAAGTCTCTGGCTCCATTTTTCTTGCACTATGACTGAGCAGTTGCCAAAGCCTTTGCTGCCACAAGTGCTGTCTGAGTTAAGGGATCACTCCCCTCAAACCCACATGTATGTCCCACAGACTTAGAGAAAGTAGGTATCTCACCTTGAAAGTCAACGGCAAGCACTAAGGCGACCCTCAGGAAGGGTGTCCCACTGACAGCAGAACCGGTGGCTGGAGAAGACATGGCAAATCTCAACAGCAGAGGGACCTGTCCCCAGGCTGGGACATAAGGGACCTCAGGGACCCATTATTAAGACCTAATAATATAATACCTGTGCACGGAGCAATCAGTCATGTGTTCTGCCAGCCATCATGCACTGCAGTCCATCTTTATAAATTAGCCTCTATTTCCCCTTCTGTAAGGGATGATGATGAGGAGGAGAGTCTCTAGCCCATTCCCATACCTTAGAGAAGAAATCTAGTATTATTAATATGGTCATTCGTCACACTGTCTCTCTGTAAGAAACGTACTCCTTTTAACACAGAAATCAGTCCTTTCCAACGGAAAGGAAACACATGTAATCACTACTAAGTATCACTGTTCCTTCTTGGCTTTTGTATCTGGGGCCCCGAACATCTTGATATTCTTCATGGATTTGCAGTCCTGACCAAAAGTTGAACTCACTGCAAGTGAAATTTCTGGAGGAAGCTGGGAGTGTCCCATCTGAAAGCTATAAAGAGCTCCATGAAAAACAACAGAAAACACTCATGTCTGCAACAGATTTATCTGGTGGATTAAGGAAGTCTTCCCTAAAGTTGCATTTAATGTCCCAAACTTGGGAAAGCACCCCCGATCAGGACACCGCTCAAACACGTGATTAATTTTACAGCAGGCATGCCAAACGCACGATCGGTTGACGAGCTCCAACCTGCACAATACATTCACCATGCACTATACGTCATATTCTCCAGAACTATACTTTCATTCCATCAATACTTTCTCTTGCATTCCCGACTGCAAGGACCAGCGACCTGGTACAACCAGTATAGCTGCATCTGTCTGGCTGTGTGAGCAACCAACAGCAATGATGCTGAGGAGCAAATACCATGGACTCCCTCCTGTCAGATGGAAGTCAGAAGCCATCCTTCCCATCCCACACAGTGAATCTGGACCACTACTCACAAATTCCTGCTTTGTCTCCCCATGGTTCCCCTGGATCTCAAAGGGGGGTGTTACTCCTACCAACCTCTCTAGGTTTGCAAGAGGGTGTCCTGCTCAGGGCAAGCACTCCAGCCCATGCACTGTGCTCACAGGGGAATGTGGCTGCAAATTCTGTCTGCAGCATAGCTCAGATGTCTTTCCTGAACAAAGACCTCCAAAAAAGAATTTAACCAGCTATTTAAAGAAAGAAAGGAGGAATGCAGAGAATGGACCCACCAACATCAAAACCCAGGAAACTACCTTTTAACCAGAGAGACAATCTTGCTGATAGACTTGATTTTTCTCACCCCAGTCGGGAGTAATGTTTTTTTACCTTTTTTTTTTTTTTTTTTTTTTCCCATTTGCTGAATGTGTTCATTCTACAGAGGATTTTTTTTTTTTAAAAAAAAAAAAAAAGGCAACAGACATTCATAGCTCCCAGCTGTCAAAAGCCACAAAATGCCTGAGGCTGTCTGTCTTCTTGCAAATGCTGAAGCTATTTTCCTGTAGTGTATGTTCTCATTAATCAAGTTTCAGACTCGACTCAGTCTGTATCATTGCCCCTAAGCCAAGAGAGACACTTTAGGGTCAATAATGTAATGCAGCATCGCCAAACCTACCACAGCATTGTCAGACGCAAACGTGTCAGCTGGGCTTTTCTTCCACTGAAGTCAGGAGGAGTTTTTTATTTTAACGTGGCTCAATTCAAAGTCAAGATCAATGACTGAGGAGTAGAGGTATGTAATATCTACAGATTGGAAAACTGTTTCTTGAACACCATCACCAGAAAAAAACATCACCCCTGACCCATCAAAAGTAAATAGTTGTGGTGGGTTTACTGAACTCTATCCCAGCCAGACCTAATACAATAGTGTTTAATTTCCACTGAATGACTAGATGTGGGCCTGGCTGGTGATTCTTGGTATCCCCCAAGCTCTTCTTGCTGACATCCAGAGAGCAAACAGGGTCCCGGGACATGGATATGTGTGGGATGCCAAGAGGAAGAACGGCCCATTCACCATTTGCTGCTGCAGAAACATATCCATGCCTGGGGTTCTCACTTAAAAAAAAAAAAAAAAAAAAAAATTTGAAAAGTTGTAAATAGTTCAAGGAAAGGCTCTGATAAAGGGGGGAAACTGGTTTTGAGTGAGAGGTTAGAAAATTGATCTTCTGAGCTAATGCAACAGAGTTCAAAGGTGCTGACATTGAAGCCTGTAGGTGTTGCAAGAAGAGACAGTTTCCAGTATCAGAGCCTCTCCCAACCAGCAGAAGTAGAACAATGTCACCCAGCTGCAAGTTTGGGCTGAAGACATTCCAACTGGCAGTCCAGAGCTACAGAACTCGAAGGGTGGCAATCATGAAGCAGTGGAGCAGGCTCACCAGCACTGTGGCACGCTTGCAGGAAGCTCCTAGGCTCCTGTTCAGCGGCAGTGCAGCTCCAGCACACGCCATGCCTGCAAAACCCTCTCATCTTGCTCATGGCCACAGGGGTTGAACAAGTTAAAACTGAGGCCAGTGGAGCACAAGCAGCGACATGAGCTGCCGCTCACTGCCAGCTCGGCAGCATTGCCCACAGGCCCAACCTGGCCAACGCAGGCTGCAACAATTGGATGTAATTGCACCTTCTTGACATTCTTACCTCCAGAGAAGCCGCAAAAGGGCCTCCCACGTCTCCAGCGGTGGCGGACGACCTGGCCCTCACGTTGGAGCCTGGCAGGCTGCTCACAAGGCTCCTCTCAGCCAACGTGAAGGATTGCCTTCATTATGGTGCTGAGGCATTCCATGTCTTGCGCTTCCCTCCTTTAAGTCAGGTCAAGAGTCAAGGCAGGATGGCTTTGCCATGAAGCATTTGTCACATGTCAATATTCAATTAATGGCTGTGAAATTGTCTGTCAGGAGTCCAGTGGCAACCAAGCAATGTGAGGGTCACCATGGGAAAACACAAAGCAGCAAAGAGGCATGAAAAATTAGAAGAATCCTGCACATGCTCCTGGAAGAAAACCAGGAGTTTTCTCCACCTCATTTCATTCACAAAAATGCTTTTGCTTAGAAGGTTTTTATCTTGTCTCATCATTCAGGTCATTTTCTAACTGCTGTTAATTTTAATTTCAGCAGACACTTAATGTGCTAATCAAACCGGATGGCTCTCAGCAGCATGGAAAATCCCAAGTGTGGTTGTCATTATTGGGCTTCTAAAGGAAAACATTGGCATGTTCAGAGAAAAAACACATTTTTGTGTAGGGATTATCTACAGCTTTTTCACTCCACACAATACTTCACCCACATTGGTCTGTTTCATACCTGGGGTTATCCAGGCACATGTTGCTGCATCCCAGAGCAGCAGGAGGGATGTAGCACGGGGCAAACGGTAATGGAAGCTCCCTGTTTCTTGTGCCATTAACCACAGCTCTTCTGTTTCTCAGAAGTTGACAGCCAAGCAAAAATCTCACATCTGCAATCCCAACAGAAGCTCACAAGGACTGCACACCTATTCCCTTCAAGAGCAGATCTTGACAGTGGATGAGGGTGCAGATGTGGCCCAGAGGTTGAGGACAGTGCAGGCACCTCGGGCACAAATTTCCTTTCCTCAGATTCCTGTGGCAGCTCTGGGGCTGGGGACCCAGCTGAGGAGATGCCTTCAGCATGGGATCCGGGTCCCCTTATCCATCTTTGCTGCGAGCTCCTGTGGGTGGGCTCACAACTAGGAAGAAGAGAAATTTATTTTCCCCTTCCACTGACTCAGGCTTGTAAAATACAGCCTCTTGGAGAGACCAGCACACTAATAAATCCTAACCTGCCTGGGTGACTCATGATTGCATGATATGATCAGTCCCAGAGGGAGGCAATCACTGCCTGACAAGATTAAACTGACAGGTCGAAGTGGGTGGGCAGGATGGGGAAACTCCCAGTCGTGGTCCAAGCCTTTCTCCAGCCCCTTCATGAACAGTGGAGCTCCCAGGCAGGCCAGTGTTTGATGGAGGAGGAGGAGGCTGAGCAAAAGGCTGCAAGCAACATGCCCAAAGAAAAGCAGCCTCTTCCCCAGCCAGGAACAGACTTCAGGATTGTCCCCAAGACCAAGAGTGACATCTTTGCTCCCTCATGACCTGGACCTGCAGCATCCCCTGATCAGCAAAGTCTGTACTCTGGGAACTGCTGCACAGCCACCCAGGATGGTTCACATAAGGGAAGCACAGATAAAAGTAGTAAGATTTCTCCCAGATCCCAACATAGCTCTTGCAGCAAGGACTCAGAAAATGAGTTTCTGTGCTGCTTTCCTCCCCAGTATCACCAGTCCCTGTTGATAGCCAGACCACTAGTGCCAAGGCAGCTCACACCCGAAAGCCACACAGCCTCAATGCTCTCAGGAGAAGGAGCATCCCAAAACCAGACAGCAGAACAAGATACCCCACAGGCAGTTCCACTCCAAACCACCGTGGATCCCAACAGGTCCATGCAACCCCCATGCTGGAGGTAGCTCACAAGATCCATGGGCTCAGTGCAGAGCCTAAGGCAGGGGTCAGTGCAAGGCTGAGAACTGGAGAAACACGGCTTGAGCAGCCAGGTCTGGTGGTCCAGGACATGAAAACACCAAGCAGACAACGTTGATCCAGGTGGCATTGACCAGGACTGTTGTCTGCCAAGCAGCACATAGTCCAGCAGCACTGACCAGCTCACTACGATGGTAAATACATAATGGCAGGAAATCTGCCCCTGAAGCCCACCCTTTACACACAGCATGTGGGCACCCCTGCCTGCCTATCCCTCAGGTCTGCTGTGCAGTTGTCCTTGGGAGGGCCCACCAGCCCCCTGAGGTAGTTTTCAAGGAGATATGCAGAGAAAAATGGCCACTTCTGCAGCATTTTCTTCTTGTCTGTCTACCTGCCAACAGCAAATTGGGAACTCACTGCTCAAGCAGCAGTACACAAGGGCATTCATGGTATAAGTGAGTTTTGAGATGCTCAGCTTGCAACCTCTTTGTGGAAAAACTACAACTCCTTATCAGCCTGGGTCCTCTTGTGTTTCACCTTTCAAAGAAATCCAATTAACCTGCTTCCCTTTGTACTTAGTAGTTCTAACGTCAAAGAGCATCACCTGAAGGACCTTTTATAGGCAAAATAAATGCCATGGCAACTGCAAAGGTATTTCCAAGAAAACGCAGCTGCAGCTTTCGTACTGCAAGTCCAGGAGACATTTCCCACATCGTAATTTCTCTCTTTCAGTATCCTCGTTTCTGGGGAAATATTGACTAAGTGTTAAGCTTCCAGACTGAATCTCTGAGTCAACCTCTTGAAAGAGCAAGAACCTATCATTTCAATTTATCTGGAAATGCTTGTACAGAAACGCTGATCACTGTGATTAATTGTCACATCTGCAGGAGCATCCTGCTCAGGGAAAAATTAGACTCAGTTCTACATGGGTTATTTATGACCCAGCTGCTCCAGCCATTAAAATTGCCCTGAATATCTGCTTTCCCTGCCACAGTTTGAACAAGTGGATTAGACCCTGAAATCACAAGTCCCCATGTTTTCCAGCTCAGTACAGCTTACCACAAAAAAAAAAAAAAAAAAAAAAAAAAAAAAAGGCTTTGCCTCAATAAATAGCACTCTTAAGGGCAACCTCTGCTGGAACAAGCCTTCCCCAGCAGTGCTTTGACTCCGGAAACAGCTTATACTGAGCATTAAAGAAATCCATCAGAAATAACCTTGGAATTTGTATGTTTATGTCTATGTAGCTGTGGAAACACAGTGGAAAAGGGCTGGTATTTTTTGTTCTCAAGGCAAGTAGAAAATCTTTGATATTCCAAGGCTTCCCTCCCCTCCTGTGGCAAGCAAAGAGCTCTCACCCAAGCTGGGCTTTTTAATAAACACCTCCCCTGCCCCAGCACAGAGCAATCCAGTGTTGAGCACATTCCTTGGCATCCTCATCTCTAATCACTCTCAGGATGTTGCAACACTTTCCCGGCTGGATGTGGCAGCCCAAGGGTTGACTTGGCTTTGGAGGAGGCTAGGCTGACCCCCGGTCGTGCTGAATCCACACTGCCGGTGGGGTGCCTGGGAGACATGCAAGGAGCCTGGTTGAGAGATGAATCACCTGTTGCTTGGGATGAAACAGATTCTCTTCTCTACAGCTTGCAGGAGATGCTACTGAGACGGCTGCAGCCAGCAGAGAGGCTGGAGAGCACAGTGCAAAGCATCTGCTGAAACATGTCTCTGGTTGGATGCTCACACAAATAAGTGCCTCAAAACCCTCCACAGGAATAATCTAGCTTAATTTTTTTTTTTTTTCATTTTCACTGCTTCCCTCTTTTCTCCTCGCTGTTCCTGCTCTTGTCCCCGCCTCCTATGCACCACTGCTGGGAGGGCTCCCTGCTGCCTCCTTCTATCTGATTTCCTTTTGAACCTGCAACCCAGCCTCAAAGGGCTGAAGCTTGAAATGCACTGACTGAACTGTTCTGCCCAACAAGTCACCACACTGGCCCACCACTGAAAAGATCTCTTCCCAGCAGAGCAAGTCCCCTTTGCATCTTTGCTTTCCCTCCCCTCCCCAGACCATCGAGGAGAGTCAGGACCCCTGCAATGGGAGCAGACGGAGACTCCGTCCTGCCGCCAGCTCAAGGATTTGTGTAGCCTCCTTCTAGCACAGAAAAAACTTCTAGCCAAACCTCTGTAGGGCAGTGATCAGCTCACAGACACCCACACCACAAACCCCTCACAAAACCCCATCGTCAACTACTTACTGCTTACATTGCATCAAAATTTCTTTCCCCAGTACCCGCACAGCACCAAGCATGCCAATCCCAGCTGGAGCCTCGAGTGCCGCTGTAACGTTAATAATAGGCACAACCCATTAGTGCAACCCAGCTATTGCATGTTGCCGCACACATGAGCTTGCCTTTAATGATGTCTGTGTGCACAAGCTGCTATTCCCTGGAGCAACCCCAGTGAACAGAGCAACCTGGGGCAGTACAACATGTTACTCTAAGGCAGGGTTAAGTAGCTGATGATAAACTATCACCACCATAATCAAAACCCACGCACGCAGCACCAGATGTATTCAGCATCCTGCAAACAAAGGCTCCAGGCCAGCACTTAGTGACGTGCAAGCCAAAGGGTTTTCCCAGAACTAGGCTGAGTCTGGCATAAGACTTGGGAAGGGCACTGCTCCTTGTGGCAAGACTACCCTCCAAGCAAGTGCATGGGACACAACCGGAAAAGGGGCATAGGACTGACATTGTCCTCCATCGGTAATGCAGAAGCAGAGGCTCCCTGCTGCAAAATTATCCAAGCAAGTTGTGGGGAGGAGAGGTTGCTCCATCAAAGGGGATTTTCCAGGCCATCTGTCATAGCCACACTGTCAGCCTCACCCACAAAAGAGGCAGGTCCCAGGACTGGAGGCTTCCCACTGCTGTGTTCATTGGGAGGACAAATGTTGTTAAGCGGTGGCTAGTGATCAGCAGGGAAGCAAGGGGCTGCCCAGAGAAAGGCTTTCCTGTGACACAGGCGTGTGACCACACTGAGGGTTCTGGATTCCTGCCACTGCCACTTTGCACAAGTCACTTTGTGGTCAGATATCAGACCACGGTACTCACCAGGAGCATTTACAGCCACAACGTTTGCACATGGCTTCTGCCCCTGTTTGCAGCATGGGTGAGGAAGGGAATAACCCTGGGAGCAATCTGCAGGGGCAACAGAGGCTGAGGAGAACCCCATGCCCATGCTGGATGCTACCATTGGCCTCCTGCTGCTGATAGGGCCAGGCTCTGCCACTCCTGCATTTAATGGGAACGAGATCCAAAGGATACATGAGGGAAATCAGGGTAATCAAGAAGACAAGTCTATTGGTATAACCATTGCACTGTGCTGCAGCAGGACAACCAAGGCACACGTGTGCCAGGGCACAGATTTCAGCCATGCAACGCAGAGAGCCGAGGACTAGGCTGCCAGTCTGTAAGGTGCTGGACATCTCCAAGTCACAAACCCTGTTTTCATGTGCCCTGGCTGGTGCTCCCTGCACACAGCATTTCCTTGAGGTGGGGATCAAAACTGTTGGTTGTTGCAGACAATGATTCATCTGCCTCATACACAGCATTGGGAAAACTGCCTGATTTAACCCACCCTAAAGCACTCTGATGACCTTTTCTTTGGCCTTCCCTGCTGCAGAAAGCAAGGGGTGGGAAATGAGTGAGTCTCTGTAGCAGGAATGGGCTTTCTGCCCCAAATTTGATGAGTGGGATATTTTTTTCCCATTCTAACTCTGCTCATGAAAGCATAAGCATATGGAGGAAAATTAAAACCTGGATTTGGGTAGGATGCAATGGCAGGACCAGGCAAGGAAACCATGAGTGAGAGACAGGTCACCCCAGGCAGACCTAGGGGAAAACCATGGTCAGGGAGAGGAAATTAGGGCTGCCTGAGCAGAGTCGCTTCCAGTATTCCCCAACTTCGCAGTGCCTGGCTTGGCAAATGTGTCATCTTCTATGCAAGAGCCTCTGAAATGGAGGGTACAGGAGCTGTTTTGATGGGAGGTGTTTGGGAGTAAGACACCAGGGTAGGGATCAGGAGTCAGTCAAATCACATAAATCAATGGGGTTTCAGAGACTGATCTCAAGGCTTTTGGGACACTTATGTGTCATTGCAGATCTGGGACCCTCTCTGCCTCACAACCCTTGCACAGGTTGAGGCCAGCAGTATTTTCTTGATGCATAATAAATTGATTAATTCTTGTCAGGAGTGGAGACAGTATGCTGCAGATTTCCTTAGGTATGGGCATCTTAATGGACATTTAACATACACTTTCCTTTCTGCATTAAAAAAAAAAACCAAAACACTTACAGAAAATTTCTTGCAGAGCCATAAGACCAGCTCCCTAAACACTGCATCCCTTTGCAGTTGTGCATTTCATTCCCCTTCCTAGCTTCAGTTTGTAAACTATTTGAATGCTGATGGTTTTTAAATAGCTCCCAATGAGGATTTTACATAAAGAATGGCAAGGGAAAAAATAATAATAAAAATCTGTGGGCTGGAGATTTATGTAAACACAAATTCTCTTGCAACAGCAAGTTCCTTGCTGCATGTCGCTCCTTTTATATAAACACACCATCAGATAAAGGAATGTACGTGATTCATTCATTGCCCTCTGATGTGGTGAAGCTCCTGAATGAAACGTTTAAACTATCCTGCTTTACTATGCTGCCTAAAATCAGTCTCATAGGACTTACAAGCTGAAGGTGGTGTGCCAAAACGCAAGCTGAGTTTCTAGCAGACAGGGAGTTGCACAAAATGGATTGCTCATGGGTGCTAAAAAATCTCATGGGGGCTAGAAAAGAGGTTTTATTTAGCTGAGCCAAGCTGTTGGTGTGTGGAAACTAGGAAGTCATATTTATATCTGCTGGACTGCTCTGGAAGCCGTTACAGGCTCGACATTCATTGCCAGTGCCAGTGGATGCTTTATCTTTCCTTGCTTGCGTTAGAAATACCATGGGACCACAATGATGGCAGACTGCTAGAAAATGCAGTCATTGTTAGACCAAAATAGACGGGCCCTGTCATTCAGTAGTGCTGCTGATGCTGCTAAGTTTTCAGTCAGTCACATTTGCTCCTTCTTTCCAGGAAATGAGCCAAAGCTGGTAAAATTGCTAAGCATTTTGGGAGAGAGCTGTGGGCACACATGCTTCGTGGAGGGGGAGTGAGCCCACACAGCTCACTTAGACCTGAGATAACAAGCACTTTCATGGAGGTCCAGGACTCTCTGCAAGGAAGTCTAGTAGCCCCATTCCTCAGAAAGGAAACTAAAGACCTGGTAGAGTTGTTTCCAGTCCCAGAAGAGGCTTACACTGGACCCTCAGCCCAGTCTGCAGATACCACCGAACTGACCCCACTGGCTGAGATGCACCAAGGATTGTGCTGCTATACCCAAAAGAAGAATCTGACCTCCAACTCCCCAGCCTCTATCTCCTTGCCACAGTCTGCCGAGCCACAATGGTTACTCATACTCATATGAAACAGGAAAGGTTTCAAGTTGGAGCCCAGAATCCTGTTTTGTCCCCTAAACCTATGTAGGAAATGTGTGCAAATGCCCAGTTCCTCCTTCACACCACCATCAACCCTATTATGGGTGCACCAGGGAGCACTTCTCACATTAAGAGATCTCACTCTCCATTAGTTCTCCAAGTGAGAAAACACCACGATAGGACTTGTGCAGAGAAAGAAAACCCTGGTCCCTGGTCACCCCTTGGTAAAACTGCTTCCTCCTCCCCAAAATACAGCCCATATCTGGCCAGAGAGACCCTCTGTCACCAGCTGAGCCCTCCATCTCTGCCTGTATTTCAGACAAATTGAGTGAAGGCAACCTTCGCGCACAGGTGTGAAGATTTTTGATGGGGTTGGTGGGCAGATTTGCTCCAGAGAGCAGGCTGAGATGAGTGCACAGGGCAGATGAAAATTCCTACCTTCCTCTGGGCATGGAGAATCATCCCCCTTGACAAGAGGCAGCACATCCTTGGTCAGCACTCCAAGCAGTGACCAGGAGGGAGTTGGTAGCAGAGCAAAACTGTGTTCTTCAGCAGCCACCAAACACACTTGCCAATGGAGCTGAAAACCAGACGCTTCAGAAGAAAATATTAAAAACTGTATTTACATGATCCTAAGTCCTGGCGCTGCCTCCACAGGCCATTTGCTGAGAGCTCCCTCTCATTTCCTATGGGATGTGTTATTCCCAGCTGCTCCCCAAGGACCAGAGAGGAAATTCCCCTGTTTGAAGACAACAGTCCCTGGTCTGCATAGTCCCACCAACCCTGGAGTTTCCCTCCAGAAGCCTGCCCCCATTTCGCTCCTCACCACAAAGCATTTGCTTTGCATTTAGCAGGAACAACCAGTTTAGTGTTTGAATGAATGATCGGTGTTAATTAGTAGCATTCAAAATTAAAATAAAGGTCAAAAGAGGGTAGGCATTATCAAAGAGCCTTGTTTGCTCAAAGGAAACATTAATGACACTTGTTCAGTGCTTCAAGATAAACTTGTTCAGGCACCAAGTTAATGAAGAAATAAATCCTCCTCTCCATGGAACGTCACTACTCCTCGAGCACAAACCACGCATCTTTCATCTCAAGGTGTGCCCTGCCCTATCTCTCATCTCTCCTTGCTGTTTCATTTTTCCTCACTCTCGAAATGCCAGCTCCTCTCCCTGAGCGGATACAAGGTGGGCCCACCAGCAGCTCATTGGACTTGGGCTGACAGCTTCCCGCTGCAGAGGTGTCACCCCAGAGCCTTCTGCAAAGGCATCTCGCTGCCCTTCTTCCAACTCTCCTTTACCGTGAAGCAACAGACAAGGGGGTGTCACAGGGCTTCAGGGTATACGCTTTCAGGACCTCAGTCTGCTCCAGCCATTCTAGACAAGCATGAGCTCCTCTGCTTCTACCCTAACCTGGCCATCCGGAGGGACCTCGACAGCCTTGGGAGGTGGGCCCACGTGAGCCTTACGAAGTTCAACAAGGCCAAGTGCAAGGTCCTGCCTGTGGGTCAGGGCAATCCCAGGCACAGATACAGGCTGGACAGGGAATGGTTCAAGAGCAGCCCTGAGGAGGAAGGCTCGGGGGTGTTGGTGGACGAGCAGCTCAGCATGGCCCGGCCATGTGCGCTCGCAGCCTGGAAAGCCAACTGTACCCTGGGCTGCATCACCAGCGGGGCGAGGCAGGGGATTCTGCCCCTCCGCTCCGCTCTGGTGAGACCCCTCCTGCAGTGCTGTGTCCAGCTCTGGGGCCCCCACCGTGCAGCAGGGCCTGGCCAAGGCTCCCAGCCACGCGTGGGTCCAGACCCTTCCCAGCTTTGCTGGTGTGGAATAAGACAGGAGCAATGTAAACGGACCGCTCACCTGGGAGCTGGGCCACCTTCTGCAGGTGCCTCACTCCATCGACAACAGAGGGAGCCCGAGGATGTCTGTGCTCCAGCCGGGCACCTCGGGCAGATTTAGGGTGGGAGGAATCCAGAGATAAACAAATATGAACACGTTCAGAAGCCAGCAGCAGCAGCATTGAAGTATATTTATATATACACAGAGAAAAGGAGGGAGGGAAAGTGCATGCACACGCTTTGGCTTCTCCATGACCCCCCAAACGCCATAAATCACTTCCAGCAGCAGAGCAAGACGCAGCAAGTTTTGCCCCTGCCCCTGCCCATATGGCACAACCAGGGCCAACCCTGCCCTGCCATCAGCAGTGCAGCGACAAGGCTGTGGCACCGGCGGGAGCAGCGCAGGGGGCAGGCACTGGGGGCTTCCAGGCTGCGCCGAGGCCCCTACGCCAAGAACGCAATGCTCCAGCTCCCGCTGCTAAAACCACCGAGGGTCAAGGAAGATGATATTTCCATCTTTTGGAAACTAAATACTGGGAACACGCCTACACAGTCTTTGTCATAATCTCCCAAATTCAGTTAGAAGTAAAGAACGGGCAGAGGTCAAACTTTTCCAGGCTTAATAGAAACGCTATCAAAATTTAACCTCTTCCCTGCTAGCGGTGCTTGGATTTCCCATTCCCAACAAAGACAGGGCCACAGCATTCACATGCATGATGAACACATGCTTGCCTTTGCAGCAGTGTTATTTTTCTTCTCCCCCTTCCCTGTGTGCACAGGCAATGCAGACAGCAATGTTTCTGACACCGGCAAGGATGAGAAGATTCGGTTGCATGACAACCGTCTGCGGAGAGATGCAATCTTGCATCACACGTCCCGTTCAGCTGCAGGCACTCGGGAGAGATGCTCTGCTGTGCCATGAACATACGTGCCAGCTTGACGTTGCTTCACCCCATCTCACACGCTAGAAGAGAAGAGGCATGAAAGATGGGCTTCCAGGGGACCAGATGGGCACCTGTCAGCAGCCATACATGAAGAGATCAATGCTTTGGATTGTGCATAAAAGAAAAAAAAAGAAGAAAAAAATAAAAGATGAAGAAAAGGGGGAAAAAAACCACCTTCTGCAAGATTTTCAAACACATGATCCTTAGATGCTGTGTGAAAAAAAAAAAAAAACAAATTGGCAGCTCTCCCCTTTTTTTCTGAGTGAGCAGTAGTGAAACAGCCCAGTATTCCACATTTATTGCAGCACCCCTCACCATTTTGGAAAAGCAGTAAAGGGGGGTCCATTTCTCTGAGTTACTTTCCTCTGACATTTCAGGGGAGCAGTGGGCAGCTGCATACAGATGGCCAACCTGGAGAGCAGGAGCAGTGAAGTGGCGACAAGTTGAACTCTGCAGTTCAGCACCATCACTTATCAAAAGGTCAGGATTTATTTTTGATCTATAGGTTGGTGTTCATAAGGATCCCAAGCCCTAGAAATCGATAGTGGACTCCAAAATGTGACATGTTAGACAGCAGAGATGCTCAAGTAACTTTATCTTGCCTAGCAGACCTCTGTGTCAAGGCTGTTTGCTCCAGCCCAGCTGTCTCCGAGCTCAGGAGCCATACGGCTGGTAGGACTTCAGAGAGAGATCAAATTCAGAGGCAGCAAAGCATACGGTTGTTTGCTTTCCATGTCCCTGCTCAACTTTTGGCCTCCTACTTCCATAATGAATTTCTCGGAGGTTCTCAGCATTGCTTGCTCTTTTGCAGACTGCACTTCCAGCTACAAAAATAGCACAGACACTAAAACAATCATCAGAAATCAGATAAGAGCTCCTCCCAGGAGGAAGAAAAAGATCTCTTTCTTCTCTTTTCTTTTTTTTTGTTCTCTGTGTTTAAGAAGGCTGATGTGTTACAATCACAGATTGTGATTTTCATCCCAAAGTGCTTCGCAAGAGCTTGCCAGCACCTCTGTGCAGAGCTGGCAGCAGGCACTGCTGGGACGAGCTGTACAGCTTCACGAGAGCACAGCCCGCCTGAGCTGCTCACACAAACCCTCCAAATATCTGCACTAGACATTCTGGTGTAGAAATAACTAAAGACAACAGGCAACACTGTTTCCTGACATTGCTTCTTCCTAAAATGCAGCTCAGAGAGGAAAACACATAGGTAAAAACTCTGTCATGCACAGCTTTCTGTGGTCTTGGCAAGTCATTTTTGCCACTGAGTTTTGCCAAGTAGAGCCTTAGGGAGCCTCCCACATCTCCCCCAGTTTCCAGCTGGCCACCCCACTCCTCCCTCCCCAGGCTGTGATGCTCACCAGACTTTCCCCAAGCCGTCTCAGCTCATTAACTCAGGCTGAGTGCCTGGGCCCTGGCTGGGTTGGCGTTCTCCCATCCTTGCGAGTTAAATCAGCTCTCAGAGGGGTCCCACCAGTCCTGGAGCTGGAGCGAGATAAGCCCTGGGAAAACAAGGATGGGAGAGGGCAGGGAAGGGAGTGGGACTTCCATCAGTCCTTCTCCCCACTCACTGCTTTCCATGGAATCACGTTCAAAACCTTGCCCTTCTCTAAAATGAGAGCTTTGTAACTCCGTATCTGTGTATCATTGCTGATAAGCACTCTGATATATGCCCGGTCACACTGTGAACTCCCTGCCCCTTGCTCATATGCATGTGCACAGAAACATATACCCACAAGCCCCCACAAAGAGCATTTAAATGTTACATAAACACAAATAAATAAATACAGTACAGCAAATGGGGCCATAAGGGACCTTGAGTGGTCTCCTAGTTCACCCGCAAGGCAGGGTCAAATTACTACAGCTTACTGCCCGACCCAGTGCTAAAAATACCCATTGGGCGAAATTCCAGTCTTCCTGGGCAACTGCTTCCCAAGACTCTCTCCTTTTCACTCTTCAAAGCTTTTCCTGGATTTAGATGTCCCTCACTGACGTTTAAGCCCAGCCAGGGAACAGGGAACAGTTCATTCCCATCCTGCTCATAGTGCACATCTGGAGACGGTTATGTCTCCCACTCTGGCTCTGCTGCATTTGCATCTCTTTTCTAGACAAACAGCAGCAGCTTGTTTGGGAAAAAACAAAGAGTCAGTGGTTGGCCATAATGCACAAAGCAGAGCTGGTGACGGTGCTGGAAGGAGACGATGATACGGCTCATTTGTTGGCAAACTGGTGGTAGCATGAAAATAGGGCAGGTCTCAGCAGGGGCACCAGGGCCAGGCAATATGAGACCCCAGCAATATTTTGCAGCACAACTTGCCTACTGCTAACAGCCCCAGCATCCCACTCCCACCTCCGGGCTAGCACATGGCTGCAAGACTGTGTTTTGTGGCATTTTTCCATTTTTGATGTTCTTCCAAAGATTGTTCTTGCAGGAGGTCAGAAAAAGAGGCATAGCTATAAAAACAGACCAAGGACATACTGGACCAAAATGACATGCTCCAATAACTCCCTGAAGATATAACTGATCTGAATATGAATTTCATCATTTGTTGTGATCTTCACTCAGTGCTCCCCCCACCTTCAACACGGAGCATTGCTTCTGCATACAACAGCACCTTGCAACATGACTCACCTCCACCAAGCAAAGCACATTTTCCACCCACGTAGCTGCAGCTCCTCTTCTGGAGGTCACCACTGTGACTGAGGACAGTAGCGCACGTCTGTCCCACTGCTGATGCACCCACTGAGCAAACATGCCCTGCCAGAGGTTGCACTGATATACCAACACCCTGCATAGGAGCCCTTGATAGGAGGGCTCACACTCCCATTCCTCAATGCATCTCCTCTCACAGAGCTCTTGAAATACAAAGGAAGAAAAAAAGCATGCAAGAAGTTGCTCTCTTTTCCCTTTAACACCAGCAAAGACTCACCGAACCTTAGCTGTAAAGCTGCAGTCACCAACATGTGAGAATTTTTGGAGTCCTAACTGAAAGGGGAAACACCATCTACCGCAAAAGCCACAGTTTAGCTGGTCTGTCCCTTACAGAAACTCCAAGAGTTTCACCCAGCTCAGTATAAGAGAGCTGATGAAATCCCATCTGAAGGTGTCAGGGCCTCAGGTCAATCTAAACACTCTTCTGGGAGCATCCTGAGTCCTCTTCCCTCCCCCAGCCTCAGAGACGCTGCTCCACATTTTTCCCTTACTGTTTTTCTTGGCAGCTGTTTTCTTTCAAGTCAAGCTGTGGCTGTGTTGCTTTTAGGTACTTAAATTCATATTCTTGATTCATTTCTTCCCTAATCACTTGGGATACTGCATTTTACAAAAGGGAGTATAATTAATCTTCCAGGTTTGTGCACGTGTGATGAAAAAGATGTGATCCGTGACAATTTAATGCCCTAGCTATCTGCTAGACAATGGAAATTTCTGAATTATACCCAAAAAAGCCACACCCAGGCTCACAAAGACTGCAGCAGCTGACAAGCATCTTCTCCAAACTCTTAAACAGGAACATTTTTCGAGGGCTTTTTTGTTGTTCTTGTTTTAAACTTGGCCCCAAAAATCAGTTGCAAAAGAGCAAAGCTGGCAACTTATGGAGTGGTTCGATGAGTTTCAGAAGCTGTTGAATTTCTCACAACGTTATCAGCCATCAGGGAGACCCACCAAGGTGCATTTCGTAGGGTGATTGCTGTTAATGTGCTCGCACTCCCCTCTAACATGCATTCCTCCTCCTGCTCCCTTCTAACATACATTCCTCGCCACCTCGGTGGTGGTGATGGTGGTTGGGCAGTCAGCATTGCTCACAGATAGCTCCATCCCATCTCAATCACTCTCTTCGAAGCTAATAACTCCGCAAGGACCAAGGTAGATATTGGCTGCCCATAACAAAGCTATTAAAGTGACATTCTGGTAGGAAATTGTGGGAATGCTGCAGTAATCAGACAGAATTATAAAAGGTTAATGAAGATGAAAGGACAGAAAATACAGAGGAAAAGCCCAGGCAGCCAGGCAGATTTTGGCAAGATTTGCTAGGCTGCTGCCTGGCCACACACTAATACATTTCCTGCATTTCCCAATCCAGCTGCTCATTTCCAGTAGCCTCAACAAATCTGTATCGCTGGGAGAAATGCTGAGCTACTGCGTGGCTGGTAGCATTTGTAGTGACTCTTGCCCATTATTGACACAATGGTCACATTTCCAAAAGGAATTTGGGAAGAAAGCTATTTAATCTAGATACAGTATCCCTGGGGAGGCTAAAGTCACAAGTGCTCCAGCTCAGCCTGGAAACACATAACTGAAGTATCATCGATGTGTTGCTCAGCTAGAGGACATCTCTTTCCAAGTCACCTCGGTATTTTTGGATGGAAATGTTTTCATTCAGTGTTATCAGAGAGCTGCTAAGAACAAGCAATCTTCTGTTACCGCTGGGTAGGACAGGACGGTGCAAGGCACTCTTTCAAAGCAGAGGGGAGGAAACTTCTTAATTTCTTTCCATCCTCATCACAGAACAATTTCTGACAGTACACTTGTACTGTACTATCCAGATTTCATGCTATGGGGCTCTACTTATTCCCCTTAGAAAGTTATTTAATGCCTTAATAGATGTCCTCATCACACTTTTTTTTTTTTTTCTTAACCACACCACTGTTTTCTTCATTATATCTCTCACCACCTAAAATATCCTTTCTTCCTCACCAGCACACTTCAGACTTTCAAATGACTGCAGGCTCTTGCCTAATCTCTCTCCTACTCTTCATCCGATGTCGAGACGGGTGCTTAGCTAAGCTATGCACATAGCTCACTGTCAGCATCACCACATAAATCAGTCTCTCCAGCTCCAGCATGCTGCCGGTGCTATTCTCTGAATTCCTGCCACTCGTCACCACATCTCCTTGGGCAGATGCCAAGAAGGCGACACAGACCTGCTGGGTGGGACAGACGAGCTCAGCAGAGAAGGACTTGCAGCTCATGTTGTCCCCAGCACAGGGTATCTGCACGTATAACCAAGCTCACCACCCAGCAGTTTTGCTGCCGTCTTCTAGAATACATCTTTCATATGATCTTCCACCAAAATTTCTCCATGCTTTTTCCAACTTCCCCATCTCATTAAAGAGAAGGTTATTTTTAGCCCTGTTATTTAGCTTAAGTATTTCCAAAGCAAGCCTTGATCTCCTCTGTTGCTCATTTCTCTCAGTTCCTCCGAGTTCCACAGTGACTGCAAGTTTGACTACACTGCATTTAGCACTGAGATCCTTTATAAAGGGACCATGTTCAGCCAGATTTACCACCAGCACAGTCTGTAAGCCAAGAGACACCTCTTTCATCCCAGCCACATTGTCCCTCTGCAATTATGGCAGTCAATACTGATGCTAAGGGTACGTCTAGGCAAGCAGAGTTTACTCACTGCTAACTCAGTCTCCATGCAGCTTGCCCTTTGGGAAACTGGAGCAATTGCTGCCTCCTTTCCCTTCCCCATGACAGCACAGGCATTTTCGTTTCGTCGGTGATGTGATCATGGTCACAGTGCACAACGCTGGCCACCCCAGTTGCAATGCTGGCCACCCCAGACACTGCCCAGCCTTGGCAGCAGAGACCCAGTGCACAGCAATACCCATAAGTGACAGCAGCGTCAGCCTCCCCAGCCTCCGGATTTTTGGAGCCATGATGAACTTTGAGCTGGCTTTCAATTTATGCAAGCTGCCGTATCCGTGCCTCTTTGAACTGCCTGCATGAGTAAACGCTGACAAGCTGGAGTTCAGGGGGACTGCAGTCAGTCATATTACAACCCATGACAGATTTAATTGCAGATTAGAAATTCCGTAGCAGAAATATTACAGGAGACTTGAGATCCTAATTGTTTCCTGCATAAGGTAGGAGCTTAATTTTATTTTTAAACTCCCAAGCACTGACAGCCAATATTTTGGTGTGAAAAAACTAAAGAAGCAACTGCTACCTCACTGTGAACAGGTAACAACTTCCAGAGTTTAATCTTACACCTTAATTTGTTCTTAATATTCAGATCGTGGCAGCAGCCAGGAGGCATTATCAAGCTAAGTGCTCCTTTGTGTCAATACACAGCAGTAGAAAAATTCCCCTCCCAAATGAGCTGTGATTGTTGCATCTGCTGGAAGAAAGCCATGCTCTCTCTTGTGCCATACTAATGCACTTTTAGCGACAGAACTGATTAGGATTCCTGCTTTGGATTTGCTCAGATCTAGCTGGGTCGGTTTTTTAATCTTCAGGATAAGCTGTGGATAGAGAATTAGCCATTTAGATATAAATGCATCGCTGGGAAACAGTTTGCCAGTGCCGGCTGCAAAATGACTTCAGTGTCTGATCTGGCGAGCGGCTGCTAGATAATGAAGTGATAATCAGGGGTGTGAGGGAAGAGGGGGGATTTTGGGCTTTCAAGAAGCACCAGACATCTTTGCCTGATTCTGTCTCCACTAGCACAGGAGTCAGAAGAGTGCTGAGGAATGTGTGCTAAAAGTGAAAATAAGCACGCTGCCCTCTTCTCAGATTTAAATTGATGGTTGATAGCGGAATTACAGAGTCACCACTGGCAAGCTGAGGTGCAGGGAGCATTGCTCGGGCTGTTTGAACCTCATGGCTCTCTGGTGCTGTATTTTGATACGGCTGCCTAATGAAGTCTGGCAGGCTGTGTGTCCTTTACATCTCAGTGAGGCTGGCAAGCAGCATCGCACAGGTGAGAGGCACCAGGTCTCAGGTTTAATCCGACAACAAGCTTCTCCCATCTGAGTCTGCAATGTCTGACAAGGGGAAATGCTCCCTGGCGTGCTCTCATCTTGCAAACAGAAAGGAGGTCAGGTGTGCTTCTTCCAGAAGACTTCTTTCTCCAAAGCCATTATTTTTCCTCTGTCCTGAAAAAGTCTGACTTAACCACCTCCCCCCAGCTGCCAGTCTCATGGTCCCTGAGCAGGACCTGGGAGTGACACACCACCACGATGGTCTTTGCCGCAGCACCCAAACACCGCAAACTGCTGTCACCCTGCCCCCACACACTTACCACCCCACTTGCTCTAGGATTGCCCTTAAATTGGGCAGCAGCACACACAAACCACAGCCTAAAGATCTCACATTCTGCAGTACTGGCCACACTCCACCTGAAATCGATGTCCTTTCTAATTCTTATGGATGTCAGAAAGATTTATCCGGAGAGATCTTATTTTACAGCCTGTGTCTGCTGGTGTATTTGCTCTTTCAGCACTCTGGATTCACAAGCTACTGTACCCTCCCCAAACCCTCTCTCACCCATGCTGGAGGGCTATAAATTATAACAACCTGCAATGCTTTCAGCTATGGTCCTGTCCATCATCTGTGCGTGGCATTAACCCTGTGAAACTTGGTCACCCAGATCTGCATTTCCCAAGCTTTGAATCCTTATCCATTGCTAAAGCCCCTCAGACAGCCAAAGAATGAAGCGCATACAGCAGCCGGCATTTCTAAAGAAAACTTGATGGCTTTCTGACACCCGACACATGCAATTCCCAACTGAGTTAATTGAAGCTAATTCCTCAAAGGCTGAGATGAGAATATCCCCATAAATTATGTTCCTGCTTCATGCCAGACAAGGATGGCATGAATGCATTACACGCAATCCCCCAATTTACAGTAATAAAACTGGCAAGTCAATCAAGAAGACAGCATAAAGTCACTTGAAAGCAGAAATTCATTTTCAGCCTCACTCCATCTGTACTGTAACCTGAAAGGTTGATTTTTGAGGGCATCGTTCATATTCCCCTGCACAGCAGGACCCATTCAGCAAGAGAAGAGCCTCTTCCATGAATGCAACGTGTTTGGTACAGCAGAGCCCCTGCTTGGTGTATTTTGCTGGGGTGCAGGTTTTCAAGGCCATTATTGAGGCATTCTTCAAAGATGTCTCTAGAGACCTTTGAGTTTCCAAGACACAGAGAAAAACAACACAGGACCAAGGGCACCATGTCTCTGCTGCTGTCACAGAAAGCCAGGGCTGATTATTGGAGGGGGCACGCACGCACGCACACGCGCGCACACACACACACACACACAAAATCTAGCCTATAACATTACTACTGCCAATCCATTCTCATTAACAGAGAGCTATTTTTAAATCCTGTGTTTTTTGGACACAGTCCTAATGACAAGTTATTTTTAAATGGCACTTTAAAGAAATAAGCACATTTTGTGTGCCATTCATGTCACTCTTTTAGGGACTGAAATATCACTGAATTGTACTGTGGGGATTATGCAAATTAAATCCAGATTCAATAAAAGAACTGCCCAGCTTCTGTGCTGCTCAAAATCAGAAGGACTGAAAATACATTTCTGGGAACTTTCACTGCCTTGCAGAACCTCTGAAGATGTAGAAGTTGGAAATTATTTGAGCTGTGATCTGTATCAGTTAGTTATCTGTTGCAGGACACATGAGTGTTTCATGTTGGATACTGGAAAAGTAAATACCCACATGAAGCAAAGGTGGAGCTTAGCCCAGGTCAAATAGAAAGCCTGTGACAGAACCAGAACCTTGTGAACCCTACCTTGGCTTAATTCCAAAGCCATGCTATAACCTGATACAGGCTAAAGACTAAGACTTCAGCATAGAATCGTAGAATTGTAGAATCATTTAGGTTGGAAAAGACTTTTGAGATCATCAAGTCCACCCGTTAACCCAGCACTGCCAAGTCCATCACTAAACCATGTCACTAAGCACAGCATCTACATGTTTTTTAAACATCTCCAGGGATGGTGGTTCCACCACGTCCCTGGGCAGTCTGTTCCAATGCTTGGCCACCCTTTCAGTGAAGAAATCTTTCCCAGCATCCAATCTAAACCTCCCCTGGAGCAACTTGAGGCTGTTTCCTCTTGCCCTATCTCTTGTTACCTGGGAGCAGAGACCAACCCCCACCTGGCTACAGCCTCCATTCAGGCAGCTGTAGAGAGCGGTAAGGTCCCCCGAGTCTTCTTTTCTCCAGGCTCAACAACCCCCAGCTCCCTCAGCTGCTCCTCGTCAGACTTGTGCTCCAGCCCCATTGCCTGGCTCTGGACATGCTCCAGCCCCTCAGTGCCTGTCTTGTAGTGGGGGGCCCAAAGCTGAACCCAGGATTCAAGGTGCAGCCTCACCAGTACCAAGTGCAGGGGGATGGTCACTGTCCTAGTCCTGCTGGCCACACTATTTATATAGCATTACATGCCATGTCATAAATGAGCCATAGAGCAGCACTACTACATCACTTCTTCATTTATAAGGTATCTTAGACATGCAGTATTTGGCACTTAATGTTTGCACCAAGTTCAAGCCCAGCTATGGTGAATCTGCAATAACTCTCACTGGAATCCATAGAGTTTAACAGCCCAGGGAGATCTTAACAACTGTCTCACCTGACCTTCTGCACAACACACCACACAGTTTCTGCCTCAAGCCCATAACTCCTGACTGAGCTATGACCCATCCTCAGGGAAATATGCAGACTCAACAGAAAGACCTGAAAGATGGAAAATTCAACTTGTCCTTGAATTACTGTTCCAAGGTTACCTGACTTCCTTGCTTCAAGTCCTCCAGCTCTAATTAAGCTGACTCTTGTTTCCACTATAACCTTTCCTGCTCGAATGAAGCGCCACCTCCTATTAGAAATTTCTTCCATACACAGGTGCTCCAAGACCTCAGCCAAGGCATCTCCTAACCTCTTTGATCAGCTAAACCAGGGGGGCTACTGTGCAATAATATATTCACCACTGGCTGCATTGTAGGTCTGTAAGTGCAGGGATGTTGCTGCTCTGTGATGAGTAGCAGTTGCCACAGGTCAGCTGAGGTTCAGTAAATGTCCACACAAATGCCCTTCGCCCAGACCTAACACAGGATTATTTTTGCAGCGCGGCTCAAGAATTCATATATATTCTTTTCCTTTTGTCTGATTGCTTTCAAGAGAAAAATTCATGAATGAAACGCTCAACTCAGGAAGCGTTAAATGCATTGACACAGCATCCCAAATATATTTAAATAAAGTAATATTTACCTATAAGAACATATAATGGTGATTCAAACACAGTTTTCAATAATTAAATGGTAAAAATTGTGTTACCAGTTCAAATTCACAGAAAAGAACCCACTTTAGGGAAACCCATTTTCATTTCTAGAAATGAAAGGTTGGAAAAATATTGTTCATCAATGATAGACGAACAATATAATGTTCTGTTCCTCTATTCTACCCAAGAGATAATGTTAATCCTTTTGATTTATTCACAGCTCCTTAACTAATACTGTAATAAATGGTATTGACAATTGAACTCGCTTCTGTAAGAAATTCATTGTATTTGCAGCACCTACAGTAAGAAATGCTTTCATGGTCCTGACAGGAGATGTAAATAAAATTAAAGAGCTGAGAACAAAGGCTGTAGACAAATCAGATAGGCATAGCTGATTAGGAAATGTGGCTTGCTTATACGGGGGGTAATTGTTGTATACCTCTAAGGCAGTATTCTACACATAAAAATGCTGGGCAATTTCTTCATTTTAAACACATGAATCTTCACTTCTTTGCTTCCCAGCACAGAGATGCCTGAGCTACTGACCACCAGTTACAGCGCTGGCTTTGAAAAGGCTGGCAAAGACCTGAATCACTTTAATCTTATTAAAATACAGAGCATTTTAAAGATATGATCCCCAGTGACTTACTGATGGCTCAATTGCTGCTACAATCTATGCAAAGCTTCGAGTGATGAAACTGTATTAGTTCCTGCCTTTTCTTTCCTTTTCAAAACGGTTTCAGAGGTTACTGCTATCACTGGCTCATCAGGGCTCAAAGGAAATACTTTCAGAAGCAGAACTAGAAATGTCTCCTCTTGCATTACCAGTATGTAATTAGGGGAAAGCTGCATTCCTTTCAGCTGTTTACACAAAGTCACACAAAGCGTTTTCTAGAAATGGACTTAACTAGGGTCAGACAACAGTAATCAGCTATAACTCACTCAAGGCTATTCAAAGGAATTAATACCGATTACAGGTTATGAGCTAATTCAGTCATTCTTCTAAAAAAAAAAAAATTAAAACCCCCACTCTTGTTAAAAACAGAGCACCTGGCACAACAGAGCACTGCCAGCCTGCCACAAAGAGCCGTCTATTACACCCCTGCGGTGCATATGCAGCAAATCCACAGAATCAGCAATAGCGCAGGATGAGGCACCAACCCAGAACCAAATTTGTACCATTTAAACACCGACCTATGATTATTCTCAGGCAACAGCAGCAAAAAGCAGCATAAGGTTTGATTACTAAAAAGAACATAATGTTACACAATTGCACAAGAGCAATTATAATGCAGGGTTATGGCAACTCCCCTCTGAGCTCATAGTTTAAGAAGAGAGAAAACACGGACTATATCTGAAAAAATGAAATCCTCTCCTGCTTGGGGAGTGCAGGAGAGGGAGAGGTGCCTGTGCTACGCAGTACAGCCACCTTTCACTTGGTCCAGCGACACTAAGCACACACGCGCCGGCAGCTCAGCTATCGCAATCAGCAGGGTAAATTGTCAGCTTTAATGAATTTGAAGTGTCTCCCAGGCAAACTACCTCATAATGAAACAACGCTCGCTCTCAGCTAAACTCACAGTCCCACACAATGGGACCACCAGGAGCTACAGCACAAACGAAACTCGTAGCAGTGGCTTGGCTTTTTAAAGGCATTTACTCAGTTGTCTTTCAAGGAGCGCTAAGCAATTCGTGTTTGTATCCTGCTCTTTATTAAAGCTGGTTCAGGGAGGAGGAGGATTCAATGCCTACTTCAAATCATTCCCCCTAGAAATGGTCATTTTTGCCCATAATGAAAATAGAGGATTCCCAGTGCCGGAAGGGCATAGCTTGAGTCAGAGTAATCCCTCTGAAATCTCCCTGTGAGGTGATGAAAGAGCAGGAGTTTTTCTGAGAAAAGGGGGGATTCCCAGCACAGTCATCACCTCTCTGCTCTGTGGAAGGCTTTTTAGGCTGCAAGGAGAGGAACAGCTCAGCATAAACAGAAAGACACAGAGATTCTTGCTCCGAGCACCACATTACATTGTCTGGAAAACTTGCAGAGGGATGTCCTGTTACAGAAAATGTTCACATTTTAGGGGATGGCAGAAAGAAAACACAAGCCAAAGTGTTTATAAATGAAGAGTTGCCCAAAACATTTCAGTCCTTCTTTTTTTTTTTAAAAAAAAAAAGCTGGGATGCTGAAGAAAACACATTGCTGTTTCTAAGGAATGCTACCCATTCTGCAGAGATGTAAATCAAAATTTAAAAAGGAGGGTGATGTAATGTTTTCAGCCACCCATGGGATTTCTCCCATGGACTTTCCTCAGAGATGAAGAAACATGGATGGAGAAATTTGGGACATATTTTATCAGGAAAGGTAAGGATGAGAAGCATATGATGGGAAATTAGATGGTCTGAGGTTTGAAAGATGTCTCCGTGAAGCTAAGAATCTCTGTGCTGGGGTCCGCTGGAGGATGTGACACTCCCAAGTGAGGGAGAATGGCAGGAAATTAAGCCCAGAGAGTTTCATAGCCACACACCA
The DNA here is from genome assembly GCA_035590215.1 of Microhierax caerulescens. Taxonomy (NCBI): domain Eukaryota; kingdom Metazoa; phylum Chordata; class Aves; order Falconiformes; family Falconidae; genus Microhierax; species Microhierax caerulescens. The sequence goes on from JAVJGJ010000060.1 coordinate 32,841,955, forward strand.
CTGTCACCTCCACAGTCAGACCATGACCAGACTCAGACATGGGCATTCACCTTGGGATAAAGTCATGAGTTACTGGTAATACACAGTGGCAGATAAAAGCAAAACCATTCCTGTGACTCATGAGATTTAAAATAAATGGAAATGGAGATCATTGTGCTTCAGCTAGAAAAACGCTTTGTGGAACTTCAGAAAAAGGGATCATTCTGTATAACAACTGCACTCTGCTCATCTCCTCATTCTCCAGACAGCTTAACCCATCTTCTTTGCTTATTTTCATTTGCATCTCAAGGCCAGAGCCAGCCTCTTCAAGTCCTCTGCTGCACCACTCACCATATAGCCAATAGGATAATTTTGCAGCCAGCATTCTGACTGCTTTACAATGCCTAACAAGATTTAGACTGTTCCCTGCCTTACTTCTGTGACAGCGTGGCAGGCTCTGCCAAGAGGAAACCTTCAAAGGACTTTGCATAATGTCATAACAAGGTTGCAGCAAGCAGCCAGATCTGAACTTGGGATCTCCCTTGGTGAGCTCCGCTGTGCAAGCAACCCTCCAGTTATTCCTCCCTTCCACTGCCACCCAGGGAAGACCTTGCACTCCTGATGCTGTTTTAGCTACAGAAGAGTGCTTGAGAAAACAAACCCAGGGTATCCCAGACCTCCCAGCTCCCGATCCCAAGCCTTCCACAAAAATCTGGAATTTCCAGATATGTTGTGAAGCTGCTGCAACATCCTTTTGCAAGACAAGTGCGCAAACTAAAATCTGAGGCAGATCTAGGAATCACCCCACACAAATGCCTCTTTCCAAATACCTAGTGCTATTGTCCAAGTCTTTTAACTGAGTCCAGCGTCCTCTTGGTGATTACCCAAGGCTTTGTTAGACATGCAAATGAGACACTCATCTAGGATCTTCTTAGATGAGGACTTGGTGATGCGCTGCCTGCCTTATAGTGACAAGGAAAGGGGTTTTTTGCTCATACTGGAGACTTGCTGAGTGTGCATAGGAGAGCAAGCACTCCGAAACCAAGGTTTTGAGGAGCTGACAGCATTCCCAACTGACAGCACACCAGTTCACCTGTTCAGCGAAACCACCATGAACAGTAGTGGCAGGCAGGCAGAGTAGGCAGGCAGCCAATGGAGATTGCTGCCTCCTGTGCTCATCTTCACCTCCTTTCATCCTGCAACCTCACTAACCCTCCTAACCAAAGCCGTAGGTTTCAGGCTGAGGCTGGTTACCTGTTCATGCATTATTACTCTGGCCTCCTAAAAGGGGCTTTGGTACACTGGTGTCATGCAGACTAAGAAAGTGCAGTCATCGTTTCAGAATTAGCATCTAACACACCCAGTAGTATCTGAAACACCAGATTAATCCAACACTCAGGCTAAGAACTAGTTTTCCAGCTAACTGCTGAGAAATGCTGACATTTTAAAATACATTCCCTGATGGATTATTGCAATCAAGTTCCGGGCATGGCACTATTTAGTAGCATTTATTAGGTGATGCAATTTCAAATAGTTTAAACATCATCAATGAATGAAGCAGGCAGTTATTAGGTAATAACCTGGACCCTCTAAATATTCACTTTTCCCCTATTTTATTAATTCCCCTACAACAACATTTTGTGATTCTAAAACATTTTGTTACAATGAAGGTATTCCTTAGCTGTAGGAATGGGAAAAGCAGGGATCAAGGGATGGAAGTGGAATATTAAAGGAGGAGCAGATTAACTCATGGGCAACTGGCAGCTTGCAGACTGAAACTGCTAGATCTGTTCTTGAAGTGAGCTTTTGCAAAGCAGATTTGTGAGCTAGGGCCTTCGCAAGGGCAAACAGCACTGGAGAATCAATCCACTGACCTGCCAGCAGCCAAGGAGGTGCAGCTCTGGCCCAAGATGATGAGAGAGCCTGAAATGCCAGTTGCTCTGCATGGGCAGTAAGAGACACACACCCAGCGTTATGCAGAGCAGCTCATCTCAGCCCCCAGGGTGGCACAGCCTGGTCAGCACGGTGCTATACCCACACTAATAAACCTTGCCCAATGCACTCTATTCTGCTCGCTCCAGAGCCAGCTTCAGCTCTCCAGTGTGCACCATTAACTACCATCAACTTGCTCCAAGAGACCAAGACTTAAATGCCAATATTTATATTTTCAGAGTCCATACTGCATTTGAGCATTATTTCCACATGCTGCTGTGTTTTGCTAAGCCATTCTGCTCATTTCCAGGAGGATCCCACGGGGTTAAGGAATTAGCCTGGGGCATGGGAAAGTTGAGCTTCATTCCTTGATCTGCCACAGAAACCCCAAGTGCCATTGGGCGTATCACTCAGCGCCTGCACTTGGGTCTCCTAACTGTAAAATAGGGATAGAAACCCTGCGAGGGTGTTGGCAAGAAGATAAAACTGTTACCATCTGGGAGGTGCTGTGATGCTGTGATAAGAAGGACCATGCAAGAAACTTAGATAAACAGTTTCAAAACTCAGCTTTTTGGTGCTTTCTATTCTACACATGTTGCACTCGCTGATTTCACATAGCCAGCTTCAATCTTGTTTGTTCACAGCTTCCTAAGCATCAGAGGTTTCCAGCCCAAATAATAGGTCTTCCCTCAAATTGCAAAAGGTCATGATCTTTACAATGGCAGTTTGCACTCCATGTTTTCATGGGAGTAAGCAGAAATCTCCATAATGCTTCGAGGCCATGGACCTAAGGTTTTACACTTTGAGCATGAGAACATTTGTGTCATTTCCCAGTGCTATCTCATTGACCACAACATTCATTCTCAGAACACACCACCAAGTGAAGCCTTTTCCAGAAACGCTACGTCTCTAATGATCACAAGCTCTGTTTTGCCCATCAGCACTCCTGCAGACTTTTTAGGAGCAGCAGGGAGAATTATAGGTAAGTCATTCCCCAAAAGCCCTAGAAAAAGAAATCCAATCCTGTAAATACTTTCTAGGATCAGTGGCTTAAGCTTTCATAGACAGTGAAGAACTATGAGAGGACATGAAGTCACTGCAGGAAGATATAAACAACCCATGAAAAAAACATTGCATTTCAAAAGATAGGGTACTTCTAAGGCCACGGCATTCTAAACAGAATTATCTGATGCCAGCACTGTTTATTTGGTGTCAGGGTCTCACATGCAGGGCAGCCACAGCTTATCAGAGAAGACTTGTCACCTATTTAGAGAGAAGCTTTAAGCTAACAAATTCTTGCACTGCAGAGGTACCAGCCACACGTGAGAATGAAGCTGATGATACCATTTTCCACTAGGGAAAGGAGCTGCCAGCACCACTACCTCCTTCCTCAGGATTAACGCCAATCAAACAGAACAAGGAACAAATAGGTGAGCCAAGCAGGAGTCCTAACCCAGTATTCCAGTTATCCAATGTGCATATATTATACAGCTAAACACTTAACAGGTTCGGTAACTTCAAAGTGCATTACCTGGCTGAATTAACCCCCACTTCCACCTTATTACAGGATGCTTAAGAAAATAAGAAGCTTTCAGTCATGTTCAGCAATAAGGTTGCCACACACACTGATATATGCTGCACAGCAATCCAGCAAGAAAATGGTGTGAATGATTTTTTTCAGTTTCTGAAATTACTTTGCTGACGGGCCACTGTCTTTCTGTAGGTTCATCTAACATCAGATCTCCTTCTGGCCCTTTGAGAACCTGTGAATTACAGTTAAATAAGCACTAGTATAGCTTGTTCCTTGAAATTAACTATGGAATTGTGTTGACATATGAAGAGTCGCCTCATGTTGTGTTGCTCAGCATTTACCCTGTGCCAGCCAGGAGCATGCTTGGATAATTCTGTCTAAGTAGTTACGAAAACAGCAGAACTCAGGAGAAAAGGCTCCTGCAAAATCTGGCACCATTCCAGTTCACCAGCTAAATGCTTCCATCTGATATTCAAAACAGGCAGGTGGAAAATTATCCAGAGACACACCATCATGTTCTGCCTGAACAAAAGCAAGAGGGACTAAAATACCACTTTGGACAGTAAGTCAATTTAAATCTAAGTGTTTTCCCATCAATCCTCCAGTTTTTCTGGAAGATGCACAGGCTGTTTTGCTGTGGAAGAGACCTGTGTCCCTGAAGGTTTGAAGGGGAGTGTTAATTTATGTTTTCCTCTTCACTTGGTGGGATTCAAAGGGACTCCAGCTTGTTTCACCATGCCAGCCTGTCATTTTATTCCACCAGGCCTCCTATGCAAATAAAAGCACCCAGTGGGTTTGTAAGGTCTGCTCACAACAGTGTTATAACTCATTACCCACAAAAGCCATGATGATGCTAAGTAGAGCATGCTCAGAACTGCATTCCACTTGACATCCAAAAAATTAACACACATTGCAAACACTGATCCCAGAGGTCACCTCCTCTCATGACAAGATGGGGTTTGCTCTCACTTAACAGGAGACAGATCAGATGTAGTTCTTACATGGTATGATCTCCTCATTCAATACACTACCAACCTCACAGGTTGCAAAGAGTCAGCAACCATGTCAGTGCTTCTGACACTTCAATGTCCATTAGAAAGATGCATTAGGCTTTATTATAAACAAACAGGCTTTGGTACAAGAATCAGTATTTCAATTACTTAAGCCCTAATGCCAAACTTGGTCTGTTTCAGAAGCAAGATAATACAGCACTCACATATTATATTATCCTTCCTTTTCAGTAGCCATAGATAAGTATCATTATGTCACTGTGAAAAAATGCACTCAATTATCCTACGTTGTTATTACTTAATCTGCGTTTCAAAAAAAGCTTTAGACTGAAAAGATGTTAGATAAAGGCTAAGTATTGCAGATAAAGGCATTGCTTCACTGAATATATGCTGTAAAAGCATGAGCTGTGGTTGCACACATTTAAATGAAGCAGGCTCCTCTCAGCGCGTTCCCATATTGGCAGAATTGCAGCCACAATGGGCTGCTTGCACAAGAAGGTGATTGGAACGCTAAAAGCAAAATGCAGAGGTAGGCTGGAAAAGGAGCTTGCTTCATGTAGGAGAGAGCCTTTGCAAAGACTTCCGTAATGCTTGGCATGAATCTCCCCGATGCAGGGAGATTGGGTCCCTGGTCCCTGCTAAGGTCTGTCCAGGCACCGCACATGTGGCCCATGCCAGTATGGCACAACTGAAGGTGATGGCCCAGCCAGAGGCTTTCCCAAGCGGGAAAAGGAGCTGCATTCAGAAGAGCATGGCCGCCAGATTCTCATTCCTCTACACAGTCACTAACGAGGGGTAGCAGGACTCACTTTGGATGCCCGTGTTTGGACTACAGCTGCAGCCCTGCGTCAGTGCTGTGTACTTCAATGGTCCCAGAAAATGGGTCTGGCACTCTGAATTGATGACAAATTGATTGAAACCAGATGTTGTGAAAAATGCCTTTTCCAAGTTCAATGGCACATGAACGGTCTCAGCATGCCCCTGGATAATCTGACTTCTGTGGCCCAGTCTGCTGCAATAAACTAATTGGGACGATAATATTTTGTCTCTGCATTGTGAACTCCTTGGGGAAAGAAGCTTTTTAATTGCATACACAGTTCATGGCCTGGTAGACTCTAAATCTCACTGGATGATGTGAAAAGTTATAGTGGGACCTCAGCTGAACACCCTGAGCTCACGTTACTGTCTGGATTAGCAAAACTTCAGGCTATTAAATCGTCTGTATTCTTCAGGCATTGCTGGAAGTTTGGTTTCCACACTGATCTAAGCTCTTTTTTGGCACAGTCAAAAGATGACAAACAACACACCAAAGGTAGAAAAGCACAGAAGTGAAAAAAGCATCAAGCTGTTGTTTGGCCAAGACAGCAGATGCACTATGGCAATATTGGCTTTGTAGGAGAGTAGAGACGGCCAGAGCCTGCACACTCAGGCCTCATCACTTTGCAGACCTCATCATAACAGATATATTTACACTGGCTCCACCTAATTAACACACCCCGCCAGACCCAACCTTGCACTCCTCAGCCTGCGCATGCAGAGCAAGACCCCAATTTGGTCAGCTTGCACTCCCTGAGGCAGATAAAAATGACCTCAAAAGCCAAGCTTGACTCATGGGCTGCCATTAGATGGTCCCTGGGAGGATGACTGATTGATCCTGTTTACCTTTGGCACTGCAAGACATTTAACATCAGGTTGGGAGTAGCTCAGCTTTGTAGTTGTTATTCTAATGGGCTTCAAGATAGAGCTATTTGTTTAGGAGCATGGTAAGACTTTTCAGACCACTGGCTCCCCAGGCAGGGCTCCGAAAGTCTATCACAGCACACGCGAAGTCATGACGCTAAATACACTCTGCCAAGTATTACCAAGAAAACCTGTCCCTGATCTATTTCCCTGTCAAAATCACAAAAAGCTCAATGAATCCTACGGTGTTCAGCTCACATCTTTTCCCAAAACGGGGGGCAGAAGCCTGCAGCTAAGGTACGGAAGAGAAAAGGTTGAGAGCAGACTTTCCTGGTGACTAATGCAGCTGAGATAAACATCTAGATGCTCACTAAAACATACAGTATCACACGCAGATTAAAGGCTCCTTCCGAGATTTTGCAAGCAGCCAGCAACTCCTACCCAGCCATCTGCCCAGAAAGGGCCTCCGACTTCTCAACCAATCCATTTCCCGCCAGTGCCACAGGCTGGGCGATACCGATCTCTGCTGTGTTTTGTTATGAGAGCTTTGATGTACGAGTCTCCGCTGCAGCAGCAGCCCCCTTTAGGGAACAAAGCCACGATCTAGCCAGGCTCTTCACCAGTTGTCCAGGTATTAGGTTCTTTTTCCAGCTTCAGGGCAACCCTATCACCGACACTTTCCTGTGACCTTTTGCAGGGAACCTTCTGCTCATGGCCATCTGCATCCTCCCCCTTTTCTTTTAAAGCATTCACCTGAACATTTGCAGCAAGCAATTACATACGCACTGGTTTGCATCAGTCACAAAAGCTGTAAGCCTCCAATTAACCACCTCATGCCTTTTAATGATACAACGCTAAACAAGGAAGAGAATTAGAGGGAACATCCTCAGAAGTGGTTTGCAGCAGGACAGAGCAGTCTTTATTACTGTTTATATTAGGGTAGCACCTAGGAAACTCAGCTAGAGGCTGTGAAAACAAATAGAGAACTTGGCGAATTAATTTAATATGGAGAATTTATAGTCTATAGGACTATAAGAGTAGGTGGATGAGGTTTAGTGTAATGAGGAGAACACAATGATTTTCTAAGGATCAAAATAACCTGCCAGCACCCTTCACCCGTCGCTGCCAAGTTCCTGTATCCTCCCTTCTCAACACCACTTCAAGAGTGCAAATGCTGGCAGAGGGCTCAATAGCAAAGACAAGTGCCTCTTTGACTCCCAGAAGACCCATGCTGCAAAGTGCAAGAGAACGCATTGTCTCTGTCTTTAAAAGATAGCTGAAGATACTGCACCTGCTCAGAAGGTTTCAGGCAAAACAGCATTTCAGAGGAATTCACCAATTCAGCAAAATCTCAACAAGGTGAGTCAATTTTGCCCAGGTTCCCATGAAACTTGCACCAGGCTCCAAACATCAGAAACCTGCTGAGTTTCCTGCCTGGTCACCCATCTGGTTCCTCCAGCATTCAGGTTTCCAGGGCCCTGGGGCAGCCTGCTGCCAAATAGCCTGCTTTGCAAAAGGGGATTTCACTGCTCCCACACTTCTCAGTCTGGGGTGTCCCAGATGTTAGATCATCTCAGGGAGAAAACACAAGAGCATCCACAGATGGAGAGCCCATGAAAGCCAGCGGAGAGGCTCAGCACTCCAGAGATGAGACAACCCACAGTGCGAGCTGGTGCAGTATTCCCTTTTGCAGACTTTCTACCTGATTGTGTTTTGCTCCACTTCGGAGTGACTTCAGCCTAATTTCATCAAAACTAAACTTCTTCCCGAAACAGAACCCTCTTTTTAAGCTCATTCCTAGCAGACACCCTCACGGGACAGCTGTAGCCATTCCCCTCTCAACAGCAGTCCCTGCATATCAGTCCTGTTTCAGCTGCTCTCGGGTCAGAGGCAGAGAGCTGTATATCCTGTATAGCCCACCAGAAACATTGAGGGGATATACAAATCAGTCAAACCTAAACTGCCTGGTCTGGAAGGCAGATGATACGCACTATTATAGTCCCACGAGCTCTGCAATGGAGAGAACAAAGTGAAATCTCTGTAGCCTATCCATCAGCTTCTAATGGAAATACTTGATCTGCCTGAGGACGACACACATGATGTTGCAAATGACTACAGCATTCATGGGCTGACCCAGGGCTCACACCAGTTCGTCAGATTCACAGACGAAGGAAATGGGGGAAAAGGAAGAGATTCACTTGGAAAAATCACTGCCTAAATGAATTTTTTTTCTATGCCTTTCTAGAAAATATGTGGGACAGATTATGCAAAGATTGACAGGAGGCAATACCAAAACAAAAGGAGCTGAAGGACACTTAAAGTATACGCAAGGTCTCTTGTTCTGCTTCATTTAACACTGAACATTTCTCATTGCTCATGGACCAAGAGATAGCAGCAGCAGCTGCTGTGCACAGACATCTTTGCTTACCCTGTTCAGTCACCAACAGGCTCCAAAGTCTGTTAGGAGGAGCCTAACTTTATCCACACTAGGAGAAACATGTTTCCAGAAGTCCGTGTTGTTCCCAAAGACATACCTGCAATATGTCGAGCAAACGCCAAAGCTCCTCCTTGGGAAGCAGCCAGGCGTGCTGTGAAAGCTGAGCGCTCCAGAGCATGCTGGGGGGAAGTTCTCCTGGGAAACATCTGTCGAGACACTGACACCAGGGTTATGTGGGGCTTAAGCAACAAACCATCTGTCAAGACCAGCTTATTAGGATGTTTACTCACAAAATTGGGTTTTTCATCAATGCACCGTAAGTGGTTTCTGAAAGCAGCCCCAACCACCAAGAAAATGGTCTTAGAATCAATCAACAGGAACAAGAGTGGATCCAGCAGCCAGAGGAATCAGTTTCTAGCACAAGGACCAGCTAAATTTTGCCCAATATCACAGCTCCCATTTGTCCACATTGCTACCCCTACTAATTGTAGAACAGTAAATTATTTTGGGGTTTAGACTAATATCAATGACGATCCTTTGGCAGGACAAAGGGCCTTTTGTTTCCTTCCCCCAAGCAAAAGCATTGACTCTCTGCTATACATTAGGGATGGCGATCTATTATTTTCACTTCTTTTGCAGTGTTTCCTGTACATATCATGATGCTTGAGTTGAGAAGTTAATAAAAGGGGAAAACACAACAGAGAAAACCCAGCTGTCTTCTCACCCTTTTTTTCCAAATCTGAAATTCATTGCTTATTTCATATTTTTGCAATAGATCAACAAAGTTTACTTAGACCAAAGATGTAAGTGCTGTTCTCTGAAGTCATGAGGAACACCCCCACAGCTGAATGACTTCAGATGAGAGTCAACAGGACAGAGGATGAAAATTACACACTCCCACTTTAGTGGCAAAGAAGAGGGAAGGGAGGAAGGCTCAGAGCGCCCACATTACCATATACATGAGCCCAAGCAACATACACAGGGTGATGGTGGACATCTGCAACAGCCCCAGGGGAAGACACATGCTCTGAATCTGAAGTCAATGGCTCAGTAATAAAATCCTCTCTCGGGGCTAAGACCATCCTTCAAGGGCAGCGAGTCTTACCTTAGCTCAACACAGGAAAAATAAAGCAGCAGGGACCACAGCAGAGATCACTACCTCTATAGCGGAGAAGGGGAGGGGAAAGAAAGGGAGCCTGTCCTTCACCAGTGATAATAAAAATTTCTGAGTGTGCTTCCTCCTCTCCCTACAGGAGCATGTTCACCCTAAGCACTGATGGGCTTCAGGTGGGATGAGTCATATCCAAACCTCCCAATCCTGATATCCCTCTCAGAAAAATATCTTGGGATAGCTGTGGATTGTGCCGATAGGGGGTTGCTTCAGGGTGTCCTGCAGAGTGTTGAGGAGAGCAGTGTGTTGCCTCGGTATGTTGTTCCATACAAGCCACTGAGAAGACACCTGTAAAAAATGGTTATGTTGTGGGTGGGAAGGGGATGGTTTCTCTTCCTTTCAAGCAACTGAACATCAAGGAAAACACTATCATGAGCTGTTTGACAGGGGAAACAAACCAGAACTTCAGTTTCATTCAGCGCTTGTGCTTTAATGCCAAGCCACAATTGACTTCAAGAAGAAGAAAAAAGCATTAAAGGAAACACTTACAGGATGTACCTGCTGTCTGCTGTGGCCTGGAGGCATGAAGGTGGCTTAAGCAATAGAACAGATTGGGGCTATCCAGGTCAATAGCCAACACTGCCCTTGACCCCACCGGCTACCTGGTGAGATGGCTGCTTGCAGGAGGCACAGGCACTGCTCCTGAGGTTGATGCTATGGCTTTTGCAAGCTGCTCCAACAGGATTTACAGACTGCTCTCTTATCAAACCTGATGAATTTCCTCTCCCACTCCTTTCCCAGCCCTTGCCCTGCACTGGGAGATACAGGGCATGACACAGCGCTGAGGACTGACCTTATGTCTAGAGAGAAAAGGTCATCACCCTGATTCATCACCTTCCAAGGCTCTGGATTTTTAGCAAACTCTTACTCTTTCCTGAGTTCACCTTCCTGAGAGAAGAACAACTTCAGGAAATCGGGTCAGTGAAGAGTCCGGGAAAGAAAAGTGTAATGTGATATAGGTCATACCCACAGAAACGCTGGGAATGTCTCCTTTTACAGTGGGCCCTTCCAAAAGGAAACCAACCCACTGTAAATAATGTGTCTGGGAAGAGAAGACAAATTTTTAACCCTTCCCTTGCCTTTACTGTTTGTTCAGTCAAACTGCAGCTTTTCTTGAAGCCAGGCAAAGTCACCCTCTCTGCACTTCCTAGCTCTGTTCTCCAGTTCTGGGTAGCCCAGACATCCCACTGTTTTGCCAATCCCACTGCCTGAAACTGGGATTCAAGTAAAATTAGTCAGGTACATGAATGGCTGCTGTTCCAGACCGTACAGGTCTGGTGTCTGTGCCTGGCCCTCCCTGCCTGCATCACTCTCCCAGGTCCACCTGGACATCCAAGGGAAGCAGTGAAGGTAGAAAGCGTCATTCTATCTCTTTCTGAGTGCCATTCCCAGGACTTACACAAAGTTCTGCTATTGATACAGAGCACAAGTACATTAACTCATATATCTCTAGGTGGTTCTGGCTCAGTGCCCTCAAATACACCAAATAACAAATGCATCTCTTCCTTTAAAAGCACTTTCATTACTGCTTAAAGCACAGACTCAAGACCCTGCTTCTCCCAAGTTCAGATTAACAGTTTGAATCAAGTTTCACCATACAGGGTCTGGCTCTTAAGGGAGAGCAGGGAGTCTTTCCAACATTAGCCAAGGGAAGTCACTGGGACAGCTTGTACAAACAGACGCAGGATGCTTGCAAAGATGAGCTTAGAGACCTTGATCCACTGGCATTCCTGAGTGTGTGCTTAATTCACCCCAACCATGAAGTACCGAAAGCATGCACTGAAATGCTTCGCTGAGTAAGAATGGGCTTAATCACATACTTAAACACTTACTGCATGAGTACTTCAGAGATTAAGATTGATTAGGTCCTTCTCCTCCCTGTACCTTGTACTTCCCCTCCTCTTCATGAAAATCTCACTTCTGAAGCCACGAGGCTCACAGAGTAAAAGGAGACACCAGGAACATATTTTTCAACAAGTTGCAAGTTTTCCAGCTTCCTGCCCTTGACCACAGAAGACTTGAATGTTTTTTGGAAGAAAACACCTAATTTGCTTACAAAGCCATTACATCATGAGGTCAGAGTCCAAATCATATAGATTTTCCTTCAGTATTGTCACAAAAACCTTAATTCCCAGGACCTTCAACTCCAACTCCTTTAAAAAGAACAAAAGCCAGATTTTCAGAGCTTGGCTCAGTGAAATCAAGTTATTAATATTAATATACTTTATTGATCTTAAAGGAATACAGCATGGAAACAAAGGCCATTAATTGAGAGGCTCTCTTTACATTAACAAGTCATTCAGCACGAAAGGAGCAGATCCAAACTGAGGTCCCCACAGGTACAATATACACAGTTCAAGTGTTTACTTCAGCCTAGATTTGGTCTAGTCTCCAATGTCATTTGGACCAAACTTGTCCACATTTTTTGACTGGCAGCTATTTCAGGGAGCCGTCACTGGGTCTGACTCCCATGTCCCTGTCCAGGTAAAAGCACATTTGCTGTGCCCCTGGAGTAAACTGGCTGCGTTAGCATTCCAGAGGCATCTAGCTAGCTTCCACCAAAACTGCTCTGCTGTCCAAACCAACACACAGTAAGTGCAGATGACCATGGGATTCACTTCCAGATTGTTGCTTCAAACAAAAGCAGAAATGTAGAGACAGTCAGAGGGGTAGAAAAAGCTCTCCAAGGACAGCAAAGTCCCAAGGCAAGGTGCAGTAGATGCATTCTGTCACTAGGATGGTTCATTTGGTTTGGAGGTCATCAATTTTTCCTACAGTTTAGAAGAAACTGTAGGGTGTAAAATTGTTGCCCAACAGCGACTCACACAGTAGACTAACATAGGGACTATGTCCATAACAGTGTTCTCATTACAGTGGGACGATGCTCACCATAACAGAGGACATCAGCACAGGTTGCCCAAGTGAAAGGGTGGATTAAATTATTCTGCCATAGGACAAGAGTGGCTGGAAATATATGTCCATAGCTTGAATAAATGCATGCCACCAGCAGCCAAGCCTGCAAAGTGAACTTCTTTGTAAAGCAATGCAACACTTGTCTTCAGCAGCAGTTGGGAGGCCAAATAAAGAGTGAGGAAATTCAATTGCATAGACAACGCCCATCAGCTACACCAAGATCCTAGGAATACAGGAAACGGTCTGCTGAGTCAGCAGGATGGTGCATCTCCTCCAGCTAATGGCGTTTCAGTGGCTGCATGAAAACACAGTCTTTAGGGGAAACATGCATGCCTGACCGCTATTTGCAGTCCATTCACCCCACATGCCTCCTAGCACCCACAGTCATTGGGGATGGTAAGAGCACACGTCCTTCCCTACCTTCTCTAACCCCTTTGAACTTGCTGATACTGTATTTGTCTTGCCCTTTCCTGTGGCAGAAAATCCCCTGCTGTGTAAAAAAGCACTTTCTATTATCCCTCTTAAACAGATCTCCCACTTGTTTCCATGTGTCTCCCCTCGTTCCAGCATTGTGGGATTTTTTTTAAACTCCAGAGCAACTGTTTTTCACCACCATGCTCCATCTATAATGTTTAGTTAGAGAAAGAAACACCACATCATGCAAGGAGCCTCAGCACAATTCCTGGAAGGTTCAGAAAAACTGAGGAGAGAGGCAAGTTTGAAAGACAGACCTGAGGTTTCTGAGTTGTCTCCACTGGTTTGCAGTCTCTGCATCCTTTGCACTGTACAGAGGACATTGCAAAGAGCTGAGAAGGGTTCAGGTTTTTTGTACTAGCAACTCAGTTATCTGTATTATTGTTAGCTACTCCAAAAGATATGTACTAGATGCTGAAGTAAGCTATTAAAAACATCTTTAACTGTTTCTGCTTCCTCAAAATGTTCATGTCCTGGCTCCCTCCTGCGAGAAAAACCACAGGTTGAGGGAGACCCTTGCCCGGTGTGGTGAGTCACCCCCCGAGTGGTGATGGCAGCTAATAAAAGCCTCTGCTGCCCTTTGTGGCAGAAAGGGATGTAGATCCCTCAGGGACGGCTTTGCCAGCTGCCACCTGAAGAGTGCCCGACCTTTCTCTGAGCCAACAGAGAGATTTGGGATTAGTGAAGGCACAGGACTCATGGAGAATCTTTTGTCTGTCCTTACCCAGGATGAACCTCAAGCCACAAGAAAACTTGCAAGGGATGGACAGATTTCCTCTGAAGCTCCAGGACAGGGAAAGCTGCAGAGGGCTAGGACCAGCAGGCTCTTCTGCAAGCAGGGGTTTTCCTATGGAAGGTCAAAAACAGACCTGGGGGACTGGTGCTTATCACTTGTCCTAGTAAAGCTCTTACAGGACTTCACCAGATGGTTAAAGAAACTGGCAGTGCTGACAGTGGCCTTGATCATTTAAAGAGTACTAGAAGAAATGAGGCAGAGACCTGCAGAGGACCCTGTTTAGCCCAGTCCAACTTACTGAGCTAACCATCAGACTAAAACACCTCCTCTTTCAACCTCTCCTGGAAATACAGATGGGTCAAGGTTAGACCACTCCATGTACGGGACTCTCCATTCTCACCTTCCTTCAAACCCAGCTGTCCCAACCCTTGCGCCAGAGGCACATCAGATTTCTCATGACAAGCATGAGGTCCACACCAGGGGCCTCCCACAGCTGGGACATCTAGGCACAATGCCAGGGCCTCACTGACCCTGCACACACCAGACACAGCTCGCTTTGTCATCTGCTGACCCACAGCTGGTGGCTGGGGTTAGGGAGCAGAAGACAGACCCAAAATGCCTCCTGGAAGGCAGACGGCCCAGTGACACTCTGCCCTTTCAGATGACAGCACCTCAGAGTGGGCGTGGTGCCGACTCCTGCAGTGGGAGAGATGGTACTTCAGAGGTGTGCAGCCACACTATACAGCCTGAATTGCAAGGAACCCAGCTAAAGGGGTCTGCCTTTGCCCTTTATATTAAGCATATGCTTTCTGTACTTTCCTGCACTCAGTTACATACAGAGCACAGGGGTAACTAATCCCAAACCTCTGCAACTTGCCCTCACCTTGAAATAGGCCCCAGTGCAATGAAGAGAAATGTGCCCGCCTCAAACTTCCAAAGACTATCATAAACACTGGGGATAATTAAAACATGAACATTATACACTGGCAAGGCCTCAAGGCTGTGGAGCTGGAAAGCCAGGTAGCTTAAAGAAGTGCCAGATATTGAACTGGTCTCCAAGATTAGCAGATGTTTTTCAACCTAACATTGCAAAAACTTACTAACTTCGATGTGTTTCCTAAATCAGAACCAGAGAAGAGAATGTGTGTTGTGTATTGGGACTGTATCAAGTACTTTTCCAGCACTGAAAAATCTTCTATTTTAAAAAAACACAAAGGAAGGGGTAGGGGTGGGGGTGAGGGGTATTGTAGAGAGAACTAGGCCTGTTTAAAGGATTCTGGATGCTTACCTAAATCATGTAAGAAAAGGAAAATTCCTTCCCCAAACTGAAAAGACTTGGAAGCAATTAAGATGGAGATAGCATCAGCTCATTTCCCCGTCTGGTATTAAACTATTAAACTATTCAGCACGAGTACTGCAGAATACAGTGGTTGCATCTGATACAGTCTTACAATATTTAGGTGGTCATTTTCTTTTTTTTTCTTACTCAATTACCTAACAAGAAACTATTCAGCAGCTCACTTTTGAAAACCAGCTTCCCTCACCTGGTACAAGACAATGTGCTATAGCACTGCAATTAAAAACTCATCATCCCAAAGCCACTGGTTGGTTTGTCTTCTCACCAGCAGCTCCTTTAAAGCCAAAGAGAAAGAGTACATGTCTGAAGATCCTCCCTACTACACCTTTGAGGAGATTTACAGGGATTTGCATGTGTTTTTCTTGTTCAAAGAGAGATTATGTGGCATGATTAAGAGATACTCTAGGAAAGAAACTACTAGCTTCGACAAGCTTCTTGACATTCCCTTTGTTTGATATAACACCCATCAGTTATTACGGGGAATGCACTAAGCTGCTGCTTAGCCTTAGTAATGCCATGTTTAATAAAAGCATTACTTCTCTCCCCTCTCTGCAGTGACAGCCATTGTCCAGTAACTTCTGGACAAAATCTTATATATATATAGATTTTATGCATAGATGGATATAAGCTGCCTTGCCATGTGTAAAGCCATGGAGAGTTATGACCAAATAAGACCGTTACAGCTTTCCTGTATCATTGGAGATGGAAGTACAAGAACTTTCTGGGTCACTGAATGCAGAACCTTGTGACCATACTGTAAGACCCCTTTACAGAAACTGACATTCTTCTATTAAGAAAAGGAAAAAAAAGTAATAAGAGAAACACATTTTATAGGTAGGGGTTTGCTACGCTGCAGATTAAAAAGCAAAATCTGCCACTTAGAAATTTACCGCTGTCTCAGAAGATGCTCCACGAGACATTTAATTCTGGGTAGATCCCTCCTTGCTACATTTGCAATGCATGGAAAACAGAGAAAAAAAATCTGCCTTTCAGGTAGGTGACAGCAGGAAGGACACAGAGTAATCACAAAGGAAGGTGTCTGCTCAGCAGATCTTGCTATGGAATGGACAAGCTGTACACATATCCCTGAAACTCACAGCAGTCACAGCATCCACACCAGTTGTACGTTCACCACTTCAAGGGTGACAGAGCAGAATATGAACCTGCAGAAACCAGCCCAGCCTCTGGGCCTGCTCCATCAGACATGCCTGCCATAAACCTCCAGCCCTCCCACCAGGCAGCTTCAAAGCTGCTGCTGCAAAGAGAAACAAAGTTGTCTACGGTTAGCTCCTTTCTCCTTTGTTGGCAGACTCACCTCCAGTCCTATGGGAAGAAAGAAACTGAGAGAGACCAGGGGGTGACACAATTGTCACTTCTTTCCATAACCTTATCAGGGTTGTGATACAGTCAGCTACCATACCTAAAGAGGGCACCAGGGACAGCATGTCTGTGCTCTCCTCCACCCAGCCTAGCTTCCAGAGCACACAGCTCTTGGGGATTTATTTCCTGGACATTTCAGAGGGACACCTGTTGCATTACACAGATCTATTTGGTTACAGAAACCCACCATCTGCCCCGATGTTGTACCAACCAAAGTCTGCAAGCACCCTGACAGCAAGGAGGATTAATATTACATTTCCATCTGCTCTGCAACGCAAGCTGCCTGTAAGCAACAACCCAAAAATGCCTGTGAGCTCCTAAATCCCACTTTGTCGTTAAAAAATGCAAGTTACAGAAAGAACAAGAGGAGCCGTGACAATCCAGTTCCTTCAAAGCACATGTCACATTCCCAGCAACATTTTAAACTTACTCTATTTCCTGCATGGCTAAATGCAGAGAACATTAACAGGTCACATCGGAGACATCTAGGTGGTGACAGAGTCAATATAAAACCATTGACTGGGTCTGCATCAATGTAACAAACTTTAAAGTATGAAAACAGACTGTTTATTACAGCATATGATGTGTTATATTAATTTACACAATGATATATATATATATAAAAACAGCCATTGATGATGTACAGTAAATTGGACATCAACAGGAATATTAAAACTACTGATACTCATGCACGTGACATGCATATGGGGTTTTTTTTCTTTTTCAAAAGCAGTTTTACACAATATACTGAAGTTACTACACCTTGGTCAGCTACTCCAACAGTTTACTCTCAACACCACCACCGTCCAGAGCGGGACCCCCAGGAGATCAGAGCAGAGTGCACTCCAGAGAAGATGACTTAATCTCAGAGAGATTGAACAGGAGCCCTTTCCTGGTGAGGGAAGGCTGGGGGAGGACAGGGGTGAGTTTCAAGAAGAGAATCAACAAGAAAAGAAAAAACCAAAAACAACCAACCAACCAAAAAAAGGCCAGGAGGAAGAAGTTCCAGATGTAGCAATAGGAGCAGCAGAAAGGGACAAGCAAAAACATGAAGACCACCCACATTCCCTCCCCCTTATCCCCTAAAAACTTATGACCTTAAGCTGTTGATATCCTGTATAAGACCCAGAACTGGAAAAACTAGGCAAGGAAGATCCATTCCCAGAAACATTAGCCTTTTTTCAAAGCCTTCTGACACCATGCGCTGGAGGCTGTTCACCACTGAAATGGCATTGTTATGGTTTTGTTTTTTTAAAAACAAGTATAATGGTCTTTTATTTCCATGTAAAAGGCACTAGTATCCACCCAAGTTCTGAAGACAAGTGACATAATTTACCTTAAGTTTTAAATATTTGTATAAAAAGAAAAAAAAAAATCTGTGGAAATATGTACACAAAAGCACCTTGCTTCAGAAAGCAGAAGCAGATACATTCCACCGAGTCACCTCATTAGACGGTTGTCATAAGCTTCAGGGAGCCCGACCGAAAGCGAAGGATTTTCTTCTTGAGGTTATGGGAGGCTTTGATTTTGACAAAGGCCTTTGCCGCATTTTCATGCAGCTCCGGGGCTGTGACCGTTTGGATGGGGAGTGTCTGGACAAACTGAGACCAAATAAGGCCCCCGCTCTCATCAGAGTCACTGGTGGTTGTGCTCTCCCCTACAAACTCCACCTCGCTCAGGCTTGACTCGCTGTCCCCAAAGCAGTTCGTCGTGTAGTTGCTCTGCTCATCCTCACTCGTGTCCACCACGGTGGAGTGGAACAAGGACTCACACTCCGCCGAGTACTCCGAGTCGCTGGCAACATAGGCGTATGGGCTGACGTACGGCAGGGGGACCTGTGAGTAGACCCCCACACCTTCCCGCCGGTTCCTCCTCGCCCTCCGTAGGGCCTCCTCATAGGAAATCTCCGCCGATGACTTCCACCGGCGGTAGTCAGCCCTCTTATGTTTAGGCTTGGCCACCACGACCTCTCGGCCATGCCCGTGGGACCGGATGGCGGATTTGTGCAGGCCAGCCTGCCGACTCGGGATGCCTGACTCCTGCTGCAAGCTGCTGCCTCTCTTCCCCCGTGAGGAGGGTTTCTTCAGTTTCTTATTTGTATCCAACTCATCAGGAAAGCGGCACTTCTTTCCAACCGGCTTGCTTTTCTCCCGCAAGGTCTGCACACCGTTTTCCAGCCCATTGGCAAGGTGAGGCCTGTGTTTCAGCACGGAGCTTTTCAAAATCTTGACATTTCGGGTGCCTTTGTGAAGCTTCATGCTTTGCTGCTGGGCCGGTATGTACTGGGCGTTCACCAGCAACCCATCATCCAGGCTCTGGGAGGAAGAGCCCTCACTTTTGAAATCCAGCGCGGGCCTCTCCTCAACAGCAGGCGATGAGGAGCGAGCTGTCTGCAAGCTGCTCTTTAGCAGGACTTTTTTGGGAGGCTGGCTGACCCGGTGGTTCTCTGGCTGCAGCACCATGGGCTTCCCTGGGCTCTCTTTGGGAGACGCAGCAAAGAGCTGGCCATTCTCTTTGGGGACATCCCCCGCTGTGGCCACTGCGTTGCGGCTGAGCTCTGGAGGTGCTGGTTTGACACCCCGTGACAGGTGCTTGCTCTGAAGTTCACTTGTCGTGCCGGGTGGAAAAGCTGCTGGCAAAGGTGCCTTCCTACTCTCCAGCTGCTCACCAGCCAGCTCCCTTGGCCTCTGCTTTAACGGGGAGGGTGCCGCATGGTCCAGAGCAGTGGCCCCACCAGAAGGCAAGCACGCTTGCTTGGAGCTCTTCAGGTTCACGACGTTACCGTGAGCCACCACCCCGGCAGGCTGCCTGACACACATGCTTCCATGCCTCAAGATCCCTTTGGTGGGATCGGCATTGAGACTCGTCCTGGGTTTGTTAGTCCTTACCGCGTGAGTCTTTTTCTGAACCAGGCTTAAGATGTAACTGTCTATCCTCTTGCTGGTGGAAGGACACGGTGCCGGCCAGGAGCTTTGTGGGACAAAGGTGTTAGTGGATTTTCCAGAGTCTGTTTCAGATCCAGCGCAAACATCGCTAACGTCACAACCAAGCCTCTCCTCTTCTCGCTGGGGGTTTTCAGTCACAGGGAGAAGAAACATGGGACTCTGCACAGCTACTGCGTGGAGTGGGCTGGGGTACCGGTAGATGTCATTCCCATTTTTAGACACCAGATCACACTGGTACTTTGGATGTACATCTGCAACGACATCGAGGGAATTTGAGTGCGGTGTGGACAAAGAGTGACAGACAGAGCCTGCGGTCTGGTCCTCATGCTGGCCTTCCTTATTATAGTCCATCCAGCCTATGAGATCTGAAAGGCATTTTAGAAAAGTTTAGAGAGCCTGCCAGGGGACAGTTCTGCTACGTTTTTCATGTGCCAAGGACGCTGGTCCCATCTACGCATACGATGCAATGTTTCAACTACAGCAGCGCTGTTCAGAGGAAACCTTGCAACCAGGGATGCGATTCAAGCAATACAAAAGCAGCACTATTCTTCTGTGGGTGTAACTGCACCTATGTAGGATTTGCCCCAATATGACTATATGGTTAAAAAAAGAATAATAAAAAAAATCACAGCCCTAATGACATTTACATTGGTCTCAAACCTGTGCCTAGGTTGCTAAGAGCTTCCTATTTCACTTTCAAGCCATCCAGAATCTCTAAGGGTCTCTTACGATTATACGTTACACAGCTACCTGTAAAACTCACTGCAGGCCTTAACACATATCAATCTTATATTTTACTTTACTAAATCCAAAAAGCAACAAAAATTATAGGCAAGACACCAATTAATTCTTTTAGCTTATTGACAAATTTAACTTCCAAATTTTTTCAAGCATATCTTGGGTCACAAAAAAAATCCAGATTTAATTTTATTGTTGTTATTATTATCATTGCTGTTGTTTCTATCATCGTAATTATTTCATAATTGTAATAATGCTAATAACAATATCAGATGCTCCTTTTGAGCAATAAAGTGTTAAAGAATGGGAAACAGGCTCATCTTTCCATACAAGTACAAGAAGTGCAGGTCAATCCAGCTGACATCCTAGCCTTAGCTCTGCAAAGAGTTCTGTAAGAGAAATCCAGTGCGTTTCAAGATGCATGAGTCAGATTTAATAGCTAAGGCACTTACTTGGGAGGTAAGCAACCTTAGGAGCAGGGCTTCAGTCCAAGCACCTAAGATTATTATTTTCTTAAGCTTATGTTGCCCTTGTCTTCTTGGGTAGGGGTACAATCTAAATGATCCTTCTAGGTCACTGTCAGTCCTGTTTTCTACCCTTGGGCTAGAAACTTCAGACAGGGTACTCAAATTTGAATGCTCAGTGCTCATCACTTATCTAAGGCTTGTTTCAAAAGAGGTCTCTCAGACCTGACAGAGATCATGTGTGAGCAGGAGAGGAAGAACAGGGAAGTTAGGAGCATGAACTTCCTCCAGATCACCTCAAAGTTTTTCCCACATTTCCTAAGTTCTACATCAGAGTCTGAAAACATTGACAAAAAGACTTCTTTGAAACATGCCAGCTGGTGAAATTTCATCTCTAAAGTGAGACAGTATGAATAATGAGAATTTTAGGTTTTCATGACATATACAGAAAAAAACCAGCTATGCAATCAGCTGGAATTCCTTGTGTATGCTTTTCTTTTTATGTATGGCCGATGAAGATCACATATACCTTACAACGGGGTGCGTTAAATTACCTCAAGCTGCTCAAAGGATAAATTAGAGGACTTCTCAGCATCTCAGTATGAATGTATCCCAGGCTGTATTTTCCCACTTCAGAGTTAGAAGAACGTGAATTATTGTGTCCTTGATTCACAACAAATCACTATAAGTTAACCTTAAAGAGCAGAACGGAAATTGGAAATACTATGGTTAGAAGCATCCTCCACAACCCAAAATGAACTAAAGCTTTTGAATGAGCATGTTTGCAAAGAATAACGATCACGAAGTCCTACTGAGGTGTCCTATCTGGACAACAGACAGAGGAGGCTTCCTATTTAACCATCTCACATGTTAAGGTTTGCATCTTCAGCCTAGTATCCAAGGAAAGTCTCTGTCAAAGAGATGTATTTTTTCCCTGCTCCCGATGTCTATTTGTTTATATGACATAAATGCAGGACACACCTCAGCATCGTCACCTGGGCGTTGAGGACCATCAGAACCGACAAAATAACTGCTATAAACAGACTGACATGCAGCCTGACCTCCTAAAACCTGTAGCTAGCTCCTTATTCTGTCACTTTAGCGAGGACATGGCTGTGATGTATCTTTAATTATTGCTATTTGCTGAAAATGCTTTTCTAAGGGAAACCATGAGAAATTAGCCACTGATGCACTTATGTGTATAGTTACCACTGCCCTCTACTGGGTAGAGCAGCTGTCATATTTCACATGTTATTTTCATGTGTTTAGAGGGACATATTCACATGTAAGGCTGGACTAGTGGAGGGCAAATGGTCCCACCTCATGACCCATGTACATGATAGGCACTGGTATCTTTTCAGAGCATAATAAGTCAAATGAAAGGAAGAAGGGTTAATCCAACCCAGATACTCCTGAGGCAGTATTTCCAAAGCCAAAGCCACCTCCTGGAGTATGATGTATTCGACCTGCTTTTACTATACCTGCAGATTTAGGGCGTCCATCTGAGATATTCAGTGTTGCCTCCAAAGGGCTGCAAAAGCAAGTGCTAGAATGGCAACTGGATAAACACTCACTGAAGACAGAGTTAGATGAATTGGAGAGCGATCCAGAAGCTCCATCACTCAGCTCATAAAACCCTATAAAAATAAGAGTTTGGATTTATATTAGTTATGTCTACACAAAGTTACCATTTGTGTCCCTAGAAAGGCAGTCAAGCTGATGTTTATGTTGGCTTAGTCTATTGCAATTAGTTATGGGATTTCATTCAGTCACCGAAAAAAACAGTGTACAATTTAGTAATATCCTTATTGCTATGAAGGATTCCATTTAAAAGTAAAGCACTTAAAAGTAAAAAAGCAGAACTTTACTTAGCATATGAAATTGTGAACTTTTTTTTCTTTAACCTGTACAGGGGTTGGTGTTTGAACCTTTACAGGGTTTTTCAGACTTTAACAAGAGGATCCAGGCCGTGTTTGACAGCCCACTCATTTAACAGTGTATTATACTTCCAAGACAGACTCTCCAGCTATTACTTGACTACAAAATCTTTACCAAGTGTTGGGCCCAATGCTATCCATTATTTTCCTCAAAGTTCTGGTGATAAATATGGTATTTGTGGAAGACACAAAAGAAGAAAAATGGTAAATATTGTACAGACGCAGAAAATCTAATTTCCTGGTAAATTTGGACTACTCAAGAAAAATACGACATACCATAATAAAAATTTAAATTGTACATTTAGGAATAAGGAATGCAGGTCATGGCTACAGAATGGGGATGCATCCTGGAAACAATAATCCTGGAAAGGACTTAGCGTGGAAAAGCAGCTCAATCAAGCTTAATGATATGGCAAAAAAAGCTAATGAGACTGTTGGATGTACGAAAAGCCTAAATAATAGCAGCAGGGAAATTACTTCAGCAGTCTATACAGCACTGGTAAGAAAGACATTGGGAATGGTGTGCCTGGTCCTTGAATCCAGCATGCTTATAATAAAGCTAAAAAACTGGAAAGGGGCCATAAAGCTATTTAAGAGCTTGTCTTAAAACAAATGACCTAATGAACTTGACCTGTTTAGCGCATCAAAGAAAGTCAGGAATTATATTGTATAGCACCTCCAAGAGGAGAAAACTGCATACTGGAAGACCTTACTCTATGGGAGAAAAGCATATAAAAATAATCAGTGCTGGAACAAGTCAAATTCAGATCAGAAATTAGCATGGTTTTAACAATTGCAAGTGGGTGGATTCTCTACTTCTGTGTCTTCAGAACAAGTTTAGATGCCTATAGGAAAGGTTCCCCATCGTTAAATAACACTTACTGGCTTCAATGCAGCTAGAATGGGATGAAACGCACTATGTGGTCCCCCATCAAATTGTTTGATTCAGTATTCCCTTCTGGCTCTAAGATCAATTTTGACATCTTCCTCCTGCTGACAGTGTTTCCTTTCACCATTTTTCCTGTAGCCTCCTTCCTAATGTGCAGGAGGATTATAATTTTCTGAACTAATTTGTGGGTGACCTTGGAAAAAAAGTTAAAAATGCCCCAAACACTAAAAATCTAATTGAGATTGAAATGCTCCTCTGAATATGATGCCTACAAACAGCAACCTTTCCAGTGGTAGGTGAAATTTGCTAGCAGGTATTAATTATCAGAGTGCAAACACGCTATAGACATTTACTACTGTAGTACTGAAAACTACAGCCAGTTTAATTCGAGGTGCCAAGGGAGGCTCCATTTTGGCTCACCTGAACTTGGACGACTGTCTGTCTCAAGGTGTTCATCCGTCGTTTTCTCCACGTCCAGGCGGAGATCACTTATTTGCTTATCTAGCTCTTGTAACTGATTTAATAGGCCGGCGTCCCTCCTCCTCAAGCAGTTCTGGAAAACAAGAAGACAAACAACATCAGCTCATTCAGTGCAGCAGACGTGAAGGGGCTCCAAAGACAATCAGCCTTCTCCATCTCAGCATTGCAAGAATGCCTTGTCAATATTCTTTTATAAAAAACCCAAACAAACAAAACAAACAAACAAAAAAAAAAAAAACAGAACAGAGCCCTGAAATTTTAGATAAATGCGCTGGATAAATATTTAACTGAAGAGTTATGCAGGCACTTCTTTCCAGCCTCTTCCAGCCAGTTCTGCACAAGAAGTGTGCTCCACAATTTGGGAAGACCAAGACACGATGCTGGCAAAGGGCCCCTCGCCCCTTTGCAGGACCATAGCTGTAACAACAACGCTGTATTGTACGATATGGTCAAACCAGACCTGTGCACGTGAAACGGGCCGCTTCAGCCAGCAGACAGCTTTGCCGCTGTAATCGGGGATGTTCACCACCACAGTGATGTTAGTCAAAGATCACATCTGTTCACATAATGGGACGACACAGCTCTGCCAACAAGTGCCTGTAGTGTGGGAACCGCCTTGTTCTGCTGCACATTACGAGCTTATAGTCTGCCATATAGACAGCAAGATTCCCAGAGCTGGGATCACAGCCCTTTTATTAGTTTTGCAGTGCAGCAGGAAGGAAGAGTAATTCTTCCTCTTCTCCCATTATAATTGTATAAAATTGCTGTGAGATGAATTTTAAGGCTATTTATGAAGGTAATTTGATGGCATAAAATAAGCAGTAAGAAATGATTTTGTAAGGCACTCATTAACCCACGGTCAATGCAATCAGTTTCCCTGTGTGTATTATAATGTTGCTTATCCATCATCTGTTCAGCTGCATACCCTTTAATTGTTCTGGCTTTGAGGAAAGTGGGGGAGGCAGGAGGAAGGTTTCTCTCTCCCTTTTTTTTTTTTTTTTAAGTGCATCATTTGATCGGCACCCTGCAGTGCTCTGACACGCTCATCGCACAGAGTTTTGATGCTCATAACTGGACTCATTCTAAACCCATTAAATCCAGGACAACCTTTCCCCTGGGGTGGGTCAGTCCTCCGGCAAAGGGAAAGAAAATGCTGAGAGCATTAGCGAGGCCGTTTGAAGAAGTGCTGGCATTTAACGCCATCCTTGGAGAACCAAAGGGGCGATCGCAGGTCTTTCTCCCACATTTCTACTGGGAGCCAGCTGGAAGCCAGGCTGGCAGAGGTGATGGGTTCCAGCAGTAACTCGCTGCGCCTGCCACTGCCACTGGTGTCCCCCTCCCCCCACGAGCACTGCATCTGGTTCCAATCTGCAATGTCAAGTGCACAAATTAAAAGTGCTACCACAAATCCACGGGGTTTTTTTGGGTTTGGGAGGTTTTGGATTTTTTTTTTTTTTTGGTTGGTTTTTTGAGTAATGATTCCCTGGTCCTTCACTACAGCTCTTTAGCAGCCAGCCCCTTTCTCAGCAGAAGCATCGTTTATTTCTAGCTTTTACAGAAGGAAATAATCCTAAATTAGCCAAACCGAAAGACTAAGAAGAAGAAAAAAAGGAAAAAAAAAAATGGGGGTGGGGAAAAGAAGAAATCAGGCAAATAAATCACGCGGTCCAACTTCTCCTTGGGTTAAAGCAAATGCTGAGCCACGCACAAAGACGGCCAGGCACAGCTGTACGCTATTTTCATTGAAAAATGATCTGCCGCTTCACGCCGCCCTCCATCTCTTCCCACAGCAGCTACACAGCGCGTCCTTCAACAAAAGCATCCCTTATTTTAAGGGGCCCGATCCCGCCCGCGCCGGAACGCTCGTTGCCTCCTCCCGGGTTGCGACCCAGGCGCTCGCGCCCAACTTCCATTCAAGGTAACGGTAGCGCCGCTCACGCCTTGAATGGCGATGGGCCGCCGGCCTGGCTCTGGAACCGGGAGGGGCACGGTGCACCCCCCAGCGAAACGCCGGCAGCGCCCGCCGGTGTCACCGCTCTGGCCGGCCGCT
>JAVJGJ010000060.1:32868793-32888826 GCA_035590215.1 Microhierax caerulescens
CCTCCCTCCTGCCCTCCCCGCCCGGCGGCGGCTCCACGCCCGCGGTCGCCTTCCTCCTCCTCCTCCTCCTCCTCCTGCCCCCCCAGCCCGCGCCTCCATCGTCCCCCGGCGGGCCGGGGAGGGGCGGCCGCGCCGCCCGCTCACCTCGCCGGAGACCCCCGGAGCCCCGCACAGGCCAGCGGCAGCGCGGTGCGGGCCGTGCTGCCCACCCAGCCCGACGCGTCCCAACTGGAGTCGAAATGATGCACCTTGGGGGTGGGGGGGAATCCCGGCTTGAAGGGGGCGAGGGTGGAGGTAGAGGGCAGGGAAAGGTGGGAAGCAGAGGAAGAGGGGACAGTCCTTGCACCAGGGTGCTGAGCATGCCGTAGGCACAAGGGTCAGGACGAAGTGTTGCTTCAAAGCCCCGTTGAGTCGACTGGCCAAAAAAAGCCGTAATGAAGTGAACTTCATAACAGCGTGTAGACTAGTTGCAGCGAAGGGTCTGCAATTAAATTTTCAATGGCGTAGCAGTGGAAAGGCGGGGGCGGAGGGGAGCAAATCCAGATTTCGAAGAAAAATCTTAGTATCGAAATACAGGAAGAACTGATTTGCAGACAGACATGTGCCAAGGGGGGGATATGGAAGAGGAAGAAGAAAGCATTGAGGGAGCCCTTCACAGTATGGGGTTTGTTGGGAAAGATGTCAGCCTGCCGTCCAGCGGCTCTCACGGACATCATGAGCATAACGACATGGCCTTTCCTGTTCTCCCTCTGCTCTCAGGAGGGTATGAGTGTCTGTGGTACTGAAAGGTCTCGGATGAAATTTGTTTCCCCGCTCCCATGCTCTTTGCAGTAGACAATACGTTGCGGTGTGCAGTACACCCACCTTATCTGTTGCAAGTGGTATTTCTTCTTCTGAGAGCCTGCAGCTAATACGGATCATTATTTCACAGCCACCTTAAACTGATGCAAGGTGCTTTCTAAAGTGGAGATCCATTTTCCTCCTGCAGCTTATAATTAGCCCTCCCAAATGTGAGCCCAAATGCAGGTGAGGCCACATGTACCAGCTCAGAGGATGGCCGAAGCTAAAGCCAGCTCCACTGACTTTTGCCTTTGAACTCTTCCCAGAGCTGGTTCACCACACAGCTGTGTCAGCACAGCCCATCTATGTTAATATTTTAGTTTGGATTAAGAGTACTTTTTTGAATGAACTCTCTAGCTTGTTCTGGCTTACCCTGCTGTGGTTCACATCACAGAGGGATTTGAGAACAAGTGAACTGTGCTGATGAGGGGTCAAACAGAAGCAGAAGGGAGCACACCTAAAGCACTCCAGCTGCTGAGGGATGTCCATTAGTGGCCGTTTGGTCTGTGCGACAAGAACACAACTAGCCCAAAGTGACACCCTGGAAATACGTACAGCGTGGCTGGCTGGTCCTCGGTGCAGCCATACTGCTCTGTAAATCCACACCTGCTACACTGTCCCAGCTGCTTACGTAGACATAGGTGTGCGTGCCTACAAAAGGGGGAAGTGAGGCAGCACAGGAATACGCCAGAGAAGTCAGGGCCACTTCTTTGGGGAGCACTTCACTCCTGCCAGACTGAAGAGATCATGAAACTGCAGCTGCAGAGGGAACTCACAAACACTGAAAGGATGAGTGTTACCCCAAGGGCAAAGGATTGACTGAGGTTACTAAGCAAAACTGGAAATAAAAGCCAAGTCCCATACTGGACCACTGTCCCTTCACTCATTTTATGTATCTGGGCCCATAAAGGCCCAGAAGTAGGTTCAGCCCCTGCCCTGCAACACCACTGCTGACCCAAAAACCTGCTCCATGGCTTTCTCCTGTGTGGACCTTGGCACGCAGCACCCTCTGAGCATGTTTATGCTGAAGGCTGTGTTGCAATGCCGCTTTACTTTCCCAAGCAGGTACCAGAAGCTCTCTAGACATGGAAGCGAGAGAGCTCCCACATTTTCCTTCACCCTTTTTAGCCAGACTTTGCAAGTAGCTCTGTGCCTCGTATGCAGTTGTACACAAAGCTTCATGCAATATTTATGCAAAGCTATTTCAACTATTTCTGTGCTATTGTGCACCATGCAATTTAGGCATTGCTTCAAAAATAAACTACAGTGCTAAATAAAATCTGTCTTAACATTCAGTCATTAATACCACATCATTTGGTAGATTTCAGTCCTATTCCTCCCTCCCAAGTCACCTCTTCCACTCTGAAGAGTATAACATGCTGCTTATCTCCTGCATTCCCTGCTGACATTTCTGTGTGCGTCCTTCTCAGTGCATCAGTTCCAGGAAGGAAAAGAAACACAAGAACTGCCAAAACAGCCAACTACCTATACCACGTGGAGACGAGAATACAGCTTCCACTGAATCAGGGTCACTGTGCAGCTAGCATTATCAAAGAGGAGGGAAGGGGAATCTGAAGAAGAGGAACTTGGGTTTCACCCCACAGATGAAGGAATAATAAGGTGCCAGAGAAGCAGTGAGAATTAGGAGGCTGGACAGCATGGTAGAAGGAGATGTGCAGGTGAAGAGCTAGCAAGAAATGTCAGATTATGTGAATAATAGAAGAAAAACAAGATGTGACCTAAGACACTGCAAGTGAGGGGAGGGCCACAGAAAACTGTTCAAGAACTAGGATGCAGCTCAGCAGAGCATAGGTGATGGAGACAAGGGGAGGGAGAGCCCAGGAGGGCAGGGTTTGAAGACAGCAGAAAGACTAAAGAGAATGAGCATAAAACACAATCCCTTTAGTTTACCCAGGAAGACACCGTTCAGAAAGCCACAAAACCAAGTCCATGAACAGCAAGAGAAAAAGTCCAGCCACAGGTGGTGGGACATAGATGAAAGACAGAACCAGAAGAGGACAGTAAGGTGAGAAGATTGAGGAAAGAGTGTCTTTGCTAGGTATCGTCCTCAAGTAAAGCAGGTATTTTAAGCACAGAAGGAAAAAGAGACTAAGACTGGTCCTCTCAGTTACAATGCAGTCAATCATTCCAGTGAAAAATTAGGCTGAGAAAAGAGGGAGGCCCCAGTCCCCAGATTAGCTCTGACTGGACAACCCTTGGAGGCCTTTATCTCAGCAAACCAAACATCTCAAAACTCTTAGCAAGGGCTAAGTAATAGGACTCTCACGTGGAAAAAAATCTCCGAGTCCAAAACTCTTCCATTTCTCTTCTGGCTTGTGGCAACTGCTGAGGGACTTGCTCTTACACTCCTTTGTAAAATTGCTATTCCTTCACTGGGGTAATCAGCTGAAATTCTCCAAAACCAAATAATCCCAGATTCCCCGCCCTAAACTCAAACATAGAAACCGCAAGGGGGGAGGCAGTGAGTTATCTTCAGGGAAAGAAGAGATGATGATTGAGGAGCTCTGTTGCTAGGATGTTATGAGAGGTGTAATTCTGTCTGGTATAGAGGCGGTTATGAAATGTCTCATCTTTTATGATTATCCTGGCTCGTCGCCTATGATTATATTATTAGGTGGCAGAAATGCTGTATCCCCCTCGCATTTCATATACAGGGAATAAAGAGGTGGTCTCTGCCCCATGGAGCTTACAAGACAAGAAACAGCAGGTGACTGCCACTGGAATACTCAAGGGGCCCCAAGGAAGTAGTGCATGGCATGATGGGCAGTGAATCCAAAACACACAGGCAAGGGGCAAGAGTTTCTGACCCTCACCTCACCATTAATTTCCTTCCCACTGGGAGTGAACCCCTACATCTCAATGCATACATTTGTCTTTCCTTTTTCCACCCCTGCTGATCATTAAATTAATTTTAGATTAAATGAGGCCAATTAGCAGTTGTTACTTCTCCTAGGTTCACTTGTGACCATTCACACTAAAATTAGTGCAGGAAATTGCAGAAGTTGAGAAACATTGCAATTCTCGGTTTGTAAAATGAAAGCAATTGCTTTCTTACTGTAACACAGCCCATCAGAGGCAGGGTGATACGTTATCCAGAAAAATCCACTTGGGGATGATGCATAAGACCCACAGCTGTCACTACGCCTCTGATACTTTATTTTAATCTATTTTAATGTTAATTTTCTAAGCATTTCTTAATTGCATTGGATAATATAATAGGGTATAAATCTTATCAGCAAATCAGACTGACATCAGTTTGTGTTATCATATTACCATGGTTACATTATTATTACAAGTGAACCTTGTGCTCATCACTAACCACAAACAATTTTAGCAAATAACCTAAACTGAAGCAAAATATCCTGGCAGTGTTTCCATTTTTTTAAAAACAAAACCAATTTCTCTGGGTGATAGGTAACTGCAGCATAGTTATGATGCATTTTATTCTTCTCATTCTTCTGCAGCCTACATTTATTTCCTTGTGTTTGTACAGCATTGAAACATTTCCATGCTGTCAACAAG
Organism: Microhierax caerulescens; assembly: GCA_035590215.1. Taxonomy (NCBI): domain Eukaryota; kingdom Metazoa; phylum Chordata; class Aves; order Falconiformes; family Falconidae; genus Microhierax; species Microhierax caerulescens. The sequence goes on from JAVJGJ010000060.1 coordinate 32,873,177, forward strand.
ACACAGAGGCCAAATTCCTTAAATGTAGCACTAGCACAGCCTGTCAAAACTTTACCACGTTTGTATTGCTACAGCAAAAACTGCTAGGGACTGCTACATTAGGAACCATAGACAACTTGATCAGGTCCCTCAAGAGTCCTGTTTCCTCTTACTCTAAGCTGATCTGACTGTGGTCTCCCATCAAAAGACACAGTCCCACTTTCCCTCACTCCCAGTGCCACTGCACATGTGCCAGGTGAAGGGACAGACATTTCCCGTGAGGTCACTGCAATGGTCTGACTACCCTGATCTGATGTACAAGAGGGGAAACATGCTGGAACCGGGGAGGCCAGCGATGCTGTCCCTTTCCCTGCTCCTGACCGTTTGAGTATTTCCTACATTTGGCTTTGGGTATTTCCTACATTTGGCTGTTCCTCTGCTGCAGATCATCATCCCACCAGCTGTGCAGGGACCATGGCTGGAAAGCAGATTGCTACCCCGATTTGAGTTAAAAATAACCTCTTCTTTCCTTTTTGTTAACCCAGATATTTCAGCACTCCACTTTTTAAGCATGAGCAGTTGCACGGGCATGACTGAGAAGGCAGAACTGTACAGGAACAAAGAGACAAGGGCAGGAAACCCTCCAGCAAAAAGCTCTATCCAGAGGGAATGTGGAAGGAAGGATGGACTGTTTGCAAAACAAGAAGTCACCCAGGAGGCCATGGAAGAGCACAGACAACAGCTGCTTCTGGGGAAGCGACATTAGAGCTTCTCCAGACATTCCTGTCAGACTACGAGCCATGCAAAGGGATTCATTTCCTTTCTGCAGGCAGCAGCCCATCTGTTGAGTCAGGGAGAGGACTGATTCTGAATTGCCCATTGCTGCCTCAGATGGTGTGGTGCTCCCCAAGGCCACGAAAGACCCACTTCTGCTTAGCCAAGGAGCCAGAGCAATGCAGAACCTCTGGAGGGCTGGTGAGCCCCGAGCCCCCCCAGGCATCGCAGTGCTGCTCCAGCAGCACCTACTGTCTGCGTCAGGTATCAAAGTGGCAAATAAGATGTAAAACTTGCTTTTCATCCCTAGATTGGGGAAGACATGCAAGAGAATTGGATGGAAAGGGTGGAAAGCTGGGCAAGATCAGCTTCATTTTTACCTCTGTTTTAAGGATAAGAAGGGGTCTGATAAGGACAGCATGCGGGGGGGGGGAACATGAAGTTAAACAAACCAGTGTCACCCACGATGTTCACAGCTGAAAAGAAGCAGAGCCTGAAGCTATCCCCCTCATTGTTCACCATAAAGAAACTTTACCAGCATTTTAACAAATCACCTAATACATCATGTCGGGATGGTAACTGACGGGGGCTGCATTCCCTCCGCAGGCTCATGGACACTGTTCAAAAGAAAGTCAGAGCTGAACTACTCCAGTGACACTTTCTTTCTCACTTTTTTTTTTTCTCCCTCATCACCAAGCAGATGATGTCAGTTGAGTTCTGCTGCGACTACTTTTGATTCATCCTTACAATATCATAACTGATGTTCTTGTACCTTGACTCCTTTTCTACTCCTAGCCTGTGTTTCATATTTATTTTTAAAAATGCCTAACCTTTGGTGACACAGACTTCTGCTCAGTTTAATGTCTTCTTGCAGCCGTGCTGCCAGTGTTCACCTCAGCACATGAGGCTGGGAACAGCCCTCACCAGCATGGTCTTTGCAGAAGAGTATCTATTGAACTGTGAGTAATCAGACACTGGGAGTGGAAGAATTGAAATGATGGGCTTAATTTACAGTTTGAGATTTAGACAGCCTGGGAACAATTCCCAAAAGAAGGAAATGGAACAGTCTGAGGAGAAGAAAGCTTCTCCATCATGAGATACCTTTGACAAAAGGTTAGACATGGACATGTCAGTATCAAAAAAGACTCTTCAAGGGACAGCAGTGCAGCGAGCTTGAGCTTATGCTCTTCAGGTCCCACATTAATATAGGCTCCAGTGGGGAGTCAGTCTACTAAAACAAGTCTGCGCAAAGGCCATACCCAGCCCTACCACTGGCTGTCCTCCCTTCTCCTCTCCCCCTGCCTTTAGCACTCGATCTGCCCTGGAGAAGCACACGCATCCTTGATTACCAGGAAAGGGAGTCCCACCATACCTGTGCTTGGCTAACTGAGATCTCTTCCTCCTGCCATTACCCATATCCCTGATCCAGCTTTCAGACACCCACCCGTGGCAGCTGGACAGAGGACCACTTGTGCTGCTGAGGCCTCCCTTGCTCCTTCACATTGCTAAGACCATCTGCTCCCCCAGTAAACCCCATCTGTGTTCCCCTCTCAGCCCCACATGCCCAGCAGCTCCACTCTACTCCAGCTTCCTGACAAGAGGAAGAAGGATGAAGTGAGTCTCACCTCCAGTCCACCTTTTCCCCTGTGCTGCAGCAGCAGGACACCCACGTAGGGATAAGGGAGGAAGGAGGCAAAGCCCCACAGGCCAATGCTGGTGCCAGCTCGGCTTTGGGGACACTGCAAAACCATGGTAACATTGCTGCTATAATTAAGTATAACAACAGCTCTCTCGTTAGGCAGTAGTGTAGCACCATTTCAGCCTGTATGAACACCTACCCCATACAGGGCTAACCTAGCCAGCTAAGGCATGGGTGGCAATGAAGGTATAATAGTGACAGCTGCATGGTCCAAATGTTTCATCCCAAACACGCTTATACATTTCATGCTCTCCTTAGTAGTTGAGTCGCACCTACCTCACTGCACATCCATAAACAGCCACAGCTCAGCATTCAATCCAGGACCAGAGAGGTTCATGCTCAAAGTAGTAAACCCTTCCCAGAAGAAAGGACATAATTTGCAGTACAATTTGCATTCAAACTGCCTGCAACAAAGGCAGAGCTGGCTGCAGTTGCACTCTTTGGATGGCCTTGGGACCCCTCAGCTGAAGCAAGCCATGCACTGGGAGCCTGGAGCTGGGCAGAAATACTTGTGGGAAGGCTTTCCAATCAAGCCTCCCTGCACACCAGGGAAAGCTGAGCAAGATCAAACTGTGCCCATGACATGTTTTAACTCATACAGACCTGATAGCAACAGCAAGGACTTTTATGGGGTTTGGGTGGGTTTTTTTTTTCCTCAGCAAATTCTAACCCCACAGTCTTTAAAGGAGTTCATTCAGCCTCAGCTGATGCTCACTTGGACAAAGGCCCCTTTACATCAGCTCCACTTCCACTGAAAAATGGCCCTTGAATATGAAATTGAGACAACCTGCATGCATCTTGTGTGTGCCAAACAGCACGTTTTACGATCTGGCTTTTAACCTTCTTTTGAATATGGGCAAGCTAATAACTTATAACTTAAAATATGGGCTAAATAACCAAGGTTGCAAGGCTTCAGTGGCAGAGGCAGAAGAGATTAGGTGTACCATCCCCTGCTATTTGGAAATGTCACGTGTAAAGGAAGAAGGCTCAAAAGTGCCTTCAAGAGTGCTAGGTGCATCACTTTGCTGTCACCATCTCACCCTCCCATTCTTTGCATCTAAGAGCTTAATTTTGCATTTAAGAACTTAGCCTAAAATTTTCAGCTTTATCTCCACACATTTTCTCTCTGCTGGTTTTCCACATTCAGAGGGTTAACAGCAGTGAGTCTCATTTCATGTATAACAACAACAGGTCAAGGAACCACTAAAAAAACCCCAACAAAACCAACATAAATCTCTTTGCCTGAAATAATTCTTTTTCCACTGTGCAAGGGAGAACAAACACAGACCTCTTCCTATTGCTTAAGGCACGTGCCTGGAGGAAGGAAGGTGTCACTGGCTCCAGGCTTTGCATCAGTGAGTCCCATAAAACTTGGAAGGTCAGGTATGAAGTCATGGAACCCTTGACTTGTAAACAGCAGGATCTGAATTGGAACAGATAGGTCTCTGGAGGGACTTGCTGTCAGTCTCTGAGACTTGACTCAAAACCTGAGCTGAGAAAGTGCCACCATAAAAGGCTGGCTTTGAATTCAGGTGCAAACTGACCTGCAACAGTACCTGAATCTCTGTTGTTTTCATTGTTCCATCATTTTTTTGAGTACTGAGCCTCTTATCAAAGTTGGCTTAAGAGGAAATGTCACTTTTAAATCTTCTTTAATTAAGTCTTTGTCCTTGGAAGAACACATCTTCTATCAACCCAGGCAACTGCAAACATGCAACAGAAAAGAATGGCATTTCAATTTCCAGAAATTATTGGCCCCAAACTTTAATCTGAATGTCACAGCTGAACTGTTGATTCAGGGCATGCGGCATCCTTGTGTTACCATTTGCTGTATTAGCATCAGATGTGCAGAGAGGAACATTTTTTTACAAAAATAACCTGAAACAGCAAGGCAGCACTGGGGAATTTTATTATTTTTTTTCCAAAAGATGTTGACATTGCAGATCAAAGCCTCTCTCTCATATGGCACTGCTGGTCTTGGGACAGCACCGCCAGCCCTGTCCTGGGACTGACTCAGCAGCCAGCCTGTCTGTCCCTCCAGACCTGGGAGAGGACACAGGGGAGGAAGGGCTGCATCTGGTTTGTCTGGAGAGGGCACAGTCCTGCAATTTTAACTTTGTCTTTCCTTTAAAAGGAAACCTAGTTTCTGGTAACCATTTTGGTGCCTCTGCAATAGGCTGAAATTGTTGCCCAGAACTGTTCCCACTTTTCAGATGATTACCTCCAAGTGGCTCTGAGATTCCAACTGTTAAGTCTCATGCATAATGTATTTCATTTCAAGCCTTTCATCTGTGCATTAGTTTTCCATCTATTTCCATCCTGGTCTCAGGCACTCTTTTACCTGTAAATCAAGAAAAGTTGCCCTTTTCCCCACTATTTCTGGAGCCTCATTTCTCTGAAACACTATTTGCCAGTCCCAGCTTTTGTGCCACCAAAACATGATTTCAGGGGATGAGGTTCACCTCCATCCTCTTGTTGCAGACTTTGGGGGACACTTCCTTTCTGGCAGCATCTACGTGGCTGCATCTACATTCACCGCCTGCAGCTACTGCTCCCTGCTGCTGGTGATGGATCAGCCAGCTGTGGTCCTGTGATGACTCCCTAACCCATGTCACGCACAGGCAGCCCGCTTAGCTCATGCTCACCCACTCCTCTTAACCAAACTGATTTCAGGGCCTCTCACAACAAGGAGAAACTGGTTACAAGGAGCAGCACAGCAGCCACCAAAAGAGGCCATCAGTGTGCCTCTTCAGCTGAGCCAGCAAAACAGCATCACCCTTAGATATCACTGCTGGAAACTGAAGGACAGCTGAACTTCTCCAGGAATTGTGCCAGGGCACCTGTTAAAAGCCCATAACTCCCTGTGCTCTCTTCATAATCACCTGGTGGCCAGGGACAAGTCATTTAGATGATTTGGAATAGCAATGAGAGCAGATTTAGAGGAACAAGCCTTCAAAGCAGGAATGCAGAGCTCAGCAGTCAAACATCCAGCAGTATCTGGATGCCACTTCTTTTCCAAATCCTTTCAGATGCAGCCTAAGGGGTTAGTATTGACTTTAAAACCCAGGGGCCCTGATTCAACAAAAACAGCTAAGCACTTAATAACATTAAGCACATGCTCAAGTCTCTTCCTATTCAACAAAGCACTTAAGCACATACTTCACCCCTCTTAGATGGCCCAGAACCAAAACTCGGAGTTCTCAGAATTTCTGCAATCTTTATTTAATTTTGGAGGAGGGACAGGAATTTGAACCTTGATTCATGTTTTGCAAAGGGTCCCTATTTGCAAGTGACTCAGACTCCAGCTCCAGACCTATACACCCAAACGCTAGCACATTCATATTTTGGATTGGGATCTGAATTTTCCAGCTTGCGCCTCACTCTGATCTATGCTTCCGTTCCTTAGAGACATTGAACTGCAGGCAGGGAGCTGTTAAACCATGTTTCTGCAGAAGGTTTAAATTGATGCTACATTCCCCAGCTCCACCTAACTGAGATGCAAAACTGAGGCACCACCTCAGTGTATAGTGATGCTCAGCCTAGGCGTGTGCAGGATTTGCAAAGCTCTTCCAATTTGGCTGCTCTTCCAAAAATTTAAACCCACCACAGCCCAACTCTGTAGCCCAACTCCCAGAACTACGTGAAATCCTCAGACTTTGGGGATTATTGAAATGCCATCCAGCATTCACTTAGCGGTTGCAGAGGGAAAGTGCAAAGAGAGTGAGCCCGGTGAGCTATGAGCCTGCCAGGGATGCAGCTGAGGAAGGGGACTGACAGCCAAGAGGGGCATCCTCGATCTGCCTCCAAGCTGTTCTTTCAAGCTTTCATCAGGCAAACATCACCACATTGCTTTATGCACATTTCCAAATGTCACTGCTTCCTGCAACACCTTCTTTTTCCTTTTTTTTAGCTTTTCATATTTTGATTTGTTTGTAACGAAAGCTGAGATTCTCCAGAGCAAAGCAGCAGGCATCAGGAAAAGTAGCAAACAAACACAGAAATCAAAACAAAAACATCTGGGCCATGTAGCCAAATCTGAGCCTGCTTGCCATTTCACACCAGTGCCAGTCACATCTCAGCACACGGAGCTCAACTCTTCGCCTCTCTTGCTTTGGCAAGAGAGCTCCAGGGCTGCTGGAGGGCAGAACAAAGCTATGAAATAAAAGGCCAGGCTTGTTCCAGGGAGACTGAAAACAAGTAAGACTGCCGCTTGCCTGGGCGAGCAGGAGAAGTGGTACTCGGGCATCTAAGGCAGCAGGAGGAGGTGAGAGCTCTCCCACAGGCTTTACCAACTGCCTGGAGGGGGAAGTAAATGAACCTGGTTAAAAAGAAAAGGCAGAATTCAAATAGCTGTGTCGTGGGCCTGCCAGGAAAAGCATCACTGGAGGGTTTGCTTATTAAATGGTTGCCAGAAGGACAAGAAGAGGAAGGAGCATCCAGCCAAGGGCTACAGGGTCCGTAAGGAGGCTGTCTGAGCAACAAAAGGCCCAGGGCACCAGCAGGCCCTTGCTTGCTGGTGACAGCAGTGAGAACACCAGGGAAGTCAGAGCATCTGGAGGGACTTGTTCACTCAAGCTTCCCTCTACCACTGCTGGGGATGGATAGACATCCAGAGAAACAGCTCTTGTCCTATCCCAGGCAGCTAGACTCGAGGGGAGTCTGGCACAAAGACTAAACAGAAGACTAGTAATGAGGAGAGGCAGGCATGGCAACTGCCCTGTGGGCAATACCTGCTATAAACCTGCCGTTAATTGGCTTCCCTGTTCTGAACAAAACACGTGGGCTGGAGACATGGAGCATCCTTCGTTCGGGTGGCAGGCACAGAGGCTGCAGTAAATGCCCCATCTTACTGAGCGGGAAGCAGAGGTGGGGAGACCTGACTGAGCTAAGACACAGAGATGAGAACAGAGCTGGCATGTGCACACAAATCTTATGAATCACCATCTGGTGCTGCTGCCACAAGATCAGACTCTTTCATGCCACTGGGTGACACAGTTAAACAGGGATTTCTCCTGGGAAAGATCAGATTTGGAAAACTCGAAGGAACAAAACCCCTAAAAATCAACAACTTGCAGCCCAGCATCGCTTTGAGAGCCTGTTGCACTCAGCTGGGCTCAGCTGCCTCGCTGGGAAGTGGTGCTGTCAGCCACCTCTCTGCATTTGCGATGGCAATGTCCAGGTGCACTGTTTGGCAGATGATTTCCCAGCCTTTGCAAATGGATGGCATCCTGGTGCAATGAGCTCTCAAAATTACCCCACTGCATTGCAAGAGATAAACAGTACCCTGCGCTGTTGTGATGAGGCAAGACCTTTATCTCTCATGGACAGGCGTAAGAAGGCACTAACCACAGCGTATTTGAGAGGGCCACAGTACTGGGAAGGACTGGGCAGCAAGTGTTGGTGCAATAACAAGGGTTTGGCTCCAGGGTGTCACTTACCTGTCCTCCCTTGTAAGTCTGAAGCCAGAGCAAGATAAAAGGTGGGGAGAGGATGGACCCAGCCCAAGAGCCACATCCAGGCTGTAGGGTGCTGGCTGGATTGTGCTGGTCTGCTCAGACCTTCCCCACCACTCCCCAGGTAACAGGTCATTTCCAAGTGGGTGCACCACTCCTAAGTGTGGGTGCAGCCCCGGGTTTGCCACAGCAGGGGTTTTGCCAGCACTTCCAACTTAATGTACAAAGCCCATGTGATCAACACTGGCTTTGCCAAGAAGCAGGAGAAAAGCTCCAAAGGCTGTTACACTCTCTTGTCTTTCCCAACCACCCACCCAGGCGACCTTTTAACTCAAGTGACCAAAACCCATCTTCTTTTCTTGTCCCTTAGCATGTACACTGGCTTATTTTCTATCCTACAATTGCAGTGACCATCGGAAACCTGCAGCTCTCGGAGCGCACGCAACGGCTGCAGCAGCCACCCTGGGAGATTTATGAGGGCAGCAAGCCCTTGGTTTCCCTGGTCACCCTCAGAGGATTTACAACCCATGCATTGAGAATGAACAAAGACCTGCTGTTCCTCATCAGAGACCTTATGATTCTGTCTGTGGGGAGGAGGCTTCAAACATAGATAACCTTTGCAAGGAGAAATAGCCATTCCTGGATGTAACATGAGAGATAGGCAGAAAGAAAAGCATCCACAGTGCTCTGGGAAATCTCAGAAAACGGAGCTGGGAGTTTGCATTATTTGTAAGGGTGGAAAAGAAAGGTTAGTCGTGGGGCAGCAGGAGGAAGAAAGGAGGTTGGTAAGAATTCATGTGAATTTGGCTTCTGGGCTGATCTTCTTTTGGATGTGATACAACTAAAAGTTGCTTCTGCCCATGAGAAGTTACAGCTTCTTCTGTCTACAGAGCGCATGGTACCTTGAGGACTGCACCAGTAGTCTCGGACTCCTGTTTTGAGTGGGCAACGCTCTTTGACACACAGATACAAGGCACCTATGGGCAGTTTTTGGAGTACAAGGGCTGATAAACTTTCAAAGGCTTCGCTGGAGCCTGTGCACTTTGCCCCTCTGTCTGTGCTGGGGCTCTGATCTCCCTGTAATCAAGAGCACTACCAGCAATACTTTCTAAAAGACCTTGCTACAGAGCCGTGACCTGTGTGGTTTTCCTCTCAGCTTGTTATCCAGTCTTAAACAACTGGCATGAGACTTACATTCAGCTGAAATACTTGATTCTGTTAATGGATCTGACCATGAATCCCACACAGCTGCTTACTGTACCCTTTGTATTGGAGTCATCAATGAAGGAGGAAGGACTCCATGAAGGAGGAAGGAGGTAAACAGTAATTACTATGCAGATTTCAAAGAGAAGTGCATCTGTGCCTTTGGTTTCTGCTTTGTTTGGTGACCTCTTCACGGGACACGAGGAGGTTTTTTCCTTAACCCTTAAATTAGCAGGGGAAGTATGAATTTGTTGTGATACTAATTATCATATGCATTAAAAAAAAACCCAAACAAACAACATACCAAAAAACCCAAACAGTAACACCATTCCCGGAGACTGAAGGTGTTGTATCTCAGTAAGTGGCTTCCTGGAGGAATATATCCACAAAAGAGCAAATTCCCATTCTAATTAGAAGGGAATCTCTGAGACAGTCTTTTCCACGAAGGAAACAAAAAAGCAGAGCTGACACGTCTAATGCATATATTAACAGTAAAGACATGGAAATTAATTGGATTTATTACCAGTCACAGCTGCAAAGATGGCTCATTTCTAAGTTTATTTTACAGAAAGTGGCAGGAGGAGTGGGATTTAATAGTCATCTCAGTTAAGCTAATGAGCCAAAACTAATGGTCTCTTCTTGTTTAGAGAGGCCCCAGTTCAGCAGAGCACCTAAGCATGTGTGCAGCTCTCACCGTGGTTTCCAAGGGATGCTTTGCATCTGCGAGTGTTTGTTGATGAGTAGGATGCTTACAGATGCTTAATGGTCTGGGAGGGAGAGGAAGCATTTTCTGAATGACAGTCAAAATCAATGATCATCCCATGTTATCATTTCTGTCCAGAAGAGAGGAAATTACTTTCCAGAGGAAAAAAAAAAAAAAAAAAAAAGACAATGAGGAACTCAGTGTCATGAGGAGTTCCCTGCTGTCTTTAAGGTCTTCGTGTGAAAACAACAAAAACTCTCCTTCCACTTGCAGGTGATGAAGCGCAATGGAGGGCCTGGCAGGACTCATGCCCTACACACAGAGCACAGCCAGGACAGAAGCGATGGCACAAATACAGTGAAATTAATCGCATTTCAATTCAAAACCAAAACTAAGTAAATCCAGCCTGCCTACAAAGAGGTTTTTGGCTGTCCCAGGATGTCTGGGTCCTGCAAGAAGGCTAGTCACTGGAAGGACTGGGGCTGGGCTTTCTGCAATGACCGAGCAGCAGGAGAAACAGCATTCCTTTTTTTCCTCTCTCCCTCTCCTGACTGCAGTCTCATCCACTCGCTGACCTAGCAGAGCACAATCTTTTTATTATTCTCACCCCACCCCCCTATTAGTTTTGTGCTATTTTAACAAGCCAAACCAGGTTTCCAAGGGGTCAGATCCATTCCAAAAGAAAGCCATAGCTACCAGTTACACCACTGACACAGGAAACCAAGAGCCCAGCTGCAGCTCGATACCGGCACCCATGTCCCTAAATCACAGCCTCTGTCACGTTTTCTAGGCCACGCCACTTGAAAGGATGCTGAAAAGGTGCCTAAAGGAGCTTTCGGAAACCCCTCCTCTCCTGTAGAAGAAATAAAACAGAAGGCATTCAATGGGAAAGCTGACCATGGAAGTGGCAAGATGGGTGTCATTTACACAGCACTTATCTCGCCTCTCCATGAGAGGGTTTGGAGGATTTTGGTAGCTTCCTTCCCAAATTGGAAACCAATTTTCTGAGGCAGAGACAGGCTGCCTTAGGCAAGGAGGTGTTAGACCAACAACAAAAGGGAAAGGTGCAAAGAGGGAACAAATGGAAACTCATTTAGCACATAATGAAGGTTCTGAGACCAAAATTAATCAAAGCAAAGAAGGAAGTGGAGAGAAATTCTTTCATCACCTATCCACCAAAGGTAGGTCCTGGCTAATAAACAGGAATCACTGTTGTACGGGCAAAAGTTTGGCCTAGCTGGAAAGATGGAAACATAGTGGGAAGATGACTGGAGTGTTACAATCATGGCTTTTAGGAAGGCTGAAGTGGGGATAAGATAGAGCACTGTTAGAAATAGGATCATGAGCATCCAGATCATTGGACTCAGTAGTAAACTAATCTGAAAATTGATGGCTCAATCATCTAAAGTAGAAAGCACAAAATAGACCAACCAGTATCTGCAGCGGAGCACAAAATCAAACCTGCAAACCCTGAGCAGGTGCCAAAGGCAGGGAGGGGAAAGGGGCCAGATTGTCATGGCAAAACTTCAAATGGAGCAAATTCTGCAGGAAAGCTGCCTCCAGCACTAAAACAGCCTCCATATTTGTAATGATGATGGTGATTATTTCCTATCTAAAAAAATCCTCACATATCCAACAGGGGAGAATTGCATATTAAACCTCTTTTCTTGGCAAATACATAGAATTTGATCACAGGACTAAAAACACACATTAGTTTAGCCATGAAGTAATTGCCACTTGAAAACATTTGTTTTATGCAGACAGAACAAAATCAAACCCAGTAAGATATTGCCTTGCTGCTCTCCCAGGCTGCTGTTACAAACCTGAAAACAATCATGAGCCAAATCAGTTCAGAGAAAGAATTTAAACAGAAAAAAACCCAACCAACCAACAAACCAAACCAACCAACCAACCAAACTAAAAAAACAAACTGAAACCCCAAGACTGATAACTGGGTAATACTGGAGAACATTTCTCTATACCGACCAAAAGCCACAACCCAACAACCAAGAGACTATTACAGTGGTTAAAACAAGAACCCCTTCTTCACCAAGAGAGGAATACAAATATCCATTATAAAAGAAATGGGGAGCAGGGCAGCCAAAGGAAGTGAGTACAAATCAGAAGGTATGATCTATAGATCATCCATACGGGAAACAAAAGGGCAGGAGACAGCCAAGGAAATTAGGGCAACTGCAACATTTTTTTTTAAAGTACAGGTAAACTTCTTGTTTTCCATGCAGGGGGCAATAACCCTGCAGAAAAGGCAGCGATGTAAAAGCAACATTTTTGGCAGGTGTCCTTTGAAAACAGCCAGATGGTAAGGTTACATCACGGGGTGATGACATACTTTTCACTCCATTGGTAACTAGGGTGATCATTAGACAGAGGCTAGATATTTTAAAATATATGGGTTTGTACAACCTGCAGCTAGGCAGAACTGTCTATGCTGGGCTTTCACCCCAAAATTTCCCATTCCTGCTTTGTTGACACGAGCAATGCAGGGACTTTCTGTGCAGAGGCATGGCCAAAAAGTATGTTAGGTAAGAATGGGTAATGCAACACCCAGAACACTGGGAGCAGCCTTAAGATAAATCTCTCCCGTACCTCCACTGGGAGATATGAGCCAGCTGTACCATTAGCAAACGGATCTTTCCTGTCCTTATAAAGAGCGGTGGGGCTTGCCTCCCGGATCTGAGATTAAATCTCATGAGGAAGGAGCCCATGCTGTTGTTGCTGAAAGCTGCCCTCAGAGCAGCAAGAAGAACCAGGGCACTGGGTGGGACAGGATCTTGCTGACACTCCCCTACAGCTCCTGGCCTTGGGACTCACTGTGGGATCAAGTGTTTGCCTTTCCAGCTGGACACTCCCAAACCCACTTCATCTGGGTTTGTTAACGGAGATTGTTTATTGCAAGCCCCATATAAATAATCTTCAGCCTCTTCCCTGCTATTTAGCAGAGCTGCAGCTCTCCAGGGAGCTCCCAAAACATCCTCAGTGTTGCCGGAAAGGCAGAATTAGTCACTGAAACCTTTTACTGATGGACACAGATCCAGAGGAAGGGTGAGCCCAGGGCAGCTCAATGAGCACATGGTCGGGCTTGCTTCCAGAACAAGGCACCGCTCTGCTCTCCACCTCCCTGACTGAGCCCATGCTGACCACCTTCCCATGCGGGTAGGCAAATCCTCTTTTCAGGATGGGGGGCTGATGCTTCGTGGCACGGCTGTGGGCTGGTGGGCATCTTGCTATTGATGCACAAACCTGTCCCCATTTCCACAAGTAGCTGCATGGAAATCATGCAAATACAGCCTGTGTAAACGTATCTCATGGGCCACTGTTGGCTCAACAGTGAGTAGCTGAGCCTCCCCACTCATGGTACACAGAGGGATGTACCAGTTGGCATCTTCAACTTCCAGTGCCCTAAGAAAGAAGCAGATCTACAGAGAGTGGCACAGATCTGCTGTGTTTGTGCAGCCGTGGTAAGACAAGTCTCTAAACGATGTCCATACACACCCACCTCTACTTTCCCAGAAAATGCCTGTTACACCACTACCAGAAAAATAAACCCTCGGTTATTTACTATTAATGAAAGCATTATCCCGAGAGGTGGGAAGGAACAGGAAAACTGATGAGCCTAACCCAGCTTACCAGAGCCAGAGATGTGGGGCGTGCTGTGCTAAGCAGTGGTTGATGCAATGTGAGCAGTACTGCGCCAGCAAGCACCAGAGACCTGGGCTGGTGAAAGAGGAGTCTGAATCCAGTCAGTGTGTAGCTAGGGCCTGGCCGAAAACTTTAGGACAAGAAGCAAAGAGCAAAGCTACGTACCATGAGTCCACCATGAACCCCACCATGGTCCTGGGTGCTGCTGGCTACAGTGTATCAGCTCTTATTAATACGGACTGTTATTTAAGAAGGGAACAAGTCAATGAAATAATATACTCCAGATTCGTTACTGTCAGCTCGCTCAGAATTATGCGTATTAATGGCCAGATTATATCTGTTTATGTAATACAAATTACCATAGAGCGACTGCAGGCATTGAAACACTCCTTGTCTGTTTGACACACATAAATAATGGAGGAGCTCACACTGCATTTGGTACACATGACTAACCTTTTATCCTTGGCACCCTGGTGGAGGCTGGAGCAATGACTCGGGTTTCAAATTCCTCGCTCCAGCTGTCATTAGCCTCGCAAAACGTTAGCGAATCGGTGGGTAATTGATGTCCTTGTTGGACATTATTTTATTAGTCAGGTCTGGTGAGCATCAAGTGGAATTTTAATGCCCTTCTATCCTTGGGTCCGCGTGGCCACAATTGTTAAGGCTTGTAAATAATTAACTACACTCTAAGAGTTTTAGGTAGGGGTAAAGAAGTTACCCTGTGGGTTTGGGCTGCTCCAGCTGGCCCTGGTGTTGTGGCCAATGTAGGCTCCTGGCAGAGATGAACTGAGCTCTCTGTGGGGTGGAAGGAACAGCCCAGACGTTGGTCCCTCAGCGATGATGGTTTGCTGGGTGGTTTATCAACCAGGTCTGGGGTTCACATCATCCTTGGATGTGGATGGTCCTCAGGGAAGCTGTCATGGGGAAAAGAGAGAAACAGGAGTTTGCAAATAGCCTTGAGAGAAGGTTCAAGTGAAGGCTCAAGGGATAAAGCTGTGCCATGCTGCTCAGTACCCATTGCTGCACCACAAATACGTCATTACATCAAGCTGTCCCCAACATGTGGTGAGGAATAAAGGATTTTCACAACCTGCTGTGAGCTTCTGGCTTGTCTGAAAACCCACGTGCCGGGTCACAGAGGGGTTGGGGCTTAATGGCTGTGTCGCTCATCAGTCAGGGCACCGAGCAGCAACCCCGTGCTGGTCCCAAGTGCCATTCGGCAGCAAGACTGCAGCTGGGGAACCCCGGGCGAAATCAAACCCCTCTGTGAGTGTGGAGAAGAAGGTTTCACTTTGACAGCCTGCAGGCAGAGCACGTTGCTTTGAAAATACTAGTCTTTTTGCTTCTACCTTTCCCTTTAAAACCTGCTACATAACCTGAAAATGAGCATAGATTTATAAATTGAGGACAAAATATTTGAAATTAAATTCTGGGAATGTTTTTCTTTTTAAAGTTTCATCCTTTTTTTTTTTTTTTTTTTTCTTTTTCTTTTTCTTTTTAACAGGACTGGGAAGTCCCCCATAAACCCAAGACCTCCCAAGCTCACAGCCAGCGGATGTCCTCAGTACCATCCCCTGCTGATCTCTTGAGCCTTCTCTCCTTCCTTTCCTTCCATCTCTCTGTAACCTCTCTGGGGCAGGAATTGTCTCTTCCTGCTTGAGTGTTCTGCATTTGTTCTCAGAGAGAGACTCTGAGATGATAGCGCGATGCAAAAAATAAATAATTTAAAATAAAACCTTCATCAGTCTCATGAGATCCTTACTCCAGCCCTGCTTATGTACTGCACAGGCTTTCCAGGAGCTGAGTAAAAAAGGAACAGGGAACTTGAGCACACCAGGCTATTCATGCATTAGGCAATAATTATAATGTATATTAACTGCCTGGGTGTTGAAAGAGTCCCAGCATGAGATTGCTCCTCTAATAGGAGACAGAAGTGATAAAAGACAGTAATAGATTGCCTTTCAGATGTGGAATTAAAAGCAGCAACTCATTAGATTTTTTTTTTTTCCACAGCCTCTAATCGCAAGTAGTTTCTTTTCAAGTCAGATTTCCATTTCCAAGGCTAAGCTCAGCAACACAAATAGAAATTAAAGAGGGGGGGGTCCTATTCTGACCTCTCCAGCATCACAGGAATGGGGAGTAACTGCATTCAGCTCAGCAGTGCTGCCCAGCCGGGGGG
>JAVJGJ010000060.1:32888844-32937150 GCA_035590215.1 Microhierax caerulescens
CCAGCCCACCTAGGAAGACTTCTTAAGATACTATCATCAAAATATGAGTATTTGTGATTCTGTGATTTGACAGGGTTTTGGTTTGGTGTTTGGGTGTTTTTTTTTTCATGCTAGCTGCAGCCACTAGATTTCCTTTTTGAAGAGATGGCCTAGAAGATAAAGCTTTTGAATTAGAGCAATCAAACAGAAAAATGAAGTTACTTCAAAGTAGTGGCAGAGATTCTTAAAAACTGACATTTCCACTTACAGATCCAGCTTGTCTCTAGCAAGGAATGCTTTCCAGACAATTTTGGCCACTGTTTTTAGAAGAAAAGTATAGAAAGCAGAAGAAAAAAAATGGATTTTAGCTGAGCTGGGAAGCACAGTAAATAACGTTCATTAGGTTCTCCTGGACAGTTTTAATGACTCAGAGTTCTAAATCGTTCATTCAACATCTTTACAGGCCAAAATATAGTATGGCTTCAAACTCCAATCCTTTGGCAGGAGCTGCGTAATCCATAAAACATTTGAAGCGGGGAATACTGGGGGAGAGGAAAGGACATATAAAATCAAGCTGGGAATGGTGTTGCTGGTCAAATTTCATCTAAATCCACTGCAAAGTCTGGTTTTATCTGTATTGATGGTACCTAAACGTAAAGAAGTCCAGAGCACCTCCACCTTCCCACCCCAGAGCCCGGACCAGAACAACCATGTGCACGTTTCAGCTGCCAGCGCTCCCAGAGACCCCAACCACGGGTTAACCAGGTTTCACCGCCCGCGTTTATAGTAGCCAAGCTCTTAAACACAGATGGTGATTTGGATCTGGCAGCACAAAAGCTGCATTTTTTTCCACTGTTCTGTCCACCTACCCTGGATGGGAAATAAGCTTTTCAGCAGATGAGGGTTTTCACAAGAATCATGCATAAAGCCAGGTTTAGGGCTAGTTTAAGTCTCCCAAAGCAGCATGGTCGATGTCCCTTGGGAGCAATCCTGCTGTGTCCTCCCAAGTGGGGTGCAAATGCTGCTAGTCCTGGCAAGTGGGGGGGGCTCAGGCAGCTGCAACCTCTTTGTGCCCTGATGCTGCTCCTGGGGAGCTGGGGGAATCGAAGGCAAAGCCCCACAGCTTGGTCGCTGTCCTCCTCAAGGAGCACGGGTATGCAGGGAGCACCCAGGATCTTTTCTGGAGCCCAGGGGCTGGTTTTGGGTGCACCCCTCTGGGTGAGGACTGTACCCTCTGGGGTACAGTCGCAGCCATCTACTGGGAAGTCCATCCCCTTACCCAGCCACTAGGTTGAGGCTGGTTATGGTGGTTTATCCCATCCATAACATGCTCTGATGCCAGTTAAAGGGAGTTTTCAGGGTGGTTTAGTACCCGAATGGGCAGTACATGAAGCCTGTACAGACAGCCCAGCACAGCCATTGTCCGCAGGAGCCGTTCTAGCTGGTGAGAGACACGGGCTCATGTGGTGCAGACCTTGCAGCAGCAAGCAGTGACATGAACCAAGTGACACCAGCTCTGCCACAAGCCAGAGCATCCCAAGACCAAGCTGCAGTGGCACAGCTGACCTGCAGCAGCCCCCACACCCCAGCTGTGCCGGCGCAGGGGGGCAAAGTGTTGGTGTCCTGGGGGAGAGAGACCTGATGCAACTAAGCTACACTGTTCCCCAAAAAGGGGGTGCTCCTGCCAACCCCATTGCATCATCTGGCAGAGAGGGAGCAGGGAGAGGGCGGCATCTGGCAGCTGGGAAGGATGGAGAAATCATGGTGGAGCATTAAAGTCAGCGCCCGTTGGCCTGGGGACTATTCACAGGCATCTCACTGCTGGCCCCATCCCCAGGGACACACCCAGGCAGGGCTCCTTGGGGAAAACAACCAGGGGAGAAGGTTTTCAGAAAAGTCTTCAGCATTTTGGGAAACGGAGTGGGGCAGGGGTTCTGCAGAGGCACCAACTCAGCCCAGGGCGGGAGCCTGGAGCTGAGATTACTTTTGTCATTTTGGAATGAAAGCACTTGGGGTAAGCGTGGTCAGGGCCCAGATCTCACCTCCAGTGGTGTAAATCAGGAGTGATCTACAGCCGTCCGCTGGGGTGCAGGAGCAGAGCAAGGACGTGCTGTTTGTCCAGAGGTGACGAGAAGCAGGGAGGATGCTTTTCTGAACACGGGCCTGACGAACATAGCACCGTGGTTAAGAGATGTCTAGGAAAGCCCTGCGAGAGGAAGGAAGAGAACATGCAGGATTTCCCCAGTTATCAGCTGTAATCACCTCCTCCATCTCCTCTGTCAGACCAGGAAGAGTTTGTGGGAAGGCACTGTGGTCTGGGCAGCAAAGGGATTTCGTCCCTGTCTCACCACAGCGCGGACATGGGGCCCCGCTGATGGTGTGCCTGGATGGGACATGCTTTACCCGGGCCAGGCTTGCAGCCACGTGCATTTAATTGCAGCGACACCACAGCTGGGCGCGTCACCCAGCGTGCTCACCAGCTGCATAGCGAACCTGCAGTCAAACCCCAAAGCCCACAGATACAGAGCCTCTTGGGCACTCCAGCTTGGCTCTGCTCCCCAGCTCGGTTCACTCCTCTGGAGACAAAAGGCTCAAGCCCTGTGGCCTTTTACTCCACATAAATAGGATCAGGACCTAAAAGTATCCATTAACCCCCCTCCAAAAAGTCCCCACGGATGAATTTTTGTTGCTAAATGCTCTTCCCCTGCCCCCCCCACCCCACCCCCCCCCTTCATCCCAGTATCCTGTTGCATGGAGAGCTGTAGCACAAAAAAATGCACAGCTGAAAATGGAGCATCCCTCTGAGAAAACAAGGAAACGAACCCAGTAGTGAGCCCTTCCCTTTACTGCCCCATGTGCTAAACCCATCGGAGATGAGTGCTGCAGTCCGAGAAACCCCAGGACTGCCCGCCCTCTGGCTTTTTTATGGTTACACATCTCCGCTACAAGCCGACAATAAAATCCTGCAGCCGCATCAACAAAATTAGATCAATTCCACGGCTATACAGCTGCATTTAAACCTGATCAAATAACTCCTCATCCCAAGGAACCTGGGGAATAACTCTTTATAGGGAAAGCATGAAAGGAGACAGAATCGAATTAAAGATTCATTCAAATTAAAAGGTTCAACTTTAAAAGAGGCAGGGCTCAGTGAGAAGGAACTGAGGAACAAACATACTGCTTAATGAGCTCAGTGGCAGGGGTATCTTTAATAATAGATCTGATGGGTGAACCATGTAACCCAGCAGCACATGAGACATTTCCCTCCGTGCCACAATAAAACAAGCGGCATGTGTCCCCCGCACACAGGTGGTTGTTAATGCTCCGTCTGAGCCCAAGATTAAATTTCGGTGACCAGAAGAAAAATGTGGCTTCAGTCCTATGGACAGGCCTGATGATGCTGAGCCAACAGCACAGGGAAGAAAATGCCCTTGGGGGAAAAAAAAAAAAAAAAAAAGGAAGATAATAAATAGTTATGAAAGAAAATGAAAAATCTTGCAGTAGGATGACATAACCCAGTATCTCAGCTGTCGCTGCCTGGACCTGTTTTGGAAACAAAGTCAGCAGCAGAAATGCTGCCTTCTTCAAAGTATGGATGAGGATTAAAAAAAGGGAAAGTTTTTCCCCAAGGTTTGGCCTTAACTGCTGGGGCAACCTCAAGGCAGCCACTTACAATGTGGACAGGACTTCTTACGAATGGAGCAGCATTCATGAGGTGCTGGTTGCGATGAACCCTCAGAGGTTTAAATGCATGCAAGTATTTTTTTAGATCCATCATTTCCCCACAATTTCATTTTCAAAATGAGATTTCTCTATATTTTTCTAGCTGGGGGAGTGGGAAATAAAAGGCAGTTTACAGCTATAATCCTTTTTTTAAAAGCAAAAAAAAAGCTTCCATTGCAAGGAGAACACAAGAGTTTTAAATAAAAAAAATATATATAGTTTAAGCCTATGGTGAGGGAGGTCTGAGCTGACAGCCTGGGCTGGGGGGTGATACCTCTCCCTGCCCCATTTGAGGAGCAACCCCCCCCCAGCAGCCTTGTGGCCGCTGTGCTGGCTGCCAGCCCTCGCACTCACCCATGCCCCTCGCCTGGCTGTGGAGAGCAGGCAACGCAGTGTCACACGGAACGGCAATGCAGGGAAATAGCTTCTGAGAAAAAAAAAAAAAATATTACCTAAACCACTTGTTACTAACCCGTGCAGGAAGCAGGTTCCAGTTTTAAATGCCTTTGGAGCCTTTCTCCGTGGCCCCCAGCCTGCCCAGAGGAATCTTTCCAGCACCCAGCACCTCTGCCGGGCCCTTTGCCAAAGGCAGCCCCTGCGGACGGGGCTGGGGGGTTACAACTGCTCACAACTTTATTCTAGTTATTACAGGCAACCTCAGCTCCATCGTTGCAGCTCATTTCTGCAGCTCTCCGGGCTTTTTTCAGTCAATTGCACCAAAACTTACTGCCTGGCGCTGCACCCCAGAACAGCGAGAGCTGCAGGCGGCCGATGGCCATCTCCCTTTCCAAGCCAGCCGGAGGGCACGGGAGGGGGCAGCGGGAGCAGACAGGCACTCTCTGTGAGCAGGAGGTGAGATTTATGTGAACAGTTGTGGCAGAGAGGAGAGGGAGGGCTTCGGGGCTCAAGAAAAATCTGCAACTGTGTTTTTTGCCATGGCCGGCTGTCTCGCGATGGTGCCGCTTTGCAGGCAGCCAGCCGCCAGCAGCACCCTCAAGCTCGTGGTGGCCACACAGAGGCTTGGCAGGAGGGTCCCGGGCACTGGAGAAGTGCAACAGGCTGCGGGAAAGCAAGTTGGCAGCAAGAATGGGCAAGAGGTTGGCCAGACAGACAAGCAACTGGGGAAACAAATTGTTTTTCTCCTTGTTTTTCTTCTATCTCCAACTGCAGATTATTAATTTTTTTTTTCTCCTTAATTTTCTTAGTTGACTTCAGTATCCTTCTCTCTTTTCTCAGCAGTCTGGCTCATTTTTCCCTCCCAGAGGACAAATGGACTGCCCATGTCAGCAGCTGGACTGGCAGCAATATATAGCACATATACATTATGTACACCTATATATAGGTGGTGCCCTGAAACTCCCTAAGACATGAATACACAAGGGCACAGTCCCATGTCACCCCCCACCTCAAACTTCTCTCTCGCCCCAATTGGGAAGTCATTTCAAAATCAGATTTAAGGTCTTAAATTTCCCCACTGCCTTGAAAGGTGTCCCTGTCTGCTGGGAGAGGGGTCTCTGCTGGGGCACTGCAGCCCCAGCGCTCGCACGCCCCGCTCATCCCAGTGCAGGACCGTGGTACAAGCGCTTTACAGCGAACAGTGTGGCAACCTATGTGTGATCCAGCAGGGTTTGGGAAGAGGCCTGACCTGGAGCGTGGGAGTTTTGACATGACTTTATGAATAGCAGCAAAATTGGAGCCCAGCATCTCTGTCCTAGGAATGGGGAAGTCCTGCCGTGGATGCGCATGGGTGAGTTAAGCTGAGAAAAAGCTTAGACACTGCACCACGCTAAACCCCAATATTTGAAAATGTTAAAATCTAGGATAACACTGGAATAAAGGGCTCAGGACAGTCATAAACCCCTTCAAAACTGAGTGGTTTAGGTGTTCACCATGCCCCTAATTAAGTGCTCCGACCCAGGACCATATTGTCACCACATCCCACCAGCCACTGCCCGCAAAGAACATCTTGAGTACACTTGGTGCCATCAACAGTGTGACAGTACTTAGTCACTGTATTTAGTACAGCTCTAAAGCACTGCCTGCCCGTCTCTGGTCACATCAAACCAGCTCCCACTAACGAGACAAAGCAAGTCTTTGGCTCTCACGACTGCGGGGTGAAAAGCACTGGAAGCACACACATCCCAGACCTGCAATGCCAGAAACAAATACGAAGCACAAGCAATCCCACCCTCGCATAGGGATTTTCTTATCCTGGCCTTACATATTTTATTCAGTTGTTATTTCTGGGGTGATATCCCATTTCTTGCTTGTTTTATGGTATTTGAGACCTGGAAGGCCACCAAAAAGCAGGTGTTATAGGTGTTATGATGTCTTTAGGATCCACCAGGATGGAGACTGAGCATAGGGGATGAATTCTGCTGGATGGCAATTTGGATTCTCCAAAATGCCAACATCTGACAAGAGCATCAAGAAGCAACATTCCCCACTGATGCTTCACTTTCCCAGCACGACCATCCACTGAGTCCCTAAGCTAAAGGGGATTTTTGTACTTGTTTAAGACTAAAAGAAACATTTTTAAAAGTTCTGGCTGCTGTACGTCAAATGCCCTCAATTCCCACTTGGGCTAGGTCCCTTGGAAAGCAATTTCTGATGAGTTTTGTTTTTTAATTAGAATGTGGCTTCATAAAAAGTTTTAAAGAGGCTGCTGTTAAACTATACTTTTTACAGCCGTGCCTTGAGGAAAAATCCCTTGCTTTAAAGCATGAGGAGGAATCAAGTGGGTAAGAAAGGTGATGGCTTCCCCAGCGCTCTCCCGATGAACTCAGGGCAGCTGACCCTGGGGGAAATGCCAAAACAGCAGCTCAGCTCCATCACTCTTGCCTTCACTCACCCAAAAAACCCCACTGTGGCCCCATCACAGCCACACAGCCCCCACCTTCCATCCTACAAAAGATCTGCTGCACCTTGACTTCCACTCAAGGATGGCTTCAAAAGGCCTGATTCAGCGACAGATGCAGGCAGATGATCAGTCGTGCCATCATCTCCAGTTCTGTACCCAACGGCTTTCCCTCTCTCTTGCCAGCTCGTGTTTAAGAGCAAATTGCAGAGTCACAAAGAAAAATAACAGAAATTGTTCCCATTCTGCAAAGGATCTGGGGGGGTTCAGGGACCTCCGTACAGGTATGACTGCACTGCCACTGACACCAGCCTGATCGAAGGTTTGCCAGAAGTTAACATTGGCAAAAGCTCCAGAAGAGCAGCCCAAGGGCATTTTACCATTGCTCGTCACAGATATGTCATTGGAGGTTTTGCAAAATTTTCCCCAATGTTTCTCTTTTCTTTTTTTATAGCCTTATAACCACTTAGAAACCGTTCTTTTGGAGGAGCAGGAGTCTTCTTCTTTGTTCAGAAGTGAGGAGTGGATCGGTAGAGGACAAGGTGAGGACAACATCTCTCAAATAACTCCCTGTGAATCAAGCAAAGTGCCTGAATCTACAGCATGATGGAGGCAGAAGTCTTTCTTTGGAGAAATAAACATAATAAATACGATTTATACAGTACTTCACATGCTTAACAAAAGCCAGGCAACAGTTCAGCTGTTTCCCTGCTTGTGAAAGTGGGAAATCTTGTTTGGTTACACTTGCCCCCTTCCTGAGTTGCTGGCGTATCCCAAGGACAGTGCGATATGCCCATGTTTCATGGGAGCAGCATAATATGGCAGAGAGACCTAGAAACCAAGGACCAGCACAAAAGCAACAAATACCAACCACAGCACCGAGCCAATTAGTGAGATGAGAAAACCGATTCAGCCCTGGGTTTTCACTTGAAGGTAGCAATGCCTCTGCTGCAGCCTAGGAAATTCACAGGCATTGGCAGCTCTCTAAATTCACCTCATGTAAACTCAGCAGAAAGACAAAAAATACATTCCTACTCCAGGAAAAGTTGCTGAGAACCTGCAAAGTGGCTGGAAGAGGACTCTGCAGGCAGATTAATGTGGGGATTGATAAAATAGCCAGAGCAGCCAAATGAACTCAGCTGGACATGTGAGTGGATCGATAGGGATATGTGAGCAGCCCCCAGCCCAGCCAGTTAGTGAGAGCTTGGGAAATGCCTGGGTCAAAAGCAGCACTTAGAACACATGGCCAGAAAACAGGGCTGCAATCAAGGCTGGTCTTATCTCCCCATTGTGTGAGGAGGAACCCAACAAAGCACCCAAATGACCGTGGTACTTGGAGGACACTTGCGTGGCAGAGGGCAGAGAATGCACCACAATATCCCACAAAAGACATACACAAAAGCAGGAACAGAGGGTTTTGTGCCATAGCTCTTGCTCCTGATGAAGGGATGTCTTCCAAGTTGGGAATTCGGTTCAGTACCTGAGCTTCTACACAGGGAAGTCAGTGTCTGATGCCCCAAGCAGCAGCTCTGTTTCACCTTTATTAACCTGTAACCAAATACAAGGTTTTAAATCAGCTTTTACACAAAGCTCCTTTTTGGCTGCAGGAGCCATGGCTCTTCTGAAATCCTCTTCGCAAAAATAAAAAAGCACCAGGAACAGGCTCTGCTGCTGCATGAAGTTTCCCTTCTCCAGAAGCTTGTAAGAAACTTCTCCTCTCAGTGGGAGCATCAAGTCCAGCTAGCAAAAAATAAATTACTTCAATTCCTATAGACATTTTGACATTGTAGCCAGTCTTCATCAGTATGAGCAAACGTAATACTGATGATTTCAATGCACCTTGCTGAAGAACAGGCTTCGAAACTCCTCCTGATGCTGCTGTCTGTGTGCCCATCACCCTCGAATAAAGGGATATTTGAGATTTAAAGGTGCCAACTGCAGCCCCAGTCTTCTGCAGGGGACAGGGCAGCCCAATGCGACCTGAGGGGATGCAGAAGCATGAAACCCTGAGGCAGCACGAAGGAAGGTTCGGCCAGTCTGAGCACCCCCATGCTGGACAAAGTGCCCAGAGAGCACCAGCACAGGAGGGCAGAAGCGATGGCAAGTGGCAGTCAAATGGGCTGAGCTGGTCACCCAACCACGGCCTTACAAGAGCCACTATTTACCGCTCCACAGGTATCCAGGCCAGCAGGTAACGGCGACACAGCACTGGCACCAGCTCTAAATAAAGCACAGCTTGCAGGAGATCCCCAGTTCTCCAGCCAGCGGGGAAGTTTTCACATCTGAGGACCTGCT
Source organism: Microhierax caerulescens (assembly GCA_035590215.1). Classification (NCBI taxonomy): domain Eukaryota; kingdom Metazoa; phylum Chordata; class Aves; order Falconiformes; family Falconidae; genus Microhierax; species Microhierax caerulescens. Next base: position 32,897,699 of record JAVJGJ010000060.1, read on the forward strand.
CTATTTAAGGCTCTCCTAATGGTCCCCTCTGTTTTCACAGCCCGTTTCCCTCTCGCCTGCAGCAGGGAAAGGAGCGGGGCCGCGTGGCTGCCTCGCCTTTCCCACGCCCGTCCTGCCAGGCTGCGAGGGTCGGAGCCGCCTGCTCGTCTCTGGGCTCTCCTGGATGAGATCAATGGAGCGGCTTCGCTTTTCAACCTTGCCCTTGCTTTTGGAAACTCTGTGCCACACCCCAGCCGAGAGCCGGCGTCATCCCCAGATACCATCAGCTCCCAGAGCCGCAGAACCTCTCGATGGGATGCCGCTGGCTCATCCAGGAGCTGCTCTGCCAACCTGATCCGTCACGTCTCCAATACCTTTGATCAGGAGCTCTGAAATTTAAAATACTCTTTAAAAGTTGATTTAAAATGGAGAAGGATACTCCCCACTGGGTCTCAGAGCCGGGCAGGGCCACATGCAGTCTGGGGGAGCCATGGGTGAACTGGGCAAGAAATAGGATGGCTTGCTCCATCCTCTGACAAAGCACAAATGCAGGGGGTTTTAACCATTCCCCATTACCTCCAGTGAAGCCTAAAGGATGCTTCCTGCAGCCCGACGGACCAAACGATGCTGGCAGAGAGACAGGAGCAGGAGGTCCTTTTGCAGCCATTTCTCTGCTCGGCTGGAGCGGACGGTGGCAGGGCTTTGGCATGTTCACCCTCTGGACATCGCCTGTGAGGGGTGCGCAGGGAACAGAGCACACCACTCTCCTCATCCCCCACAGAGCACAGAGCACTCCTACCCACCATGGCCATCTGGAACAAATCCCTCGGCTGGGACAGCAGCAGAGGACAGGGAGCAGCAGGAGAAACAATTTTGTTTCATCTCTGCCACAAGCATCAGGAATCAGTGTGTAAACTGGCTTTGCAGCAACAGCACCTCTAAAGAAGCATTTCCTGGCTGAGCAAGAAAGCTGTCAAATAACAGACTTCATGAAAGACAGCTTAAAACCTGTCTATTTCTAACTGAACAACCCAAATTCCTAATTCCTGCATACACTCACTGCCCCGAGACACAGCACATAATACATCTACGCATCACGGCATGCAGTCCGAGAGCTGAAATACTACACCCATCAGTTTGTCTGAAGGAGGAACAGTTATCAGATTAAAGATCAGCAAGATTTAAGAACTGGTAGAGGATTTATCACAGTGGTTTTTGCACTCATCTGCTTTATGTACTCAACTGGGATTTACTCGCAGTTGTCACTATTCGGGCTCTGCGGAGGAAGCGCGCTGAGTCCTTCTACATTTCTCATTCAGTGAGACATCTGAGCCTATGCCTAAGATTACCCAAGAGAAGGGTCTCATTGAAGCCTGTACAAGTATTCATATGCTTAAATGGAGGCATGTGTTTTAAATATCTTGTGAAATTGAGGTTGGGGTGCAGTAATCCAAAATACTTTCACATTTCTAAGCTTGTCCCTAGCCCTGCTCCTTCCAGAGTTTCTTTCACGTTGCTCAAAACCTTTGCCCATTAAAATTTTCCATTTTGTGTGAATGCCGTGTCAGTTTTACTAGCAGCAGCAACAATTCAAATACTCCCAGGGACAAAGTCACAGAAAACCAACATTTGATTAGGTACTTGGGCTGCATTAGAAATGTATGCATTACCTTTCCTCTTATTTATCCCTTGCTGTAAGAGTTCAGCTTTGCACCTCTTAAACTACCCGATTTCTTAGCACTGTTTTCTTCAGATGTTTCATTTGCCACACAAATGTTAAGTATCACAGCTAAAAATCCACATTACATCAAGCACCTTTTGAAAATGAACCCACAAAAGCAATCTTTTCCCTAACAAAGATACAGAAAAAGATACTGTAAAAAGAACAGATGAAGCATAACGACCGTCCTGCATCCATCTAATTTTGTGCTGTGTTTCTGGGGGTGGCCACCAGATGCCCACAGCACAGGAAAAATCAAATCTGTGACAACTATCTCACATTTGCCGAAAATTATCTAAATTTCCAGCTAATTACCTCATTTGAGAGCTGGCCTTCTAAGGCATCTTGCAGCTTATGAAATGCTCTTGCAGACAAACCAGGAAGGAACATTTTAAAGCCAGTAAAGGCTTTGCAGGACTGTGTTTCCCTGCAACGCAGCGCCCAGATCAGTTTTTCTCTGCTTCTGTTTAAAAGCAGCATTCCCAGGCTGAATTTCCAAGAGGGTTTTGGTTTTACAGCTGTCATGACAGTAATTTTCTCAGCTTTGCGAGGTTCCCTCATATCCTGTTCAAACCGGCTTATCTCTGTTTAGAAGTGATGTTCCTACATGCCATTCTTCAGGAACAGATGTTCCAGCTGATCCTGCATCGCAGCACTCAATGTATTACATGGCCCCATTTTGAAACAATTAGCCTGTCACCATTGAAAAGAACCTAATGGGTGGCTACTTGTTCGCTTTTGAAATGGGAAAAAAAAATACCAGGAGTAACCTATGATTTATACTTTTTCCAAGTATGCTAAGATGCTCTAAATTCACAGTCCATTAAAATGGCAGCATGTCCTGGTTCAGCTGCTGGTCCCATGATATGTTATCTGAAGAAACAAATCTCTGTGCAAAGCTGCTGGCGAAGTGATTCCCCAGCCCCACAAGTGGAAAAAAAAAATTAAAAAATTAATGAGAATATTTACACAAATTCAAAGCTAGAGAATTAGTAAGGAGTGTTTAGAGCTGTGGAGTCCTTAGCTTTTGGACCACAGAACACTGTCAACACACAAAATTTATTGTGGAGCACAAGGCAGTCTAATTACTAAGTCTTTAATGGAAGATGCTCTGGAGAAGATTGCAAACACCCAAGTGAGGGCCACGTACTCGTGGTTGTGACTCCGGTCATTTGCAGACAACAGCTTGGGAAGTGTCCGTGCAGGGCGCTAACGCAGACCCAGTAAATCACAAGATGCAGTAAATGGCTGTAGTAAATGGCCATAAAAGTCAATGGAGCTACACGCAGATTTATATCAGCTAAGAATCTGATCCCCTACATTAAGCAGCAATAATACCCACAAAAGGAACTTGCAGGCTGCTGTAATAAAATTATCTCCCTTTGATCTCATCGAGATTCCTTCAGTCTAGTTCCACTCACAGAAATTGATCTTACAGTCATACAGCTCCAGACCAAAACGAGTGAGCACCCAGCCCAGAGCCCGTCTGCTGCCAGCACACACCCCATACTCACTGCTATATGCTCTACGCCTTCCTTGGTAAGATTTGTAACCCTGCTTCTTGTCGTCCTCCTTTTTTCCCTACATCTCCCTTTCTCTTCGAGGTGCACACATACAGCGACACGGGCAGTTGAGCAAAGCCCAAGCTGGCAGCCCCGTGGTTGACACTTCCTGGCCAGCACAGGGTGCAGTAACAAGGAAGATGGTGACAACTGAGTTTCCAGCATGGAGCAGCTGCCAGACCACGTGTCCCTGCTGACACACAGCCTGACAAGGACAGGTCCAGCCTGCCAGGACCAGGCTGAGCAGGAACAGTATCTCCAGGAGCAGGCTGAGAGCCCAGGCAGGAACAGCATCTCTGGTAACAGCTCAATAGCAGCAGATGGAGATAGGAGACGAGCTGAGGGTCAGGAGAGGGCTTGCAACAACTACAAGCTCCAATTAACTGAAAACAGCATAGGCTGTCTGAAATAAAGCCCCCTCTCATATCAGCCAACACTCAAGGCAACTGCTTTTTTGACCATCAAAGCAAAACCGAAAAGCTTTGCTCTCTGCAACTGCTCGCAGACCTTAGCTGGGAAGTAATCCTGCAACTCAAAATTTTAGTGAGAGAAATGGGTTCTCAAGGCTTCTAGAAGGACCACACAGCTCAGACGTGCCAGAGACGTTCCCAGGTATTATACACCAGATGCAAGACTCTTTCCATAAGTGCATTTCACTCTCAAGCAGACAGCCCTTAAAATAGTAGCTGAACCGAAGGGTGGGAGTGGAACTGTGAAACGGCTGCAGGGACCCATCCAGGTCACTGCTAACTCCAAATACGCATTTAGCAGCCAACACTCCTCAAAGAAAGGTTAGAGGATGAGGTCTGCTCTACTGGAGGGTCTCAGGCCAACGGTGCTATTGGAAAACTACCCTTGGGGTGGGTTGATCTCTACCCCCTCTGATCCTGCCGTCCTGACGCTGAAGGGAAAGACTTGTCCTACCCTATAGGAGGTGTCTCCAAGAGCCAGAGATGAGTCACATTATAGAGGGCCTGTTCCAAAAGCCGTAAGGAGCTGCAGAGGACTAGCAGAGATGTGGACATCTTCATTGCCCAGCAAACTGGATCCCACTCTCAGCAGGGACATGGCAATAGGACCTCAGCATAGCTTCCCTCTTGCACACAGAAAAACGGTTGTTTTGTAATGAAAGACAAAGCACTGACCCAGCACTTACTGACCAGAGGGAGCTGGAATATTCCTCACTGAATAAAATCATTCTGGCTCCCCACCCCCACCCCGCAACTGGCCTTTCTGCCTCTGGGTCCTTGCACATACCTGGGAGTGCAGCACTCGGGGACTGAATTACCAGGGTTATAATTCTTGGCTGTGTACTTTTAACTACAGCGAGGCATTGGCAGAGCTCAGCACACTAATTCACCTCCATGTAAACATGATTATTTTAAATGAACTCCAGACGAGGTTTAACTGTAAAAACATCTCTAGTTTTTGTAACATTTTTAAGTGTTCAGCTCAGAGCTGTTTTTGTAACAGCAAGAACTTACTCTTTCTTCAGTTTACAATGAATATTTTCAGAATTAAATGATGTCTCAACACCCTCCCAACTATAACACAACACTTGAACTAAAGTCTGAAAACTTAGTTTAGGGATTTCACGGTCAGGATTTTCCCTTTCCTTGCTGGCCATTCCTTTCCTTACAAGCAGGAATGCTTTCTGGTTTCAAAGCCAAGTTGAAGAAGAGAAGCGAAAACAGTAAGAGGTATTTACTTGGCTGCATTTCTTTCAATGTTTCTGGCATAGGGTTGCCACTATAGCTTGCAAGTGGCAAAAGAACATTGTGTATACATTGTAATGGCTGTACTTTCTCTGAACAGACATGCTTCCAGGAGGCGGCAGATTAAAGAACTGGTGTTACTTCAGACAGAGAAAAATAACATCTTGCCAGTTGTGTTTATTTGTAGGGACCCATGATTTATGCTTTCCCATTTGTAGAGGGGTCGAGAGAAATGGATCACATGGGTTCTGTTTAGATAACCACTGAGGAAATACAGAGTACATCAGGCAGGGAGAGATAGGGTTTGTTCTTATAGGTGAGAGATGCTGAGAAGTGCCAGGGAGATGCAAGATTTCCTCAAGATTCTGGAATGAAGTTCAGGGCTCTCATTTTCTGAAAAGATTGAGTGTGAGTTGTGAGAATGAAGCAATTAAGATTACAACAAAAACAGTCCAGGTAGGCAGGGATGAACAGTCCTTTGCTGTTATTTACTGGCCCAGCACAGAGACAAAAAAGAAGAGTTCCTCCCTAAAGGATCTTTACCTGTCAAACAGGGCAGCAAGAAGATGCCGGATTCTTGCTACAAGCACGAAAGAGGGATCTGTTGCGCTCTGACTCACACTCCTGCTTTGTTGTGCATAAGGATGCCTCTTTGTGGTGTGGTCCCCATCTCATGCCTCTGCACCCTCCTGGTTTCAGCAGGACTTGCAGAAACCAGCCCCTATTGTCCCTATGAAGGTCTACAAGAACCTAAACAAAACCACTGGTATTCCCTGCTCTGGAAAACATCCTTACCAAAATTTGAGGAGTCAAGAACGCAACTGCTTTTAAAAAGAAAACACTGCACAGATGGCTTTAGCTAACTGATCTGGGGAAACAAAACAATGCAAAACAAAATCAGCTGTTCAAAGTTTGGCATCGAAAGAGGCGACAGCACAGCAGCCCGAGCACAGAACAAGAAAACCTCCTCAGTCCTGAGCTGCAAAGCTTACGGGCCAGAGGAATCCCTTACTCTACAGCACCTGGCACCATACTGCCGAGAAAGCTGTGTTACACTACTGGCATTAACAGACATAAATGCTATTTAAGCAGATGCTGGGTTTTCACAGCAAGTACCACATTTGATCCATGGCTTGGTGCCTGCTGCTTTGCCATAGGTGCTGATTAAGGAATCACAGCAGGGAAGGAGCTGCGAGACTGAAGCACGGAAAGGGAAGATGGTATTTACGTGACAGATGCAGGATGTTGAATGCCCTTCTCCAAGGGCACATCACGCAGGAAGAACACGATTTCCAAGACTGTCAGAATCAAAAGAAAGGGGGGTGGGGGGGTGGGGGGGAATGACAGGATGCCACTCACCCAGCAAAATCCCCAGTCACTGCAAGAAGCATCTCACAGAACCTATTAAAAATAAGCTGTAAATCGTTTCTGTGGGAAGATTTTTACATGGTGATCAAACGGTCAGCTATCCAGGTGATAACAGGCTGCAGGCTATGTACAACTGTACAAATATTAAGGAACAGGCACCAACCAGGAGGGAATTTTTCAGCTGACAGTAAGAAATTGGCATGCTGAGATGGTAGAGCAGGCAACAACCCCACCGATACGACCGCAGCATGTGCCTGCACAGGGGCCTCTGCCTGCAGCCAGTGCGAGGCAAAATGAAATGTTCGCAACAGTAATTTGCAGGGCTGGGGACTCCTGCCAGGAGAAGACAGAGCTGAGGGAGCCTGAAGAGCGAGAGCTGCTGCCTTGCCTGCCCCCAGCAGAAGACCACGCTGCTGGGAGTGCCCTGCGGTTGCTGCCTTCGTCCTGAACCTCCCTCCCAGCAGCTGCCCAGGCTTCCTGCTCGCTGGCAAAGAGGACGGCAGTAGCAGGATTGCTACTTTCCAGTTGGGTTTAGGGTTTTTGAGTTTTAGTAAAGTTCTTTTCTCAGCACCCACCCGACTCTTCAGATAATTGGGGAAAGAGAAAGATGCAAAAATCAGTTATTTTTCTGAGAACTGCCCTAGACCTGCAATGGCTGCTACACGAGCAAGAACCCCACTGGTTTTTAGTTCAAGCCATTTTAGGGCCTCCACATACCCCTTCAAGGAACTCAACACCTTCAGTGCAGGACCTGTCAAGTCTGGAAGAACTATGGGCCTTTGGGATGAGGTCTGATCAGAGCAATGATGCTTTTCTGCCCCAAGAAAGCTCTACGGAGAGGTGAAAAAGCACCTCTTGATAAAATGTCCCTTTCTTGGGTTGGAAACACAGGGGAATGACCTCATCCATGAACAAGGCACCTCACAAGCTTCTGATTCCATTTCTGTTTTGACTTTTCTCTCTCGTCTTCTGATTTCTAGCTTAAATATGAAGCAATGTATAAGGAAATAAAATAACTCCTGAACTGTAAGCACTTTCTGTACTCACCTCTCAAGGCAAAGGATGAAACCAAAAGGCAAAAGTAGGTCTCACCTTCTACCCAAAATATAACAAAAGCTCTAGAGTTAGACACAGGATTGTGGGTTTGTATTATTGCCATCACGGGTGCAGGGCCCAGGGCATTATTACGGCCCCTCCTCAGCTGGCCACATCACCATAGTGAGATTTTGATTAATTTTTTTTTTTTAAGTTTCTGGAAAAAGCTTCTATTGCAGTTCCCTCACCTGGCTCAAAGACACCACAACATCAAGACTTGGATAAATGATCTGGCCACATTTGCAGGACCAAAGAAGCAAAATCACATCCAAGCCCTGGAAGGTTGGGGGAGGCATCAACACACAATCACAATAATGAATATTTTGGAGACAACTTATGAAAAATATGTATCTTAATCAAAAGCACAGCAACAGAAGGGGGGCGGGGGGAGAGAGCTCCATAGGAACATGCTTGCCAACCAGTACAAATATCACAATGCTTATACAATAGCTTTCAGTCCCACACACAGAACACTGCTGGACACCTATAGAAAGCATAAACTTCTCATGTTGTATCAATTCAGGATGAAATCCTCTTGCCTTTCTGTCTTAAACTCTTGTGTCGAGTGTTAACAGCGAGCTGTTAAACAGCTGCAGGGTTCCAGCTCTTAAATGGCTGTGTTTCAGACCGGGATCCAGCGAATTTTTGCACATGTGTAATTTTAAACATCTGAGTACTTAATTCACAGGAAGGAGGTTGGCACATATATCTTTACCCATTCAGGACAGAAACATTATCCTGTAGCAATTTATAAAGCACCTTGGAAGGTTAGCACGTGTTTTTAGTAGCTAATTTCGACAACTTCCAACTCAGAGCTATGAAAGTAAACAGGAATAATAAAAAGCTCACTTTATTTCCCACAATTCAGATAAGATAAAGCATGCCCATGAAATTTTCCACTTCCTATGCTGAAAACCAAGCTGAACAGGGACATTGGCATCAGACAAACTACCTACCAGCTTATGGCTGGAGTCCTGTCCCAAAAGCCTGTGCTGGCCTGGCAGCAGGGATCTCCACCTGCACCAGAATTGCATGACATTCCTGTAGATCCACCCTTTCTCTTTATTGCTACCACCTTCACCATGTAGCATCTCTTTTTTTTTCTTCAGGGAAGGGCAAAGGAGAAGAAAGAAGCCCTGGATTTTGAGCACCTCACTTCCAAACTGCCAGATTTTACTTATCAAAGTCAGTAAAAGATGCTCTGCAAACAGAAACTCTTCTGACATTTCAGTTTTGCACCTTCCTATACTGCAAGTCCAACCCATGAACAAATACCCTCATTCTAGTGCTTTCCTAATGTAAGACAGGAGCAAGCTTCACCAGGAATTCAGTTGAACTTAAAAATAAAGCCAGAGTTTTGGTTTCCACACTACAATCCTGAAATCCAGTAACACCCCCCTACCCCCCGACCTCTCTGCTGCTGAGAATTAACTGAAAAATATAGCTGTATAGAGGTGGGGGTTTAATACTTTTCCCGGATGGAATTCTATTTGATGCTGTTAAGCTTTGATGACATACCCCAATGACTTGCTTGGAAAAAATCCATTTAGCAAGCCTGCAAATCATGCTGTTTCAGTTCTGTGAACACCCATGAGAAATGTGCATTTTCAATCATAAAAGCTGTAGAAACAAAATGGAACTTGGAGCCGCAGACAGACGAATTCCTTATCACGGCTTGGCTGTGTTCACAGAACATGTGCTTACCATTTCAAACTCCGGAAAACTATTTACAGGAATCTGAAATACAAGACTGAATCCACAAGTAAGAATAGATAAATTTCTAGAAGATACATTTTGGTTTTTTTCATTTCAAAGGAAAACGCACCCCTGTCCCCCCACCACCTTCAGCTTTTCCTAGGAATATTAATGCTTGTAACACGATCTATGCGCAGGGTGCCAGATTTACAGAGGTCCCCTTATGTTTATGTGGCAGGATACTTTGTTTTGGGGAAGCTTTGAGGAAGGAAAAGCAAATAGTTTGCACTTTCTTCACCTCTCCAAAATTCTCTTTGAGTGGGAACAGCGGATGCTACAGCATGATTATACATACAGGATGAGCAATTAGCAGATCCCACTGCCGCAGAGTAATCCCCACCAGCAGCAGATTTGTGAAGCACAGTGCCAGGAACCCAGAAGCTTCCAAAAAGATCAATCAGTCACGTCAAGTTGGGAGAGAATGTAACTCTATGGGGAATTTTCAAAACTGATTGGAAGTGGTCCTCAATGGGCATTTTCTAACATATTTTCCTAAAAACACAACTCATTTATTCAGAATTCAGTCAATGAAAATAACACCTTTGACTTAAAACGCCATTTGTTCCCAAGAGAAAAAAACAACAGAATCAGAGCAAAATGCAAGATGCTTAGCACTGCAGACAGCAAAATCTGACAGTTATTTTCCTGCTATGATGAGACAACTGCCTCTGCCACCGGCCAGGGCTGTCTCATCCTTTCCTGTGCACTCTCCTTACCTGTGTACCCACCTGCCTCCCATCTCATCCTTACTTTGCCAGCTCTCCGCATGTTCTCCATTCAATTACTGTATTTTGTTTAGCAAAGTGCAATCCTGATCCAGGCCTGCGGCTCCGGGTGCACGAACAGTACAGCTCATTTGCTGTTTACACTGCAACAAAGGGGACCTAAATTATACATTAGCATCCTAAAAAACCTAGCAGATTGACAGTGAGTTTGTACATAATTCCATGACGGTTTTCTCCTGCAGGAAAGCTGGTTTAAGAAGCTCTTGCCCTCCCCACTGCATTGTTACTCTCTCTGCTGCTCTAGTGCAACCACTTGGTGACTTGCTGTAGCTACTTGCTGCAGGGCAGAACAACATCTCCGCCATCCCCCAAAAAGCTGCTGTTTTTTAAAGCGTTGATCGTGTCAATAGTCTGATTTAAGGTGCAGTTTCAGAGAGAGCAGCAATCAGCACAACCCTGCAAATACTCTCCTCTGCTCCTGGTGGCTTGTCACAGTGTAAGAACATCTAGAAGCAGCTTTACTGCTGTAGACAACAGTCATGGCATCACATGCTGAAAACCAGCTCCCAGTAATGCCACCTCATTTGGACTTTTGCTTTTTTTAAAGTGACAGAGTATTTTGCATGAAGCTCACCACTTTTACCCCCCGCCACTAATCTGCTATTTACATGTCTGTCAAGACAGATAAGAGCACAAGTCTATAAGGTGCTAAAGAAACACCCTTTACAGTTGAATCCTCTGGATAGAACTGACCTTGGACAGTTGAAGCTCTCTTCCATCTCTTCTTTTTTCCATTTATCCTTGCAGATTCTGCAGCAAATCAACTGAACATTGTGGTTAATGAGATCAAAATAAAACCAAAAGGAGCTTCTAACCTTTCTCTGTTATGGAGAGATGAAACCAGTGCAGGCTCCATAAAATAAGAGTATTGGGAACTGTTCACGGTTATGAGTACCTGCAACTACAAAGTGCCTCTCATTAAGTGATGCAGCGAAGCTGTGCAGGTGAAGTTATATGCTCCAGTGTTACAACAAGGTACAAGTCACCGCAAAGGAGTGTTTTATTCCTAGCTTTCGAGAGATGCCTTCATGCCCCATATTTTTGAAACACCACAGTATCTCCTCTTTTCCATAGATATCCCATGAAAAGCTCAGACTGGATGAGGAACAGAGAAAAATCTGTGCTTGCCCTGCTTGGAGAAGAGCTTCTTTCCTAGTCTTCCTACCCAAACATGTCTGAATTTCTCTTCTCTTATTTTGCTTGGGTGCTGCTTGGGGCAGATGATCCTACCTTTCTCCTCACTTGCTGCTGGATTGACCATGTTGTCCTGATTGAGGCAATAAAAAATGGAGTAGTCCCTGGGAGGGTGGCAATAGGTTCAAACACTTTTGCTGTTAATCATTACTGTGGTATTTCTGAGCGGGGATTATCAGGCTCCTGAAGGGCTGAGACTGCAGCAACTAGCTCTGTCTCATGAGGAGAGAAATTTACATTAAAAAATGTAAACAAATAACCTTATCCAGACAATCTCTCATTCAGACATGTTTCAAGATGGGAAAAAAATTCTTCAGGGAAACAAGCATAAAAATGCTGAAGAATTCTTGTCATTCTAAAAAAAGAAATTCCTCATAATAAGAATACAAACTCTAGTGGTCTCCTGTATGTACAATTTTGAATTACTGCCTTGTCATAGCAGTCTTCTAAGGATGAACAAGCTCTGAATATACCTAGAAACACAATTTCTTTACAAACTTTGGTTTCAAATATCTTTCCCTTTGGTTCAACATTTTAACACTACTGACATAATACTGAGCGAAGTATTTCTTTCCATCAGTGAGACAGACTTTTGCCATGAATTTTAATACCAATCACCTCCACATTCATCTGTACACACAACAAATATTTAAATGGCCTTTACTGACTTAAACTCAAACGATTCTAGAAGAATTGCATTTTATTTTCTTGAAAATATTTGACAGTCACAAATAGAATCATTGCCTAAATTTATAGTCATAACAAAGTTCTAAGAAAAGTAGTAGCAAATAAAAAGTACTGAAAGACTGGTATTTTGATGAAATGCCCAGACTATCACACTAGGCAGACAAACGTAGCCATGACAAAATCTTCAGACAGTGACTGTCATAAAAAGCTGTAAGCTTTAAAACGTATTTGTCCCTGAAGAATCTGAATTGCCATGTATACTGCTCACACTCTGTGTTTCTTTATCTGTGTTCATGGAAGGCAGCTTCACTGACACCTTTGCCGCAGAAACACGTGAATTTAAATGTGGGGCAGCATCCTCTCCTAAAAAAATAAAACCAGCAGAACAAAACACATTATTTGCTCTCTGTGACAAACAAACTGTACTGAAGTCATCTCGATATTGCATCACTCCATGGAAATACAAAGACACACCCTTACTGCCCACAGCTTTGAGACATTTTGGAGAGTTCTGTTTTAGCCATCAGAGTTCTGTTTATCAGGTAACAAAGGGATGAATTTCTGTGCATATATAGACTGGGTTGTATTTACATAGAGATATGCCGAACACACACACACACACGTACATATATAATCTGCAGTAGGCCCAGAAGAATTTCAAACATATATACTGCTGTTTTCCACAGAAATGAAATGACATCTGTAGATACTAACAGTACTTCTGAATTCCACCTATACACATACATCTGTCTGATTCAAACCCTTAGAAAACATTCAGGTTGTTCAAGACCACATATCTATATACAATAATAAAAAGCAAAGCAAGCATAAAAAGCTACAAGTCCTACAGAGAAAAACACCCTATCAGTGCTTCAGCTGCCCAGAACACAAGTGAGAAGTTTTAGCTCTTCCCTATCTCTAACCCATTTCCCTGACTCATTAAAGGTCCTTCTTGCTACTCCTTTGTGGTTCATCTTTTTTTTTTTTTTTTTTTCATCCTGACAGACTCCAGAGAAAACTTACACAGCCTTTCCCCTGGAAATGCAGCTTGCAGGACTTTACAAGCCACGTTGATCTTCCAGCAAGTCTGACATGGCACCTTGCCATTTCCCATTCTTGTGATCTGACCGTGCAAAACGTGGGACATCCTAGGAGAGGGCCAAGTCCCAGCACAGCTCAGCCACCACACCAGCAGCCCCTGTGAGGGAGGGGGCCTTGTCCCACAGAGCTGGCAGCAGCGCTGGCTGCTAGCAGCTGGGAAAGATCACTGCCGTGCTGAAAAGTCCGCCTGTCTGGGAACCACTGGAGGGGTAGAAAACAACCTGTAGCCAGACATCAAAGATGGGAAGGGAGAAAGATCATGGACAAAAGGTACTTTATTTAGCCAGAGGAAGGAGGTGAGATGAATCAATTTATGGAGCACGAGGAGCAAGACATGAATGAGGCTACAAGCACAGAATGAAGGAGGACGGGAGAAATGGCATTGCATGAATGATACAACATTCACAAAACTACAGCAAAAGCATTTTGAGATTTCAGTTGTTCTTGGGACATTTACTTTAAGGGCAGCAGCTACAAGCATAACAAACATGTAAGTGTGTACAACAACAAAGGCTCTCTTGGAGCTTGTTCTTATTCCAGTAAACTACAACAATTCTCCCTTCCTCTGTGATAGACTAGGTAATTAAAACACTATTTTTGTAATAAACCCAAGAAGTTAGGCTTTATTTCATCCCAGTTAATTATCTACTACGTCACTATAGTAGTAATCTGCTTTCATCTGACTTGTAGCGAAGCACACTTCAAATGGCTAATTAAAACAACAAAAATCCACTGCTAAAATAAAAATTCATCTGGTGTTTTTTATGCTAGAACAGCAGCCAACAGCCTAGGAAGTCAAACATGAATGAGGCCAAAGAAGGTAAAGCCAGTATATGGAGCAACCTGCGCCAGCCAAGCCTCTTGCTGTTCAGGAAGGCAGGGCTCTGGAGAGGTAGCAAGAGTGCAAGAGCATTTTTTGTGTCCCCAGGGAATCAACGCATCACCCACTCACCACAGCTGCTTATGCACTTTGCTAGCACTGTCCACAGTTTCACTAGACTATCCTCACTAGCTGGACAGCCTTCATCACCCCCAGCTCAAATTCGTCTACAAAGCATAGCTGCCAATGTTTGGGTTAGCATGGGCCTGAGCAAACCTAACACACAAGCGGTAAGACGACGTGAGAAATCCTACATCTTCTGAACATGATTCGAAAGCACATTTATGGTAACACCACAAAGATGGGCGAGCAACACACGTGTTTTGTTTCTCCAGGAGCACTTCTATGAGTTTAGTCTGTAGCCATTTTTGCATGATAAAACCTTGGTTATTCAGAAGGGGAACTGAACAAAAGCAAAGCATTTATTTAGGTAGATGTGAAGCTGACAAACAGTAAAGGCATGAATGTGTGATGCCTGAGAAAACTTTGTAAATCATCCTAGACGTTAAAGCAACTCTCCAACACTACATGTAGTTTGATGCTTTCAGAGCTTGACTTTGTTAATAATTTCCACAGTCATGTCACATTCCATGATGTCACTGTTTCAACAGCTGTTCTCAGGTTTTTTAAAAAAAAAAAAAAAAAAAAAAGGCAGTGTGTGTGCAGGGAGAATATTCCCTCATCTCAAGGCTCTGTAGTAACTTCCCAAATGTTTGATTCTGGGGTGCTGAAAGAAAGTATCATATTAGTCTACGTTCTTCCTAACACATACTCCAATATATTTTACAGACATACTATAGTTCAATTTTATGATAGATATAGAAAAATTAGAAAAATAATTCCACCTGCTTGCTCAACAGAAAAGTTACCAGGTCCTGAGTTATCCAAATATCCTTAAAGATAAGCTCAAAAATACCCAAAGTAAACATTTCCCTTTTTTAAAAGGCAGAAATCTGAAGCCTTTGACTTTGTTAAATGCACACAGGAAATACAGAACCTAGATTTTCAGCACTTTAACTGTAAAAAAACATATAGATATCCTATTGCAGCTACATGGGACATTCTCCCACTTGACTAACTTTCCAGGATAGAAATCTGCTAGTCCTGAAACTCTACATTGGCTGAAAGATACTATTACTATATTACTCTCATATGTGCTTTATCATTATTACATTTTGCTTAATCTAACCTCGTGTATGCACAGTGCATAAAATACATTCATATATACATATAGGGATAAGTATGTGAATAAATACACAAATACAAGCACACAGGTTTAACTGCTTGTATTCCTGCTCACATGTATGTTATTTCCTGATGTCTGTATTTGCCTTTTGCTGTACATCAGGGATAGTGCTTGTATATTCCCTCGCCAGCTCCTTCTTTAACAATGTAATATTCCATTTTATTTCTTCCCCCCATCAGAGAACAGTTCATAACTAATACTAAGGTGGTTTCCTCTTGAACACTGAGCTCTTCACTACCACAAATATGCAAATTGCAATGGTATTTTGATATGCCATAAAAATGGAATGGAAAACTCATCCATTTACAAAGCAGTGCAGGGTAGGAAGGCAGGTAATCTTCACACATTTTCCTTCCCTCTTTAGAGGCTCTGGAAGTACTCAGTACAATTTTGTAATCATGTACTTAGACGTATTTATAAAATTTTTCCTTGTTAAAATCCAATAAATGGAACGTGTGACCTCAGGTGACCTCCAGTTTTCCAGATTCATTGTCACCGTCTAATAGAATACATTCATATAAACTGTGAAAACCGATACTCTTACTAAATGTGTAAGGGTCCTTGACTGGTGCAAACCGAACAGTGACTGAAAACATCTTGGTGACCCACTGATGGAAAAGGTCAGATTTCAGATTAGAGATTTTTCCTGTTCTTGGCAATCTATAACAAATTCATGTACAGTACTAAATTTCCAGATCTGTGTTTAACAGAAACATAAAAATTAATGGTGTGTCAACCATCCAGTGACCTGTGAAGGGATTTTTTCTCTAAGAGGTACCGTCACACAGAGAGTATGCTACATACAAGTGTATCATGAATGTATGCCAAATGGAAAAGGAATTAAACACACTGAAAGGAGGTTTGGTTACTAATACCATATGGCAACAATAAGAACAAAGAAAAACGTTTAAATCTTTCTTTTTACATTTTTCTGTTTGGCAAAATAAAAAGACTAAACAAGTCTGACTTTTAAGCCAAATAAAAAGCATGTGCTTTAACTCCTTGAAGTCAGTGCCTGTACATGAAATAAAACTTCTATTTCCAATCTATCCAGAGGTTAACCAGGCCTGTATCTTGTAAGTTAAAGAAGCTATCTTCAAGGTAACAAATAGGGAGGGGTTTAAGGGATCAGGACCCAAGTTATTGTTTCAGTATAAAACCAGAACTGTAATTACTGTAATTACCTACATATTACTTCCTAAAATTTACAAACAACCATCACCACCTCAGCAATCCTCCCTCTCCTCTCTGATGTAACAACTGGAGTGGCTAACTCACAGAGCGAGAATAAACTTCCAAGCATATGTAAAAACAACTCCAGTGCAGTGCTCTCATTCTTTTAATAGCAGGAGTTGATATAAATGGCTTGTTTCTTCTTCTGCCAGATCCCAGCTGCTTCCCTTTTGTTTATTCCTGACTTCAAAGTTTAAAATACTGTCCTGCCCCAACAAATAACTTCCTCCAGATGGCATTATCTCAAGTGTTCAGAGCACTAGGGACAGCACAGCACCTGCAGATCTGTAACTCAGCATCTTAAAGTCTTCAATGAATGTGCCTTTTTTTTTCTCCCTGTGTCATTCCCCCATTTTGCTTTTTCCCTGCTAAAAAAGATTTACATCTGGGATGGAGTTACAAAGATCATTAGCTGGGAAACAGAGTTGTCAGAAATTCTTTACCGTAATGACTATAAAGTAGAAGAATACCTGCAAGTCCAAAGGTAGCAGCACCACTATCAGTACAAACACTTTATCTGTGCCTCTTACCTGTAAGTAAAGATGTGAGATAAGTATTTGTCCCAATGTGTGTCCGATCCATGTCTCCATGGACATCTGTACAGTAGCAAAGAAAAACTCAAGTCATTTTCATACATGGTTGTACAGGTAAGTTACCAAGGAGAGCAACCCAAGCGGCAGCATTTTTGGCAAAACCAAAATTATTCCAGACTTGCTGGGATAACATACATTGTTAGGAAACACCCCTATTTTGATGTAACCGGTTCTGAAGGCTACACTATAAGGAGAAAATACACAGCAGTGTCAGTCATGGTACTAATTATACTTATATACAGTATTTCCAGTTCAGACTCATGTCTAGCTACACCATGGTATATTGGCTACACAGTTCAATGCTTCTGGAATTTAATGGCTTATACAATTGAAAGTGGGCATAGTAAGGCACTAGTCACACATGGCCTTGAGATGGTAAAGAATAATACAACACTGTCAGAAATAAGCAGGACCATCAACAGTTTCTCAAATAATCCAATCATTTGGACAAAATTATTCTTCATTCATTAGAAATGATAGCTCCTTCACACTCTTCTAGCCTGGGCCACCCTGAATCCACAGGCGTATTTATGGTATTATGGGGAAGGTGTCCTTTCTCTGCTCTGCCAGAAACAAAGCAAAAATGCTTAAGCACGTGTGCTTTTTAGGGTAGGGACTCTCTTCCCATTGTGTAAATGTTTTCCTACGCACAGGGCCCCTGGCTGCAGGTCAGACTTCTGCCTTCCACTAGACTAGAAATACAGAAAGCAAGAACACGATGCTCGGCAAATGTATGCTGTTCTGTTTTCGTAACTCAAAACTGGACTGCCCCTAACTTCACGACAAACAGAAAAGACTCTAGGCAAACTTAGGCCAAATTTCTAGGGCTGAGTTAGATGAAAGGGCCAGATTCACAATTAAAACACTTCAGCTGTTTTACAGAAATGGACTGACATCTGTAGGACTTCAGCCAAAAATGTCTGGATTTAAAAGCATGAGTTTACTGCTTGAGCTGAAAAAACACTGTTTCATTCTCAAAGGCTTCAGCCAACTCATAAACCTCCATAAGTGGACCACAGACACCAGTGGAGACAGAAAACTATATAGTTTGAGTTCAGCTCAAGTTTTGACCTAAACTTGGCAAATTCCACCCTCCCATGGTGTAATGTACTTACAGAAACTGTGCATACAAGCACACAGAAAATAAACATGCATATACACACAGGCTTTTCTTTTTTTGTTTGTTTGTTTAAGCCCTAATGTACATCCTAGCTAGAAATATTTCTGAAAAGAAAATAAATTCAGTTCGGGAGTCAGTAAAGGAGGGTGGGACACAGGCTAAGCACGCTAACAAATTTTTCAAAGGAGAATATTTGAAAATTATCCTTCCTCCTCTCAAGTCTGAGTTCAAGGTTCAGTGGTTTTCCAAAATATGCTATATTCCCACCAATAGCAACACTAAACAGAACAAAAACTAGAAATACATAAAACAAACTAGAACCAGATTTTTCAAAGTCCTAACACAGACACCAGTAGGGAAGGGCAGACAGAAAGCAGCTCCAAAAACATCTAGGAATGAGATTGCAGAGTTTACTAAATAAATATTCCCTTTTGGTGCCTGAAATCTACTCTGCTCCTTCAGATCTGGCATATTTTGCTCTGTAGAATATATCATTGCTTAACAAGTACATTTCTTGGCTACAACTCCTGCTGTTGTTTCCCAGCAAATCACTTCCAAAAGATGTGTAATGATCTTTCCAAATAACTACAACAATTATTTATATTAAGAGGAAGTATTAAAAGTCAATTTGATTTTTCCATACAGATGCCCGTGATTTTTGGATGTGCAATTGAATTGGCTAGAAACAAACATTCTTTTCTTAACTTTTAAGCACTGCCATTTCTTAACTGCAACCATTTTCTTCAGGAGAACTGAAGTGAGAAGTCTGCAGTAAACCTTGAAGCAGCAGCTTCTATTTCAAAGCAAAAAAGGAGGCGGAGTTGCTTCATTTCGGGTCCAGAGTCTTTGAAAAGCACCAGGAAAATGTGTATCTTGTGCAAAGGCTGGGGGGAGAAGTAATCTCTAAATCCGCAAGAGACAACCCAGGTAAACAGCTGGTCGAATCAGGAGAATCTGACAAGTGATAATTGAAAAATTGCCATCTAATCGTGCAATTAATGTTTTATTTATTCAGTAAAACTAAATATCACCTACATAGCAAACTTTTTCTCATTTTCTGCAAAATCTTAACAGGCAAGTGGAAGGATGGTAATTTTAAAAGCACACTTGTATAATATATTCAGGTCTGTTATTCACACCTTCAGATTTGGGGATCCAAAAGACATTTTTTTTGCCATTATCTGAAGCAAAATAAAGAAGGTCCCCCCAAAAAAAGAGAACTTGAATGATTGGTAGTGGGAATTCACACTAAATTCTAAGATAAAGTTATGCAGACTTCCCTCAGG
The DNA here is from genome assembly GCA_035590215.1 of Microhierax caerulescens. NCBI lineage: Eukaryota > Metazoa > Chordata > Aves > Falconiformes > Falconidae > Microhierax > Microhierax caerulescens. Next base: position 32,917,018 of record JAVJGJ010000060.1, read on the forward strand.
ATGCAGAATCATTCACTACAATCCTAGCAGTAGGACTGGCTCCACTGAGACCTCATATCTTAACAGTATTAATTGCAGCAATACTGCCTCCAGCTTATCTACATCGTACCACAGTGCTAGACATAATAGCATTCATAGCCTACATGGGGAGTGCCAAGTACTAAAAAAATAAAATAAATAAATCAAAGCATCTTTTTAATTCTTAGAAGTTACATGGCCTGTTTTTATTTTAAAATAATTAAAAAATAATTTACACAAGTAATTATAGTTGAACAGTCAAATCCAATGATACTTTATCATGAATTAGGGTTGCAGTGAGTTTGAAAATAAACATCTTTCCAGTTCATGCTTAAAATGATGACAGGTGTCCCAGTGAGGGGATCCCCTGAGCAAGTGATGTTCTTTTGTAAATTAGCGTACTGGACAGGACGCATTACTGGGTTACTCTGGAGTCTCCTCCTGCCTTTAGATCAGTTTGGCCCAGGCAGTTGAATTACCAACAACAGTTACTCCAACATGCTGCTCTTATGCAGCCTTTGATGCATGGTTGTCCATATCACTCGGGATGGACATACGACAACCTTTACTTACCAGACAAGTTCAGTATGTTGTAAGTCAAGACTGAACGTGTTATCTACAGTGATGCTTGCACCGCATACACTTACCAAGCACTGCGCATATCCAGCCACATTAACTCCTCAGCTACATGACTACGAAAAAAATTGTTAGAATAAGAGCACAATGTTCAGTGAACCAGTGTAAGAAGTCACAAGCTACTTTCTCTCACTTAAGTGTGAGGGGAGACCTTGATGAGCTCTCCCTCCAACAGACAAGAGGATTTCCTGGGCAAGGAGGTTACATCCCCTGCAGCCATGGCAGCAACCTGCATCCAGATTTGAATGAAAGCTAGGGGACGGGCATCAGGAAGCAAACAGAAAACTCCCTGTACTGCACTGACTAAAGGGCACTGCTGCAGGGTAGAATTTTCTCGTTGCAAACTCACTCTTCACACATAATGGAGTCATTAAATGCATTCTTATAGTAAAAAGTGAAATAAGATATAATTAGCATAAATCCCCCTGTCCAAATAACAAGTGTTTTCCTGGATGACCACAAACAAAATAGCTGTATTTCTCTATTCTGAAAACTTAAAATGTTCACATGACCTTACACATTTGTTTTGATGATTTTCACCCACAACGTCAGGGGATTCTCCATATGGAAACAGTTTGCCAAGACTCCTATTACTGTACTACCATTACAAAGACCTGGCATATTAAAATGCTTATACGTACAGCACAATTACTCAATTTTTGTAATTACACCTTTTAAAAAGGAGATGATTAATGTTTTCCCTAGGAAAAAACAAAACAAGGCAGAACAAAACCAGCCGTATACAGGTAGCATTTTCAAGCGATGCATTCTAATGCATGCTAGGACATCCCTACACAGATTTCTAGCACATGTGCCCACAAACCTGTAAAAATACCTCCTTTAAAGCCATTTGTTTAACAGCAGAGGATGGCCACTAAATTTGTGCATATCAATTAACTTTAAAAAATATATTAGGCATAAGCAATTCTAGGAAATTCAGAGAGGCAAGCAATTTTTCTATTAGTTCAGAAGGAATACTGTAGTGATGTACATAAGTAAGTATATTTTCAAATAAGGAAAATATTAAATATCTTTACTGGAAGATCTGCTGGGATACCGCTATTAGGTAAGCGTTCAGATCCTATCCTGCTAAAGACTGTCTAAGCATTCTCTTGAAAAGAATGCCCGGTGTGATGACAAGTAACACTGCCTCTACAATTTCATGTCTGGAATAGAAACATGGAAATGTCTGAGTAAATATATGTTTTTATCCTGTGCTTTTTAAAAGTTTGTTAAAAACTAAAATGTTTAAACTTTGTGCAATAGAGATAAGCATTCCTCCTAGTAAAAAACCCAAAAAAATAAACAATCCAAGAACCTTGGCCTGTTACAGGAGGAAGAGTAAAAACAAAATTCCTTTGCAATACTTGGGTGAATCTGAGCTCTAAATCAGCAGAATAAATGAACTGCAGAAACTTACTGCTCTACATTACATCTATGCTACATATTCAGCGCACTACATCACCTTAACTCTCTCAAATACATTGCTACCGATCCTAATATGATGCACAGCTCTATCTCTCCTAATTGCTATAAGAAGCAGAGAAAACACTGCACACTGCTCCCAGCACCAACTAACACTTCCACAGCAGCAACAGTGAAACCAACACCTGTTGTTAGCAACCTAAGAGCTGCTCTGCACGAATCTTTGAGCAGCAGTCAAGCAGTGCCTTCCAAGACACTGAACATACTCATTTATGTTAGGCTCTCATTTGGGCAGATGTTCTTTGCCTCTGAAGCTGCACGCACAGACACATTCACAAGCTGAAATTTTGAACACTAGCTGTATGAACTGATGGTGACTACTCCTTCTAGTATCTACTGCCAACTTATTTTAGAAAGCATTGCAGCTCTCCGATATTCACTCTTCCCAGTTCAATCTGTTGGTGCCAAACCTGGTTTGCACTCAGATCATCAACAGCTTTCTTCGCTGCTTTGGGCCACAAGCATATAAGCAGCCTGAATGTAAATCATCTATCAGTTGTCTGGGTTTAAATATTCCTGGCCAAAATACAGGGAAATCTCTACTGCAAAGGAGAGTGTATGGAAATCCAGTCAGCATAAGTGGGATCAGTGTCCTTGCAGAGGTGTGGGCTACTGCGTGTTGAGGGACACGACTTCTGCAGGTGAACGGCACAGACGGCTGGGTCTGTTCAACACTCTTGAGCACACCCTGCAACTCCTGAATTTAGGAGCTGTATAAGGTTCATAGGAAGAGCAATTATGGAAAGCTCCTTAAGAAAGCAGCTTTTACAAACCCTCCATATACTCGACAATGTCATAAACCCAATTATTTAGCACAATCCTAATCTGCTGCAATGACATTCTGTGTGTATCAGTAGGAAAAGCAAAAAGGCAAAAGAAAAATCTTATCTCATGTCTCATGGAATTTACTGGCTCCCCAGTATTTTACCTGAAGCAAATTCATTCACATTACATACATACACATGCACTCTCAAGTCCAGGAACACTTATTCTGCAAGTATTAGATAAATCAATCTGCTTTCTAGCAGTTTCTTGCACATACTCACAGTAAGACCAGAAATATAAAAAACATTATCCATTATTTTCTTTCTCTCCCTCTCTCAAATATCGTAACAGAACTGAGTCCAGAATACTCTTAAAATTTAACACACATACAAGTTGGGGAATACGTTTCCCCTCATCGTTACTCTGTGACTGAGAGTTACGTGGCCTACACAAGAGCAGAAGAGAACAAATGCTTAAAGGTAGTTTTTCTTTATACAAGACAACATTTGAATGTCACTGTCACTTGATGCAATGCTAGGGTTTTTTAGATCTTGGAGGGAGAGAATGCATATGTTGCAAGGTCTCTCAGAACAGGACTGTTTCCTACCCATGTAGGAACCTGGCAGAAAGGGGCTGGACCATGCCTGAGGACTTGCGGTGATTCTGTAATGCACACTGTAACATAGTTTTAGTGCCCAGGTTACAGAGTTAGCCAATCCTTCCCTATTCCTTCAGAGAAGAAATAAGCAGGTTAAAGCAGACTTGTCCATTGCTGTGTATTTTTAGACAGCCACTTGGAAAGCAAGTAGTGTAGTAGCCAAGGTGTAGCATTATTTACACAATCTATGTTTATCATGCACAGAAAATTTCCTGGAAATGTATTCTAAATCTGATAAGAAAAATCCTCATTAAGAATCATTTGCTTGTTTAATTTTCACTTATTGAGCTTTAATGTACCATGAAAGTAAGTAATAACAATAGTGCCTTAAACAAATATTGCTTGTCTTGTACTCATTAATGTTTCAGAACACAAAACTGCCTCTAAATACAGGAAGCTGCAGAAAAATAAAAACTAACCAATCATATAAACTGAGAGTTTTAAAGAATTTTTTGTTGAACACTGAGTTCAACAAAAATGCATTCTGTTCACTGTACACACGACACCAATGGGAATAAGAGCCAGTTCAAGTTCTAAGTTACCATTACTTGGGTAATAGTTTCAAGCTGCAAGGCACAGCTGTATGGGCCCAGCCAGACAGGCTATCACAGCAATGCTTTGATAGCATGGGGCCCTTAAGTGTCAGGATATAGAAAAGGCAGCAGTTGTTGGCTGTGAAAACAGTCTGATACAAACCAGATGGGGACTTACTTGATGGGCAACACAAAGGAAAACAATTGGCTCATTCAACAAAGTCAGGCCACTGCCCCAGAGAATTAACAGAAGACAATAACAGTCAACCAGAGTTGATACAAACAAGAAACAGCCATGTGGTTACGGTTTAAGGAATTGTTTCTCCTCAGACTAAACATAAAGTTTTGATTTCTAATTCTTATATTCATTAATTTCAGTCTCGTTTACAAGCCCCCTCTTCCTCCAAAGTCTTCCGTATAATTCATTTATGTAGCACCAGCCTTCACACACCTACTTAAACAAGAAAAAAAACCCGTATGACACCGGCAGCTATATTAATCTAATGTTTCCTGAAGAATGCCAAGACCACAGACAACTTCCTGAACCTTGCCAGAACAACATCACAGATACAGAGCACACAGTATGTCATTAGACACATTTGCATGCATATGGCAGTATATGTACTGATTCTTTTTTTGATTTGAAATGCATAAAGCCCAGTAGGTCACATGCTGGGTTACCAGAGTACAGACATCTCCCAGTTTTGTGAAAAGTTCTTCTGTTGGTTTACTTCATTTTTTTCATAAGAAAACCTCAGATCAATTGTGTCACCACGTAATAGTTTTGATTGTTATGCTACAGTCAAAAATCTATTAAAATAGCTATTACCAAACTTATTTTTAAGCAATCCAAAATTTTTAAAATTGGCTATTTAAGCATAACTCAAGAAATTCCCAACCCATTCATTTTAGAAGCTTGTAGAAGATTATGGTCCAAAATCTTAATTGCTCTTGCTGTTTTATTACAGGAAATATGAAAGTGACATGTGCAAAGGTATTTTGATTACAAATTACTTACAGAGATTGCACAATAAGTTAGACCTCTAAGGGCCTTCTGCAATTTCACTCACAGACTAAAAACATCTGAACTTTCTTTTCATATATTTCAAAATATTCCCTCTGGCAGGCTCTGCACTGCAGTGCTCTACACGGGTGTCAATGGTTGGATGGCACACTCTGAAAGACAGTCACATACTTGGATACCCAAGCAAGTACGTCTACAAAATGCAGTGACTTGCAGATGTCCTGGATGCCTTCTGAAGTCACATCGTCCTGGAACCTGTCAGTTTTAGCACACCACCACATATCCCCTGAGCTTCACTCCTCCTGGAGGCTGAGTGATGGCTAGTTCATAGATTTCTGAGCTAGCAGTGTTGCATGATGTAAACATCTGAACACATCACCCAGACCTATGATGGATACACATTAAGTCTACTCTTCCCTGCAACTGCTTCCCTTTCCATGCAGGCTGGCAAATAGCAGCTGGGTTAAAGGACTGAACGTATGGTTCTCATTTCGCAGCCCACGCTGGTCAGACAGAGCAAGGGAGTTTGTCCTTAAAGAAAGCAAAAAACCCCTACTGAATTAATGAAGTATAGAGTCAGGTTCTAATTGTCATCTTAAGTGGTTCTAGCTCTTAGCTGCAGTGGTTCTCAAGCCTGTGAGCATGGTTTTACTTAAAAAAACCAAAAACACTGCCTTGGCTGAATTCAAAACAACCACCATATATCATAGGTAGAAAAGTAAGGTTTTACTTCAGTTTCCTGCCATGAGCACAGAGCCAACACTCCAACAAAGCTGTTGTGTGCTGCACGCTGTCTGAGCTAAAACATCTCTCTGGCAGAATCATGAGGCTTATTTCCAAAAGCGCAGCCAAATTCTTGAAACCTCTGATGAAGGAGTAGGTTGTCACATCGTGGCAGAAATTTTGCCTGCAGTGCTACTATTATTCTTTTTTCACATCATATATATAGAGGTAAGAAAACATTTTTTACACAGAGCTGAAATTTTGGTTTGAATTTTTTCATTAGGCTGTTTCTAGAAGATTAGACGTCTTAGAAACAGAACACTGCTTCTAAGTGTTTCTAAGGCTTTATCAAGCCTTACCATCAGAGATATGGGCTATTGTAGCCTTGTATTTAAAAGCAGATGAGAAAGGAGCAAAAACCTCTTTAAATCTCAGGTCTGCCTGTACAGACAAACTCCAACTGCTCTTGTAAACACGGTTTTGGACATCGTCCGTCAGCGAATGCCTCCACAAAGGACAGCATGTGAAGACCAGCTGGAGCAGGAGGAGGCAGGGTGCCCAGCCTCCCTCAAAGTTAGGGCTCCAACAGGAAGCTGCTCTCCCCTTTTTTTTTTCCTCTCTCTCTCTTTTTAATCAGGAAGGAAGCGTCATCTTCAGAAGCAAGCACCCCCTGTGTAATCTCCCTGCTTGCCCGTCTCTAGGAGTCGGTCCAATTACTGAAATAAGCAACATGCACTGTAAGAAGTTAATCGTGTATTTACACAGTTACTCAGACTAGTAAATATTTCCCATTTATAATCTTGACTTACATAACAGGGCACAATGGAAGCTGTTAAGTAAATAAAACAATTTTCTCAAGATCTGTAATTATGATTTGAGGATTATAAAAACAAACTAAAAAAACAAACAAAAAAACCCAAACAAAAAAAAACCACAAAACCTAAAACCAACCAAAAACAACCAGAAATTTTTAAGCAACTACCAGCAAATTCCATGCTTTTTACTTCTACTGAAGATACAATGGCCTGACCAGGATAGAAACTGCAGATGTTAATATTGTCCTCAAACAAACACAGCTCTGCCTAACTCTTGTAATATGTACAGTACATAAAACAAGGCCACAATATGCAACCTGAGATTATTACTTTACTGTGACAACATGAGTTAGGATGGGGGTCAGCAGATCATCCCATATTAAGTCTAACTTGCTTTGATTGCATAATTTTGAGCCCAAACATAAATGCAATTCTACCAGATCCAGCAAATGTGAGATACGCATTCTCACTGTTCGCATATGATTTACTATTTTGTATTAAAACGACATGCCTACCTGATATTAAAAAAGAAACAGTTATTAGAAAGTCGAAGTCATGCCATACACAAAAAGAAACACTTCCCCACCACCAAAGCAGCACTGGGGGGGATGGACACTTTTTACAGAACTGCTACATATTTTGTGTCACACTCAACAACTTTCACTCAGGTTGTTTAGAACTGTGCTTAAAAACAGTTCTTCCTTCTTTAAAAGCAAACCATGTTTTAGATTAGAGAATGACAACACAGATACAAAGGTTCTAAATCTAAAGTAAGTTTTTCTAGGTGTAGGGGTTTTTATCCTGAATGACAGCATTTGTGATAAAAACCAGAACACGGTAGTCCACAGACAAAATTTAACCCATCTCCATCATTTACTACTGTTCCTTGCAAATGCAGTCACCAAAAGCACATTTACACATTTCAGAGACAAGAATTTGTTGTATTTTACTTTCAAAATTAGTTTTACAGAAGATGAAAATGTTTTAACAAAGTTTTACATTTACACATGTTATTCAATGCTATTACAAAATGCAGTCCCATATGCAACATCAGCAGTGAGGAACAGGTCACACATGACAATTTTAATCTTCACTTACCAGGCCATACCCTATTTTTAAGAAACAAGCTACTTTGGCAGACTGCATTTCTCAAAATCAGCATGTTATCAAGGAGTAGCATTACCAGTATTTATAAAGTATTCTTCATTTGGAAGACATCCTAGGTAACATTCACTCTATGCTGTCACCTTATTTGAAAGTTTCCTGGCTCCTAGTCTTAAGAAATGAATCACAGGGGCACTGGAACCATGTATTTATATTTAATTATAGGCAGTCTTTGTATCACTGTATTGAGAAGGTGGTGCTGGAAAAACCTGGCCTCTTTTCACTGCATGAAGTAGAAGGTCTGTTTATTCCTAAAGTATCTAGAAAAATAAGCAAATAAAGTACCTAGTAATGACACAGTTCATGAGTGTGAAAACTGCCTGTAAGTCAAGCCATTTCACAATATAATAAGCAGTAAAATTAAAAAAAAAATAACATCACAATTTGACTGTGGACACCAATCATCTAAATATCCATCTTTATTGGCCAGTTAGGTTTTATTAATAACTTTACAGCTATGCTTCACCTCTGCTAGCGGTGCAAAAATTTGCAAAACATTAAAAAAGAAAAAAGTTTAATAGCCAAGAGTGACAGCTTTTATAAATTCCCCATCTCTTTTATAAAAAGATTTGGGGGCAGACAGTCAGAATCTCTGGGTTATTCATCGCTCACATTAAGCTACCTCCATCTGGCGTATACCCTCTCCTTCTAGTAATTTCTCTTCTCACTCCCCAGACAAACAGCTGGCTCCTTCCGGTTTTTATGTAGTGCTTAAAAAAGCTGAATTGAGAGCTCTTTAACAACAGGTAAAGCTGAAGGGAGTCCAGCTGCCTCTGCCCAAGGATCACCAAAACCAACATAGCAGGGAAAGCAGAAGCTGTCCCTTCTGCTTCATTGCTCTCAGACATGCACAAGCCACTGAATTATAAAGGGCAACATCTGCCTTCCCTGCCAAACATAAAAATAAAACAATCTCGGCACATACTGAAGACAGAAAGCCTATATTTCTCCTATCACAGTGCTATATATATTTCTCCAAGTTGAAATATGTGTTTGTAATACTCCCTGTCTTCACTTGTCACCATTCAGTATCCATGCAATGTGTTGCCAGCACCCAACGGCATCAAGACTTCCCAGTCTAACACTTAGGTCTTTTATAAAAGAAACAAAACTTTCACGCTAAAAAAGAAATCTGAGATAAAAGGCCTACTTAAATGACTGTTAAGCCCAGCAAGGATGGTCACCCTAGAAGATTCTACAATGCATCTGCCGACTGAATTAACACAGAGTCAGCAGCAGGTCTACCTGAGACATCTGGAATGGTTCCTGACTCCAGCCTTAGCTGGCACTGATGCACCAGGCTGAAAAAGGTAGTGACTGAGGAGTGTAAAAATATCTTATTCAGGAAACTGCCTTTGCAAGCTGTAATCACTGGCATAGGCTGTAGTATATTCCTGGAGGTAGTAACTCCAACCAAATACTCTGCTGAATAAGAAAAAAACAATGCTATTTCTTACAACACATCTTGTTGCAGTGACATACTGAGGGCACATCTTTTAGAATACCTTGGAATCTCAATTTAAATTTATTTGCTATCACTGCTAGTGAATAGGCATGTGAATTTAAGTAGTACAAGACCATCAAAATTGAATGCCTCTTTACAACACTGTGACAGAAGACGATGTATTAAAGGGATTTCAGACTCAATTATATGCATGTAAATGAGTAGCACGTTCAGGAGAGACTATTCTGATCATTTTCCATGACCTACCACAACACACAGGCCACAGAACAGCTAAGCAGGCTTACTTTCTAGATGCACATCAGTTCTTTCTTATTAAACCATGGACCCATAGCTGTGGAACCACTAATTTGTGAGAAACCTCCCTCCAGAGAAGAGCTAACTGGAAACAGCCCTCGGGCTGATGTAAGCATTAAGTACATGGGGAGTCTCTGTCCTTAGGTGGCTTGTCCAAGCCCATTAATTTTTTGTGTGTCCCCCACTTATATAAGCAATGTTTGCATGAAAGGGGAAAGCAGGTCAGCCTAGTCAGCTTGCTACCATCTGCTTTTATTCAGTTACTCAAGGCCAGAGCCAGTGGGATCAGTGCCCATTAAGAGGGTTTATTGTGTGTGTTTATTTTTTGCTCTTTACAATGAAGGCAACAGCAATTACTGTAAGTTTGTAAAAGTGCATACAAATCATAATACACAATACAAAGCTGCTTCAGCCAGATCCTAGCATGTTTACAAATCCTACACAGGCTGTGAGAAAGACTGTTTTGGCACAACAATTTCAATAGACTAGTGAGGAGTGTGTTAGTGTCCAAGAGATCTGAGACTGTATTTAATAATACTTGCTATCAAGACCATATCCTGCTTGCAATGCACGCGACTCAGCAGATTCACCACATGAGAATCTTACACAAAAGAAAAAGTACCACATTCTGGCTAGGTCCCCAGATGGGCTGACAATAGGTGGATCTATACAACTGGAAACTGCAACTGGTGAAAGATCAAAGGTAGACTGCCCAAGTGGAAATGGCAATTTAGGGCTCTCAGGTAATACATTCCATCTCTTCAGTGTGGATATGCAGCAGGAAGAGGCACTCTCCTCTTAATGAGAATTCTGCCTAGAATAGGCCTGGCCCCTAGAGACACAAGCTACCAAAACCACTAAACCAAACAAAAAAACCCCAACCAAATAACCAACTATCCATTAAAAAAAAACCCACCAAACTGGCAAGAAGGAGGAAAAAAGGGAAAATATGGAAAAAATCCACATTGCAGGGATAAGGCAGTGGTGCTTAGCAGAACTGTCTGGCAGTTTGGACTGCTTTGGTTCCAGCAGGTAGTCACAAGTGTTTGAAAAGCAAATACACTTATGAATATATATATATTTTTTTTTTTTTTAGAAATTCTAATACATTTGGAAGTAAAAGCCTTTACATTGTTAAGTTACATTTAAGAACAGAAGATCCTCAGAACCCTCTGGTGTCTGCGCAATGTGATACAGACAGCTGATGCTCAGCAGGCACCTATACCAGTTGCCACATGGTATTTTGGGGGAAAAACAACATACAAACTCCAGAATGTACACTGTTATAATCCAGTACCACAGATTTTCAACTTACCGTATGAAAAAAGGACTGGTCCCTCATTATCTGCACATTACAACTCCCATTGTATAGAAATATCAGAAATATCAGGCTTAATTTTGTCACTGCCCTGAACTTTAGTTTATGATATATAAAATGCACTTTGAGGGATGCCACAGGTCACTGACTGGATTAGATCACCTGCAATCCTTTAAAATCTAGGCTTGAAGAAGGAATCATGTGAGTTTTCTGGTTATTTACCTTGAGTACCAGTAAATCTGAAAAAAGACAAGTGAAAAATCAAAGTATTTGACAGTCTCCATAGGAAATAATCCTCTAAGTAGTGATCACATCAGTTTGAGTAAGGTTTTCATTCTCTTTCTGCAGAAAAAAACCAACTGGTGCTGGAATTTCCAAGAAAATCCCTGTTGCTGTGTACAGATCATAGGAGGGACTTGGTACAGGGATACATCCTGAACCTCAGCAAAGTGTACTTTAAAGACAAATATCTGACCAAAATGGAGAACGAAGCAACTGTGAACTGTTTTTACCTGCTCAAGCAATGGGGCTATAGGTATCAGCCTCACCTCCTGAACTTAAAATTAAAACTTCTGACCAGGGACATTCCCTAAGCCTACACTGGAAGATTCCCTGCTTTATTCTTTTTACTGTATCAAAAGTGCAAAATACCTTCACTCCAAAGATAAACCATACACACATCCAGAGCACTGCACATTGATTCTCATGCAGACTGTATAAGGGAAAGCTGAAGATACACAAAACTGCCGACTCTGTAACGGGTGTAAAGCATCCTCTGTATAGGCACCAAGGGAAGACTAAAAGGGGAAGTTTTTTGCCTTTGCACATACCTCCTACAGCAAAAGCCTCAGCACAAGGTCAGAGAAACGTCTTGGCAATACTGCAGCAGAGAGAGGTGCTGCATCCCTCTGTGCCATTTAAGGAAGCAAGCAGTAAAAGGAGAACTAATTCTCAGCCCTTCAGAAGTTGAAGACAATTACCAGTTGAACAAAAACCTAATGCACATAGATCCGTATGTAGATCCATAAGAAAAGGGTCAGGTGATTTGTAGTGTGGAACTGGACTCCAGAAGAGAATGACTTCTTCCCAAGCATGCCAGTCAGTAGGAAATCCTCAAACTGCAAAGCTCTATGAGCCTGCTTGGTACAGCTTTCTTTAAGTATAAATTGGAATTTTTGTGGTTTGTAATTTCACCATCTGATTACTTGGATTTCAATTAATTTAGATGCCTCAAAAAATAAAACGACATTCTAGGAGTCTAAAAACGTACCAGGAGATTCATGCTTAATCTGTTAGTAGTTCCTACTGTTCAGGACTTTTGCACAAATAAGTGAGGGGAAGAAATGACAGGTCTAGGAGACCAGAGGCTCATTTCTCAGAAAGAGATCTTATGGGAATGGGTGCAATGATGTGCACAGTCCCATGAAATCCACAGTAGTTCCTGGTGCTCAGTTTCTCAGGACCCTAACTTGAAGCAGCAGAAAACACCCACAGCAGATGGACATCACTGTCTACAGTAACAATTCTATACAAGACTTTGCCTTAAGCTATGAGAAATCAAACTTCTGTTTTAGTATTTTTGTCTGAAAAATAACTGAAGTCAGTGAGAAAAGAAGTGACCATAGATATAAATGTCACTTAACAGATAAATAGTATTTACAAAAGCCAAGAAATTCAAAACTCCTGTTCCAAATGTAATGTAATACATCTAAATATTGACTTACAGTAATTCAAACTAGAAACCCTCAAGTGTGGCTATTGAGGATTATATGTGGGAATATTATGCAAAATGCACGCTCATTTCTCAGATGCATGTTTTCTAATGTATGGGCTACCATGTAACTGCCATCAACACATGCAGAAAAAGCAAATGAAAACTCTTTGAGAACTGATGTTCTAAACCACTTGGAGCACCTAAAAGCTAATGACTGCTTACAGAAAAGACAGTTTCTGCGGGAAATGCAGCTTTGCATTTCCTGACTTGCCCGAATGTAAAATATATTAACTGAATTATATCAGTGAGGCATCTGACAGCATGGGGAGGTAACTGTATAGGAAAACCAGAGTCAAAATAGACCAGAAGTAAGAGCTCTGAAGAAGCACTGATAAACTTACACAAGCCTCTAACAGAATATTTGCTTGAAAAATGCCGTAATTATAGATAAGTGACTTCATTACTTTAATTTCCATTATCTCCTCTCAGAAATCAGTCAAATTCAGGGAGCAATGTAGGCTACACAAACTAATTTCAGCCTCTCAGGTTGTGGTGGCACTCTACAGTGTGAAAAAATAGCTCCATCTTGCTTCACTAGCTGCTGTTTTCAGGGTGGTACGGACAGCCTTTAGCAAAAGCCTTCAGTGAAGCTCAGTCCAAAAAAAGAAACAGCAGGATGTTAAGGAGAAAGTAAACTTTCTGTAGAATAGGTGTTAAGAGTTTGACCAAACCAGTTCCAGTTCCAAGAAAAAAAAATAAAGACCTTTAGCTTTATCCTCACCTTCCTTTCTGGAAGCATCTGTTAGAGATTTGCCTCATGCCCCAATAGTTTAAAGACAAAATAACCCCAAAATTAACTCAGAGCAATTCCTGGCTGAAGAAAAGAGGCAAAGAAGAATTTAGTTATAACCATATTTTCAGTATTACAATTTTCAGTACAGCATAATGTCAATGTTAACACACAAGTACCCCAATTTCAACACCAAACAGGGATTCTGGAAGCTTTCTTTTTTAAACAGATTGTTTTAAGGGCTTCTTGCTCTTTTATTCATTTATTGCACAGATTACCTCCTCCCACAAGCAATTGTGCAATCTCTCTGTGGCAACAAAGCCAATTGCTTAGTGTCCCAGTATTACTTTCTCATGTACTTATGGCTGCCTGAACATAATTCACTAGCTGGAGATAAAACGGAATTACTATAATGAAGTTGTGCTCTCTAGGTCACATTCTGAAAGTCTGTGCTGCAGAAAAATAATTAAGTGAAGATACATCTACCTCTTGGTTCTGAGCTGCTCATATTAAAGTTCAAAAATGCTCTGCAGTCAAGCACTGCCACCTGTTCTTTCATTTTAATTTAAAAAATCTGAATCATGTTGATGTAAGCCTGAAAACGCTTGTATTCTGGAAATATGTGCATTCACCAACCGCAATAATTATTATCATATTAAATTTATGAAGATATATGAAAGAATGGTACAAAGATTAAAGGGTATTATAAAGCCAAAAATATACATGCATGTATATTATATACTACAAATATATGTTTTCAAACCACTGTCTCCACTATGTCTAGAGAAGGCACACATTTCAATTAATAATACGTTCAGGCTTTATTTTCAGTTGTAACTTTGAGGAGACATTACCCTTTCAGGCATGATATTCTAACAGTCCTACTGAACTTCAACTTTCATTAGAAGATATCAATCAACTCTCTTTCAGTAAAAACACATGTTCACTGTAGACCACAAAAATTTTTTAAACAACAAAAGAAAGCTCTATCATGTATATATATATATATATATATATATATATGTGTGACTGTAGACAAAAGATTAATCAAATCTTGTCATGCATTTTATCAATTAAAAAAAAAAAGGCTTTTTTTACATCCAACTCAAGTCCAAACAACTTCCCTTTTCTCCCCACACCCTGAATTCATGCTTCATTTCAGGGCTCTAGATTTTCTAAACTTTTATACTAATACAACCACTTACAAACTCTGAAAAAAATACCTAAATGGTCCTGCCTCTGAAATGCTACTCCATTTTCAGGTAAGTATTCATTGTCCCTTGCTACCTCAGTAAAGGCAACCATTTGACACGATGTTTTATATAAACAGGGTGCTTTGAACTTACAGCAACAGATGTACTTAATTTTAAGATGTTTTATTTACTTAAACCCACATATACTTGTCATATTGCAAGTTTCCTTTTTCTTTCAAATGATTCTTATCAATTTTTACCCTCAACTTTTTGCCTGATTAAGTTTGCTGTGGTGAAGCTTACAGAGACAAGACCTGGTTAAAACTGACAGACAGTTGTTTCCATTTGCAAATCCTCTAGATTTTTATTGGCTCATTAAATATGTATACTTTGAATGAGATTTAAATTATTCTGGTATATAAATAATCTTTTTTTATTATTTCTCTCACAGAAAATTGACTACTGCCATCTCGTGGTCACACATTCTCATCCGACACACAGACAGTTGGACTGTGCCCAAATACTTTGTGCTACAGCACAGGTATATTATTTAAGATTAATATTGCAGAAAGCAACAGATTTGATAAAAAATATTTTACTCCATTTCCACCCCTTGTTAACACCCTACTCAATGATACAGGCTGGAAGTGTTGTCTTGTTAACACTTGAGACAAAGCTGAGGTGTAAAAGCATGAAGTACAGCATTAGGAAGACTATTCCCCTTTCCTCCTTCTCCCTGATGCTTAATAGCAAGAGTTGGGAAGAAAATAGAATAGGAAGATTCCTATAACCACTATTAAGGAAAACTGTTTTTAAAGTTGGGAATGGGTCAATTGTGCAAGGTAGACCTGCCACATCATTTCCTTTTGGGCAATTTAGAGGTCATGCTTAACTTACTAGAGGATGAAATTAGGCAATTTGGATTTTCCTGAACACAAAAGGACAAATACAGTTCTTCCTATTAGAAAAAGTCATTGCAACATTTCCTGCTAATATTAAATAAAAGAGTTAAACCTAATTTTTTAATAAATTAAGTCTTTATTTACCCACGTTAAAAACATATAAATGTCCCTACAACAACACACACGCACACACTATGGTGTGCCACACTTCAGTTCTGTAAGGTCTTCCCCTAATGGCCCATAGAAGCCAAGTTTTACATTATTCATAACTTTCTTCATATGTGAACTGTGGGTTTGAAATTAGGTTCCCTGTCCCACGGCCAGTAACATTGGCCTAGGGCTTTTCTTACCACTTATAAATATCTGAAGCAAAATAATAACATCAGAATTATAATTTGATTAGGTGTTTTAAAAAAAAATAAATGGAAGAAGTTCAGAGTTATTTTTAAAAGGGCTTGAAGGAAGAATTTGTCTATACTAGGGTGGAGCAATTATAATTACATATATCGTAGACATGGAGGTTTTAGATTCCTTATTATCTGCTAAAACAAATATGGCAGTAATATGCACAGCTTATGTCATTTCAACACTGACTTGAACTACAATAAACACAATACTCACTCCCTCTCATGCAACGTCCTTAACACGTTTAACAAACTGTTGATTTGAATTACTTAACAACATTAAGTAATCTCCAAATGTAGCATGGTTATGCATAGATAATACATAGTAACCTTCACAAAAGAAAATCACTATCTCAAGCCAGTATATTAAGCCCATCTCAAACCAGTCCATTATGACATTGAAAATCATGTGTTTCCCCCAGATTTGCATGATCTTAACTTTGCGTTATCTTTCAGTTCTTCTCTAGTACTCCAGCATTTTTTCATGCATATGAACCACTGCCACCTATCACAACATTATGAATATTTTGTTTGCTGAATAGCGTTCTATAAAGCAATCAAAATTCAGTTGACTACATAATATGCATATTATAATGCTCTTGGCAAATACAAATTTAAATAGATACTTAATTGGAACAATTCCGATGAATCTTACATCCAGATAACATTTCTAATCCTTTCAGTGCACGCCAACAATACTGTAACTATGTACACAGATTTATACACACTATATATAACTGTTTGGAAATTTTGGCAATTTGGTAGTAATGAAAACCAGATTTTTAAAAATTCAGAACATTATTATACATAAGTATACAACACTTAAAAGTGATGTGCCTAACTGAAAGAACTATGTATGCTTATCAACATTGATTTACCTTCTTGCTGCATCTCTTCAGACTTCCTTCTCACATGAATAACTCGAGGTCTCACAGTCTCAACTTGTGCAGCCCCTCGGATTTCCTCCTGTATATCATACATTAAAATCCCATTACAAATCTGACTTTTGATGTAAAAGCACAGTAAAATTATGTGGAGCTTCAAGAAACATCCAAAGAGGTTTTTAAAGATTCATAAAAGGATATGCACTTGGTCTCCTTCCTTTCGACTTCAAAAGAATTCAGATCTGAATTAGTGTAGTTCAGTGCTATTTCCTCTAGACAAACATCCTGGGAGCTGTAGGTATGGCAAAGTGCCATTTAGACCTGAAGACACAGGAGATCCCTCAATTTTTACTCAAAGCATGTGGCAGACAGAACGTAAGATTTCCCTAGCTTTCTTCAATACCCAGAACTTCTCCCTAAGTATTATCCTTCTCAGCAAAAAGAGGAAGTTGAAAGGGAAAAGAAAAAGAAAAACATCAGCACACAGGTTGGAAAACTTATTCCAAGTATACAATTTATTTCCTTGACCCTGTTTTTAAAAACAGTTTTCCACTTTTCCTGAAATGCTCTTTAGGACCTCGTTCTGCAGCAATACCTATAAAGAGTTTCTTAGAACCAACAAATACTCTGCATGTTAGAAAGGGAGACAGCACATTTGTTAAGTATGTTTGTTATCTTATGTGTTAAATGGAACAGGAATTGTGGCCCAAGGACATTCCACTACATGTGGACAGGAAACATGAGAAGTGCAAAATTGACTCATGGAGTCCTAGAAGACTTCAGCAATTCATCAAGGCAGACAAATTTGATTTCATCAGTTATTCTGTTGATTCCATAGATGAATATAAGTTTTTAAATGAAGATTCTGAAAGGAGGAGGAACATGAGTAAGATCATAAACGTTTGCATATCACACAGCATTTGGAGCCTACAGACACAATTTCTCTATGACTTCTGGGAAAATTATATGCCCTGAGAAGCAATGGCACAAGTATTCTCTTGAAGACCTAATGACAAAGTACCAATGGTATTTTGCTCCCCAAAAGCTAAAAAGGTAGAAAAAGACGTTATGCTTCAGTTTTGTCAAGAGAAACCCTCTGGGAGGCCACAAGTGAAAGAAACAGCTAAAAATATAAACAAAAAGCAGAAAATTTTTATGTCTGGCAAACAGTAAGCATGGTGATAACTATGCAATTAAGGCTTCCCATTTCTTTCAGCTATAATAACTGGAATCTCAACAGTGATAATACTGCTTTTCATGTACTTAACGATCGTTCAACCCAGTGTGGAAAAAATCAGAAGGAACAAAAAGACAAGCCATTCAAGTCACTGCCTTTTCCTCAATGGCTGCATGGATTTGTTTATACTCCCCAGTAAAGAAAGAGCAGAGGGCTACACTAGTAGATAGCATGTCACTTCTAACAAGCACCAGCACCACCTCAATGGCACAGCGATGAGCGTAAGCTGACAAAAGAATATGCATGTACTTGAGATCAAGCTAGCATCTCCACAAGGCACTCTGTTAGGACTGGCACTAACTTGGACACCTCCACAGACCACAACATTGACCAACTCTGTTCATCATTTAAAGCTTACAAAGTAAGAAAGAGCTGAGATGATCTTCTGAAAGCAGGAAGGTCTTGTGGAAATGTGATCAAAGGCCACCAATGTGACAGATCATTAAATGTAAGCAGCATAACAGTATACTCACAAGTTCATGTGAAGTGTTTTTTTTGTTTTGGACTTTTAATACTCAAACCAAAAACCAGTTTAAATGGACCTGAGGTAACAGAGGCTGAGAGATAACACATAGATCCATAACCTACAATTACACTTTTCTGAAGAGTAAAAAAAAAAAAAATCTTTTGAAATACTAAAAATGAAAGCTAATGAGAATACCAAAGTGACAATCCCACTGAAAAAATGTTGATTGTATAAAAAATTCATACTTATATAAGAACTTGATGAAAATATTTTGCAGCTAGTTTAGCCACGTAAATATGACTTCCATGTTCATGTCGCTCCCATGATCAAATTGATTTATTTAGAATAGGAAAAGCGCAGCTTCCTCCTAGTCATTCTCTTGCTGCTTAGAGCTAAGAGCACAAGGGCAAAGTGGCCACAAACAGTCAATTCCTATATTATTGCACAAGAATGGGCAGAAGGGGTCAAAATGAAGATGCATTGTCTGGCATTCTGTCTAACAGTGGCTAAAAGCATATATAAATCTCAAAAACAATCCAATACCAGAAATGGAGGAGCAGCCAAGGAATTTGCGTAGATAAGAAAATTCCTGTATGACTTAAGTTTTGGAATGAGTGACTACACAGACTTCACTCTTCATGATGACAAAAAGACATTTGGTCCTGCCCTACATGAAAAGACAACGCTCTTTCTGTTAGTCAAAATCTGATCTACAACCAGCCAGGGAACAAACAAGTGGTACATATATGGCAGCTCCACATTACGGCCCACAACCTCCCTGAAATAACGATCCTGTTCAGACAAGACTACAGGAACCACCCAAACTTTGCCGTAACAAACCTCAACGTACAGGAGGATCGTTTCCAGGTTAATCAGAACAAAATTCTACTAAACCCAAGGCCCAGCTGGACACCACCTGAAATACAATGTATTTTCACAGGTCTCTCAGCAAACACTGTGAAAAGCTTAGTTGTGCTCCTAAATAGATTAATCTTCTTGCTTGTACATAGCTGGCAGTTTCATTTCAGTGAAGGCAAATGCCTAGAGATGAAAATCAAGTAGTGAAACAATCGATGTAAGAGTGACTAACTTGGGAGGAAATCTTTTAGGAAATTTAAAGTGATTATCGCCTTAAACTTTGCATGGAATGAATCTTTCTGAAAGCCTGAGTATCTCCTGCTCTCTTAACTGATTTAAGGTTACCAGCAAATCTATTTCCTACAGGCAGGTGACACAGCAGATCCAGCCGTAGGTCTGAATACAGATGCCACCCCTAACTGAAACTAAGGGAAAGGTTCATCATTATTATGTGGTAGATAGATGCTTGCCAGAAGAAGCTTTCAAATCATTTGGTACAGGGATTTTTTATCCGGAGAAGGATGTACAGATCTAGTAGGGGTTCTTGTGGAGTGTAGCTTTGCCCCATCCAAGATAGAAGTTTACTGTGGTTATCACTTATAGGTATGGTCATGTCACAGAAAAGCTAGAAAGTTAGCCCATGAGAAACAGTGATTTAGAGTCTTATATCAGGAACACCTACATACAGGAAGAGATTATTTTGTTGGGGGGGGGGGGGGGAACCACAACAAACAAAACCACACAAAAAAAGGTTGGGTGTTTGTTGGTTTGGGTGGGAGGGCGCGGG